>CM072087.1:63508188-64188378 GCA_036850905.1 Luffa acutangula | reverse complement strand
GGTTTAGGTTTACGGGTTTTGTGGGTCATGTGGTTTTGGATTTTATTATTTTGGGGTTTTAGATCTAGTTTAGAATTTTAGGTTTTGAGATTTACGGTTCTTGAGTGTTTAGGCTAATTAATCGTACATCTTCAAAATTCTAAAATTTTAGTGTTATCGGTTCTGAAGGTTATGTGGTTTTGGATTTTAGCGTTTTGGGGATTAGGGTTTCGGTTTACGGGTTTTGGGGGTTACGTAGTTTTGGATTTTAGTATTTTGGGGTTTTATAGTTTAGAATTTGAGGGTTTTTAGGGTTTTTTGGTTTAAGGTTATAGTGTTTTAGGGTTTTAAGGTTTTAGGGTTGTAGGGTTTTAAGGTTTTAGGGTTTTCGGTTTAGGGTTATGGACATTTAGGGTTTTAGAGTTTTATTTGTTGGGGTTTTCGGGATGTTTCAGTTTAGGGGTTACCGTTATCTTTTGATTTTGGGTGTTTAGGCTAAGTAATCGTACATCTTACAAATTTTATGATTTTAGGGTTACCGGTTTTGGGGGTTATGTGGTTTTCGATTTTAGTGTTTTGGGGTTTAGGGTTTAGGTCTACGAGTTTTGTGGGTCATGTGGTTTTGGATTTTATTATTTTTGGGTTTTAGAGTTTAGAATTTTAGCGTTTTAGGGTTTACGGTTTATGGTTTTTAGGAATAGGGTCTTCAGTTTAGGGGTTATTTATGGGTTTTAGAGTTTAGAATTTTAGGGTTTTAGGGTTTAAGGTATATGGTTTTAAGGTTTTAGTATTTAGGGTATTCGGTTTAGGGGTAATGGACATTTAGGGTTTAGAGTTTTATTTGTTGTGGTTTTCGAGAGGTTTAGGTTTAGGGTTTAACGTTTTCTTAGGAATTTGTATGTTTAGGCTAAGTAATCGTACATCTTCAAAATTTTAAAATTTTATGGTTACGGGTTTTGGGGGTTATGTTGTTTTGGATTTTAGTGTTTTTGGGTTTTAGAGTTACAATTTTAGGGTTTTAGGTTTTAAGGTTTAAGGTTTTACGGTTTTAGGGTTTTAAGGTTTTGGGGTTTTCAGGAAGTTTAGGTTTAGGGTTTACCGTTATCTTTTTATTTTGAGTGTTTAGGCTAAGTAATCATACATCTTCAAAATTTTATGATTTTTGGGTTATCGGTTTTAGGGGTTATGTTGTTTTGGATTTTTGTGTTTTGGGGTTGAGGGTTTAGGTTTACGGGTGTTGTGGGTCATGTGGTTTTGGATTTTATTATTTTGGGGTTTTAGAGTTTAGAATTTTAGGGTTTAAGGGTTTTCGGTTTAGGGATAATGGAAATTTACGGTTTAGAGTTGTATTTTGTTGGGGTTTTCAGGAAGTTTAGCTTTAGGGTTTACCGTTATCTTTTTTTTTTTTAGTGTTTAGGCTACGTAATCGTACATCTTCAAAATTGTTTGATTTTAAGGTTATTGGTTTTAGGCGTTATGTGGTTTTGGATTTTTGTGTTTTGGGGTTTACGGTTTAGGTTTACGGGTTTTGTAGGTCATGTGGTTTTGGATTTTATTATTTTGGGGTTTTAGAGTTTAGAATTTTATGGTTTTAGTGTTTACGGTTTATGGTTTTAGGGTTTTAGGGTTTCCGATTTAGGGGTTATGGACATTTAGGGTTTAGAGTTGTATTTGTTAGGGTTTTGGGGAAGTTTAAGTTTAGAAGTTACCGTTATCTTTTGATTTTTGGTGTTTAGGCTAAGTAATCGTACATCTTCAAAATTTTATGATTTTAGGGTTACCGGTTTTAGGGTTTATGTGGTTTTGGATTTTTGTGTTTTGGAGTTTAGGGCTTAGGTTTACGGGTTTTGGGGGTTATGTGCTGTTGGATTTTTTGCATTTTGGGGTTTTAGAGTTTAGAGTTTTACGGTTTTAGGGTTTACGGTTTATGGATTTAGGATTTTAGGGTTTTAAGGTTTTAGATTTTTCTTTTTAGGGGCTATGGACATTTAGTGTTTAGAGTTTTATTTGTTGGGGTTTTCAGGACGTTTAGGTTTAGGGTTTACCGTTATCTTTTTATTTTGAGCGTTTAGGCTAAGTAATCATACATCTTCTAAATTTTATGATTTTAGGGTTATCGGTTTTAGGGGTTATGTTGTTTTGGATTTTTGTGTTTTGGGGTTGAGGGTTTAGGTTTACGGGTGTTGTGCGACATGTGGTTTTGGATTTTATTATTTTTGGGTTTTAGAGTTTAGAATTTTAGGGTTTAAGGGTTTACGGTTTATGGTTTTAGGTTTTTAGGGTTTTTAGTTTAGGGATAATGGAAATTTACGGTTTAGAGTTGTATTTTGTTGGGGTTTCCAGGAAGTTTAGGTTTAGGGTTTACCGTTATCTTTTTTTTTTTAGTGTTTAGGCTACGTAATCGTACATCTTTAAAATTGAATGATTTTAGGGTTATTGGTTTTAGGGGTTATGTGGTTTTGGATTTTTGTGTTTTGGGGTTTAGGGTTTAGGTTTACGGGTTTTGTGGGTCATGTGGTTTTGGATGTTATTATTTTGGGGTTTTAGAGTTTAGAATTTTATGGTTTTAGTGTTTACGGTTTATGGTTTTAGGGTTTTAGGGTTTCCGATTTAGGGGTTATGGACATTTAGGGTTTAGAGTTGTATTTGTTAGGGTTTTCGGGAAGATTAGGTTTAGGGGTTACCGTTATCTTTTGATTTTGGGTGTTTAGGCTAAGTAATCGTAAATCTTCAAAATTTTATGATTTTAGGGTTACCGGTTTAGGGGTTATGTGGTTTTAGATTTTTGTGTTTTGGAGTTTAGGGCTTAGGTTTACGGGTTTTGGGGGTTATGTGCTTTTGGATTTTTGTATTTTGGGCTTTTAGAGTTTAGAGTTTTAGGCTTTTAGGGTTTACGGTTTATAGATTTAGGATTTTAGGGTTTTAAGGTTTTAGATTTTTTGGTTTAGGGGTTATGAACAGTTAGTGTTTAGAGTTTTATTTGTTGGGGTTTTCAGGACGTTTAGGTTTAGGGCTTATCGTTATCTTTTTATTTTGAGTGTTTAGGCTAAGTAATCATACATCTTTAAAATTTTAAGATTTTTGGGTTATCGGTTTTAGGGGTTATGTTGTTTTGGATTTTTGTGTTTTGGGGTTGAGGGTTTAGGTTTACGGGTGTTGTGGGTCATGTGGTTTTGGATTTTATTATTTTGGGGTTTTAGAGTTTAGAATTTTAGGGTTTAAGGGTTTACGGTTTATGGTTTTAGGGTTTTAGGGTTTTCGGTTTAGGGATAATGGAAATTTACGGTTTAGAGTTGTATTTTGTTGGGGTTTTCAGGAAGGTTAGGGTTAGGGTTTAACGTTATCTTTTTTTTTTTTAGTGTTTATGCTACGTAATCGTACATCTTCAAAATTGTATGATTTTAGAGTTATTGGTTTTAGGGGTTATGTGGTTTTGGATTTTTGTGTTTTGGGGTTTAGGGTTTAGGTTTACGGGTTTTGTGGGTCATGTGGTTTTGGATTTTATTATTTTGGGGTTTTAGAGTTTAGAATTTTATGGTTTTAGTGTTTACGGTTTATGGTTTTAGGGTTTTAGGGTTTCTTATTTAGGGGTTATGGACATTTAGGGTTTAGAGTTGTATGTGTTAGAGTTTTCGGGAAGTTTAGGTTTAGGGGTTACCGTTATCTTTTGATTTTGGGTGTTTAGGCTAAGTAATCGTACATCTTCAAAAATTTTATGATTTTAGGGTTACCGGTTTTAGGGGTTATGTTGTCTTGGATTTTTGTGTTTTGGAGTTTAGGGCTTAGGTTTACGGGTTTTGGGGGTTATGTGCTTTTGGATTTTTGTATTTTGGAGTTTTAGAGTTTAGAGTTTTAGGGTTTTAGGGCTTACGGTTTATGGATCTAGGATTTTAGGGTTTTAAGGTTTTAGATTTTTCGGTTTAGGGGTTATGGACATTTAGTCTTTTGAGTTTTATTTGTTAGGGTTTTCAGGACGTTTAGGTTTAGGGTGTACCGTTATCTTTTTATTTTGAGTGTTTAGGGTAAGTAATCATACATCTTCAAAATTTTATGATTTTAGGGTTATCGGTTTTAGGGGTTATGTTTTTTTTTATTTTTGTGTTTTGGGGTTGAGGGTTTAGGTTTATGGGTGTTGTGGGTCATGTGGTTTTGGATTTTATTATTTTGGTGTTTTAGAGTTTAGAATTTTAGGGTTTAAGGGTTTACGGTTTATGGTTTTAGGGTTTTAGGGTTTTCAGTTTAGGGATAATGGAAATTTACGGTTTAGAGTTGTATTTTGTTGGGGTTTTCAGGAAGTTTAGGTTTAGGGTTTACCGTTATCTTTTTTTTTTTGTGTGTTTAGGCTACGTAATCGTACATCTTCAAAATTGTATGATCTTAGGGTTATTGGTTTTAGGGGTTATGTGGTTTTGGATTTTTGTGTTTTTGGGTTTAGGGTTTAGGTTTACGGGTATTGTGGGTCATGTGGTTTTGGATTTTATTATTTTGGGGTTTTAGAGTTTAGAATTTTATGGTTTTAGTGTTTATGGCTTATGGTTTTAGGGTTTCCGATTTAGGGGTTATGGACATTTAGGGTTTAGAGTTGTATTTGTTAGGGTTTTCGGGAAGTTTAGGTTCAGGGGTTACCATTATCTTTTGATTTTGGGTGTTTAGGCTAAGTAATCGTGCATCTTCAAAATTTTATGATTTTAGGGTTACCGATTTTAGGGGTTATGTGGTTTTAGATTTTTGTGTTTTGGTGTTTAGGGCTTAGGTTTACGGGTTTTGGGGGTTATGTGCTTTTGGATTTTTGTATTTTGGGGTTTTAGAGTTTAGAGTTTTAGGGTTTTAGGGGATACAGTTTATGGATTTAGGATTTTAGGGTTTTAAGGTTTTAGGGTTTTCGGTTTAGGGGTTATGGACATTTAGTGTTTAGAGTTTTATTTGTTGGGGTTTTCAGGAAGTTTAGGTTTAGGGTTTACCGTTATCTTTTTATTTTGAGTGTTTAGGCTAAGTAATCATACATCTTCAAAATTTTATGATTTTAGGGTTATCGGTTTTAGGGGTTATGTTGTTTTGGATTTTTGTGTTTTGGGGTTGAGGGTTTAGGTTTACGGGTGTTGTGGGTCATGTGGTTTTGGATTTTATTATTTTGGGGTTTTAGAGTTTAGAATTTTAGGGTTTAAGGGTTTACGGTTTATGGTTTTAGGGTTTTAGGGTTTTCGGTTTAGGGATTATGGAAATTTACGGTTTAGAGTTTTATTTTGTTGGGGTTTTCAGGAAGTTTAGGTTTAGGGTTTACCGTTATCTTTTTTTTTTTTTAGTGTTTAGGCTACCTAATCGTACATCTTCAAAATTGTATGATTTTAGGGTTATTGGTTTTAGGGGTTATGTGGTTTTGGATTTTTGTGTTTTGGGGTTTAGGGTTTAGGTTTACGGGTTTTGTGGGTCATGTGGTTTTGGATTTTATTATTTTGGGGTTTTAGAGTTTAGAATTTTATGGTTTTAGTGTTTACGGTTTATGGTTTTAGGGTTTTAGGGTTTCCGATTTAGGGGTTATGGACATTTAGGGTTTAGAGTTGTATTTGTTAGGGTTTTCGGGAAGTTTAGGTTTAGGGGTTACCGTTATCTTTTGATTTTGGGTGTTTAGGCTAAGTAATCGTACATCTTCAAAATTTTATGATTTTAGGGTTACCGGTTTTAGGGGTTATGTGGTTTATGATTTTTGTGTTTTGGAGTTTAGGGCTTAGGTTTACGGGTTTTGGGGGTTATGTGCTTTTGGATTTTTGTATTTTGGGGTTTTAGAGTTTAGAGTTCTAAGGTTTTAGGGTTTACGGTTTATGGATTTAGGATTTTAGGGTTTTAAGGTTTTAGATTTTTCGGTTTAGGGGTTATGGACATTTAGTGATTAGAGTTTTATTTGTTGGGGTTTTCAGGACGTTTAGGTTTAGGGTTTACCGTTATCTTTTTATTTTGAATGTTTAGGCTAAGTAATCGTACATCTTCAAAATTTTATGATTTTAGGGTTATCGGTTTTAGGGGTTATGTTGTTTTGGATATTTGTGTTTTGGGGTTTAGGGTTTAGGTTTACGAGTTTTGTGTTTCATTTGGTTTTGGATTTTATTATTTTTGGGTTTTACATTTTAGAATTTTAGGGTTTTAGGGTTATAGAATTTTAGGGGTTATGGACATTTACGGTTTAGAGTTTTATTTTGTTGGGCATTTCGAGAAATTTAGGTTTAGGGGTTACCGTTATCTTTTCATTTTGGGTGTTTTGGCTAAGTAATGGTACATCTTCAAAATTTTATGATTTTAGGTTTATAGGGTTTACAGTTTATGGTTTTAGGGTTTTCGGTTTAGGGGTTATGGACATTTAATGTTTAGAGTTTTATTTTGTTTGGCTTTTCGGGAGGTTTAGGTTTAGGGGTTACCGTTATCTTTTGATTTTTGGTGTTTAGGCTAAGTAATCGTACTTTTTCAAAATTTTATGATTTTAGGGTTACCCGATTTGGGAGTTATGTGGTTTTGGATTTTTGTGTTTTGGAGTTTAGGGCTTAGGTTTACGGGTTTTGGGGGTTATGTGCTTTTGGATTTTTGCATTTTGGGGTTTTAGAGTTTAGAATTTTAGGGTTTTAGGGTTTACGGTTTATTGTTATAGGATTTTAGGGTTTTAAGGTTTTAGGGTTTTCGGTTTAGTGGTTATGGACATTTAGTGTTTAGAGTTTTATTTGTTGGGGTTTTAAGGATGTTTAGGTGTAGGGTTTACCGTTATCTTTTTATTTTTAGTGTTTAGGCTAAGTAATCGTACATCTTCAAATTTTTTTGATTTTAGGGTTATCGGTTTTAGGGGTTATGTGGTTTTGGATTTTTGTGTTTTGGGTTTTATGATTTTGGTTTACGGGTTTTGTTGGTCATGTGGTTTTGGATTTTATTATTTTGGGGTTTTATAGTATAGAATTTTAGGGTTTTGAGGTTTACGAATTATGGTTTTAGGGTTTTAGGGTTTTCGGTATAGGGGCTATGGACATTTAGGGTCTAGAGTTTTATTTTGTTAGGGTTTTTCGGAAGTTAAGGTTTAGGGTTTACCGTTATCTTTGGAATTTGATTGTTTAGGCTAATTAATCGTACATCTTCGAAATTTTAAAATTTTACGGTTTCCCATTTTGGGGGTTACGTGGTTTTGGTTTTTAGTGTTTTGGGGTTTATTGTTTAGGTTTACGGGTTTTGGGGGTTATGTGGTTTTGGATTTTATTATTTTGGGGTTTTAGAGTTTAGAATTTTAGGGTTTCAGGGTTTACGGTTTATGGTTTTAGGATTTTAGGGTTTTATGGTTTTTGGGTTATCGGTTTAGGGTTTACCATTATTTTTTATTTTGATTATTAAGGCCAAGTAATCGTACATCTTCAAAATTTTATGATTTTAGGGTTATCGGTTTTAGGGGTTATGTGGTTTTGGATTTTTGTGTTTTGGGGTATAGGGTTTAGGTTTACGGGTTTTGTGGGTCATGTGGTTTTGGATTTTATTATTTTAGGGTTTTAGATCTAGTTTAGAATTTTAGGGTTTTGAGTTTTACGGTTCATGGTTTTAGGGTTTTAGGGTTTTCGGTTTATGGGTTATGGACATTTAGGGTCTAGAGATTTATTTTGTTGGAGTTTTTGGGAAGTTAAGGTGTAGGGTTTACCGTTATCTTTGGATTTTGAGTGTTTAGGCTAATTAATCGTACAAATTTTAGTGTTATCAGTTCTGGGGGTTATGTGGTTTTGGATTTTAGTGTTTTGGGGATTAGGGTTTAGGTTTACGGGTTTTGGGGGTTACGTGGTTTTGAATTTTAGTATTTTGGGGTTTTAGAGTTTAGAATTTTAGGGTTTTAGGGTTTACGGTTTAAGGTTTTAGGGTTTTAGGGTTTTAACGTTTTAGGGTTTTAGGGTTTTAAGGTTTTAGGGTTTTCGGTTTAGGGGTTATGGACATTTAGGGTTTAGAGTTTTATTTGTTGGGGTTTTCGGGAAGTTTCAGTTTAGGGGTTACCGTTATCTTTTGATTTTGGGTGTTTAGGCTAAGTAATCGTACATCTTCAAAATTTTATGATTTTAGCGTTACCGGTTTTGGGGGTTATATGGTTTTGGATTTTTGTGTTTTGGGGTTTAGGGCTTAGGCTTACGGGTTTTCAGGGTTATGTTGTTTTGGATTTTATTTTTTTGGGGTTTTAGAGTTTAGAATTTTATGGTTTTAGTGTTTACGGTTTATGGTTTTAGGGTTTTAGGGTTTCCGATTTAGGGGTTATGGACATTTAGGGTTTAGAGTTGTATTTGTTAGGGTTTTCGGGAAGTTTAGGTTTAGGGGTTACCGTTATCTTTTGATTTTGGGTGTTTAGGCTAAGTAATCGTACATCTTCAAAATTTTATGATTTTAGGGTTACCGGTTTTAGGGGTTATGTGGTTTATGATTTTTGTGTTTTGGAGTTTAGGGCTTAGGTTTACGGGTTTTGGGGGTTATGTGCTTTTGGATTTTTGTATTTTGGGGTTTTAGAGTTTAGAGTTCTAAGGTTTTAGGGTTTACGGTTTATGGATTTAGGATTTTAGGGTTTTAAGGTTTTAGATTTTTCGGTTTAGGGGTTATGGACATTTAGAGTTTAGAGTTTTATTTGTTGGGGTTTTCGGGACGTTTAGGTTTAGGGTTTACCGTTATCTTTTTATTTTGAATGTTTAGGCTAAGTAATCGTACATCTTCAAAATTTTATGATTTTAGGGTTATTGATTTTAGGGGTTATGTTGTTTTGGATATTTGTGTTTTGGGGTTTAGGGTTTAGGTTTACGGGTTTTGTGGGTCATGTGGTTTTGGATTTTATTATTTTGGGGTTTTAGATCTAGTTTAGAATTTTAGGGTTTTGAGATTTACGGTTCATGGTTTTAGGGTTTTAGGGTTTTCGGTTTATGGGTTATGGACATTTAGGGTCTAGAGTTTTATTTTGTTGGGGTTTTTTGGAAGTTAAGGTGTAGGGTTTACCGTTATCTTTGGATTTTGAGTGTTTAGGCTAATTAATCGTACATCTTCAAAATTTTAAAATTTTAGTGTTATCGGTTCTGGGGGTTATGTGGTTTTGGATTTTAGCGTTTTGGGGATTAGGGTTTAGGTTTACGGGTTTTGGGGGTTACGTAGTTTTGGATTTTAGTATTTTTGGGTTTTATAGTTTAGAATTTGAGGGTTTTAGGGTTTTTGGTTTAAGGTTATAGTGTTTTAGGGTTTTAAGGTTTTAGGGTTGTAGGGGTTTAAGGTTTTAGGGTTTTCGGTTTAGGGTTATGGACATTTAGGGTTTAGAGTTTTATTTGTTGGGGTTTTCGGGATGTTTCAGTTTAGGGGTTACTGTTATCTTTTGATTTTGGGTGTTTAGGCTAAGTAATCGTACATCTTACAAATTTTATGATTTTAGGGTTACCGGTTTTGGGGGTTATGTGGTTTTCGATTTTAGTGTTTTGGGGTTTAGGGTTTAGGTCTACGAGTTTTGTGGGTCATGTGGTTTTGGATTTTATTATTTTTGGGTTTTAGAGTTTAGAATTTTAGCGTTTTAGGGTTTACGGTTTATGGTTTTTAGGAATAGGGTCTTCAGTTTAGGGGTTATTTATGGGTTTTAGAGTTTAGAATTTTAGGGTTTTAGGGTTTAAGGTATATGGTTTTAAGGTTTTAGTATTTAGGGTATTCGGTTTAGGGGTAATGGACATTTAGGGTTTAGAGTTTTATTTGTTGTGGTTTTCGAGAAGTTTAGGTTTAGGGTTTAACGTTTTCTTAGGAATTTGTATGTTTAGGCTAAGTAATCGTACATCTTCAAAATTTTAAAATTTTATGGTTATGGGTTTTGGGGGTTATGTTGTTTTGGATTTTAGTGTTTTGGGGTTTTAGAGTTACAATTTTAGGGTTTTAGGGTTTAAGGTTTAAGGTTTTACGGTTTTAGGGTTTTAAGGTTTTGGGGTTTTCAGGAAGTTTAGGTTTAGGGTTTACCGTTATCTTTTTATTTTGAGTGTTTAGGCTAAGTAATCATACATCTTCAAAATTTTATGATTTTTGGGTTATCGGTTTTAGGGGTTATGTTGTTTTGGATTTTTGTGTTTTGGGGTTGAGGGTTTAGGTTTACGGGTGTTGTGGGTCATGTGGTTTTGGATTTTATTATTTTGGGGTTTTAGAGTTTAGAATTTTAGGGTTTAAGGGTTTTCGGTTTAGGGATAATGGAAATTTACGGTTTAGAGTTGTATTTTGTTGGGGTTTTCAGGAAGTTTAGCTTTAGGGTTTACCGTTATCTTTTTTTTTTTTTTTAGTGTTTAGGCTACGTAATCGTACATCTTCAAAATTGTTTGATTTTAAGGTTATTGGTTTTAGGCGTTATGTGGTTTTGGATTTTTGTGTTTTGGGGTTTACGGTTTAGGTTTACGGGTTTTGTAGGTCATGTGGTTTTGGATTTTATTATTTTGGGGTTTTAGAGTTTAGAATTTTATGGTTTTAGTGTTTACAGTTTATGGTTTTAGGGTTTTAGGGTTTCCGATTTAGGGGTTATGGACATTTAGGGTTTAGAGTTGTATTTGTTAGGGTTTTGGGGAAGTTTAGGTTTAGGAGTTACCGTTATCTTTTGATTTTTGGTGTTTAGGCTAAGTAATCGAACATCTTCAAAATTTTATGATTTTAGGGTTACCGGTTTTAGGGTTTATGTGGTTTTGGATTTTTGTGTTTTGGAGTTTAGGGCTTAGGTTTACGGGTTTTGGGGGTTATGTGCTTTTGGATTTTTGCATTTTGGGGTTTTAGAGTTTAGAGTTTTAGGGTTTTAGGGTTTACGGTTTATGGATTTAGGATTTTAGGGTTTTAAGGTTTTAGATTTTTCGGTTTAGGGGCTATGGAAATTTAGTGTTTAGAGTTTTATTTGTTGGGGTTTTCAGGACGTTTAGGTTTAGGGTTTACCGTTAACTTTTTATTTTGAGCGTTTAGGCTAAGTAATCATACATCTTCTAAATTTTATGATTTTAGGGTTATCGGTTTTAGGGGTTATGTTGTTTTGGATTTTTGTGTTTTGGGGTTGAGGGTTTAGGTTTACGGGTGTTGTGCGTCATGTGGTTTTGGATTTTATTATTTTTGGGTTTTAGAGTTTAGAATTTTAGGGTTTAAGGGTTTACGGTTTATGGTTTTAGGTTTTTAGGGTTTTTAGTTTAGTGATAATGGAAATTTACGGTTTAGAGTTGTATTTTGTTGGGGTTTCCAGGAAGTTTAGGTTTAGGGTTTACCGTTATCTTTTTTTTTTTTTTTTAGTGTTTAGGCTACGTAATCGTACATCTTTAAAATTGAATGATTTTAGGGTTATTGGTTTTAGGGGTTATGTGGTTTTGGATTTTTGTGTTTTGGGGTTTAGGGTTTAGGTTTACGGGTTTTGTGGGTCATGTGGTTTTGGATGTTATTATTTTGGGGTTTTAGAGTTTAGAATTTTATGGTTTTAGTGTTTACGGTTTATGGTTTTAGGGTTTTAGGGTTTCCGATTTAGGGGTTATGGACATTTAGGGTTTAGAGTTGTATTTGTTAGGGTTTTCGGGAAGTTTAGGTTTAGGGGTTACCGTTATCTTTTGATTTTGGGTGTTTAGCTAAGTAATCGTAAATCTTCAAAATTTTATGATTTTAGGGTTACCGGTTTAGCGGTTATGTGGTTTTGGATTTTTGTGTTTTGGAGTTTAGGGCTAAGGTTTACGGGTTTTGGGGGTTATGTGCTTTTGGATTTTTGTATTTTGGGCTTTTAGAGTTTAGAGTTTTAGGCTTTTAGGGTTTACGGTTTATAGATTTAGGATTTTAGGGTTTTAAGGTTTTAGATTTTTTTGGTTTAGGGGTTATGAACATTTAGTGTTTAGAGTTTTATTTGTTGGGGTTTTCAGGACGTTTAGGTTTAGGGCTTATCGTTATCTTTTTATTTTGAGTGTTTAGGCTAAGTAATCATACATCTTCAAAATTTTAAGATTTTTTGGTTATCGGTTTTAGGGGTTATGTTGTTTTGGATTTTTGTGTTTTGGGGTTGAGGGTTTAGGTTTACGGGTGTTATGGGTCATGTGGTTTTGGATTTTATTATTTTGGGGTTTTAGAGTTTAGAATTTTAGGGTTTAAGGGTTTACGGTTTATGGTTTTAGGGTTTTAGGGTTTTCGGTTTAGGGATAATGGAAATTTACGGTTTAGAGTTGTATTTTGTTGGGGTTTTCAGGAAGGTTAGGGTTAGGGTTTAACGTTATCTTTTTTTTTTTAGTGTTTATGCTACGTAATCGTACATCTTCAAAATTGTATGATTTTAGAGTTATTGGTTTTAGGGGTCATGTGGTTTTGGATTTTTGTGTTTTGGGGTTTAGGGTTTAGGTTTACGGGTTTTGTGGGTCATGTGGTTTTTGATTTTATTATTTTGGGGTTTTAGAGTTTAGAATTTTATGGTTTTAGTGTTTACGGTTTATGGTTTTAGGGTTTTAGGGTTTCTTATTTAGGGGTTATGGACATTTAGGGTTTAGAGTTGTATGTGTTATGGTTTTCGGGAAGTTTAGGTTTAGGGGTTACCGTTATCTTTTGATTTTGGGTGTTTAGGCTAAGTAATCGTACATCTTCAAAATTTTATGATTTTAGGGTTACCGGTTTTAGGGGTTATGTTGTCTTGGATTTTTGTGTTTTGGAGTTTAGGGCTTAGGTTTACGGGTTTTGGGGATTATGTGCTTTTGGATTTTTGTATTTTGGGGTTTTAGAGTTTAGAGTTTTAGGGTTTTAGGGCTTACGGTTTATGGATCTAGGATTTTAGGGTTTTAAGGTTTTAGATTTTTCGGTTTAGGGGTTACGGACATTTAGTGTTTAGAGTTTTATTTGTTAGGGTTTTCAGGACGTTTAGGTTTAGGGTTTACCGTTATCTTTTTATTTTGAGTGTTTAGGGTAAGTAATCATACATCTTCAAAATTTTATGATTTTAGGGTTATCGGTTTTAGGGGTTATGTTTTTTTGGATTTTTGTATTTTGGGGTTGAGGGTTTAGGTTTATGGGTGTTGTGGGTCATGTGGTTTTGGATTTTATTATTTTGGTGTTTTAGAGTTTAGAATTTTAGGGTTTAAGGGTTTACGGTTTATGGTTTTAGGGTTTTAGGGTTTTCAGTTTAGGGATAATGGAAATTTATGGTTTAGAGTTGTATTTTGTTGGGGTTTTCAGGAAATTTAGGTTTAGGGTTTACCGTTATCTTTTTTTTTGTGTGTTTAGGCTACGTAATCGTACATCTTCAAAATTGTATGATCTTAGGGTTATTGGTTTTAGGGGTTATGTGGTTTTGGATTTTTGTGTTTTTGGGTTTAGGGTTTAGGTTTACGGGTATTGTTGGTCATGTGGTTTTGGATTTTATTATTTTGGGGTTTTAGAGTTTAGAATTTTATGGTTTTAGTGTTTATGGTTTATGGTTTTAGGGTTTCCGATTTAGGGGTTATGGACATTTAGGGTTTAGAGTTGTATTTGTTAGGGTTTTCGGGAAGTTTAGGTTTAGGGGTTACCATTATCTTTTGATTTTGGGTGTTTAGGCTAAGTAATCGTACATCTTCAAAATTTTATGATTTTAGGGTTACCGATTTTAGGGGTTATGTGGTTTTAGATTTTTGTGTTTTGGTGTTTAGGGCTTAGGTTTACGGGTTTTGGGGGTTATGTGCTTTTGGATTTTTGTATTTTGGGGTTTTAGAGTTTAGAGTTTTAGGGTTTTAGGGGATACAGTTTATGGATTTAGGATTTTAGGGTTTTAAGGTTTTAGATTTTTCGGTTTAGGGGTTATGGACATTTAGTGTTTAGAGTTTTATTTGTTGGGGTTTTCAGGACGTTTAGGTTTAGGGTTTAGCGTTATCTTTTTATTTTGAGTGTTTAGGCTAAGTAATCATACATCTTCAAAATTTTATGATTTTTGGGTTATCGGTTTTAGGGGTTATGTTGTTTTGGATTTTTGTGTTTTGGGGTTGAGGGTTTAGGTTTACGGGTGTTGTTGGTCATGTGGTTTTGGATTTTATTATTTTGGGGTTTTAGAGTTTAGAATTTTAGGGTTTAAGGGTTTACGGTTTATGGTTTTAGGGTTTTAGGGTTTTCAGTTTAGGGATAATGGAAATTTACGGTTTAGAGTTGTATTTTGTTGGGGTTTTCAGGATGTTTAGGTTTAGGGTTTACCGTTATCTTTTTTTTTTTTTAGTGTTTAGGCTACCTAATCGTACATCTTCAAAATTGTATGATTTTAGGGTTATTGGTTTTAGGGGTTATGTGGTTTTGGATTTTTGTGTTTTGGGGTTTAGGGTTTAGGTTTACGGGTTTTGTGGGTCATGTGGTTTTGGATTTTATTATTATGGGGTTTTAGAGTTTAGAATTTTATGGTTTTAGTGTTTACGGTTTATGGTTTTAGGGTTTTAGGGTTTCCGATTTAGGGGTTATGGACATTTAGGGTTTAGAGTTGTATTTGTTAGGGTTTTCGGGAAGTTTAGGTTTAGGGGTTACCGTTATCTTTTGATTTTGGGTGTTTAGGCTAAGTAATCGTACATCTTCAAAATTTTATGATTTTAGGGTTACCGGTTTTAGGGGTTATGTGGTTTATGATTTTTGTGTTTTGGAGTTTAGGGCTTAGGTTTACGGGTTTTGGGGGTTATGTGCTTTTGGATTTTTGTATTTTGGGGTTTTAGAGTTTAGAGTTCTAAGGTTTTAGGGTTTACGGTTTATGGATTTAGGATTTTAGGGTTTTAAGGTTTTAGATTTTTCGGTTTAGGGGTTAAGGACATTTAGTGTTTAGAGTTTTATTTGTTGGGGTTTTCAGGACGTTTAGGTTTAGGGTTTACCGTTATCTTTTTATTTTGAATGTTTAGGCTAAGTAATCGTACATCTTCAAAATTTTATGATTTTAGGGTTATCGGTTTTAGGGGTTATGTTGTTTTGGATATTTGTGTTTTGGGGTTTAGGGTTTAGGTTTACGGGTTTTGTGTTTCATTTGGTTTTTGATTTTATTATTTTTGGGTTTTACATTTTAGAATTTTAGGGTTTTAGGGTTATAGAATTTTAGGGGTTATGGACATTTACGGTTTAGAGTTTTATTTTGTTGGGCATTTCGAGAAATTTAGGTTTAGGGGTTACCGTTATCTTTTCATTTTGGGTGTTTTGGCTAAGTAATGGTACATCTTCAAAATTTTATGATTTTAGGTTTATAGGGTTTACAGTTTATGGTTTTAGGGTTTTCGGTTTAGGGGTTATGGACATTTAATGTTTAGAGTTTTATTTTGTTTGGCTTTTCGGGAGGTTTAGGTTTAGGGGTTACCGTTATCTTTTGATTTTTGGTGTTTAGGCTAAGTAATCGTACATTTTCAAAATTTTATGATTTTAGGGTTACCCGATTTGGGAGTTATGTGGTTTTGGATTTTTTTGTTTTGGGTTTCATGATTTTGGTTTACGGGTTTTGTTGGTCATGTGGTTTTGGATTTTATTATTTTGGGGTTTTATAGTATAGAATTTTAGGGTTTTGAGGTTTACGAATTATTGTTTTAGGGTTTTAGGGTTTTCGGTATAGGGGCTATGGACATTTAGGGTCTAGAGTTTTATTTTGTTAGGGTTTTTCGGAAGTTAAGGTTTAGGGTTTACCGTTATCTTTGGAATTTGAGTGTTTAGGCTAATTAATCGTACATCTTCAAAATTTTAAAATTTTACGGTTTCCCGTTTTGGGGGTTACGTGGTTTTGGTTTTTAGTGTTTTGGGGTTTTTGGTTTAGGTTTACGGGTTTTGGGGGTTATGTGGTTTTGGATTTTATTATTTTGGGGTTTTAGAGTTTAGAATTTTAGGGTTTTAGGGTTT
Organism: Luffa acutangula; assembly: GCA_036850905.1. Classification (NCBI taxonomy): domain Eukaryota; kingdom Viridiplantae; phylum Streptophyta; class Magnoliopsida; order Cucurbitales; family Cucurbitaceae; genus Luffa; species Luffa acutangula. The sequence continues at coordinate 64,172,583 of CM072087.1, read as the reverse complement.
ACGGTTTATGGTTTTAGGGAATAGGGTCTTCGGTATAGGGGTTATGCCCATTTAGGGTTTAGAGTTTTATTTTGTTGGGGTTTTCGAGAAGTTTATGTTTAGGGTTTACCATTATCTTTGGATTTTGAGTGTTTAGGCTAATTAATCGTACAAATTTTAGTGTTATCAGTTCTGGGGGTTATGTGGTTTTGGATTTTATTGTATTGGGGATTAGGGTTTAGGTTTACGGGTTTTGGGGGTTACGTGGTTTTGGATTTTAGTATTTTGGGGTTTTGGAGTTTAGAATTTTAAGGTTTTAGGGTTTACGGTTTAAGGTTTTAGGGTTGTAGGGTTTTAACGTTTTAGGGTTTTAGGGTTTTAAGGTTTTAGGGTTATCGGTTTAGGGGTTATGGACATTTAGGGTTTAGAGTTTTATTTGTTGGGGTTTTCGGGAAGTTTCAGTTTAGGGGTTACCGTTATCTTTTGATTTTGGGTGTTTAGGCTAAGTAATCGTACATCTTCAAAATTTTATGATTTTAGGGTTACCGGTTTTGGGGGTTATATGGTTTTGGATTTTTGTGTTTTGGGGTTTAGGGCTTAGGTTTACGGGTTTTCGGGGTTATGTTGTTTTGGATTTTAATATTTTGGGGTTTTAGAGTTTAGAATTTTGGGGTTTTAGGGTTTACGGTTTATGGTTTTAGGATTTTAGGGTTTTAAAGTTTTAGGGTTTTCGGTTTAGGGGTTATGGACATTTAGTGTTTAGAGTTTTATTTGTTGGGGTTTTCAGGAAGTTTAGGTTTAGGGTTTACCGTTATCTTTTTATTTTGAGTGTTTAGGCTAAGTAATCGTACATCTTCAAATTTTTTTGATTTTAGGGTTATCGGTTTTAGGGGTTATGTTGTTTTGGATTTTTATGTTTTGGGGTTTAGGGTTTAGGTTTACGGGTATTGTGGGTCATGTGGTTTTTCATTTTATTATTTTGGGGTTTTAAAGTTTTGAATTTTAGTGTTTTAGGGTTTTAGGTTTAGGGGTTATGGACATTTAGGGTTTAGAGTTTTATTTTGTTGGGGTTTTCGGGAAGTTTAGGTTTTGGGTTTACCGTTATCTTTGGATTTTGATCGTTTAGGCTAATTAATCGTACATCTTCAAAATTTTAAAATTCTAGTGTTACCCGTTTTGGGGGTTATGTGGTTTTGGATTTTAGTGTTTTGGGGTGTAGGGTTTATGTTTACGGGTTTTGGGGGTTATGTGGTTTTGGATTTTATTATTTTGGGGTTTTAGAGTTTAGAATTTTAGCGTTTTAGGGTTTACGGTTTATGGTTTTAGGGAATAGGGTCTTCGGTTTAGGGGTTATTTATGGGTTTTAGAGTTTAGAATTTTAGGGTTTTAGAGTTTAAGGTATATGGTTTTAAGGTTTTATGATTTAGGGTTTTCGGTTTAGGGGTAATGGACATTTAGGGTTTAGAGTTTTATTTGTTGGGGTTTTCGAGAAGTTTAGGTTTAGGGTTTACCGTTTTCTTAGGAATTTGAGTGTTTAGGCTAAGTAATCGTACATCTTCAAAATTTTAAAATTTTATGGTTACGGGTTTTGGGGGTTATGTTGTTTTGGATTTTAGTGTTTTGGGGTTTTAGAGTTTAGAATTTTAGGGTTTTAAGTTTTACGGTTTATTGTTTTAGGGTTTATGGGTTTTACGTTCAGGGGTTATGGACATTTAGGGTTTAGAGTTTTATTTGTTGGGGTTTTAGGGAAGTTTAGGTTTAGGGTTTACCGTTATCTTTTGATTTTGAGTGTTTAGGCTAAGTAATCATACATCTTCAAAATTCTAAAATTTTAGGGTTACGTGTTTTGGGGTTATGTGGTTTTGGATTTTAGTGTTTTGGGGTTTTAGAGTTTAGAATTTTAGGGTTTTAGGATTTATGGTTTATGGTTTTAGAGGTTATGGACATTTAGGATTTAGAGTTTTATTTGTTGGGGTTTTAGGGAAGTTTAGGTTTAGGATTTACCGTTATCTTTTGATTTTGAGTGTTTAGGCTAAGTAATCATACATCTTCAAAATTTTTAAATTTTAGGATTACGGGTTTTGGGGGTTATGTGGTTTTGGATTTTAGAATTTTAGGATTTTAGTGTTTTAATGTGTATGGTTTTAAGGTTTTAGGGATTTCGGTTTAGGGGTTATGGACATCAATGATATCTAAAATATTTGTTCAAAAATTAAACAAAGTTCTTCTATTTATTTATTTAGTATAAATTTTAAACATGAGATGAATATTTGTTACTCTTTAAGTTTCCAATAAAGTTATGAAAGTCCTATTGATTATATATATATATATATATATATATATATATATATATATATATTAGATAAATATAAATATAAATTCGTCAAACTTATCTTAAAAATTTACATTTATTGCAATATATAGAATAAAATATTCGTCAAACTTATCTTGTTATATAAAATATATAATCATTTAAATTTCAAAATACAATGATTTATCTAAAGATTTTTTTTTACGAGAAGATTTATCTAAAGATTTACCTTGCAATATGCAATGCAATTACACAAATTCATATATTTATGCAAGATTTAACAATGAAGGTGGGTTTCAATTCAACTTCATTCAAGCTTCAAAAGAAAAAAACCAACATTTATCTGTTTTAAAAAAAGTCATATTTCATTTATCTTTGTAAAAAAAAAAAATCAACTTCATTTATTATCATTTATTATTATATAAAAAAAAAACCAACTTCATTTATTTATAAAAAAAAAAAATGAAATTTTTTTTTCTTTTTTTTAAAAGGAAAAAAAAAAACTTCCTTTAAGTTTTTTTTTTTTTTTTTAATAACTTCCTTTAAAGAAGTATCAGCCAGTCAATAAAAAATAAAATCGGAGTAAGTTTTTATTTTTTTGAAAATTACAGTAAGTATAATTAAGTATCATTTAACGGACGTAATCAGGGATTTGATTCTATTTTCAAAAATGTAACCGTAAGTAATTAATTTCCACACGCTCCCCACGCTCCAACGGATCTTTTTACAACCTATTAATCCCAATTTCCTTTTGCGATCGAAGACTCACTCCATTTTTCCTCCTTTAGACTTCAGGGCTCTGCGAAATCGCGTCTCTCATGGCGACTGCCCGCTCCACCGTCTCTCCGCCGTCAACTCCGCCGCTCAATGGGATCTCCGGAATGACCCTGCTTCGGTATGTTATCTACTCTCGTCTTCTGTTTTCAATCACTAACCCTAGAAAATCAGGGTTTTAAAATCGATTTCTCTCTGACTTCAGGGCTCTGTGAAATCGCGTCTCTCATGGCGACTGCCGGCACCACCTTCTCTCCGCCGTCAACTCCGCCGCTCTATGGGATCTCCGGAATGACCCTGCTTCGGTATGTTTTCTGCTCTCGTCTTCTGTTTTCAATCACTTGTTCGTAGAAATTGAGCAACACAGTTGTTGTGTCGTGGTGAAGACCACTGCCTTGAAAGCAATTTCGGCACGACCACGGTGCTAAATCGTTGATGCCGGTTGCTCCCCAAGGTTAACACAACACCCTCCTCGTTCGTGCACTCGAGAGAGAAGGATTGGAATCAGAGGAAAACGTAGGAAGGAAGAAAGTGAATTCGATACCTTCCACCTTGCTCAGGGTCACCTTTTATAGGCTCAAAACCGCAACCATCATCCCTCAAAAAGAGGCCCGGCTGCCACGTGTCAATCTGTGAGGAGTCAGAACTCCTCGGTCAACGGCTGAAAAAACGGTCAACATTTCCACGGTCAAAGGCTGAAAACTCGGTCAACTGAGGCGTGCAAGCTGCGAGCTGGACGTTTGGGCTTGAACCGTGGACCGAACCTGGACGTTTGGGCATGAACCGTGGACCGAACCGACCGTGACACGTGGAAGCTTCTGATGCGTTGGATATTGGGAATAAGTAAGAAATATATTTTGGCAAAAAGAAAGAGTAAAACCCTTTCTTTATTACGCGCGAGCGCGGTTTACCCGAACCCGAACCCGCCCGCCCGTCCGACGGACGGACGGCGGCGGCGGCGGCGCGCGCGTGTGGGAAGTGGTCTAAGTACCACCCTTAACCACTTTTACAAGAGTAGGGAAGAGTGATTGTATAAAAATACTCCTCCCAACTCCAAATCTTTCCATGTGGGACAAACATAAAGTGAAACATGGAAAAGCCAAAAAAAAATATTCAAGCAAATATGCTAGTCATTCCCAACAATCCCCCACGAATGACGGTGAGCAATATTTCTCTAAGCAAAGGAGGAAATTCAACTTAAGCATTAATATCTTTCGATTTGAATTAATGCGTAGTGAAGCAAGGCAATAACCAGCGTGGTGAAAGTAAGTTACCTTTTGAACTTTCAGCAGTCATGGTTTAGACCCCTACAGCACGTTTGTATCCTCATATTTTCTCTTGATTCCGCGATACAACAGTCGAACAAGTGCTATTTAAGGCCATGCACTAGCACCTTGGGTTATCGTGAGAGCTCTAGAAAGAGAATGCTTTACACTCTTTCATAGAAGGCGGCCACACCTTCACTATCACGTCATGCTTCATCAAGTCTACCGCAGTAAACCACTCAAACTTGAGCTATGAAGACTTTCCAAACTTTGTCCATCAAGTCCATATTTGGACCACCCAAATAAAGGGCTATGGATTTATTTCAACAATTTAAGTCCCATACATCCTGAGGACTCTAGGATTACTCTCCTTGTTAGGCCTTTGGTGAGAGGATCTGCCAGATTCCTCTCAGACCTCACATACTCCAAGGAGATAACTCCCCCTTTCAATAATTGTTTCACAACTCCATGTCTCAGGCGTATATGCCTTCTCTTGCCATTGTATACACTACTTTTGGCAATTCCTATGGCAGCTTGTGAGTCACAGTGCAAAGAGACTGGCACTGACGCCCCCCACAGTGGTACGTCTTGAAGTAAACTTCTTAACCATTCCGCCTCTTGCCCTGCAAGTTCAAGAGCTATAAACTCAGACTCCATGGTGGATCGAGCAATGCAGGTTTGCTTTGCAGATTTCCATGATATAGCTCCTCCACCAAAAACGAACACATATCCGCTAGTTGAACTTACTTCGTCGTTATCAGTTACCCAGTTTGCATCACAATAACCTTCTAACACTGCAGGAAATTTATTAAATTGCAAACAGTAATCTATTGTACCTTTAAGGTATCTCAACAAACGACGAAGTGCAACCCAATGTTCTTTATTAGGATTATGTGTATACCTACTCAATCTACTCACAGCATATGCAATATCAGGTCTAGTATAATTCATCAAATACATCACACTACCTATAATTTTTGCATATTCAGATTGAGAGACACTATCCCCTTTATTCTTCTTAAGTTTCATACTAGCATCATAAGGTGTTCTCGTAGCCATATCATCAAAACAATCAAATCTCTTTAGCATTTTTTCAACATAGTGTGATTGATTCAGAGAATACCCATTTTCGGTTTTCTTCAATTTAACACCAAGTATCACATCAGCCTCACCTAAATCTTTCATCTCAAAGTGTGAGGATAAAAACAACTTGGTATTATTTATTACTTCTAAATTCGTACCGAAAATAAGCATATCATCTACATACAAGCAGATAATCACATAATCAACACCAAACAATTTCGAGTAAACACATGTGTCAGAAGAATTTACCCTAAACTCATTGTTTACTAAGGTATTATTAAATTTCTCATACCATTGTTTGGGAGCTTGTTTAAGACCATAAAGAGATTTTTTAAGCTGACATACCTTGTCTTCTTGACCAGAAACTACAAAGCCCTCAGGTTGTGCCATATATATCTCCTCTTCTAAATCTCCATTGAGAAATGCTGTTTTCACATCCATCTGATGTATTAACAGCCCACGAATAGCTGAAAGAGCAACTAGACATCTAATAGTAGCTATTTTAGTTACAGGAGAATAAGTATCAAAGTAATCAATACCTTGTTTTTGTGAATAACCCACAACCACTAATCTGGCTTTGAATTTTTCAATTGACCCATCTGGTCTAACTTTCCTCTTAAAGATCCACTTACACCTAATAGGCTTACTTCCCTTGGGTAAATCTACCAAGTTCCACGTTTGATTCATAATTAAAGAATCCAGTTCACTTTTAATGGCCTCTTTCCAAAAACTAGAATCTACAGATTTTAAGGCCTCTTGGTAGGTTTTCGGATCTTCATCAATTAGATACATGCATGCAAATTGATCGTCAATTTTATCTGAGTTTTCAACAAGAAAAACAGTTAAAAAATCTGATCCAAAATCTTTCTCAGTTCTCTTTCTTTTACTCCTCCTAGGTTCAGTTTCATGCATAATATCAGCAGTAGATGAAGGACAAGCAGACGCCTGACTAGATCGTGAGATATTAACTGGCTCATTTTTAATCATAGGAAATATGTGTTCAAAAAATTCAGCATCTCTATATTCACATATTGAATTATCATCTAAACACATGAACCTATATGCAGCACTATTATGAGCATACCCAATAAACACACAATCAAAGGTTTTAGATCCTACCGTAGGTTTCTTAAATACCGGATATGCCACTTTAGCTAAGCACCCCCATACCTTTAGATAGCTCAGGTTCGGTGAATATCCTTTCCAAAGCTCGTATGGTGTCTTGTCCAGCTTCTTGTGAGGAACTCTGTTAAGAATAAAACAGGCAGAAAGCACAGCTTCCCCCCACATACTGTTAGGCAATCCAGAACTTATTAACATAGCATTCATCATTTCTTTTAATGATCTATTTTTACGTTCAGCTATGCCATTTTGTTGAGGAGAATATGGTGCAGTACTCTCATGGATAATACCATTTAACTCACAAAATTCCTTGAGAGACTTGTCACTGTATTCACCTCCTCTATCTGATCTTAACCTTTTGATCTTTTTGTCTAGTTGGTTTTCTACTTCTGCTTTGTATTTCCTAAACATGCTACTAGCTTCATCTTTCGATTTCAGAAGATATATTTTCGTGTATCTAGAGAAATCATCAACAAAAGATATATAATATTTTTTGCCACCTTTGCTAGTAGTGTTTTTGAAATCAGCTAGATCAGAGTGAATTAACTCAAGTAATTCAGTACATCTAGTTGTAACAGGCTTAAATGGTTTTTTAGCAAATTTTGCCTCTACACATACTGAGCATCTACTATCATTGGGTGATTCTGATACATTAAGAAGATGCAGTTTTTTAAGCCTTTTAATAGATGCAATGTTCACATGACCTAGTCTACCATGCCATACATCAATAGATTCAACAATATAGGCAGAACGAGATGTACTTTCATTCATTTCGACAAGAGTAGAGATAGTGTTTAACACAAACAGACCATCGGCTAAGTATCCCTTACCCACAAAGTTACCATTTTTAGTGATGACAACCTTGTCAGCTTCAAAAACAATCTTAAGTCCTGCCCTGTTCAACAAACTTCCAGATACCAGATTCCTACGCAATGAAGGAACATACAATACATCATTCAAAGATAATGTTTTCCCAGAAGTAAGTTTTAAGAGAACCTTCCCTTTTCCAAGTACTCCAGCAGTGGTTGAGTTCCCCATATATACGCATTCGCCGTCAACAGTGTCATGGAACTCGTGGAACAAGCTTCGATTTGAGCAGAAGTGTCTCGAAGCACCAGTGTCAAGAATCCAGTCTGACTTATTCTCCACCAGATTAGCCTCCACCACCACCGCAGCAATGATATCGTCTGCTTCAACCACGTTGGCTTGTGCACCATCAGGCCTCCGGTCTGGTTTCCCTTTCCTCTGGTTGCACTGATAGGATTTGTGCCCAGGTTTGCCGCAGACATAGCATATCAGTTTGGACTTCTCTTTCTCTATTTTCCCGCTAGGAGACTTGAACGGATGGTTCTTCTTCTGCGAGGATTTGTCTTTATTTTTACTTTTGAACCTGTCTTTAGATGCAGCAGAAGATTCAACTAAGTTAGCATTAACTGAATTCAAAGACTTAGATTCCAACTTATCCTTTTGCCTGTTGGCTTCTTCAGTTCGCATGTGGCTGATCAATTCTTGTAACGTCAGGTCCTTCTTCTTGTGCTTTAAATGATTGCGGTAGTCGCTCCATGAAGAAGGGAATTTTTCGAGCAGGACATTTGCCTGGAGAATCTCGCACATCTTCATACCTTCTGTCAGAATGTTTGCCACTAGATTCTCGTACTCGTGGACCTGGTCCATCACTGGTTTGTCGTCCGTTATTTGGAACCGCATCCACTTTCCGACCACGTACTTTTTCCTTCCTGCATCATCGCCACCATATCTGGATTCCAGAGTGTCCCAGATAACTTTAGCTGACTTCTGAACAACGAACAGGTCAAACAGCGAGTCGTTCATGTGATTCAACAGATAACCCCGAACTGCCTTGTTGTCTTTCTCGAACTTTTCTGGATCAATATCATGACTGGCCTTTGGTTTTTGAGGGACAGTCTGTACCTCCTTAGAACTATGTGGATCAGGTTGAACCTCTTTAGATTTTTCAAGGTCTACGACTAGTGCTTCTGATTTCTCCACATAATTGGTGGTTAGGATGTAGTCGACCTCTAGCTGTTCGAAGAAGATGAGCAGCTTCTGAGACCAGCGACGATAGTTAGAACCATCCAGAGGTTCTAGTTTGGATAGATCCGGAACATGCTTCTTGGTTTTGATGGACATTTTCAAATTGCTTTCAACTTGTTCGTAGAAATTGAGCAACACAGTTGTTGTGTCGTGGTGAAGACCACTGCCTTGAAAGCAATTTCGGCACGACCACGGTGCTAAATCGTTGATGCCGGTTGCTCCCCAAGGTTAACACAACACCCTCCTCGTTCGTGCACTCGAGAGAGAAGGATTGGAATCAGAGGAAAACGTAGGAAGGAAGAAAGTGAATTCGATACCTTCCACCTTGCTCAGGGTCACCTTTTATAGGCTCAAAACCGCAACCATCATCCCTCAAAAAGAGGCCCGGCTGCCACGTGTCAATCTGTGAGGAGTCAGAACTCCTCGGTCAACGGCTGAAAAAACGGTCAACATTTCCACGGTCAAAGGCTGAAAACTCGGTCAACTGAGGCGTGCAAGCTGCGAGCTGGACGTTTGGGCTTGAACCGTGGACCGAACCTGGACGTTTGGGCATGAACCGTGGACCGAACCGACCGTGACACGTGGAAGCTTCTGATGCGTTGGATATTGGGAATAAGTAAGAAATATATTTTGGCAAAAAGAAAGAGTAAAACCCTTTCTTTATTACGCGCGAGCGCGGTTTACCCGAACCCGCCCGCCCGTCCGACGGACGGACGGCGGCGGCGGCGCGCGCGTGTGGGAAGTGGTCTAAGTACCACCCTTAACCACTTTTACAAGAGTAGGGAAGAGTGATTGTATAAAAATACTCCTCCCAACTCCAAATCTTTCCATGTGGGACAAACATAAAGTGAAACATGGAAAAGCCAAAAAAAAATATTCAAGCAAATATGCTAGTCATTCCCAACATCACTAACACTAGAAAATCAGGGTTTTAAAATCGATTTCTCTCTGACTTCAGGGCTCTGCGAAATCGCGTCTCTCATGGCGACTGCCCGCACCACCGTCTCTCCGCCGTCAACTCCGTCGCTCTATGGGATCTCCGGAATGACCCTGCTTCGGTATGTTTTCTGCTCTCGTCTTCTATTTTCAATCACCAACCCTAGAAAACCAGGGATTTTCAATCACTAACCCTAGAAAATCAGGGTTTCTTCAGGGCTCGCGAAGTCAGCGAAGTCATCTCATGCACCATTGGAGATCTCTGAATTGATCCTCGGTATGTTTTTCTACTCTCTTTTGTGAAAATCACCAAATCCTAGAAAATTAGGGGTTTAAATTGATTTCTACTCTGTCTTTGGTGATATTGTTGTTAAAATGTGAGTGTTAGATTAGAACACTGATGTTGAAGAACAAAATAAGTAATTGCTTGTGAATAACCCTGTTAATTACTTTACATTATTTATGTGTTGATCGAAAGAGAGTATATAATAATGTAAACTTTGTGTGTGTTGTTTGGTCTGCAGGTGAACAAGTATGATATTGATGCTGTTTTGTTTTTGGGTGTATCTCCTCTAAATTACCTATCTTGGAGGTTAGTATAGTAACTATATATCTATGTTTTCTAATTTTAAAGCAAATAACTATATTTGAATTCCTGGTTATCTATGTTTTTTTTTTCTTTAAAACTTTTTTCGGTTTAAAATTGTTTCTTCAACATTTGCGTTTTCTTGATTTCTCACTTTTCTTAAAAACTTCTCTTTTTTCCAACCTCAGTTTTCTTCATCTCTTTTCAATTTTTTTTCTCCTAAAATTTTTCCTTTTTCAAATGTTTCCCTCTTTTAACTTCCATTTCAAATGTTTTCATTTTCCTAATGGCCTCTCTTTTTTAGTTTTGTTTTTCCTTAAAACTTTTTCCTGTTTAAAATTGTTTCTTCAAAATTTTCGTTTATTTTTTCTCCCTTTCAAAATGTTTTCTTATAAATTTCTCATTTTTCATCCTCAGTTTTCTAAAAAAATCTCTTAAAAACTTGTCTTTCCAACTTTTTATTTTCAAAAGTTTTCCTTTTCAAAATGCATATCTTTTTAATAATTTTTTCTTAAATGTTTTTACTTAAAAGTTTTCTCTCCAAAATTTTTACTTTTTCCTTTTTCAAATGTTTCCCTCTCTTTTAACTTCAGCTCAAAATTTCCTTTTTAAGGTTTTTTCTTAAATTTTCCTGAAAACTTTTTCCTTTAAATTGTTTCTTCCAAATTTGTGTTTTCTTTATTGATCTCATTTTCGAATGTTTTCTTAAAATTTCTCTGTTTTCCAATTTCAGTTTTCTAGAAAATATCTCTTGAAAAATTGTCTTTCCAACTTCTTTTTATCTTTCAAAGGTTTTCCTTTTCAAAATGTCATCTCTTTTTAATACTTTTTTTTTTCTAGAATTTTTTTCAAAACCTTTTTTCAACTTCTCTCCAAAAATGTTTAGTTTTTCCTTTCTCAAATGTTTCGTTTTTTTCTTAAATTTTTCCTTGATTTTTTTTCTGTTTAAAATTGTTTTCTTAAAAATTTCTCAACCCCAGTTTTCTAAAAAAAATCTCTTGGTTTTTCCTTTCTCAAATGTTTCGTTTTTTTCTTAAATTTTTCCTTGATTTTTTTTCTGTTTAAAATTGTTTTCTTAAAAATTTCTCAACCCCAGTTTTCTAAAAAAAATCTCTTGAAAACGTGCCTTTCCAACCTCTTTTTATCTTCAAATGTTTTCCATTTCAAAATGCTCATGTCTTTTTAATATTTTTTTTTATTAAATGTTTTTATGTAATTTTTTTCTAGAATTTATCTCAAAACTCTTTTTATTAAAAATTTTTTCTCCAAATTTTTTTTCCCTTTTTTCAAATATTTCCTTCTTTTAACTCCATTTCAATCTTTTTCATTTTCCAAATGCTTATCTTTTTAAAGTTTTTTTTTGTTAACGCAAAATTTTTCTAATCATGATTTCTCACTTTCTAATGTTTTCTTGAAAACTTCTCTATTTTCCAACCTAGTTTTCTAAAAATATCTCTTCAAAACTTGTCTTTCCAACCTCACCTTTTTTGAAATTTTTCCTCCGAAAATTTTTCATCTTCCAATTGCTTCTCTTTTTAAGTTTTTTTTTTCCTTAAAACTTTTTCCAGTTTAAAATTGTTTCTTCAAAATTTGTGTTTTCTTGATTTTTCTCACTTTCAAAATGTGTTCTTAAAAATTTCTTATCTTTCCATCCTCGATTTTCTTAAAAATCTCTTCAAGACTTGTCTTTCCAACTCCTTTTTTCTTCAAATGTTTTCCTTTTCAAAATGCATCTCTTTTTAATAATTTTTTATTTAATGTTTTTACTTAAAAGTTTTCTCTCCAAAATTTTTTACTTTTTCCTAAATGTTTCCCTCTTTTTTATCTTCATCTAAAAATTTTCTTTCAAATGTTTTCATTTTCCAAATGCTTTTCTTTTTAAGGTTTTTTTCCCCCTTCAGTTTTCCTTAAAACTTTTTCCTTCAAAATGTTTTCTTAAAATTTTCTTATTTTTCCATCCTCGGTTATCTAAAAAATCTCTTCAAAACTTGTCTTTCCAATCCTTTTATCTTCAAATGTTTTCCTTTTAAAAATGCATATCTTTTTAATATTTTTTATTAAATGTTTTTACTTAAAAGTTCTCTCCAAAATTTTTTCTTTTTCCTTTTTCAAATGTTTCCTCTTTTAACTTCACTCAAAATTTTCTTTCAAATGTTTTCATTTCACAAATGCTTTTCTTTTAAAGGTTTTTTTAAAAAAAAAAAATTCCTTAAAACTTTTTCCTTCAAAATGTTTTCTTAAAAATTTCTCATTTTTCCATCCTCAGTTTTCTAAAAAATCTCTTCAAAACTTGTTTTTCCAACTTCTTTTTATCTTCAAATGTCTTCCTTTTCAAATTGCATCTCTTTTTAAAATGTTTTGACTTAAAAGTTCTCTCCAAACTTTTTAGACCCCGTTTGAGAACCATTTGGTTTTTAGTTTTTGGTTTTTCAAAATTATGCTTGTTTTCTCTTAATTTATTTTTAATGATTTTCTCGTAATTATAAAATGATTTTCATCTTTAAAACATGGGGAGGGAAGTAGGTAACAAACCTAATAAAAATGTATAGGTAGGAGGAGGGTTTATAAGCTTAATTTTCAAAAACTAAAAACTAAAAGCGAAATGGTTATCAAATGGGGCCTTACTTTTTCCTTTTTCAAAATTTTCCCTCTTTTAACTTCATCCCAAAATTCTTTCAAATGTTTTCATATCCCAAATGCTTTCTTTTTAATGTTTTTTTTCTTAAATTTTCCTCAAAACTTTTTCCTTCAAAATGTTTTCTTAAACATTTATTATTTTTCCATCCTCAGTTTTCTAAAAAATCTCTTCAAAACTTGTTTTTCCAACTTCTTTTTATCTTCAAATGATTTCTTTTTCAAAATGCATCTCTTTATTAAATGTTTTTACTTAAAATTTTCTCTCCAAAAATTTTACTTTCAAATGTTTTTTCCCTCTTTTAATTTCACTCAAAATTTTCTTTCAAATGTTTTCATTTCCCAAATGCTTTTCTTTTTAAGGTTTTTTTTCTTAAATTTTTTCCATAAAACTTTTTCCTTCAAAATGTTTTCTTAAAAATTTCTCATTTTTCCATCCTCTGTTTTCTAAAAAAATCTCTTCAAAACTTGTTTTTCCAACTTCTTTTTATTTTCAAATGCTTTCCTTTTCAAAATGCATCTCTTTTTAATAAATTTTTATTACATGTTTTTACTTAAAAGTTCTCTCCAAAATTTTTACTTTTTCCTTTTTCAAATGCTTCCCTCATTTTAACTTCATCCCAAAAGTTTCTTTGAAATGTTTTCATTTCCCAAATTTTCCTTAAAACCCTTTCCTTTAAAATGTTTCTTCAAATTTTGTGTTTTCTTTATTTTTTTCACTTTCAAATGTTTTCTTAAAAGTTCTCCGTTTTCCAACTTCCCTTTTCTTAAAACTTGTTTTTCCAACTTCTTTATCTTCAAATATTTTTCTTTTGAAAACATTCATCTCTTTTTAATATTTTTTATCAAATGTTTTTAATTTTTTTTTTCTAGAATTTATCTCAAAACCTTTTTTCAATTTTTTTTTCTCCAAAAATGTTTTCCTGTTTTAATTTCCTCCATTTCAAATGTTTTCATCTTCCAATTGCTTCTCTTTTTAAGTTTTTTTTTTTTCCTTAAAACTTATTCCTGTTTAAAATTATTTCTTCAAAATTTGTGTTTTCTTTATTTTTCTAACTTTCAAATTGTTTTCTTAAAAATTTCTCATTATTTCTTCAAAACTTGTCTTTCCAACTCATTTTTATCTTCAAATTTTTTCCTTTTCAAAATGCATCTCTTTTTAATAATTTTTTATTAAATGTTTTTACTTAAAAGTTTTCTCTCCAAATGTTTCCTTTTTTAACTTCACTCAAAGTTTTCTTTGAAATGTTTTCATTTCCCAAGTGCTTTTCTTTTCAAGGTTTTTTTTTTCCCTTAAATTTTCCTTAAAACTCTTTTTTTTTATCTTCCAAGTGTTTTCGTTTTCAAAATGCATCTCTTTTTAAGAATTTTTTATTAAATGTTTTTACTTAAAAAGTTCTCTCCAAAATTTTTACCTTTGTCCTTTTTCAAATGTTTCCCTCTTTTAACTTCAACTCAAAATTTATGTTTTCATTTCCCAAATTCTTTTATTTTTAAGGTTTTTTTTCTTAAATTTTCCTTAAAACTTTCATAAAACTTTCTCCTTTAAATTGTTTCTTCAAAATTTGTGTTCTTTATTCTTCAACTTCTTTATCTTCAAATCTTTTCCTTTTGAAAATGTTCATCTCTTTTTAATATTTTAAAACTTTTTTATTTTTCTCACTTTCAAATGTTTTCTTAAAATTTCTTTGTTTTCCAACTTTCGTTTTCTAAAAAGATCTCTTGAAAACTTGTCTTTCCAACTTCTTTATCTTCAAATGCTTTCCTTTTGAAAATGTTCATCTCTTTTTAATATTTTAAAACTTTTTCCTTTAAATTGTTTCTTCAAAATTTGTGTTCTCTTTATTTTTCTCACTTTCAAATGTTTTCTTTAATTTTTTCTGTTTTCCAACTTCTGTTTTCTAAAAAACATCTCTTGAAAACTTGTCATTTCCAACTTCTTTATCTTCAAATGTTTTCCTTTTGAAAATGTTAATTTCTTTTTAATATTTTTTTATCAAATATTTTTACTTAATTTTTTTCTACAATTAATCTCCAAACCCTTTTTTCCATCTTTTAACTTCCATTTCAAATGTTTTCATCTTCCAAATGCTTCTCTTTTTAAGCTTTTTTTCCTTAAAACTTTTTCTTGTTTAAAATTGTTTCTTCAAAATTTGCATTTTCTTTATATTTCTCATTTTCCATCCTCAGTTTTCTAAAAAAATCTCTTCAAAACTTGTCTTTCCAACTCCTTTTTTATCTTCAAATGTTTTCCTTTTTAATAATTTTTTTATTAAATGTTTTTACTTAAAAGTTCTCTCCAAAATTTTTACTTTTTTCCTTTTTCAAATGTTTCCCTCTTTTAACTTCACTCAAAATTTTCTTTCAAATGCTTTTCTTTTTAAGGTTTTTTTTTCTTAAATTTTCCTTAAAACTTTTTCCATCCTCAAACTTCTTTTTTATCTTCAAATGTTTTCCTTTTCAAACTCTCTTTTTAATATGTTTTTATTACATTTTTTTACTTAAAAGTTCTCTCCAAAATATTTACTTTTTCATTTTTCAAATGTTTCCCTCTATTAACTTCATCTGAAGAAAATGTTTTCATTTCCCAAATGCTTTTCTTTTTATGGTTTTTTTTTTTTTCCTTAAATTTTCCTTAAAACTTTTCCTTTAAATTGTTTCTTTAATTTTTTCTCATTTTCAAATGTTTTCTTAAAACTTCTCTTTTTCCCAACTTTCATTTTCTAAAAAATATCTCTTGAAAACTTGTGTTTCCAACTTCTCTTTATCTTCAAATGTTTTCCTTTTTAAAATGTTCATCTCTTTTTAATATTTTTTTAGCAAATGTTTTTATTTTTTTTCTAGAAGTTATCTCAAAAACTTTTTCAAATTTTTTTCTCCAAAAATTTTTCCTTTTTCAAATGTTTTCATTTTCCAGATCCTTTTCTTTCTTCCTAACTGATCCTCTTTAAAATTGTTTCGGGAAAATTTTCTCTCTCAAATGTTTTCTACAAAATTTGTCCCGTTTTCCAACTTCTTATATCTAAAAAAATCTGCTTTCAAACTCTCTGTTTTATTTATCTCCAATAGTTTTTCTCTAAAAAGATTTTTCATCTTACAATACATACATTCTCTCAATTTTTTTGGCTAGAATTTATCTAAAATTTTTCATAAAACTCTTTCTTGAAGTTATTTATTTAAAAAATTTCTTTCTTCAAATTGAATTAGAAAGCATTTTAATGTGAGAAGTTTTGAGATAATTTCCAGATAAAATTTTTCAAGTTTTGTAGTTGTGGATAGATTTGAAGTGATTTATGACAAATTGATTGTCCGGAAATCAATTTTCCCTATTTCACTTCTCTATCCTAAGTTTTTGAATTCTGTTTAATGATAAAATATTTACCCTCCGTTTCTAACTTCCTTCACTTTCCCTTACAATACATACATTCTCTCAATTTTTTTGGCTAGAATTTATCTAAAATTTTTCATAAAACTCTTTCTTGAAGTTATTTATTTAAAAAATTTCTTTCTTCAAATTGAATTAGAAAGCATTTTAATGTGAGAAGTTTTGAGATAATTTCCAGATAAAATTTTTCAAGTTTTGTAGTTGTGGATAGATTTGAAGTGATTTATGACAAATTGATTGTCCGGAAATCAATTTTCCCTATTTCACTTCTCTATCCTAAGTTTTTGAATTCTGTTTAATGATAAAATATTTACCCTCCGTTTCTAACTTCCTTCACTTTCCCTTTTGCAGCATGCCAACTCGGAATTTTATCTAGCTTTATCTTTTGTTGGGAGTTTGTTATTGAACTTTTATATCTTGTTTTTTTTATTTTATTTTTGGTTCATAGGAGATAACTGCCTGTAGAATCTATATTTCTACCTAGCATGTTGCATTTGCACCATGCAACTACTTCTCGTTTCTCTTTTTGTGTTTAGATTTGATACTTTTTTTAATGGATGATTGGGCTAGTTTTATTATAGATTCATATATTTTGTTTAACATTTAATTCTCTTAATTATAGAGATACCTTCTCTTGTATATTTTAGTTTTATTCGATATTTTGCAGGTCTAGTTCCTTTTTTTTAAAAGAGAAGGTAGAATTTAAATTATGTATGGTGGTTGGATTTTCATTTTATTTGATATTCTGTATTTTTAGTTCTTTTTGATGTGCAAATTGTGTATTTCCCTTTGCTTCTGTTTGTCCATAGATTATGGAATTGTTTAGGCCTTGTTTAACCATTTGGTACAATGTTCCATTTTTTTTCTTGCCGTTAGATTCAATTCTTTTCTTTAGTTGATTTTCTGTTAAACCATTTGTTGTATGCTTCATGTTGTCCATAAATTGTGGAATTGTTTGGACCCTGTTTTTTAACCATTTGGTACAATGTTCCATTTTTTTTTTCTTGGTGTTAGATTCAATTCTTTTCTTGAGTTGATTTTCTGTTTATTTGGTGTATGCTTTCTCTTTGTCCATAAATTATCGAATTGTTTGGGCCCTGTTTTTGAACCATTTGGTACAATGTTCCATTTTTTTTTCTTGGTGTTGGATTCAATTCTTTTCTTTAGTTGATTTTCTGTTTGGTGTATGCTTGTATGCTTCTCTTTGTCCATAAATTATGGAATTGTTTGGACCCTGTTTTTTAACCATTTGGTACAATGTTCCATTTTTTTTCTTGGTGTTAAATTCAATTCTTTTCTTTAGTTGACTTTCTGTTTAACCATTTGGTGTATGCTTCTCTTTGTCCATAAACTACAGTCTCCATTTGGTGTATACTTCTCTTTGTCCATAAACTATGGAATTGTTTGGGCCCTGTTTTTTAACCATTTGGTACAATGTTCCATTTTTTTTTTTTCCTTGGTGTTGGGTTCAATTCTTTTGTTTAGTTGATTTTCTGTTTAACAATTTGCTGCTGTATGCTTCTCTTTGTCCATAAATTATGGAATTGTTTGGGCCCTGTATTTTAACCATTTGGTACAATATTACAAATTTGTTTGGTTTTAGATTTGTTGGTATCTACCATTTAGTTTCACTTTTCTCTCTTTACTGTCGCATTTTCCTCTTGCACTATGTTTTTTCAATGCATGGATTTGTTCAATTTTTCTTTGTTGGTGAATATTTAACAATAATGAGATTGTTAAATATTTAATTTGTCCTTTTTGTGACGGAAGTTTCTTTATCCGTATTTAATTCGTTCAACAATGTGGGGTAGGGCATGGAATTGAGATGGTAATTTGATGTTCTAGATACTTTGGTGCCCCTGCAGTCGTGTGGTTATTGTCTTTCTTATTTGGGAGGCTTTTAATTTTACCCATTTCACTTGTTTGAGACCATGTTTTTTTGTTTACTTATTGCCCTTGCAGTGTGTTTTGGAGCATAATAAATTATGAATTGTGTTTTCTTTCTTATTTGATGGGATTTTAATTTAAATTTTGCTTCCTCTGTTTATTTGGCTTGGTTTTATTATTATTGAGTGGTAAGTTTTATCTTATCTGGTTTAATATTATTTAGTTATCAAATGTAGGTTTCTATTTTGCTTTGTGTATGAATTTTTTTAACTGATTTATCAGTGTAGTATAGTATATTTTGTAAAACCTTGACTATCTTTTATTTTTATATTTTGTTTAACATTTAAACTTCTTTTCTACCTTTTGCTTGATGTTTCGTATCTTTTGGCCATTTTCTTTGTTGGTATTTTCCACTACAATTTTTATGTGTCAACCATCTAGTTTCACTTTTTTATATTAGTTTGTGTTTGGTTTTATATTTGTTACCTTTTTTTATTGATATTGATTTGTTTTTTTTATATCTTTATTTTGTTTCACCTTGAATATTTTTATTTTACGGATTGTTCAACTTTTGTTTCTCTTTATTACCAATTTATGAGTAGTTGGATTATCATTTTATTTTGATATTCTGTTTTTTTTTTTTTTTTTTGAGAAGTGATATTCTGTAGTTTGTAGTTATTTTTTAATATGCAATATGCAATATGTAAAGTTGTAAGTGATGTTCTATCTACTCGGTTATGTTCAAATTAGTTGTAAGTGATAGATTCAATACCTTTTTAGTTGATTTGTCACTTTTATGTGGAATATTTTGTTTCTTTTTTCTTTTTTTTTTTTTTTTTTTTGATGTAAGTGGAATATTTTGTTTCACATCTACTTTTTTTTATTTTTACATTTTTTTAACCTTGGATAGTCTATATGCCTTCTTCTGTAATTCAATTAATATATATAGTTTTGTATTTTTTTCTCTTTTTAAAGAGAAGATAGTATTTTTTTTTTTTTTTAAGAACCAAAGAGAAGATAGTATTTAGTTTTTTGTTAGCTTGCTGTTTAACTATGCTCTTCTCTTTGTTGTGAAAAATGAAAATGCTATATGTTTCTAGTTCATACAAAATGTAGAATTTAATTTCCATAATATGTCCCAGCTTTGAAAAGCATAGTTCAAGTGGGACATATTATGGATTGCTATAGAATATCGTTATTTTGTAAAACCTTGACTATTTTTTATTTTTATATTTTGCTTAACATTTAATTATTAGTTTTGTCTTGATCACTCTTCTCTTGTATTTTATTGTGATGTCACTCTTGTATTGTATTTTCTTTCTCTCTATAAATATATTTTATGTCGGGTATCTTTTCGTAGTTTGTTTAATACTTTATTTTCCTTTTTTATGGGTCAACCCTCTGTAACTTTTTTTTTAATTGATTTGTTAGTTTGATATATTTATTTTGTTTCATCTCTGACTTTTTATGTATGCATTGATCAACTTTTTATGTATGCAAAGATATAGCAATTTATAGGTTGGTGGATTTTCATTTTATGTGATATTCTCTATTTTCTAGTTCTTTTTCATTTGCAAATTGCAAATTGTAGTTCCCTTTGCAGAATGCTTCTCAATGTCTTGAAACCATTTGGTGCTTTTTTTTTTTTTTTTTTGGTTCGACAATGGGGTGAGAAATATCAACTATTGAGATGATAATTATTGTCTTATCCTCCATTTTTTTCTCTTGGTGTTAGATTCAATTCTTTTTTTTAGTTGATTTTCTTTTTCATAGTTTAGTTAATTTGTGATTGAGATGATGATTGATGTCATCCCACTTTTATATATTTTATATATTTTATGGATTTATGGATTATGGATTCTATCTTTTTTTTTTTTTTTATGTTTCGTTTAACATTTAACATTTAGTTCTCAATAACTCCTCTTGTATTTTATTAATACATAATTTCTTTTCTATATTTTATTTGATGTTTCGTATCGTTTGGTCATTTTCTTTGCTGGTATTTACCATTTAGTTTCACTATTTTTTTTTTTTTGACAATACATTTAGTTTCACTTGTATATACTAATTTGTTTGGTTTTAGATTTTTTTTCATTGATTTGTTGTTAGCTTTATATATTTATTCTGTTTCATCGACTGTTTTTATTAATTTTATTTGTTATTCTGTAGTTTCTAGTTTTTAGATTTTTTACATGCAATATGTAGAATTTTTTTTTCTTTGCCATTTTTCTTGAATACTGTTTTTGTTGGTGAATGAGATTATTACTTGTTTGAGACTAAGTATTTTACATATTGCAATATGTAGAAATTTTTTTTTCTTTGGCATTTTTCTTGAACACTGTCTTTGTTGGTGAATGAGATTACTTGTTTGAGACTAAGTATTTTTTTGGTTGACATATTGCCCTTGGGAGTGTGCTAAGTAAAATAAACTTTAAATTCCTTTAGAGTGCCCTTGGTTTTATATAATATAATACTCTATATAAAACTAACAAAATTGCAAAATTGGGAGAGAGCGAAGCAACAATGATCTATCACATTTGATTATTAATTTTAGATCATTAGTTTTATATAGAGTATTATATTGTAGTTTTTCATTGCTTGGTTGGCATTATACTTTTCAAAGTGTGATAGATCATTGTTGCTTCGCTGTCTCCCAATTTTGACATATTATGGATTTCTATAGAAACTTATTTCTTGTATTGTTTATTTTATTGGGCCAGTTGCAAGGATAGCAATATGGGCCAAAATAATTGCAAATCTAGCAACCCATAAAAAAAATTGTAAAAATGGCAAAATTTAATATTTTGTGTGTTGCATTTACTAAAATACCCCTCTAAATTTTCTTTCACTGATAGAAAAATCGATTTTCTATCACTGATAGATTCTATCTGGGATAGAAATTTTCTTTCACTGATAGATTCTATCATATGATAGAAAATTTTTCTTACTACTGATAGATTTCATCGGCGTTTCTATCACTTGTTCGGTGTTCTATCAGTGTTTGGTTGTTGTTATTTGGTTTTATATTAGTGTTTGGTTTTTGCTTTCCAGTGTTTGATTTCTATAATCGTTCGTTTTTGCTTTATTTTTCAATGCTCGATTTCACCATGTATCACTATCGCTGATAGAAACAAAAGATCTTCTATCACTGATAGAAAAGTATCAGTGATAAAAAGTTTTTCTATCAGTCTCAGTGATAGAGAGAGAAAGTTTTTCTATCACTCATAGAAAGATTTTCTATGAATGATAGAAATTTCTATCACTCAGAAAAAATTTCTATAAGTGATAGAAGATTTCTATTACTGATAGGTTCTATCAGGGATTGAAAGATTTTCTATCAAAAGTTTTCTATCATTGATAGAATCTATGATAGAATTCTATTTGATAGAATTTTATCCCTGATAGAACTCTTTTCACTAATAGATAGATTCTATCACTAGAGTAACAGAATTTTATCCGATAAAATTCTATCAGTTTTTCTATCTTGTGATATAAAGCATCTATCAATGATAGAAAGACTATCAGTGACAGAAAGTCTTTCTATCATTGTAGAAGTTTTCTATCAGTGATATAAAGTCTTTCTATCATATAGAATCTTTCTATCTGTGTTTGATAGTTATATCCTATTTCTATCTAATAGAAAGTTTTTCTATATGTGATAGAAAAAACTTTCTATTATCACCGATAGAAAGCTTCTATCAGTGATAGAAAAAACTTTCTATCACTTTCTATCACTAAAAGTTTTCTATGTGTAGTGGACAATATTAATTGGTTGATTGTCTTGGAGGTGATGCTAGTGGGTAGTTTATACTACTTGGGTCCTATCAGTAGCGATGATAAGGAATTACGGGACACTACACATATCTCCACAATCGTATGATATTGTCTACTTTGGACATAACCCTCATGGCTTTGTTTTTGGTTCACTCCAAAAGGCCTCATACTAGTGGAGATAGTTGTCATCCCTTATAAACCCAAGGTCATCCCCTTATCTAGTCGATGTGGGACTTTGGTCGCACCTCCAACAATCCTCCCCTCGAACAAAGTACCACCCGAGCCTCCCCTCAACTAGTATTCTGGGTTCCAACTCTCTAGGCCCCATTGCTTTACCGAGAGTTTACTCTCATATCCAGGACACAACTCCTTTCCTCCTGAGTATACTGCCTGCCCAGACCTCAACAACGGATTTTTCCATGACTACTTAGGCTCACAACTTCTTTGTTCGGTACCTGAGGATTTTATCCGACACGGCTATGTTTGGGGTATGGCTCTGATACCAGATGATAAGGAATTACGGGACACTACACATATCTCCACAATCGTATGATATTGTCCACTTTGGGCATAACCCTCATGGCTTTGCTTTTGGTTCACTCCAAAAGGCCTCATACTAGTGGAGATAGCTGTCCTCCCTTATAAACCCAAGGTCATCCCCTTATCTAGCCGATGTGGGACTTTGGTCGCACCCCCAACAAAAGATGAGGCGTGAACTGGTTAACTAATAAAAATCAATATTTACCATAATTGTTTAGTTAAATGATTTATTGAATGTAAAATGTTTTTTTTTAGTAATTTGGTAATTCTTAAATCACTTTTGAAACCAAACATAATATTTCAAGATCACTTTTAAATATATGAAAAATAACTTTTAAAAGTTTAGAACCAAACATAAATATGATTAAATAAAAATCAATTTTATAAAATCTTTTTTCCCAATATGTAATAATTCAATAATCACTCCCAAACATAACCTAAGTTCGAGAGGGGTAGATAAATTATTTGAGAAGTCAAATAATGTGGTTGGATGTTGGAGTTTTTTTTTTTTTTTTTTTAGAAATATGAGAGAGAATTTTAAAGTTATATTTTCAATCATGAAGTACAATAATTTCTTGAACCATGTTGAAGTTCACTTTAAAATAAAATTATTTGAAAAAAAAAAGAAAAAAAAAACTGACGTTTTTTTGTAACAAATTGAATTGATGTACCTTGTTATTGTGGTGTACTTTTTTTTTTTTCTTGTAATGCTGCCTTTTTAGTTAAAAACTATGGAGTTTGAGATTTGATTATTTGATCTTTAGCTTGTAAGTATAATGTATTAATAAGTTTAATTATGTGGTAGCTAGTATTTAATAATATTACTTTATAAATTAAACAAACAATAAATATTCGAACCTTATAAATTGTAAGATGATATGTCAATATTTGATCTTTCTTTTTTTATATTTTCTAATTCAACCTGTATTATTGATGATTCAATTTTTTAACTTTACGATCATCCAGTCTTAACTGATAAATTCAAGAGTAATTGCAATGGGTGGCAAATTAATTATCTATAATAGCAAATTTAGCACCAAATAAAAAGAATTGCAAATATGGCAAAAAAAATATAAAAAATATAATATAATTTTCCTTGTGTATACGGTTTCTTCTTCTTCTTTCTTTTTTTTTTTTTTTTGTTTTTTTATTTTGTGCTTTCTTCTTCTTTCTTCTTTTTTCTTTTTTTTTTTTTTTTGTTGTGCATTCATGAGTTGATTTCTTCTCTTCTTTTTTTTCCTTTTTGCTTTCTTCTTTTTTCTGTTGTGCATTTATGAGCTGTTATGATTTCTTTTTTTTTTTTGTTCTTGCTTTTTATTCTTCTTCCCACAAGGTATTGTTATGATTGCAATTGTTGACCTTCTTTTTAATTCAAGAATGTCAATAATACAAAAATAACAATTTTGGTGAGTGTTTGTATAGGTATATCAAAGTATATCACTAATATATACTCCAGTTAATCATAGTCTATCACTATCATTGATCAAAGTCTATCACGGACTATGTTTGATAGATAATGAAATACAAAGAATACAAGAATAACAATCTTATGGTGGTGGTCACGAAGCTTGTGTGTTAGGCTTTAAAAATTATATTGTTAATTAAGAGTCGCTTGTTCATAATGATTATTTTTGGATTTTATGTTCTAATTACCACAAGAGACTTAAATTTTTGGGAAAAATACACTTTTAGTCCCTGAGGTTTGGGTTAAGTGACAGTTTGGTCCCTGAGTTTTCAAACTCAACAAAAATACCCCTGAGTTTTGAGATAAGGAGCATTTTGGTCCCTGCCGTCAACTTTTCGGTTAAATTTTAACAGTTGCTGACGTGGCACTATTATTTTAATAAAAAAAATTATTTTTAAAATTTTTTAAAATAAAAAAATAAAAAAATATTAAAATATTATTATTTTTTTAATTATTTTATTTTTTCTCCATTTCTTTACTTCCCTTCTTCTTCTCCATCTTCTTCCTCTTCATCCTTTAATTCTTCTTCTTCATATCTCCGGTGGCCGGCGGCCGGCGGCCACCGCTCGCCGGCGCCGGCCGCCCTCACTTTTTTTTTTTTTTTTTTTTTCCTCCCTCTCCTTTTCTTTTTCTTCCTCCCTCTTTTACTGTTAAAAAAAAAAAAAAAAAAACAAAAGGAAAGGGGAAAACCCCCTTCGATTCCGGCGCCGGAAAGGGAGGAGGGAGCTCCCTCCTCCCTCCTCCGTCTCGCCGTCGGAGACGGAGGAGGGAGGGCCCTCCTCCCTCCTCGTTCCAGATCTGGAACGAGGAGGGAGGAGGGCCCTCCCTCCTCTGTCTCGCCGCCGGAGACGGAGGAGGGAGCTCCCTCCTCCCTCTCCGGCGCCGGAATCGAAGGGGGTTTTCCCCCTTCGTTTTGTTTTTTTTTTTTTTTTAACAGTAAAAGAGGGAGGGAGAAAAAGAAAAGGAGAGGGAGGAAAAAAAAAAAAAAAAGAGTGCCGGCGGAGCGGTGGCCGCCGGTCGCCGGCCACCGGAGATATGAAGAAGAAGAATGAAAGGATGAAGAGGAAGAAGATGGAGAAGAAGAAGGGAAGTAAAGAAATGGAGAAAAAATAAAATAATTAAAAAATAATAATATTTTAATATTTTTTTATTTTTTTATTTTAAAAAATTTTAAAAATAATTTTTTTTATTAAAATAATAGTGCCACGTCAGCAACTGTTAAAATTTAACAGAAAAATTGACGGCAGGGACCAAAATGCTCCTTATCTCAAAACTCAGGGGTATTTTTGTTGAGTTTGAAAACTCAGGGACCAAACTGTCACTTAACCCAAACCTCAGGGACTAAAAGTGTATTTTTCCCTAAATTTTTTGTTCAATTTATGATTGTAGTATAATAATTTTGGATGAGTTTCTAATTATCGAGATGAATTGCAATGGAAAGTAATTTACTGATAGATTTCAATTAAATTGATTTCTATCCGTAACAATCATTGGTAGACTTCAATTAATTGATAATTAACTGAATAATTAACTGATTTCTATCGGGGATAGAAACTGATAGACTTCAATTAATTGATTTCTATCCTCGATTAAAAATGATAGATTTGAATTAAACTAATTTCTACAAGTGATACAAGTCAATAAACTTCAATTAAATTGATTTCTGATAGAAACTGATCAACTTCAATTAAATTGGTTTCTATCGGTGATAGAAACTAATAGTCTTGAATTGAATTGATTTCTATCAGTGATAGAAACTGATAACCTCGAATTTAATGGTTTTCTATTAGTGATTATCACTGATAGACTTAAATTAAACTGATCGATAAAAATTGATAGCCTTGAATTATACTGAATTAATAGCCTTGAATTGAATTGTTTTCTATCAGTGACTATTACTGATAGACTTGAATTAAACACGATAAAAACTTATAGATTATAATTATCAGAGTCTATCGGTGATACACACTGATAGACTTCGATTAATCAAAGTCTATCAGTGTCTATCACTAATAGACTCCGATTAGTAGAACCTTATCATCAAAGTCTATCAGTATTTATCACTGATAGACTTTGATTACTCGAAGTCTATCAGTGACTATCAATAATAGGGACTGATAGACTATTGGAGATACCAATGGTATTTTCGTAATTTAACATATTTTTTGCTATTTCCGCAAATAATTTTATTTTTTTGCTAATTTTGCAATATGTTTGCCACTTTTTGCCATCTGTGCAAAGCCCCCTATATAAAAGTTGTATTTGAGCCCACAAGTTAATTTTATG
Source organism: Luffa acutangula (assembly GCA_036850905.1). NCBI lineage: Eukaryota > Viridiplantae > Streptophyta > Magnoliopsida > Cucurbitales > Cucurbitaceae > Luffa > Luffa acutangula. The sequence continues at coordinate 64,146,504 of CM072087.1, read as the reverse complement.
AATCAAGTATATGTAATAGGAATGAACTCTTCAAAAAAATTAAAATATGCGTATAACATTTGAGGAAAACAATATTAAAAAGTGAATAAAAAATGGGAAAAGAGTTTTTCCAATGAAGTCTAATATATCTCTGGTTTATATATAGTTTACGCCTTATTTGATAACCATTTGTTATTTTTGTTTTTGAAAATTAAGTTTATAAACACTACTCCCACCTATAAGTTTTTCTTACGTTATCTACATTTTTTCATATGTTTTCAAAAACCAAGTCAAATTTTGGAAACTAGAAGTAGTTTTCGAAATATTGTTTTTGTTTTTGAAATTTGGTTGGGGATTTAAATGTGCCCTTAACAAATATGAAAACCATCCTAAGAAATTTAGGCCAAGAAAACAAGCATGATTTTAAAAAACGATAACCCAAATAGTTATCAAACATGACCTAACCAATTGGTTTTTTGTTTTTTCAAATTATGTTGGTTTTCTTCCAATTTATTTACCATGGCTTTCATACTTGTTAATGAGACATTTGAATACTTACTTGTGTTTGATTAACTACTTTGCTGACTTGGGGTTCTTTCTCATAAGTGGTATACCTACGCCTACACCCACTCATTATATATCGGGCAAATTGCAAAAACCACCCCTCAAGTATGCTAGTTGTAACAATTACACTCCTAAACTTTCAATTGTAAAAATTGAACCCCCAAACTTTCAAAATGTAAAAATTGAATCCTTAAACTTTAAGTGTTAAAATTAAACCCTCAAACTATGGATAAATGCAAAAATTGACTCCATCTCATATTTTCACTTTCTCTCTCTACTCTCTACCTCTCTCTCCCTCCAATCATCCTCCCTCTCTCATTTTTCTCTCTCGTCAGTCCACCCTCTGTTTCGATTTCGGGGAGAAAGAATAAAGTGGTTGCAAGAGGATAAATATTGCATACATTTCTTTCTGTTTAAGAAGAAAGAGAAAGTACTCTATTTCAATTATAATTTTTGGCATCAATTATTATTATTAGGGAATTTGTCCGATTTTATGACTTTCAACTTTCAATTCTTCTTCCTCTGCTACATTTTTTTCATCTTAGGATTCAATGTATTTGTTACAGAAATCGACATTTCCTCCATTAATTTTGATACGAGCTTTCCCATGTGGCTTCTTGGGTTCAACTTCCTCTCCAAAGTCGTTTTGTCCAATGTGAATGTCAGTGGAGAAATTCTACAAACACTTGGTAATCTCTATCGTGGTTAATGTCCTTGAGTTGTCAAACTTAGAGCTAAATAGAGAAAAAATGGAAGGAGGAGAGAGAAAGGAATGAGGAGAGAGAGAATGGGTGACTGAAGGACGGGAGGGAGAGGAGAGAGATGAATGAATAGAGAGAAAAAAAAGAAATATGAGATGGATGATGGATCCAATTTTTACATTTACCATAGTTTGAGGGTTTAATTTTAACATTTAAAGTTTAAGGATTCAATTTTTACACTTTTGAAAGTTTGGGGGTTCAATTTTTACAATTGAAAGTTTAGGGGTGTAATTGTTACAACTAGCATACTTGAGGGATGGTTTTTACAATTTGCCCATATATCTATATTGATGACAAATCTCCTTGTACTCGGCCATAAGAACTTGGAGTTCGTATCCATTCTAAAGGTAAGGTAACACTATGACTCTTACTCAAAAAACGGACTGAATGAGTTCGAGTTATTGACTCGTCCAACGCAACAACATTCATTAGTCAATCATTCAACTGTCTCTTGGAGACACGGTTGAGAAGTACCATGAATGCCGGTGTTAGTTGTTTATTTTTTAAAATTATACTTGTTTTCTTCTAATTTCTTCCCATGGGTTTCATGATTGTTGATGAGACATTGTATTCTTAGCCAGGGGTGGTCACGATTCGGTTCGGTCCGTTTTTGGGCCGAACCATGAACCAAACCAAGTAGGTCAGTTTTCTGACCTCTTGAACCGAAAATATCTCGGTTTTTGTTTTTGAACCGAACCAAACCTGGTCGGTTCGGTCCGGTTAAAAACGTTTTTTTTCCTCCTCATTTTTCATCTCCTTTCCAGCCATTTATTGTTTTCTTTTTGCCCCACGCCTACTGCAAATTTCCAAATCCCAAGCCTCCTATAAACTAAACTTCAAGTATGAAATCTATTGTAGTAACCAAAACTAAATTCATAGTTTTTTTTTTTTTTTTGGCTATTTCCAAATCCCACACCTGCTGTAAAAGGGAAGGACAGAACGAAAGAAAAAAGAAACCATCAACGGCGGCGAAAAAATGGACTGAGAGTCGAGAGGATAGAAGGAAAAAACAAAAAGAAACTCAACTGGCCTTATAAATGAGACTCTGAGGGAGAAAAAATAGGCGGCGACGTTGGATGCAAACTTTAACGGTGGTAGAAGATAGAAATCTGGCGGCGGAGTTGAGAGATGTGGAGGATGCGGCGTGTGAGAGATGGAGGAGAAGAAGATGGAGGCGTGAAATGGGGACTGAGGTGAGGAGGCGTGAAATTCTGAAGTAAAGTGAATCTAGGGTTAGAATTTTTTTTTAACTAAAATATCAGAGAAATAGAAATGGGTTGGGCTGCTGGAATTTAATTATGAATGAAAATGAGCTGGGCTGGGCTTATTCATATGTAAACATAAAAGTGGGCTAGTGGGCTGGGTACTAAAATATATGTATATAAAGGAGGTCGGTTCGGTTTTTTTCGGTTTTTCACGTCTGTGAACCGAGAACCGAACCGAACATCTCGGTTTTCTGCATGGTTGAACCGAGGAAATCGATTTTTTTAAAAAAAAACGGGACCGAACCAATCGGTTTGGTTCGGTCCAGTTCGTCGGTTCAGCTCGGTTTTTGCTCACTCCTATTCTTAGCCAAGTTCCAAAAACAAAACAGTTACTAAAAACTACTTCTTTTAGTTTCCAAAAGTTGGCTTGGTTTTTTAAAACATGGAAAGAAAGTAGATAACATAACAAATAAACTTATAAGTGGAAGTTGCGTTTATAAACTTAATTTTAAAAAACCAAATGTTTGTTTTTTTGTTGACGATATGGGGGTGGGGGATTCGAACGACATACCTCGTGGTTTTAATACATCTTTGTGCCAACTGAGCTATGCTCTTGTTGGCTTAAAAATGAAGGAAAAAAAAAAAAAAAAAACTCAAATGATTATCAAACGGATCCTTTAGATTTTGCATTTTCAAAACTTACCTTCATACATGTTTACTTTAAGATTGAATGCCAAAATGATTGTTTATAACAATAAATGTGAACTAAAACCTTTCAAACATTCAATCATTTGAGACACAATTGTACCATACAAAATTAGGAATAGAATTTTGTTTTCTATGGAACTATAAGCACATTTTCACCGTTAGATCATGATGTTTTCAAATTTACTGTCTAGATAACACCTACACGGAAAAGAATAGCCATACCCATATGCGAAAGAATGTTATCAATCGAAGATGAACCAAAGGAATGATGAAGAAAATAGGGATTCAACTGAGCTTCGATAGATGCAATTGGTTCCCTCCATCCATATTTCTGTTAATAACTAATGAATTGCTGACGTGACACCTATTTTTTATTTTAAAAAACATGTTTTTTTTTTAAAATTTTAAAATAAAAGTAATATTAAATTAGTAAAAAAATATATATTATTTGTATTATTCTTTCTTCTTCTTCTAGAAGTTGTCGGCTAACATGAGGTTTCATCTAAAAAATCAATTGGCAATGAGTGAGTAACTCATCTATCTTATAGATTGTGAGGTCTCCACTTATCTTTTAAATGTGGGATTCTCAACATCAAGATAATGCCTCTTTGGGTTCACCATTCTTGGATTAGATCCCAATTTTATTCTTATTGGACCAAATATCCGTTTAGGTTTAATGGACTCTGATATCATATTAGATAACACTAGGTTTCATCTTAAAACCAATTGACAATGAGTAAAGTAACTCATCTATCTTATAAATTGTGAGGTCTTCACTTATATTTTCAATGTGTGATTCTCAACAACCACTTTCCATGTATTAAATTCTCTCAACGAACACTTCGTCTGACAAATGCAACTATTCAAAGGGAAAGACAAAGCAAAAAATTATTAAAATTTCAAAGACAAAATAGAAAGGTAAAGATTCTCTCTACGTAACTCCATTTATATATATTATAGATTATAGATTACAGGTAATAATTATTTTAAAAACAACATACCTCACCAATCACTTTGGCTTCTAGTGTGTTAAACAACACCATTTTAAAATAGAATTGATTTTTAGATGACAAAAGTGATTTTGGTTGACAAAAATCACTTGGCCGAAGAGAGTCGTCTAAAATTAGTTGATTAGTAGTTAATGGCATGGTCTAAACAAGCAACAGATTTGAAGGATCGGCCATCTCGGCAGTTTCTACGCAAGTGGTCAGTCTAAGCCCGGAAGCAGAGGTACACGCGTCGTGTATAGATTTGAGTAGGGGATAGAGTAAAATTTCTCCATTAATTTGTGGCGAAGTATTAGGCAGGCAGCTCGACGTCAACTGTCAAGTAACTTTTTTCTTTTATAATTTGTTTTCTTATCTATTTTTTGTATTTTTTGCCCCGGGGTTGGATCCCTCATCCCCGTGACCGTCCTGATCACTGTAGGGATCAAATATAGTTTATGATTTTCGTCTTTGTCATTATGAGTACGAGATATTGATATGGTTAATAAAGTAATCTTGTCGGCAGGTACTGCGATTTGTAGGGTCCAATTTGTCCTACTCATGAACGGTCAACCGTCAATGCGGGCCTCGCCCAACCAACACTGATCATAAAAGCACGTGTAGCTAACGTGGCAAACTGTCATAACAGACAATAACCGTGACCTCGTCCTTTTGTCTCGGCACGGGACTCGGGTGTGGTAATGGAAATGACATTCGACCCCCTATATATATTTTTAAATTCCAACATCTATATATATATTTTTTGAAACTAACAACATCTATATTAATTAGTGCCAATTCTCCTTTTCCATTATTTATTAACGGGTAAACATAGTTTCATCTAAAAAGAAAATAAAAGAAAAGTGTAGTTTAAAAAAAAATGTAATTTTTAGGTTAAATTATTGAAAATATTCCGGATCTATAAGATTAATTTCAATTATATCCTCATTTTAATCTTTTTTTTTTTTTTTTTTGAAAAGTCCTCATTTTAATCTTTAAAGTTTATAGTTCATTTTAAAATAAGGTTAAAATTCACTTTTAGTCCCTAAACTTTCATGAAGGTAACAATTTGGTCCCTGAACTTTAATTTGTAACGATTTAGTCCCTATACTTTCAATTTTGTAATAATTTAGTCTCTAAACTTTAATAAGTAACAATTTAGTCCCTATACTTTCAAATTTGTAACAATTTAATCCTTGTAGCAAAAAAAAAAAGGTAAAATACCTTTTTGGTCCCTCATGTTTCGATTAAGTTTCTAATAGGTCCATAGGTTTCAAAATCGGACAATCAAGTCCGTACTGTTTCAGAAATAGTTCTATTGAGTCCCTGAGCCGTTAATTACTTAACGGAAGAAGACGTGGCACCGTTTAAAAATAAAATAATTATTTTTTAATTAAAATAATAATACAAAAAAAAACCTTTCACTTCTCTCTCCTCCCCCAATCGGCTCCCTTCCCCATTTCGCTTCCTCTTCCCCTTCCCCTCCCACTTTCCCTTCCCGCCGATAATTGCCGACGGCCCAACGCCACCACCTTCTTCCTCTTGTCGCCGCCAACACCTATTTTTTCTTCTTCTTCAAAGTCACCGAAGCCACCCTCTTCCTTTTCTTCTTCTTATGGTTTTCACGAAAAAATCCCTCTCTCTCTCTCTTCTGATTTTATCTTCTTCTCTGATTTCTCATTCCTTGGACTCTGAAAGCTCATATGTCTCTGTCGAAAGAAGAGAGAGAGGAACTCTGAAGCTTTTTTTCTTCTACATTTACATGAGTGGAAGGGTTTTGGTGAGGGAATGCGCTCTTAAAGGACTGTATGCCACTTCAATCGTCTTCTTTGACGGTGTTATAGCTCAGATTAACAAGTAATCTCTCTTTCCCCATCTGGCTTTTTCTTCCTCAACAAACCCCACTACCCCCATTTTCTTCTTCTTCTTCAATCTGAACCAAATCCCCCCCCCCCCCCCGTTTCTTCTTCCGTAGAATTTCAAAACCCAGATCTGATCAGGAAACCAAAAAAAAAAAAAAAACACAACAACCGACCAATTTCTTCTTCTTAAACAAAACCCCAAACCCATACCGAATACCCTTTTTTCTTTTATTCTTCTTATTCTCCTCCTCAAACCCACCCCCATTTTCTCTTCTCCTTAAGCTTTCAAACCCACCTAAATCTAAAACAAAATCCAAACCCACCCCACCCCAAATCATCTTCTTCTTCAAAACAAAAGTAAATAGGAAACAAAACCCATCCACCCAGCATCGACCGACGACAAGAGGCTGCGAGTGGCGGCATTGGAAACAAACTTGAAATATGAAGGACCAAAAGGGTATTTTACCCCAAAAAAAATCATCAAAATTAAATGTTGGTTTTTATTATTTAATGATTAAACTTTTCAGCTTATTAACATATTGGGTCCTAAATTAGTTTATTAATCTATTTAGGTAAGAAATTTCATTAAATCTTTACATTAATTTTTCACGATAGGGACTAAATCGTTACAAATTTGAAAGTACAGAAACTAAATTGTTACTTATTAAAGTTCATGGACTAAATTGTTACAAAATTGAAAGTACAAGGACTAAATTGTTACAAATCAAAATTCAGGGACTAAATTGTTACTTTCATGAAAGGTTAGGGACCAAAAGTGATTTTTGACCTTAAAACAATTATGAAAGTTTGTTTTTTTTTTTTTTTTCTGTTAAATTAATGGACAAAAAATTATGTGTCTACTAATGCCCTAAATTTAAATCTTTAACTACAATCTTCTTTCTTTCAATTCTATTTCCCAAATTTTTAGCTCTTTTTCGTGTATGGTTTTTTTTCCTTGCCCTCAAATTCTTCCAAAATTTTATAGTTACCATGTGTATTTATTTTGAGCTCTTTATGTTGTGACTTACTTGTTTCTTTGTTGCAGAAGCCAATTTTGTGGTGTGATAACATTAGTGTCGTGCATTTTAGCGCCAATCTGGTTCTACATTCAAGGACTAAACATGTTGAAATAGACATATACTTTGTCCGAGATTTGGTTTATCACAGAAACAACTGTTTATCCAACATCTTCTAGTTGCTGATCAAATTGTCGATGTGTTGACCAATCATGTGTCTTGCACGTGGATAAATTGTTGTTTATGATAGTTTGTTAGTTATTAGAGTTGAAATCCTCTGTTTTCCTTTGTATTCTGTTATGATGTTTACAGGAGTTTTTCTCCCTTCCTCTCATATATTCCATTATCTTGAATTTGTAAGATTGATTGAGGTCTAATGAATACGATGAAAGGGTTTCTCCGGTAGAATTTCTTTTCTTGATTTTCTCTCTAACTTTACAATTATTATTATTATTATTATTATCATTATTATCATTATTATTATTATTATCAACGTATGTATTCAAATTTGTCGTTTACATAAACAATACATAAGCAAACAAGTTATTTTATGTCCATAAATTTAACAAAAAAGTCTTCAATGGTTGTTTTGAAACATATTCCAACTCCACAAAATTTCGAAGGTTGAAATGAAGCTTTCCAAAAATTGGGTATGATTAAAACCAACAACCCCATTATTCAATTGTAATTCTAATAACCTAAATTTTAAACTTTTTTATTCAAATATATTATTTTTAAAACTTGTTATTTTATTATTATAGTTTTAATTCACAATAGTACATCAAGTATTTGAAAATAAAAACTACACTACAATATTAGAATAATAGGTTTGAGAATAATATATTTTAATTTAAAGTTTTAAAAATTACAATATTAAAAAAAAAAAAAAAAACTCAAAAAAAGTTATTTCATGAACCGAGGGAAAAAAAAGTTATTTCGCAATACATATATTTTGAAAAAAAAAAAACATTCGCAATACATATTTATATCCAAAACTCTATTGGCTCAGGAATAATGTCTTGAATGTAGAATCTAATATCAACTTTGTTGAAAGTTTGAGTTTAAATTAAAACAAAAATTGATAAAAAATTCAGTTTTCAAGTTGTATTTAAACCTCATTTTACTTAAATAAAATAATGAGTTATAGTTTGGGTTTCTTTTTCTTTTCACTTCAACGTGAGTGTTGATGGTCAAATTTCGCTTAGGAATTTACCATTCGCTCCACGTGACGATCAACAGTGAATTTGTAAGAAAGCGGAAAAGACGTAACTTGCAACACGAGCAAACGTTGCACACCGGTTTGGTGTAGACCACATACCATACACTCCGATGCTTAAGTTAGCTTTGGCGGGAAAACACGTCGAGTGCGTTTAGGGATTGATTTTTGCATACTTGAATGCGTGTGCAATCTCCTTTTTTATAGATTTTCCTTTAGGGTTTTTGTCGACGCCAGGCTTCAAATGATCTTCGGGCTTTGGCCCTGGTCGGCCTCAGCAATGGGTCGAGGCTGACCTCATCCTCCTAGGGTTTTTGAGAATTCGGAGGTGTTTCGGGACGAACCAGGCGAAACCGGGACGGTTAGGGACATCAGGGACCGAAGGGAGGTGGCTAAGCTCGGCCTGCGCCCGCGGGCCGAATGGTCGGCCTCAACCTTATGTCGAGGCCAACCATATGGCTCGGGCCAAATTGGCCCGACCCTTTGGTCCGGTCTTCCTCTGGGTCGGCTTTCTGGTCCCACCTCTGCCCAATTGTCCTCGTCAGCTCCTTGTGTGTCAGTGCGGTCCAAAATTACCTATAACAGTGAGTATTGGAATCCCTGACCTCTTGGTCAAATATACATGGTATAATTTGGTGCAAAATTCACCCACTCAAACCTTATCTACAATATGTTGTGTTATTTTTTGCTTTTAGGGTCTGTTTGGAATATAATTTAATTTAAATGTTTTTCAGGAATGTATTTTAAAAAAAAAACATTTTGTATAAAAAATGTTTAGAATTTAAGCACTCATATGTTTGGTTACATTTCATCGTAAGTGTTTTTATACACAAGTTATTGTATACTTAAGAACTCTTTTCTAAAAAGTTGTTTCAAGTGTTTCTCTCAAAATGATTTATTTCTCAGTCTCATTTTCTAATAAGTCAATTTTAGTGGTTGTCAAATATTATAAATTTTTTTCAAAATTAAACTCTTGAAAAGTTAAACCAAACACACCCTTAATTTTGATGATTAATCCATTACTCAGTTTGATTACTTGTCCTTTTCTTTTTCCTTCCGGCAAACGTATGAATGAGTATCGGTTGCCATTTAGGGGTTGTTTGGGGCACTGAATTGGTTATAATAGCTGGGGATTATAATAGTCTGGGTGTTATAATAGTCTGTGTTTGGGACGCAGATTATTATAGTCTAGGATAAAATAGTCTGTGTTTGGGGTGCAGCGTTTGGGATGCAGATTATTTTAGTTTGGGTTCAAATAGTCTATGTTTCAAGCTTACTGTTTTTTTTTCCTTACTTTTTTTTTTTTTTTTTGTTGATTTTCCTCATACAACTTTATACTTCAAATATTAATAAAAAATTGGGTTTAGTTGTAAAAAAAAATAAAGTTTTGGGTATAGGTGTTAAATTATATGTTTAACTTAAAATGAAACAAAAATAACTTAAAGTAAGGGTTGATTTTCTTTGTTTTAGAGTCATGGTTTTTTTCACAAAATAAGTCATTTTATGATTTCATATAGAAAAACCATATTTGTTTCATTTATGTATTTTCAACATAAAAATGATAAATGCTTATTCAAAACTCATTTTACCTTCATTATCAAAAGAATCAAATAAAATAGAAATCACATAAAATAAAAACTTGAGTAGTATTTTTTAAAAAATTATTATTATCATGGTAAACTTAAATACGATAAATATAATTTTGAATGAAAAATATGGTACGATGAAGGTAAACATCCATATACTTTATTATCAAAAGTAATTATATATGGAATAAAACACCATATTTATACAAAGACAACCTAGTATCTAATTCCCTAGAAATTTTTCGATTTTTCCGATAACCACCAACAAAATTTTCGGCGACCGAATTTTTTTTCCCTCTTTTTTCCTTTCATTTCTTCTACCTCTTTTCTTTCTTTTTTTTTTTTCTTTCACTACAACAAATTTGGGCTTAGATGTCAGTTCTGCACCGTTATTAAACCCCTATGATCACGGATTTGAATCCGTTGTTGTTCTGGGTGTGATCTAACCCCTACGATCACGGATTACAACAATAACAGTTTAAAACCGTCATCAAACGCCTCCATGATCTTTCATGTATAATCACGGATTACAACAATAACGGTTTAAACCCGTGGTTGTTCTGGGTGTGATTGAACTCCTACAATCACGGATTACAACAATCACGGTTTAAAACCGTGGTTGTTCTGGGTGTGATCTAACCCCAACAATCACAGATTACAAAATAACGGTTTCAAACCGTCATCAAACGCCTCTGTGATCTTTCATATACAATCACGGATTGCAACGATGACAGTTTAAAACCGACATCTTTGTTGACCCCTACGATCACGAATTACAACAATGACAGTTTACAACCGACATATATGACTACATTAATGACAATTTTAAAATGACATCTTTCATCATACCACCTGCAACATATTTATTGCCATAATTCAAATCTCACATCCTGAATACCTATTATTGCAATACAAAATATTTTTATTTATCCAATAATCTAAAGATATTTAAAACAAACATTTGAGAATAATATTCAATCCAACCACGAAAATTGAGAAAACATCAGATACTTTATTTCATTCGATCCAAAAAACTCAAAACGTCACAATACAATATCCAAAACCACTAAATTGTTCTAAACTATATAGTAAACTAAGAGATTTACAAAAAGAATAAAATGTAAGCACAATCGCCTTGTTGTCCATTCAAACTACCACACATATATATATATGTCATGAAAACCCTACCCATATCCTATATCGTCTAAAAGGAAACAGCTAGCTACCACGCAATGATGAATACACTTCATGTGAAGTTTGACACATGTGTCACCCATTCAACTCGCACCTCGTCCAGCTGTTCTTGTGCGAAGGGATTCTTAGTATTAAACTGTAAAAAAAAAAAAAAAATAGATATTACTATTATATTTAAGGAAAAGTGTCTTACCGTATATATAATACACAAGTCTAAGTTTAGAAATATCCAAAACTTACGAGAGCAGTGATGGGCTTCTCTGGATTATGTAGAATTTCTCTCATAAACTTCATCACGTAGTACCCACATTCAACGCAACCTTGTTGGTGAGGACACTTAAAAAAAACTCATAACAATATTTAAAATATATTAAAAAACACCCATTTACATAGTATTAAAAATTTACTACTTACCTTTACAGGTATCCAAGAAGTCTTTCGTTATTGCTTCGATGTACTTTGTGCCATACAAACCCTCATTGCTCTATATATGAAGTTAAAAAGAAATACATAAGTAATGAACAAACTATATAGAGATGCCCACATAAAACATCTAAGAATCTGATTTTCTAGAGATGCCCACATACGCCCATTATATAAGGCCACCCATCTGATAGTCATAGGTCAACGCAAAATAAAAATCAAGCATCATGTAAAATACAAATCTTTCCAACCAAGGAATGAATGCCAAGATAATTCCATGCTCCCTAGTGAATGAATGCTCAAAATAATTTCATAATCACAATGCGTATTAGAATAAACAATCAATGCCATAAGGCCATATATAGTAGTAGATAAGGCATGAACTGACAAAATTATGTTTATGAAAAAGTTAAAGCAAAGGCCTTATAGGATTAGAAGAAACAAATCATGATTCTAACGGTAATAAATAATCACTACCTGCGAAGAGCAAAACATAAAAGCCCAAGGTTAAGAGGGGGAAAGAAGACATGAAAACGTCTTTATATTTCAAGATGATAACAAAGTGTCAGCAAATCACACTGAAGCTCTACATACAGACAGAAGTAAACAGATTAGTTATTTGTTAAAAGAAACACGTATGATGAGAAGGACATACATGTTATAATTATTTTGCAATTCATGATTTGATAAATTGGATGATGTGTTTTGAGTTTCAGTCTGGTACTTTTGAGCTGCTACCCCAAGTTGACTAACCTGCATAAAGAGTGTAAATGTGAGTCACAAATCGATTGATAACAGGCTGTAATAGTGATAATTATAGAGAAAATTTTACAAATAAGCAGGTCATTTTAAATGCAAGGTAGTGCTTTTATGGAGAGCAATATAGGGCCTGATTTTAATGTGTTACAAGACGACGAAGTTAAACCTGAGGTATCAATAATCTCCTAGGAATCAGTTCTTCATGGCGTCGAGCAAAGAATTCCCATGAAGATATCTGAAAGAAATAACAAAGCTATAAAAGTTACCACATACATTGAACTAAAACCCAATATATTGATGAACAAAGGTTCTGTAGCCCATACCGACTTCCCCACCTGACCATGTCCTTCAGCACTAACCAAAACCAATCAGAACCAATATTAAGAAGAAGAGGGGAAGAACAAAACATCAGTTCAAGTTCTAATACATCACTAAATAGTGTACACAAACCACACAAAAAAGTGGATTTAATTTAATTTCAAAATCAAAATTCTAGTGACTACCAAGAACCCCAACACAGAAATATAATCAATTAAAAAATATGAATCTAATTCGCTTGAGCCAGTAACAAAACAATCATACAACTAAATTAAATCAAGAATTCTCAAATGACTAATCAAACATGCCTCATGTATTGACATCGATGGAAGGATGGAGAAGAAAGGGGTGGGAGAGGAGGCCTGTTTCTGAATAAATCTTTGCCTTCTAGGAGAAATTGCTGAACTTCGCTTTCAATTCTTCGTAATCGTTCCTGACAAATTTTTTCTTCTTTCAGTTGGAAGCTTTCTCCTCATTCTTTTCGTTGTTCGTCAAGCTCGATTTCAGAACCTCATTCATCCACTCATGGTTTGTAGAATATTAAAATGAGTCAACCCCGTTAAGGCATTAACACGTTTAGAAAAACGTTATTGCTACAGTACCGTCAAAAGCCCTTCATTGTTGTTAATCTCACCGCCGTTTACAAGCTTGAACCACCGTGTCGTTGTCCCTAGCGTCGTCGTTTTCACCTTCATGAACAAACAAACCAAGAATCTTTACGATTACCTTCTATTATTTGCGGCTGCAGTCGAGAAAGTCGTAGCCGCCGTTAGTCAAACAACCCAGCCGTCGAACTCGCGCAGCCGCAGTCCGTCAAACAAGCAACCGTACGTCCTTTAGCGAGGGAATCCATCGAAGCAGAGCGTCTGAAGTCGAGAAGGAAATCGTGAAGAAAGAAGAAACAAAATCGTGAGGGAAATCGATGAGAGAAGTCGATTCATGGGGAAGAATTGCGCAACGGCAGCTTGGTGATGAAGGCGAAACGTTAGGGCACAAACCAAATTAGGGAAAACCGACATAGAAGCCCATCCTACGATAACGGGCCTGAACCGTTATTGAAGCCGACATCGTTGAGAAATTTTTACGAAAATTTTCGTCTCTCCGAAAAACGCGGCGCCTTTTTTATACACATCTTTAATGACGGGCAGTAACCGACATCGAAGGTCTCCCTTTGATGACAGTTTCAAACCGACACCGTTGGGAAATTTTTACGAAACTTTCCGTCTTTCTCCGAAAAACGCGGCGCCTTTTTTATACACGTCTTTAATGACGGGCGATAACTGACATCGAAGGTCTCCCTTTGATGACGGTTTTAAACCGACATCGATGAGCAATCTTTTCGCGCCCTTTTTAAATTAAATATAATAACGGTTTAAAACCGTCATCGTAGGTTTCCATTTTTTACAAACGTTAGATGACGGGTAAGAACTGTCGTCGAAGGGTCTTCTTTAATTACGGTTAGAAACCGTCATTGTACCCCAAATTTTCGAAAGTTAACATTTTTTTCTGGAAAAAGTGGCATTTTTTTCACAATCCGTCATCTTAGAGTCAATCTGTCATTGTTGTAAAAATACAATCCAACATCGTAGCCCCAAATTCTTGTAGTGTTTATTTTTGTTTTTTATATTTTTCGAAATGAAAACGAGAATAAATATTATTTTTTAAAAAAAAAAAGTCATCGAAAAAAGTCGTCGGTGATCGCCAGAAAAGTGGTCGGAAAGTCGGCGGCGGTTGCCGGAAAAGTTGTCGGTAGTCGCCGGAAAAGTTGTCGGCCGGTCGTCGGTAGGAAAGTCAATGAGTCACATGGAAGAAGAGAGAAAAGAGTTACGGTAGAGAATAGATAGAATAATTGGGTGAGTTGAATAGTGGTTATTGTAGCAACACGAAGGGTAAAAATAACTAACTCCACCTCTTATTTTTGTTGATGCTCCAAACATTGGGTTGATTATAATAGCCTCACTATTATAACTAACCCAGTAGGCCAAACTGGCCCTAATGTTTTGTTTTGTTTTTTAAATCTCGTATCTAGCTTAATAAGCTAACTTTGATTATCAATATTTTATCGACTTTTCTCTGTTGCATGGGTGATGAATATAACTTTGTGAAGCAACCAATTAATCATACAAAATCAAGCAATAAAGCATTCAAACTTAGTCATAAAAAAGTCTCTATAATAACAGTAAAAAATAGTAAAACATATTAACATAACAACAAAATCAAGTAGCTCTGTTCAATGGCCATTTAGGTTTGTTTTTTGTTTTTGTTTTTTTTTTTTTTAATTTATGTTTATAAATACTACTAACACCTATAGGTTTCTTTGAAACATCACTATAAATTGTGAAAAGACAATTACAATTTTCCAAAATAAAAAATTAAAAGTCAAATGGTATTCAATTGAAACCTAAAAAGATCATAAAAATTTAATAGTAAAATGTACCTACTCAAATAAAATATCAAGAAATTCAATGAAATGTGCTAGTTATTGATAATATAATTAAACCATAAAACCAAAAACGAGCCATAATCAATTGTTTTAGTTTATAGTAACTTTATAAAATCAATATTTTAAAGCTAAATTTAACTAATTCGGGTGCAAAGTATTAAATAACATGGGGTTCCGTCTCAAAATCGATTGGGTGAGTAACTCATCTATCTTATAAATTGTGAGATCTCCACCTACCTTTTCAATATAGGATTCTCAACGCAAAGGTAATATATATATATATATATATATATATATACACACTATTAATTATCGTGGACAAATAGTATAAATTAATTGTTAAATTGTATTTAATTTTTTGAAGTGGCATCCCAGACATGGCATCACATTGAGTTGGTATTAACAAACGGAGAAGAATATATTACATTCAAATAAAACATATATTATTATTATTAAGTTTTTTTTTTTTTTTGAAATAGTATTATTATTTTTTTTTTTGAAAATTGAAATAGTATTATTATTAAGTTATATATTGCGTAGCCACGAAAATTAATAAATGCTAATACTAATTAAATATTTATAGCAGAATTTGATTCTCGAGTCACGGAGAGTTGAAAATTAAGCACCTATTAGGCGTAGCCCAGAGGCTGAAGGCTATGTCTACCAATTAGAAAGAAAGAAGAGGAGGAAAAAAAAAAAAATCTAACCAAGGTGTTGGACAAGCTTAAATGTCCAACTGTAGCGGGATAGTTAAGATTGGACCATTAAATTAACTGCCGAAAGCTCAACACTATACTCACAGAGCAGAGGGGCTGTTTAGGCAGCTACCCCTACCCCTACCGACGTTCGTTAAAAATGTCGAAAGGACATGATTTTTTAGTTTATTCAAAGGTAACTGGAGAGATAAAAGAGGCAATTGTCTCTTACCATTCCGTAAGAAATTTTTGAGTCTACCATAGTATACCACTTCATTTTAACATTTGACGTATCATTTAATAATATAGTATTTTATTCTATGTATCTCACGACATTCTTAAATATTTATTAGATAGTAAACAATAAATAGAGGTAGCTACTAGAAATTTTCTCTCATTCGGACGGCCATAAATAAAATAATAATTACATGCAGGGATGATGCGTGTGAAGAGGAGGAGAGGACCACATCACAAAAATGGAGGTGCAATATATGTATACCTAACGCAGTATCCTCGTCGACGCTGACATATGTACACATCAGAGAGGTACATGCAATCCAATCACAGTCAGCACCACGTATGATGCCTGCCTAAGTGGCCAAGTCTCATTTCCCACCTTCCTTTTTCAACTTTTGACAATAACATTAACAACCAACTCTTCTTCCTATCTTTTCTATTAAAAAAAAAAAAAACTATTCTTCCTATCAAAAAAGAAAGAAAGAAAAAACTCTTTTCTTCCTCTCTCACAGTCACAGCTCGTTTACATTAATTGATTTTTTTATTTTTTTTATTTTAAATTTATGCCGTAAATGCGACGCACATGAGATGGAGAAGAATCCAGTCCAGAACTGTTCAAATATTTAACTTTAGCGTAGGGCCCTCTACAGAATTGGAGACCAAGAGAAGGTGTGTTCAGATATCGAGACCGACGGCGCTACAGAAAGTTGCTCCCACGTTTCTCAACTCAAGTCCCTCCACTCCTCCCCTACCGTTGTGTCTCATATCTGGATGCGTCAATCCGCAAAACCACCTACTTACCCCCACTTATTCAAATTTAAATCAACTCCATGCCTGCACACCACTATTTTTTTTCATTCCACTCTATACTTGTTTTCTTTCCCTCCTAATCCACATATTTACGTAGTATATTCAATTAAAAAAATATAGAAAAAATAACTTTTAGTCTCTAACATTTGGGTTAGGTTTCATTTTGGTCTGAGTTTTCAAACTCGATATTTTAGCCTCTTAGATTTGGATTTCAAACTCAGTTAATTTTACCATTAAACATTGAGAGATGGCTGACGTGACAATATACTTTTAGGAGAAAATACACTTTTAATCTATGAGGTTTGTGTTAGGTTTTAAAATTAAAAATATCAATATTTTTAATAAATTTATTTCTTTCTCTCCCTCCTTCTTTCACCACCCACCACCTCTCTCTTCTTCTTCTTTTTCACCACCCACAACCATCTGTTACAGCCACTAGCTGTCGACGATTGCTCGCTGGCGCAAATAGTCTTTTTTTTTTAAAATGTGTCTTTCTTTCCCTCTCTTCTCTCCCTTTCCTCTCTCTCATGTGTTCGACCTCCCTCTCTCTCTCATCCCTCCCCAAAATAAAAATTGACGGATGGACTAAGAATGTAACAAAATTCAAATCTCATGGACTAAATTGTCGAATTTAAAAACTTAGAGACCAAAATGAAACTAAACCCAAACCTAAAAGTGTATTTTTTCCAAAAACATAACATCACACACAATTCAACAATAGCGACAACAGTTGATTGTATAAAAAAATTTATAAAACTAAAATATGTAAATGTTCAATGGTACCAAAATCTATGGTTGTGAACTTACTGCAACTTGTTAGAAAGAGAAGATAATGTAGAAATCGATGGTCACCAACTTGGTAACTACCAACTTAAAATACTCTAGCAATCAAGGTAGAAAATAATTAAAGGTTTGAGAAAACCCGAATAGAATGTGAATGCACTATTTAATTAAAAATGAAACTATAACCTCGGTTGAGGATCTCATTTTGAAAAGACAAGTGAAGATTTCACAATTTGTAAAATGTATGAATTGCTTATCTCATTGTCAATTAGTTTTGAGATAGAATCTCATGTTATCCGATACATACCACTAATTATTTAATAAAATTTATACTTATCTTCTTTTAGACCTTATCCATATATTTACATAATATATTCAATAAAAAAAAATATATATATATAATATCACAACTCAACAATTAATACTACCTTTGATTTTCAATGAAAATTATAAACCAAAACATTTAAAAGTATATGATATAGATGCAACCAAATCCATGGTTATGAACTAATAATTAGTTGCAACTTGTTAGAAATAGAATATACTTATAGAATTAGGTGGTTACCGATAATTTCGTTATGTAACAAGAAAGAGAATGATGAGAGAGATTAGAGAGAACATATAAGTATAGATAGTTGAACATTTGTTTTATGTCATGAAAGTATTGATAGGTTGTTGTGGTGCATGTTTGATTTCTGCTTAGTCGAAAAAGGTGATAGATTATTTAAAAGACCAAGGAAGAAGGTGCTCGGTGACTGAGGAGGTAGCCAATAGGAATATATTTTAACCCATAGATAAGGTCCATGTTAAAATGAATGTGCTTTTTCAAAAAAAAAAAAAAAAAAAAAAAAGATAAAATGAATGTGTTCTGAATTTAAAACTTTGAAAATTATTTAAAGGTTTTTCCAACCCTTTTCAATTTTCCTTACTTTTAATCTATATATCTCATAAGGATCCAGGAACTTCACTTTTCCTTAAACCTCTGTTAAGTTTATTTATTGGTTAAATTATTACAAGGTTGTTTCAGATTTGTATATATATATATATTTGGTCTATAAACATTAAAAAGTGTCTAATAATTTTTTTTAGAAAAAAAGAATAACAAGTGTGAGGGTAGGAAAATTCAAACCTCTAACATTTTTGGTCAAATACACATGTTTTATGTCAGTCAAAACATATTGAAGTTATCGTCTAATAGATACTTAAACTTTAGATTTTGTGTTGATGTGGAATTTTCCTTACCGCAAGCGCACGTGTCAAGTAATAAAAAAGTGTTCGTAAAAACGAGTGTCGTCATCTGGATTGGATTTTTAAGCAAATCAAGTATTGTGAATTATTTTGCTCAATTTTATTTAGGGATCAAAAAGTAATGAGTGAATGATATGAAAACTAATTCAAAGTAAATAAAAGAATGGAAATTCAATTGGGAAAAATACTTAGGGAATTGATTTTGCCGATTTAGTCTAGGATTGATTTTAAAGAGTAAGTTATTATGTACAATGGAATTATGAGTCAAATACCCTTTAATCACAGCTACCTCTCCCGAGTATAATTGATTCTCATGCAAATTAATCTACTTGATATCCCTATCTAAGTTTATTAACATGCAAGGCAATGAGATCTTTTGACCAATTCTAAAGTTAATCTAAAACCGTCACGAATTAGAAAATAAATTCTAGTCATGCAATCTTGAGTAAGCCTATGCTAAATCCCCTCTCCCGAGCAAGAATCAACACTTAAATCATCCAATTAATGGCCAATTAATTGAAAACATTAAATCAAGATTACAAACATAATAAACATTGCACAACTTAAACCATAAATCAATCCATAAATTCAATTGGCTACATCAATCCCTAAGCTATAAGTTTAGCTACTCATGAATGTAAATACAAGCTCAACTAAACATAATAAAGCCATAAAGTCTAGCTAAAGAGAAGAAAAGGGAAAAGAAAACTCAATGTAGGCTGAGTCCGATGTCACCGTCACGATCCCCACGAACAATGGGTTGATTTCCGATTTTCTCTCTTAGCTTTAGCCTTCAAATCCTCTGTTTTAGCTCTGTTTATGGCCCCAAGAAGTCCCAAAATTCATTCCCCTCAAACCTAGCCGAAAGGATCATTATATAGCAAATTTTCGACCTAGCGTCTGTCAAGACAGCGTTTCGACGCTGCCTCAAAACACGCGTATTCTGAAAACGGAATTACGTAGCGTCTCGACGCTGCGACGATTCCGCGCCTATTCTGATATGGAATGCCAGCGTCGAGACGCTCAAGGGCTAGCGTCTCGACGCTAGCCTGCATTTGACCCAATTTTGACTTTTTCTCTTTGAAGCTTTTTCAATCATTTGCATCTTTTCGCGTCCCGAGCACCCGATTAACTTCATTATTGCTTTATAGCTCTAATCGACCATTTCCTACAAAATAAACAATTAAGCGCAACAAAATGGCCAATAATCATCAAAGACTAGCTAAATTAAATAAGTAAAGATATCTAGTTATGCTCGCTATCATGTGTTCAACAAGGTGGTAGATTTTGAAATTTGTATTTAATAAATCAT
The DNA here is from genome assembly GCA_036850905.1 of Luffa acutangula. Taxonomy (NCBI): domain Eukaryota; kingdom Viridiplantae; phylum Streptophyta; class Magnoliopsida; order Cucurbitales; family Cucurbitaceae; genus Luffa; species Luffa acutangula. The sequence goes on along the minus strand of CM072087.1, from coordinate 64,126,399 downwards.
TGGCCGCTATTTGATTTTTTTTTTTTTAAATTATTGATCTATTAGACACAAAATTGAAGTTTATGATTTTGTTATACATAAAATTCAATCTATACCTCATAGATCAGTTAATCTTTAAAATTTTTTAATATGTCAGAGTTCTATTAGATGTAAAATTGAAAATTCAAGAAACTATTAGACATTTTTAAAGTTCATGAACCAATTAGACACACAAATTTAAAAGTTCATAAATTTAGTAGACATTTTTAAAAATCTATAAATCAAATAGGCATAGACTAGGTAGTTTAAGAACTAAAACTTGTAAACCTTGTTTATTTTTATTTTTCTTTAAAAAAAGCAACAGAAGTTTGAAATTCTCTTATCTAAAATAAATAAAATTTTATCAAATGGTATTTGTCATGAGAAATATTTTTTTTTTGTAATTAAATTTATCAGTAATATATTTTAAATATTATTATTTATAACATAATATAGTAGACATCCATTGAAGTGGCATGGCTAGATAGAACGGTTTAGCATGTTCACTGATCTACACGTGGGAGTTGGCAAGATGGAGCGTAAGTATAAGAAATTGTAATTAATTTGTAATTAGTTTCAATTTATAATTACTTTAGGAGTCGTTGATTTTGTTATATGTATTATTTTTATGTTATATTTTGTAATCAGATGTATAAATATAAATTAAGTGCAACATCTTCTCAAAAAAAAAAAAAAAAAAGTGCAACATAATTTCAAAAATAATAATAATAATAATAATAATAAATTAAGTGCAACATAGAATACAGATGTGAGTTTTGTATTGTAGTATAAAAACTAAATGAAGTAAATGAGAAAAACGATTAATTGACTATTTGCACTATTGTGCTACAGGGTGTGATGTCGACTGGTTCAGTTCTTAATTTCTTGGAACATAAGGATTCGACTTTGATTTTCTTTATTTTGTATTTCGGTTGGGTCCAGTTTTTAAGCTCCCACCGCATGAAGAATCTCTATCCATCAAACTTTGACCAACTTTTTTTTTGTCTTATTTATAAATAATCATCTGTTTATGCTATCTTTCCGCGACTAGAGGAGAAAAAGGAAAAAGAAAATGAAAACTATAGATGATGTTGTTTGATCTTGTAAATTTTTAGAATATCCTTTCCCTTTTCCACTGGATAAAGTAATGAAAACAAACACGTCACTCGTACAACTTGCATATTATCATATCATTCACACACATATATATTTAAATTTGGAGGAAGGGAATAAATTGATACCTCTAAACTTTCACTAATTCTCTAAACTAATAATTTTATTGATAAAAATCCTGGATTTACTTAAATTAATTAGACTGAGGACCATTAGTTATATTGGATTACACATGTAAAACTTCCGTATTTTATATTTTTATAGTAAAAGGGAAAAAAATGGTTGAATACATTATAAGAATATTCCTAGCATTTTATAAAGCAACGATACTATAAGTGATCACCTGTGCAAATTTAAGATTTTAGTGGGTGAAATTATATCAAATTATGTGTCAAAATTTTTTTTGGGGTGAAATTATTAATTTAAGGTTTAACAGAGAGTGTGAATTGAGTCACTTAGGTAATTTTAGTATTTTAATATTTTTTTATTTATCATTATTCCATGTTTTCAAAAATCAAGCCAAAAACTTTTTTATTTTTAAAATTCGGGTATGAATTCAAATGTGTCATTAACAAAAGATGAAAACTTTGGTAATAAAATTAGAAAAAAATAAACATAATTTTCAAAAACCTAATATGGTTATCAAACGTAACCTTAATGGTTTGTTATGTAATTTATATTTTTTTTATGATTATTATGTTCTGTTTTATTACTTATTAATATCTATTTTCACCTTTCTTGGTTTTTTTTTTTAATTTATTTATTTTGAATTTTGTATAAATTTGTGCACTACTTTTTCCTTTTGAATCTGTGACTTTTATTATTTTTTTTACATATAAATCTATATCGGTTCTTAATTTTGTCAGATTGATTTTTTCTGTCCCCTAATTTTATGTTTTATGTGTTACGTTTTTATTTTTCATATATGGGTTTAAAATCATATTTCCTCACTTAATGTATTTTGAACGTTTTTTAGTTATTTTTTATATGATTTTTCCCCTTACATGTTATGTATGTTTACCCCCCCCCCCCCCCAAAAAAAAAAGGATAGTTTTAATTTATAGGTGTTTTTAAATTTGTGGTTGCTATTTTTTCATAATATGTTATTTATTTAAAAAAAAATGTATACTTTCTCATTTAAAGATGTGTTCTTTTTTTTTTTTTTTTAATATTTATTTATGTTATTTTTTGTGTTTATGTTATATTCAACAACTTTTATCTATGTTGTGGTTTTATATATTTCATGTGTGGGTTATGACTATCTAGAGTGAAATGTATAATATTGTGTATGCATTGTCTTATTATAGTGGAAAAAAAAATGAGGTAGACATAACATATAGGTGACTAACAATGAAAAGATTACCTTTTTGGTCCCTGAGTTTCTTCTTGAGTTTTGAGAAATATGTTTAAAAAGTCCCTTATATTATTTTTTAAATTTTTATAAATTAATACTTTTTAATTTTGTTAATTTAAAAAATCATTCAATATTAAAATATAATAAAAATTATTAGTTTAAAAAAGTTGAAAAAATAAAACCAGGGACTTTTAAAACCTATTTCTCAAAACTTAGGGACTAAAAAGGTCCATTTTGAAAACTTAGGGACCTTTTAAACTTATTTCTCAAAACCTAGGGACTAAAAAGGTCTATTTTGAAAACTCAGGGACCAAATGCACCTATCCCTCAAAACTCAGGGACCAAAAAGGTAATTTTCCCAAAGATTATTGTTGCTAACTAGATAAGGTACGAAAAAGACGTTTTCTAGTAAGTAATAACCATGAATTGCATTCAATTCCTATGTTTGAACTTTCAAAAAAAAAAAAAAAAAAACTTTCAAAGTTGAAGAGATGTTATAAATGTCTTAACCATTTAGGAAAATGACTATGTAAAGTCCATGTTGTTTATGTAAATTTCTGTTTTTGTTTAGTTTAAAACAAGATCTCGCAGGAGTTCAACAAATTAAAACCATAATTAGTAGAGGGATAGCAAACCCAAAATAATCCAGGAGGACTTTTAGGCAATTTACCAAACAAATCTGAACAGATTTAACCCTAATGCTGACACCCTTAGAACCCTCATAAAGATTTCTCGAAAAATTTAATCCATTTTCCGGTTCTTGAAAATATGTCTGATTGGCTGTCAGAGTGGTTGGTTTAATGGTCGCAGATTTTAATCAATCTAGATATAAACTGACTAAATCAAATAATACCTGGTGAGTGCAGAGTCGAATCCACAGGGAAATGATACAAAAGTATTCAACAATGTTTACTGATTTAATCTCAAAGCATGCAATATTAATTTCAAGGGATAAAAAAAGGATTGGTATAGTAATTAATTTTATGAAAGAAAATAAGTAAGGAAAGTTAAGGGAGAATTCTTAATGCGAGAAGTATCAAGGCTTTTGCGGTTGCAACCTCATGCGTTTATAAGAGTCTTGTAGCGCTAACTTTGGTTAATTGATCCATTAATGCCTAAGTGAGAAAAAATCACTAAGTTTCCCTTCTGGTATTCCTTATGCGTTTGGCAATAAACTATCAATTGATTATTTGACTAGCTCATGCGTGAAGTCTGGTTCTCTTAATACTTACAAGGGACTGAATTGGTCACAACGCAATCAAAGCTCTAGCATGCAATATCTTTTAGCGGTAATAATTTAATGCTACCAAGACTACATGACATGCGCTAACTTGTTCTACTTAGAGAGATCCATATGCATTACCTGTCAAGGATTTATCATACTGTTACTGCATCCGGCTGGTCAAGCGGGAATTAGCAATGAAAAAATTATCGCAACTAAGCAGAAAGCAATCAATGTTTCATTTAAACCAAAATATGCGCTTACAAGAAGTACTTATCACCACATTAGGTGCTTGCGCTAAGCCTTGAAGAGGAGAATTAGCTCATGTGAGCAAGACAAGACATCATGAAGTAAAACATTACACACGCAAGTTTGCTTCTAATTGCAGCTCCCTGAAATTTCTTCGTGCTCCTCTCTTCTTTTTTTTTTTTTACTTTCATCGATCTCCCCTCTCCCTGTCTTCTTTTTGCTTCTATTTATAGGTGAGGAAGATGACTTCTTCAAGTAATAGCCACCATCTTTGGACAACTTGCATCTTTTCAGTCCTCTTTTTCGCCCACTTGTGCTGATTGCGCCGGCGCTGTCTTTTCATCCATTTTTATCTGTCTTTTTTATCATCTTGGGATGTGTGTCTGTGCTGAGAAGATACTTAAAACAACTATATTAGCTGCGTTAGCGCTCTATATTTTATAATTTCTTACCGCATACACAAATATAGCTTTGTCGTTTATAACAAACACTTTTCCTTTTCTTTATGCGCTAAGATAACGCATCTGCGATTCTTTTAGCCTTCTTTTAGCCTGAGTTTAGAGGATAAATAACTTACTTTTCGCAAGCTATCAATGTCATTTGGCAACTTTTTGAAATTCGAAAACATTGATCATAAATTAGGGTTTTTTTAATCCTTCAAGAGTTTCTTCTTCCTTCCGCAACCCTTTCGAGTTTCCAGTTTCATCCATGGCTGATGACTCTTCCTCTACGACTTAGCCCACAAACCGATCTGTTATTGAGCAGTACGAAAATCCTTATTTCTTGCGTCACTCAGATGGAACTAATCTCGTTCTCGTTTCTGACCTCCCGACGGAATCCAATTACACTTCCTGGTGCAACGCTATGATTATTGGCTTGACAGTGAAGAACAAGTTAGGGTTCGTCGCCGGTACTATCACCCAACCTGACAGTGAATTTCGACGTTCTTGGATCATTTGCAATGGTGTGGTCACTGCTTGGATATTAAATTCCCTCTCAAAGGAGATCGCAGCTAGTGTCAATTTCGCTGAAATGGCTCAAGACATTTGGCTTGATCTTCAGCAACGGTATCGAAGAAAGAATCGCCCTCGCATCTTTCAGCTTCGACGAGAGATTTCGAATCTTATCCAAGATCAAGACTCTGTCACCACATACTTTGTCAAACTCAAGACGCTCTGGAATGAGTTTTCTTTCTATCGCCCTATCTGCAGTTGTGGGAAATGTACTTGTGATGGCGTCAAAAAACTCACTGAGTATTTTCAGACCGAACATGTTATGACTTTTCTCATGGGATTGAATGATTCATTCAGCCAAATCCGCACACAGTGATAGCGAGCATAGCTAGCTATCTTTACTTATTTAATTTAGCTAGTCTTTTATGATTTTTGGGCCATTTTATTGTGCTTTAATGTTTATGTTGTAGGAAATGGTTGATTGGAGCTAAATCGCAATAGTGGAGTCAATCGGGTGCTCGGGACGTGAAAAGATGCAAAGGAATGAAGAAGAGTCAAAGAGAAAAAAAGTCAAAATTGGGTCAACAGCAGGCTAGCATCGAGACGCTAGCTTTTGTGCGTCTCGACGCTCGCATTCCATATATGAATAGGCGCAAAAAGGTCACAACGTCGAGATGCTGCGACCTTAGCGTCTCGACGGTGTGTTAATTCGTTTCCAGAAACACGCGTTTTGAAGGCAGCGTGACAGCGTCTCGACGCTATGACGAAAAAACAGAATATAAGGTTATTTGCGGCTAGGTTTTGGGAGATTTGTTTTTGGGACTTCTTGGAGCCGTGAACAGGGCAGAAACAGAGACTTTTGGAGCAAAAGCAAATGGAGAAAGTTGGAAATCAACCCATTGTTCGTGGGGATCGTGACGGGGACGCTCGGTCTCGGCCTACATTGAGTTTTTCCTTTCCTTTCCCTTTTCTTTAGCTAGATTTTATGGCTTTTCCATGTTTAGTTGAGCTTGTAATACCAATCATGAGTAGCTAAACTTGTAGCTTAGGGATTGATGTAGTTGATTAAGTTTATGGATTGAATTTATGGTTTAAGTTGTGCAATGGTTATTATGTTTGTAATCTTGAGTTAATGCTTTCAATTAATTGGCCATTAGTTGGATGATTTATGTGTTGATTCTTGCTCGGGAGAGAGGATTTAGCATAGACTTACTCAAGATTGCATGACTAAAGTTTATTTTCTAATTTCGTGACGGTTTTTAGATTAACTTTAGAATTGGTCAAAAGAACTCATTGTCTTGCATGTTAATAAACTTAGATAGGGATATCAAGTTGGTTAATTTGCATGAGAATCAATTATACTCGGGAGAGGTAGTTGTGATTAAAGGTTCTTGGGCTCATAATTCCATTGTGCATAATAACTTATTCCTTAAAATCAATCCTAGACTAAATTGGCGAAATCAATTCCCTAAGTGTTGTCTCAATTGCTTATCCACTGTTTGCTTGTTTTGATTTAGTTTTCGATCTTTCATTCATCACTTTGTGTTCCCTAAATAAAATTGAGCAAGATAATTCACAATACTTGATTTAGCTTAAAAATCCAATCCAGAAGACAACACTCGTTTATACGAACACTTTATTATTACTTGACCCGTGCGCTTGCGGTAAGGAAAATTCCACATCACACAGTTGCTTCTTATGGAACCAGAACCGACCATTCAACGGGCTTCTTCCTTGGTCGCGCAAGAAGTTGAACAACGAGCTTCGGTGAATATCGTTCATTCATCCTCTGTTGCAAACAACACAATCACTTCACCAGCTGCCCTTCTTGTAAAAAACAATCCTCCGAGTCGAACACAGTCATCTACGAACAAGAAGAAAGAACGACCTCATTGCACTCATTGCAATATTCCAGGCCACACCGTGGACAAGTGTTATAAAATTCAAGGTTATCCACCAGGATACTGCAACCAAAGAGTCAGCTCTTCGAAGACAGACACTCCTTGTTCCTCGTCTTCCACTGATTCTTTATCTTCATTAACACCTAAGCAGTGCCAAGGGTTATTGGCCATCCTCCAGAGCCATCTTACTAAGGTCTCTGCTCCTGTCGATACCTCTTTGTCAGCTCATGTGGCAGGTATTTGCTCTGTCCCTCATATTTCTTCTATTACATCGTGGGTTCTTGACTCTGGAGCATCTATTCATATCTGCTATTTGAAACATTTATTTACACACTTGAGGTCTGTTACACATAAGTCAGTCACTCTACTGAATCAAACTCAGATTAAAGTAGATTTTGAGGGGGATATTCAACTTAACAGTGATATCATGCTGCGTAATGTGATGTTTATTCCGTCTTTCAGCTTTAATTTGATCTCCATAAGTGCTTTAACTGCTAGTCAGCCTCTTGTTGTGAAATTGTTGAGAATTTGTGCATTCTTCAGACAAGTTCTCCTGGAAGACGATTGGGAAGGCTGATCATTGGCAATGTCTTTACCTTTTGAAAGTTGCTTCCCCCATGACTGTTTTGAATAAATATTTTCCTTGTAATAGTGTAACATGACATGACAGGCTCAACCATCCTTCTTCTAAGCATCTTAATGCTTTGAGTTCTTTGTTGCAATACAACAATGTTAAAACCTTTTCACATGATCCTTGTCTCATTTGTCCCTTTGCCAAACAACGTAGGTTGTCTTTTCATTCTAACAATCATATGTCTGACAAAGTGTTTGATCTATTGCACTGTGATGTCTGGGGCCCCTATAAGACACCAACACACGCTGGTTTTTGGTATTTTCTTACCCTAGTAGATGACCATTCTGAAGGGAATAAAAGTCCCCACGCAGCGGAAGCGCATCGATTGGACCTTACGCCGTATATTAATTAACATTAAAATACCGTTACGAAAACTCAAACTAACTTTAAACACACTTTAAAGCTGCTGGAAAATTTGGTTTAAACATGCTAAAAATAAATCTAAATTTATTTTCATGCTTTTCTAAAGAAAAGGGGAAGAACCGTCACATACCTTTGTTGTAGACTTGACCGTTCTTCGCCAACGACGCTCCAACGAACGAAAACGCAGCAGCCTCCTCGCCTCTTGATCGCTGGAATTTTCTTTTTGATTGACACAATAACCACAAAGGTTACACCGGTATGACTCTAGGTCTAGGAGGCAAAAGACTTGTGGGAGTCTTTCCCTAAGAGGGAGACTAGAGAGAATTCTAGGTCTTGTCTTTGAGAGTCTAAGAGCAAGAGCAAGAATGTCAAGTGTCATGACCAATTAGGTCTAGTGTTCTATTTATAGAAGAGAGGTCATGAATAAAATATTCAATTAAATCAATCTTTTCCAAAATTGATTCAATCTTATTCCTTAATTAATCAATCATGATCAATCAATTTCATAATTGCTTAATCTTTTCCACAAATGACTAATTACTTCCATAAGTGATTAGATCATTTCCATAAATGATCAATCACTTCCTTAAGTGATTAATTATTTCCATAATTGATTAATTCCCGGTTAATGAATTCTTTAATTAATTAATCACATCCCGGCCTAAAATTAATTAATTTGCCCAAACACATTTTAGGCCTTAAATTAATTAATTCATTATTTGAACTCTTTCAAACTTCCATAAATTTATATTTGAACTTTTCAAATATTAATTTCTCTCATAATAATATATCAATATATATTATATTTGTTTCCCTTAATAAATTGAACATTTTCAATTTACTTTTGTTACTTAGTTGCCTCAAATTACTTTACGAGCTACCAGTGGGACCTAATGGACCTGCAGATCAGAAGCTCCAACGATGTGAGATTAATTGGTCAAACTCATTAACCACATTAATCAATATTCGTTAACTGTGTGTACATTCCACTATAGACTCACAGTTGCACTCTTCTCACTTCACGAGTGTCCGTAACACCAGCTGGGTCAAATTACCGTTTTACCCCTGGGTTACCTCTATTTCCTTAAGTACCAATTCTTCTCTAATGAACAACCTGTTTGTGGTCCAACCATCAAACAGAAAACCCTCTCGTGCCATTGAGAGGGTAGGACCCTTTGTTCAAGACTCGGAGTAACCACTTAAGGGAACACTCATCTGCTTCCCTAAAGTCGGGAAGGAGTGAATTCCATCTTGTACGATTATGTTCCCAGCTCCCCATTCGGTCTTGTCCCCAAAGTGGTAGGCTTATTGAGTCGGCGTATTGGCCACTCTCACCCATACAAATCAAAGGACAATCTCTCATGAGCAGGAGTCCATAATCAACTCAGGATTAAGACTAAGTTGTCTAGGTCGTCCTAGTGAAATAGAAAACCAACTAGTTAACGGTGTTATAACCAATGGTTACTATTTCGCGGTCCGGTCTTATGCAAACTCATTGCACAGGATACCCTCACTCGCATGTCTCCTACACGAATGCGTTGGATCGCAGCGTTTGTATCAAATACAAAGTGGGTCGTATCCATAGTGTCACCAAGATAAGGCACCCAGTCTTATCCCTATACTATAGACCCTTTAGGCTGTTTCTTGAACAATGATCCCATATGTCGCTACATATAGTTCAAGACTCATATTACAACCTTGGATGTCTAGTGTATTGGATTAGGGTTATTATTAGGCAAAGACAAATATAAAATAACTAATAACAATTAATGGAAAAATATATCAATATTAATTCATAATATCCCGTCAACGGTTACATTCACTATCTACGAGTTTTAGGGCATAAAACCCAACACATTCTCGGTACACTTGGGTTTTCCTCATGAGACAAAAGTCATAGGTTCTTCAGATAATCCCTCGTTTTTTTCAACTAGTGGAAACCCAATACTCTGCCTCCATAAAGCAATTTAGGTCAGACAACGCCCCTGAGCTTGCCTTTACAGAGTTTTTTGCTTCTAGAGGAGTAATCCATCAATACTCCTGTGTAGCTAGACCTGAGCAAAACTTAGTCGTGGAGCGCAAACATCAGCACCTGCTGAATGTCACTCGTGCATTACTGTTTCAGTCGAGGGTCCCTGTCTGTTTTTGGGGCGAGTGTGTCCTCACAGCATGTTATCTTATCAACAGGACTTCATCTCCCTTGTTGAAATGGGACACTCCTTTTCTTCGTCTCCACAAGAAACATGTTGATTACTCTAACATAAAGGTGTTTGGTTGTCTTGGATTTGTCTCCACTTTACAACATGATAGATCTAAACTTCAGCCTCGGGCTCTTTCTGCTGTTTTTCTTGGCTATCCTTCAGGAGTCAAGGGTTTTCGTTTATATGACATTCAGTCCAAGAAAATTTTTGTCTCCAGGGATGTGGTGTTCCACGAACATTTATTCCCTTTTCATACAATTGCTCCGCAAGGTGATCCTACAACCATCTTTCTTGACTTAGCTTTACCAACGACTTTCAATTATTCTGGTGCAAGTCCTACTAGTCAGGCTACCAACGGTTCTCCACCACTTGCGGATGGATCTAATCTTGTTGAACATACACCTGATGTTCTTATTGGCACTACAACTGACGGGACTCCTGATGCTCTTACCAGCATTAAACCTGAACAACAGCCTCAATCTCCAGTAGTTGCTGATACTACTGATGTAATTTCACAACCTGATACTGTTGTTCTTAACAGTGAGCTTGCTACTGTTGCTGATACTGTTGCTACTGATTGTCACAATCAGCCCCGACGTTCTGACAGAACATGTAAGGTGCCCTCTTACCTTCGGGACTACCATTTTAGTCTTCTATTCTCCACTGGCATACCCAAGGACAATCATCTGTATCCATTGGCCACCTATCTATCTTATGATAGGTTATCTCCTAAGTACAAAAATTTTGTCCTTAGTGTTTCAACCCACTATGAACCAGATTTTTATCATCAAGCTGCTCCATTCCCTCATTGGCGTGAAGCAATGAGTGTTGAGTTACATGCTATGGAAACTAACCGTACATAGTCTATTGTCTCTCTTCCAAAGGGCCATCACTCCATTGGATGCAGGTGGATCTATAAGATCAAACTTAAGTCGGATGGCTCTATTGAGCACTATAAAGCCCGGTTGGTAGCAAAAGGATACACTCAGCAGGAAGGAATCGACTACTTAGAAACTTTTTCACCTATTGCAAAGCTGGTCACAGTGAAAATTCTCCTTTACATTGTTGTTTCTTTAAACTGGCCCTTGCTCCAACTCGACGTAAATAATGCTTTCCTCCATGGAGAGCTTAATGAGGAGATTTATATGGATGTTCCTCTTGGTTATGAACATGGAGTACAATGCCCTAACAATGATAAACTTGTTTGTAAGCTTCACAAGTCCATTTATGGACTTAAATAGGCTTCTCGCCAGTGGTTTAATAAATTCACGGCTGCACTCTTGATGCTTGGTTTTTGACAATCAAAGAGTAACTATTCCCTCTTTATTCGAGGTGCTGGTGTATCTTTTCTTGCTCTTCTTGTCTATGTGGACGATATTATCGTCACTGGATCTTCTGAGAAGCTCATTACTGATTTAAAAGGACACATAAATACTGCATTCAAACTAAAAGACCTTGGAGCTCTTCGTTATTTCCTTGGACTTGAACTGGCGTAATTACACATTGCAGTTGCTCGAAGATACAGGCTTTTTAGCCTCCAAATCGTGTACCCTCCCTATGGATCCATGTATCAAACTCACAGTAGATCAAGGAGAATTACTTCGTGATCCTACTGTCTATCGGCGCCTAGTTGGCCGTTTACTTTATCTCACTATATCCCAACCGAATATTACTTTCTCTGTTCACCGATTAAGTCAGTTCGTTGCTCACCCAAGGACTTCACATTTATTTGCCACTCACCATCTCCTCCGATATTTGAAAGGGTCTCTAGGACAAAGAATCTTCTTATCAACTTCTTCAACTTTTCAGTTACAAGCCTTTACTGATGCAGATTGGGCCTCATGCCCTGATACCCGCAAATCAACCACTGGATTTTGCGTTTTTCTGGGGGACTCCTTAGTCTCTTGGAAGGCAAAGAAGCAAAGCACAGTTTCACGATCTTCTACTGAAGCTGAGTATAGGGCTTTGGCTGCAACTGCAAGTGAGCTGGTGTGGATTATCCAATTACTCAAAGAATTTCGAGTCTCTTCTTTGGCCCCTGCTTTGATATTATGTGACAATCAATCTGCCATTCACATTGCATCACATTCGGTCTTCCATGAACGTACAAACATATCGAGCTTGATTGTCATTTGGTCGGGGATAGGATTGTCAAAGGAGAAATTAAACTGCTTCCCATTCGTTCGAATATGCAACTGGTTAATATCCTAACTAAGGCACTTCCATTTCCTGCTTTTTCTACTTTACTTTCCAAGATGGGAGTTGTAAATTTAACAGGCCCATCTTGAGGGGGGAGTGTTAGGATATGTAGTTAGTTAGTTGGTAGCTAGTTGGTATTTCTATTATTGTAACCAATTGTTCTACCGACTATTTATACAGCATTGCCTTTAATGAAAGGTTATGCAAGACTTTTATTTACTCTGAGGGTCTTAACAGTTTCCTCCTTCGAATTCAACTGAAACGAAGGGTGTTCTTCTTTAAAAAAATAGTGAAAGGGAAGAGAGAAAGAGAAAAGAAAGGGAAAGAAATAGAGATATGAGGAAAAAAATAGAGAAAAAAAGGAGAATGACGGTCTGACGTTGGCAGCGAGTGGTGATGGTGAATAAGAAGAGAAGAAGAGAGAGAAATAATATTTTTTTTATTGATTTAATATTATTTTTACTTTAAAATAAAAATGGGAAAATACACTTTTGGTCCCCGAGGTTTGAGTTAAGTTACACTTTGGTCCCTGAGTTTTCAAACTCGACATTTTAGTCCCCGAGGTTTGGATTTCGTTTCATTTTAGTCCCTCCATCCATTTTTCCGTTAAATGTTAACAGAATACTGACGTGGCACCTACTTTTTTATTAAAAAAAATATTTTTTCTAATTTTTTAAATAAAATAATATATTAAATATTTCTTTATTATTTTTCTTTTATTTTTCTTTTCTCTTTTGTTTTTTTCATCTTCTTCCTCCCTATCTTCTTATTCAACTTCAAGCTCCACCCCCAACCACCACCATCTCCGTCACCGGCCAACGGATCGTCGCCGGTACCGCTGCCGCCGGAAACCAACCTTCCCATTTTTTTCCTCTTTTTTCTCCCAATTTCTCGTTCTTCTCTCTCCTCCCTTTTTCTTCTTCTTCTTCCCTCTTCCTCTCTCCCCTTATTCACAGTTTTTCCAACAAAAAAAGAAGAAGAAAACTTAGGAGTTTTCTTCTTCATTCATCGTGCAGCCGCCAAACACCCACTCTTTCATTCACGGGTAGCAAAACCCACGGCACCAGCTCGTTTCTCTCTCTTTTGCTGGGTTCGTCGGCGTTCAAAGGGCGGGTATTTGCGGTGGGGTTCGTTCATGGGTTTCGGCGGCTGCGGTGTGGTACAGTAGGCTTCTAGGGTGGGTTTCGTGGGTTTTGGCGTCTGTTCGATTTTCGGCAGCGACAATGACGGTTGATCAATGTTCGTTCCAGATCCATCAGAAAGTGTCGGATGTTTTCAGATCTGGGTTTTTTACGCTCGTTCCGACGTCGATGCCTGTTCATGGCCTTTTTTCAGATCAGGGCGTTTCACGAACGACAGCAACGATGGTTCCTTCTTGCGTCGTTTCACGAACACCAGATCTTGGCTTGTTGCGGCAACGACGTTCTAGTTCCGACAGTCAGTGGTGGTGGTTCCAGCGCCAAAAACGAATGAGGAAAAAAAAAGAAAAAAGAAACACAGAGTTTGGGGAAAGAAGAAAGGAGAAGAAGAATGAAGGTTGAGAAGAAAAGAAAAAAAAAAGAAAAGAAAAAAGAAACACCGGCGACGACATCCAGCCGCCCACGAGCGGCTGCCGCAGTGGAGCTATGGAGAAGAACTACTGGGATATGGGGAAGGAGAAAGAAGAATAAAGTAAAAAAGAAATAATAATAATAATAATAATAATAATAATAATATATATATATATATATATATATATATATATATTTGATAAAAAAAAAAAAAAAAGCCACATCAGCCAACCGTTAGCTTTTAACGAAAAAATAGATGGCAGGGACCAAACTGCTCCTTATCTCAAACCTCAGAGGTAATTTTGTTGAGTTTGAAAACTCATGACCAAAGTATAATTTAACCCAAACCTCAGGGACCAAAAGTGTTTTTCCCAATAAAAAAAGGAAAAATACATTTTTTGTCCCTCAAGTTTGAGTTAGGTTTCATTTTGGTCATTGAGTTTATTTGTAGTTTCTCAAAATTTGCAGAAACGTTTCTAGAAATTTAAAATAATTAAGTCAAAATTAGGGTTTAGGGTTTAGTCCCTCATTTTAAAAAACATATGATAGATCCTTTTTTTTTTTTTTTTGAAATAGAACATATGATAGATCCTTAAACGTATGATACGACTTTAAGCTTTCAATTTTATATCCAATACGACTCTTATTTTTCAATATTATTTCTAATTAGTCATTGACATATTTGACATTTTTCAAAATTAATGTATATACTGGACAAAAAATTGAAAATTTAGAGTCCCATTAGACATAAAATTCAATCTTATATACAATATTTACTAAAAAAAGCTTATACATTAGTTAATTTTTTAAAATTTCAAATATGTCAAAGACCACATTTTTTGAGTTTATAGATATAGATTTGTTAGATACTTTTTAAAGTTTATGGATATAGACTAAACTTGTAATTCAATCAAATAACTCATTCTTATCTTTTTTCTACGACAAATATTTACGTATTTATTGCAAGTATTGAAAAGTAGAGTAAATATTAGCTTAATTATTTATTATAAATTTCCAATAAAATAAAATAACTAATATAAATTTAGCACGGAATGAATAAAATTTAAAAATATGATGAAGTGGATAAATGTATGAAATTTTGTATTTTTTGAGGTCAATAATTATGAGTGGAGATCAAACTATCAAATGGTAATAAATTTCTTTTTTTTTTTTGAAAAAATAATTTTTTTATTTTTTATTTTTGAGAAGAAATTTCTTATCTACTAAACTATGCTAGGATAGACAAATAGATGTATAGAATCTAAAAAGTTTTGTCTTTTATTTTTGAAAAACTTGATTTATATTTAAATATAATTAATTTTTAAAAACTTAAAGATTTAGCTTCAAAGGTTACGTCTGAACTAAGAAATGCACAATCCTTGAACAGTTGACCGTTGATAAAATACTAGTTTTTTTTTTTTGGATGGATTTGATAAAATACTAGTTGCGCAAGGAGTAAAAGTTTGTATTTGGAAGCGAAGTTAAAAAAGGGTTTATTTAAAAAAAAACAACGGAGTCTGGTAAGTGATAGCCTGATAGGAGGGTTTAAAAAGGAAAAATCTGAAAGAAAGTGAAACTTAAAAAGAAAAGGAAAAAGAAAAAGAAAAAAGTCGACGAAATAGTGTGCTAGATATAGATTGGACCTTATCTGAAACTCAAAGGTGGAGGCGCGTGGGTGATGTTATTTTCGTTGTCGCGTGATTTGATAATGTAGAGAAAGGAGAAAAGAAATACAAACCGAAAGATGAATTGGATTTATTTATTTATTTTTAAAGAAAATGAAAGATGAATTGGATTAATAGAGAGATATACGCACGGACAGAGAGTCGGCAGACCCCAAAACCCAGTGTAGCCAAACGAAAAAGCGTGATTGGGGAACATGGCGGTCTGATCACGTGGCCGGAAGCAGCCTCTCATATTTAGAAACTATAAAAAGTTGTCTGTGGGTATTTCAAAAAAAAAAAAAAAAAAGTTGTCTGTGGGAAACACTGGGTTGGTTTGCGCAGTTTTACTCTGATTTCAATTTTCCCCGAGGCGAGAGAGAGAAAAAGAGCACCTCTCCCTCGCTCCAATGGTTAATTAGGGCTAGGCTATGTATCAGATCAAGGAAGGCAGTAAACCGGACCTTACTTTTATATATTTATATTTATATATTTAAATTGGACCGGGTATTCAGAAGGGAAGATTGAAGAATATGTTTCTTATTTATTATTTTTTGTTGTATATTATTTGCGTCATTGGATTTGGCTGTGGATCGAAACGTTAGGGATTGCGTTCCGCGATATGTTATATAAAGGCACCTCTCTATGTTTGGCAATGTCATTCATTCTCGTTTCATCATCCTCTTGCTTTTCCAGCCACTTTCTATCCGCCTACACTTTCTGCCTCTGACTAGGCTATATATTGTTTTTGTTGTCGTTGTTATTATTTTAGCGCTATCGGAGGACGAGAAAGGAATTGGAAATACTCACCGCCTCTTCTCACGCTCCCTCCCCCGTCCCATCTGAGTGGGCAACGCAGCATAAATTGAACATTGCTCATCTTCACTCTTATTGCTGCTACCTCACTACGCTTACTGCCTACTTCATCAACTTGATTCCTTCTAAAAAACCAGGTTCGTTTCTGATTTTGGAAGGAAATGATTCTACTTGCATCTTATTCCCTCTAATGTTCTCTGTTCTCCTTCTTCAAATTTTTATGATCTCATCTCCTCTCCTTTTCATTTTTCTACAAGGTCATCCGAACGAAGCAGCAGGGAAGAAAACCATTTTCAAGAAAGGAAAAACAAAAAAAAAAACAATAAACAAATGAAGTACGTGCTGGTAACTGGTGGAGTTGTAAGCGGTCTCGGGAAAGGAGTTACTGCAAGCAGCATCGGTCTGCTTCTCAAGGCCTGCGGGCTTCGCGTTACTTCCATCAAAATCGGTCTCTTCCTCTTCCTCTTCTACTCGTCCTTGTCTTTTCATCCTACTCATCTTTGCTTTTTAAACCCTTTCACTATTGCAAACGCTGCTCAACTTCAAATTGTAACGCCTAAGTTCCCTGACACACAACATTCTCTTTTTCCTTCCTATTACGTTTCTCTTTTGTTTCTCACTTCAAATGGTTAAGACTTTTCAAGTCTGCTCTATTCTTCCTGTTGTATATTTCTCGGATTTAGGCAACGCCACCTTCCGCTTCTCAATTATTCAAAAATTAACTTAAGATGATCTTCGTATCAAAATTTTCATGGCTTTCTTCCACATCTACTTTATTGTCTGTGAAATTTTCCTTACACGCAACATTCAACTGCAACGTCTTGCAACTAGCAGTTGTTCACTGCTTCATATTATTTCTTCTGTAATTTCAGATCCATACTTAAATACAGATGCGGGAACGATGTCCCCTTTCGAACATGGAGAGGTCTTTGTGTTGGATGACGGTGGTGAGGTATGCGATTTCCCCTTTTATGCCCTTTCTTTTTTTCCTTTTCTCTTATTTCTTTCCCCTTTCTTCAATATATGGCTTCTAACATCAGTAAGTATAGATAAATCAGACTTTATTATGCTGATTATATCTATAATAGTTGGAGTGGACTGTCGCGAAGTCCCCTTACGATGGACACGCAAGATGGTACATTTTAAAAAAATGTATACACTAATTAACATATCTGCTTCATTCTATTAAAAAAAAAAAAAAAAACATATCTGCTTCATACGAATTGATTGATATGGGTACGCAGCACGCGTCTTAAAATTGTTGGGACAAAGAGTCCGTAGACGTGCTGGGCTTTGCTTGGAACTGACCATGACCTTGTCAAATCTGATTTGCTTTGTTGCTGTACCTTCAGGTGGACCTGGATCTTGGGAATTACGAGCGGTTCCTAGATATCAAGCTGACCCACGACAATAATATTACTACCGGGAAGATCTACCAGGCAAGTTTTCTTATGCAAATTAGTGATATCTACAGTACGTATATCAAGTAGTGATGCAGGAAGATCACTAATCCTAGATGTGAATTAACTGCTAAAGTTACTTATTGGGATCTGGCAGTCGGTTATCAATAAGGAGAGGAAAGGGGATTATCTTGGAAAAACTGTCCAGGTATTCCTTTCTGCCAGTTTCTTGAGTGATGTTTTAATGTCGATATTTTCTTGCTAGGAGAGTAATGTTTTATTACTATTGAACTGGTCGCATCTTTTTTACCTATCAGTCTTGTAATCTCTTGATTTGTAGGTTGTTCCGCATATTACGGATGCAATTCAAGAATGGATTGAGCGTGCTGCTTTGATACCAGTAGATGGCAAGGATGGTCCAGCCGATGTTTGTGTGATTGAATTGGGTGGAACTATTGGTATACAATGAGGACATTGATATGTAACAATTGAGTTTATTCCTGTCACTTATTTAGGTCCTAATCATTTAGTTGGTTACAGGAGACATCGAGTCCATGCCATTTATTGAGGCACTTGGACAGTTCTCATACCGTGTAGGTAGGAACTTTTGTGTGGGGGAAATTACTGTTCATAGATGTTAGTTTTTGGTCTTTCTAATCTCAGTTCCATTCAGGTTCTGGTAACTTTTGCCTGATTCATGTCAGCCTTGTGCCTGTATTGACAGTTGTTGGAGAGCAGGTAAGCTCTCTCCGTCTCAATTATATGGACTTGAAATGAAATGCAGCATTTGTACATGATTTGGCATTTCAACTAATTTGTTGTTTTAAATTTAATTTCTGATTTGGTCGGCCTTTTCCCATGTTCAGAAAACAAAACCAACTCAGCATAGTGTTAGGGGACTACGAAGTCTAGGCTTGACCCCACATGTTTTGGCTTGTCGCAGCACAACGGTTACCTACTATCTTATTTATTTTTCTCAACCATGGGCATATATCTGGTCAACTGCAGCATTTTCCTCTGTTATTCTAGCTCAAGGTTCTACTTGTTTCAGGTTCTTGATGAAAATGTGAAGAGGAAACTCTCTCAGTTTTGCCATGTTCCGGTATTAGCATCCTCAGAATCCTGCATTCAACACGTTACTTTGTATCTATCAATCCCTTTTGTCAGCTTTTACATTTTTCTAAAAACTTCTTCTAGGTGGACAGCATCATCACTCTTCACGATGTTCCCAACATCTGGCATATTCCTTTACTTTTGAAAGTAAGGTGGTTCATATAATGAAGTTACGTTTTTTTTTTGGGTGGATGCAAATATTGATCTTCTTTGCTGTCCTATTAGGATCAAAAGGCACATGAAGCTATTTTGAAAGTGCTGAATCTTCACAGGTTTGTTTGATGAGCTCAATTCTGATTGCAACACATCAAGATCGATTGTAGTCTCTCATCCTTTTCCACCCATATTCTGTGTGATATGCAGTATAGCTGGTGGCCCTGCTTTAGAGGAGTGGACTGCTAGAGCTGAAATTTGTGATTCACTCCATGAACCGGTGGATTCCTACTTTCCGTTGTTTGAAATTCAGGTTTTAGCTTGTCTACTGTCTCTCAACGTTTGTTTTATATATATGCCATTAACAGGTTCGAATTGCCATGGTTGGAAAGTATACGGGGCTTTCAGATTCCTACCTTTCTGTGCTGAAGGTACAACCAGACATCTAATTAAGTTCTTAATATTGTAAGCTGGCAGTATAAAGAAGTACCTGGACAGTGTAAAGAGTAGAGTTGTCATTTGTGCGTCCATTGTTGTAGTATATAGTTTCTAGAGTGAATGTCACTTTCACATACAGTGGATAACGTGGACTGTGTTTCCATTCTTTAAACTAGAAATTACATTTGAACAAGTAACAGCAGAGTAGTTTACATGATCTATCACTAAAAAGCCAGTGCCTTCGTTGAATTCTAAATGCTTCAATTGGTCATACTTTACAATATTACAATCAGTGTTCTAAAAGGTGTTTTTATGTGCTGAGTTCTCTGGTCTATTGCCTAATACTGTACTCGGCAACTCATACCAAGATCTAAAAACTAAAAACTAATTGTTCAAGAAGAATGTCATCCTAATCTTTGAAGAAAGTTACTATTTGTTCTTCCTTTAGGGTCTCAACATGGCCCAATAAGATTGTTGAAATCATGTATTTCATTTAGGATTCAATGGTCTGCTCTATTATATTGTCATAAGATGCTTGTGCAGTATGTATGATTGTGACATCATTACATGGAGATGGTAGAGTCGGTAGGTTTTATTAACTCATGCATTCTTCTGTTATAAATAATGTTTTAAGCTTCCTTTAGTGCATATTAGAAATTGACTCTACTGTATTTAGTAGTTAATTTTCTTAGATTCCATTTTCATCTGTGCTATTATGGCTATTATCTGGGAAATGTGAGGAAAGAAAGAAAAGGGTTTGGAAGGTTAGTTTAATGTTGTGCGTACAGTCATATTACTAACTAGTTGGTAAGTTTGTTAAAGGTTTGTGATTCTAAATAATGTGGGTTGGGAGCTGGAGTAGACAAATACTGGAGTGAAGTTCGGTTGGTGAGAGATAGCCCTCTTTGAGAAGTTAAACATTTTTGCATTGTCTGTTTTTTTAGTAGTAATACAAATCATCCTTTATTTCCTTAATTCTTCACTACAGGTGTGGGTTTTCTTTTTACGATGAACTGTTTCATATGTATAATGAAATACTGCTTCTGTAGTCTCCATAGGCTTCTCCATGGATATCATCTACCTAGCTATTTAGATATATTCCTTTGTTCTAAATTTTGTGAGCTTGGTTTTCTTGTTATCTTTACTCAGTTTGTTTTTCTTTTTAAGTACAACTCCTTGGCTGACTTTTACTGTGTGAAAATTATTCATTATGAAATTTCAATACTGTTTTTTCAACCAAAAAAAAAAAAAAACCTTTAGTATCTAAAATCGTATTTTCTTTAGCTGGGTCAACCTAATTGTTGGTAACTAATATTACATCATGCTTTGAGAGGGTATCGTTCTTTCATGCAACTGGAAAATTTTTACGTGTATTGCACGTATAATGTGTTTTAACATATACTTTTAAATTATAATACATTATTTGATAGCAATTTTATGTTTTTTAAAATTTTTAGAATTTTAGCTCACTCAGTTTGTTTTCCTTTTTAAATACAGCTCCTTGGCTACTTTTGCTGTGTGAAAACGATTCATTGATGAAAATTTAATACTAATTTATTTTTATTTTTATTTTTTGAAAATCTTTAGTTTCTAATAAATTTCAATAATATAAAGGACAAGCAGGTCTAAAAATGAGTCTCACCTATCCCTCTGTTTAATTTATCAATAGTAAAGACAACGATAAAGATAAAAGATAAAGTTAAAGGTATATATGTCCTTGTCTTTTGACTCAAGTATTTTACTATTTTCACGTTTAAATATTTTGTGAACTTATTTGCCCATTTTTTTGTCTTTAATGCATCTTGTCCATGCGGTGCAAATTTATCTGCTCCATGGGTGTTAATGTACGTCATCATAGCTGTAGAAACAGATATCTTATACAAAATGCAATATTCTATGTAGGCTCTTAAGCATGCCTCTCTTAGATGTCTAAAGAAACTCATCGTGGACTGGGTTCCAGCTGGAGATCTTGAAGATGCTACAGCACAAGAGGTATTAGAGTTGAAAGCTTGATGTTTTCCCCTTATATTTATTTCCAGCGGCGTGCCTAATACAGGAGACTTTTTCTACTGCAGAATCCAGCTGCTCACAAGGCTGCTTGGAAGCTGCTGAAGGTATGTATCATAAATGGTTCAAGGATACTAGACTTGCTGCCTTGCATAGCTCCTTGCATTTAATTATTCTTTCAGTTTGGTAGCTTTGTTGTTAGACACTCTAATTAGCCATGATCTCAGGGTGCAGATGGTATACTAGTTCCAGGTGGTTTTGGTGATAGAGGAGTGGAAGGGAAAATCCTTGCAGCAAAGTATGCTCGAGAAAACAAAGTTCCTTTCCTCGGCATATGCCTAGGAATGCAAATTGCTGTCATTGAATTTGCACGGTCTGTTCTTAATTTGAAAGATGCCAATAGCACTGAATTTGATACTAGCACGAAGAATCCATGTGTTATATTTATGCCTGAGGTATTTTCTAATAAAGTTCTTTCCTTTTGAAGGCATTGTAGTGCTTATTCCTTTTTGTGCACTCCCTTTTTTAATCTTATGCTATTATCTCAGGTTTCTAAAACACATATGGGTGGAACCATGCGCCTTGGTTCTAGGAGAACATATTTTCAGGTTATGGATTGCAAGTCTGCAAAACTGTAAGTATTCTTTTAAGAATTAGAAGAGTAAATCTCTGCATGTGCATGACACCGAAAACATGTATATTTTTTTACAGGTGCTGAGAACTCATGCATAATATTTCATTCAACTTGCATAATGTTTCTAGGTATTTGAAGACCAAAAAAGAAAGAAAGAAAGAAAGAAAGACAAAGATGTTTTTGGTATTTGTTGCTAATTGTGTGTATGTGATTCCAAATCTTCTAGGTATGGGAATAAAAGTTTCATTGATGAGAGACACAGGCATAGATACGAGGTAAGTTACCGTTTATTTTCTTAAGTTCTTTAAATAGTAGAAGCATTTAACTAGAAAAAAAAATGGAAAATTGAACATGGGTAGGTTAATCCTGAAATGGTATCGCGGCTTGAAAATGCTGGACTCTCTTTCACTGGCAAGGACGAAACAGGTCAACGCATGGAGGTATGATTTCCTACCTTATAAATCTTATGCGACAATATGCACGTAGTGCCTCTAAAATGGTCGGCATGTTAAATGATTTAGATTATTGAGCTGGCTTGTCATCCATACTTCATTGGTGTTCAATTCCATCCCGAATTTAAATCAAGACCGGGAAAACCTTCTGCATTATTCTTGGGTATGTTCTCTCTCATTCCCAAATGCATTTCGCTTGATGTTAAATATTAGTCTTGTGCAAGCAAGTAATTTGTCGTTTTGTGTTGTAATATTTTACCCTGGTATCAATAATATACTACATTTTATAATGGAATATATGATTCTACTCTCCTTCAAGGACCTTGGTGAGGTATTTTTATGTGGGAGTAGGATCTGTCGTTTGATGAGCAGTTGAACAAATAGCATTTTATTCTTCATTATTGGCCAAACACGTAATGCTCCTGGAATCTTTAAGATAGAGCAACTTTTGATGTTTAAGATGGACTGGAGTTGTAATTTAGAAAATTTGAGCATATAGGGTTCAAACAATATGACACTTGTAGCTATGTCTTACAGTCCGTTTGGATCATAGATTTTGTTTGATGGATGTGAAATTAAATATCTGGAAGTTGAATGGCTGGGATATTAAATATGCCTGTTTGGACAGGTAGAATAATAAATGTTTGAAAATGAAGTATTGAGTTTGTTTTGAAACTTTTATTCATCACAATTCTGTTTAATTAATTTAAAAATCAAATGTAATTGAATAAATTAATGCAATCATAAGTTAAAATTAGTATTATTAATGTATTGTTATATTAATTAATCAATTTTATGTTAAAACATTAATTAAAAGTAATATTGAAAATTAAATAATTTAAATAATTTAATTTAATTACTAAAAACTAATTAATTAAAGTATTAATAAATATTTACATTAAATCGTTAAGATAATATAAAATATCAATAATGAATATATTGGTTAAAATTTATTGAGTCTAAATAATATATATTTATTAATAATTAATTAAAAATAATTTGTAATGATTAATTAATATTAGTTTCATCTCCTCTATATAAAAATCCCACTTATAGGGAGGGATTTGAAAACCCATGGTGGATGGTTTTTTAAGTCCTTGATAATTATAATTTAGGTCCTGTTTGATAACCATTTGGTTTTTAGTTTTTGAAAATTATGCTTGTTTCTTTCCAATTTCCTTACATGGTTTTCATTTTTGTTAATGACACATTTGAATTCCTAGCCAAATTCTAAAAATAAGAATAAGTTTTTGAAAACTACTTTTTTTTTAGTTTGAAAACAAATGAAGAATAAGTTTAGGGTACACGTGTCGGACATGGACACGCTAGTCAAACTAAAGTGTTGGTGCTTCTTAGGTTGATGAATTAGTTGACCATATACATAAAGGAAGTTGTAGGAGTTTTTTTTCTTTGAGGAGGTTTCAAATCACATTAGTCATTTCATTTGTTTTGGATAAATTATAGTCGCAGGCCTATTGCGAGGTTACTTCTTATTTAAAAAGGGTTCTATTATGATGCAAAAGAAGAAAACCTTTTTTTATATGTATTTACTTTACGTTTGCAAATTGTGTCAATTATCTCAGTGGGCAGCGCATGCACTTTTTAAGTAATAATAATAATTGTCAACCGTCATTTTTATTTTGTCATACAGGACTCGTAGCTGCTTCATGTGGCCAATTAGACTCTATCTTAAAAAGCTCTGGGAGTCAGAAGAAAACGATGAATAACGGGGGCATTGAAGTCTCAATGATAAAAGTCTCCAGAAACGGTAACATGAAAATGACTGTGAATGGGCTATCTAATGATATTTATTTCAACGACAATGGATTGCACTACTGAAGGCAGGTGAATCTCTATGCGAAGTCTTCCTGAGTGATTTGCTGATGTCATGTAGTAATACCAGGATTGCCTGTACAGTCATCTGAGTTTGGATAGGTATAGGTTAAAGGTCTTATATCAGGAAAGAGAGCTGTATCCCGATCTTTTATAAGGGGTCAGCTTCTCAAAAAAATATAGTTGTATTCCAGTGAGGGGTTGTTTCGAGCTTGTCTTTTCCTTTGATTCCCACCCGTTGGTACTGATGGAAGTAAAGCCTAGTTTTGCATTAGGACTTGTGTAGCCAGCTTTCTTTGTACCATCAGAATTTAGAATGTAATCTAACCACGTGTTCATGTGTGGTTTTAGAACGTATAATTTGTATTATGAAAACTGTCCGTATTCATATTACGGTCAAATATTGGGGCTCCTAGTAGCCTGTGTGGTTGGTTTTCTTGTGGTTGAAAACTAAATTAATAAAATTGTTTTCTGTGCCACGTGGAAAATGTTTCCAACTTTCTTATTCGTGACACATAGGGCGCGGCGTAAAAGAGGCAAAAGTAAGTAAATATTTTGACTTAGTCCTGCGGTTTCTTTTCCCTCTTTTTGCGAAATTAAATCTTATGGTGGTTCAGTTTATCCGTTATTTGAATATTTAGAATTTCAATGTTTGATGTGTTTGGTAAGTGATCTGAAAAACAAAGATAGAGTTGCAATATTTTTAATATTTTCTAAATATATGTTTGTATTTAGAATTCAGTTTATCCGATATATGTTTTTAAAAAAAAAAAAAAAAATTATCCGATATATGTTTGGTTGCTGGTTCAATATTTTTTAATATTGAAGTTTGCATGTTTGTTCGATGTTTTTTTTTTCCATCTTTATTAATGGTTTAATGTTTTCTTTTCCTTCTTCAATAGTGTTGGTTTTGGTTAAATTTCAAACTGGATCCTTGTACGTGTGCTTGCATCTTTCACTAATATGTTGTATGCATCTAACTCTAAGTTGCTCATCAAAACTCAATACGTAACTCCAACCTTTGGGGTCATGGCCTTGGGCCCCAACTAGTCGACACTAAGCTTGCTACTAAAACCACCGATACCACCATTGTCTCCAATCTTGCTTGCTCCTTGAAACTTTCTTGGGTACTTCATTTTGATGTGTAATGTGTAGTATCCTCATTGTTTGCACCATGACGCGTTTTTTTTTTTTTTTGGGTGAAAAAGAAATACTGCATTAAACACCTAAAAAAAAAAAAAACAACTACCCTCACGAGGGGGAGAACCAGGGGAAGGATGGGGTCCAGAAATATGCACTATTTCTTGCTCAGAATCAATCGACTTCTTAAGCTTGCCGACAATCAGAGGGTTACACGCCGATTTTGCAACACTGTGCGCTACTGTGTTCAAAAGTCTATTACAATGGCGGAATTAAATTTTGTGAGCAGACGCTGCAATGGTGGAGATGAAATCAGTGATGGATTTAAGGTCTGGCAGGTCTTCCTCTTCTCCGTTCATCACTTTGATAACGCCCAACGCATTCAATTCCACAACCAACGGGATTCGCTCGCGATTGCAGGTATCGACCACGTTTTTTATACCTTCCAAAATCGCCTCAGCTTCAAGCATTTTGACAGGTCAATTTTTTCTCAATTTCTTCATTTCGAAACAGATCGTGGACCCATTCGAGTCACATACCACCCATTCCAGCCCATTGCAGGCACTCTTTTCGTCCCAGACGGCATCCGAATTTAGCTTCCAGTGGTTCGAGGTTGGATTCTCCCTGAGATCGTGACTCGCTTGGTTCCTCGCCAGATTCAGAATTTGCAGTTCCTTGTGAGTATTCTCTTGGTCCTTTATGTTATTGCCGATAAATTTGCTCAAATACTCTGCTGTTGGAGCCATATTCTGATTAGCTATTTTGTTCCTGAATGCCCATATGCTCCACAAGACAGTTGCCCCCTTTGACAACTCTTCCTTAGAAAAATTCTCGATCATCCAACTCCATAGGTCCACCGGCGGTCTCTCCTTCCTACAAAAAAAAAAAAGTCAGAATTTCAGGGATATATTCAATCCACATGGCCCTAAAAATTTTACAATCCCACATAATATGAGAAGTTGATTCCCTTCTCTTTCCACAAATGGTGCACGAACTGTTTATCTCAATCTCCTTCGACTGGATATTAACCTTTGTAGGAACTATGTCATTAAAAATCTTCCATACTCGGACTTTTGTCCTAAGGCAAGACATCCATAGCCCATAAAATTTTTCAGGGAAGGGTTCTTGGATAAATCCGATTGTGAGGCTTCTTGGCAGGAATTGATCTCAGTGGCTAGGCGGTAAGCACTCTTCACTAAGAAAACTCCTTTTTTGTTCGGATACCAAGTTATCTCATATTTAGAGTCTTTGCTCCCTGTTGGCATATTTAGAATATCTTTAGCATCTTGGGGGATAAAATTTTGGCGGATAAACTCTTCATTCCACGAATTATCTTCCTTTAGTAAGCATCTCACTTTGAGCCCCTTGAGAGAATCCTTCGTGATGTATGGCTTGAGGTTGCCTTTTCTACTGATCCAGGGATCCTTCTCGATATCAATATGATTTCCATTCCCTACTCTCCATTTATATCCCTTAATAAAGAGATTTCTTCCCCAACATATGCTTCTCCACGTAATCGAAGGAAAGGTTCTTGTTTTTGCTTATAAGAAGTTTCCATCTTTAAAATATCTCCCTCGAAGAGTATTGTAAAGGAGGCTTTTAGGATTTTTTAAGATTCTCCAACACTGCTTCGCTAGCATAGCTTAATTGAAGGAGGTTATTTGTTTGAAGCCTAGCCCTCTTCCTCCTCGGTCTTTGTTCTGGCACATCCTCTCCCAACTAATCCAATGACTCTTGTTTGTCTCCACGCGATCCCCACCAGAATCTCGAGCACATCCTGTCAATGTCAGAACAAATTTAGTTAGGGAGGCGGAAACAACTCATGGTATATATAGGAATGGCTTGCGCTATTGATTTAATCAACACTTCTTTCCCTTGGTCCACCCTTAGAGGGTTTTCTCCATTATGTCTATGATTTTTCTTAAAGGCCACTCCTATGCTTCTTCCCATTTGCGAAGGCATCCCAAGATAGGTTCCGAGGGACTCCGTTCTTTTTTATGTTAAGAATCCTTTCGCACTCCTCCAATCTGTCGGCTCCCAAATTCCTGCTAGCCATGAAGACTGATTTGTCCACGCAATCCCCAACAAGTGAAGTATGGGCAAGGTTGTCGATAATACAGGGGAATTTGGATCCATTGCTCCATCTAATTTTATCGATGCCTTCAACATTCTTACCTACTATAGTATCCTTTCCTCGTCCAAATAATCCAAATTTTTGTTTGATTAAATTTATTTTTTTAGGATTTTTTTAGGCTTTGATTGACTTTGTCCATAAATCAAATACTCCTCCACATGAATCAGAGGATTGTCCCAAAATAACAATGAGACAAATAATCGAGGTCACGTTTGATAACCATTTGGTTTTTGGTTATTGGTTTTTGAAAATTAAGCTTATACATACATACTTCCATCTATAAGTTTATTGGTTTTAGTATCAATCTTCTACATTGTTTTCAAAAACCAGTCCAATTTTGAAGAAAAAAAAGTAGTTTTCAAAAACTTGTTTTATTATTATTTTATTAATATAAAATAATAATATTATTATTATTTTAATATATTTATATTTAAAAAAATCAAAAAATAAAATATTTTTAATAAAAAATTAGTGTCACGTTAACATTTCGTTAATTATTAACGGAAAATTAGATGAAGGAACCAAAATGAAATGAAATCCAAACCTCATGACTAAATTGTCAAGCTTGATAAGGACTAAAATGAAACTAAACCCAAACTTGGACTAAAAAAGTATTTTTCACTAATCTATACTATATATAAAAGGGGCTAAGAGGGAAGAATCTTTGTCTTCCTATTATGCCCTTACCTTTTTAAGAAATTTTCATTTTGCTCTTCAATGATGGGACATGACTCTTCGAGTTGAGGTGTCCATTGAAAGAAAGGTTGAATAGTTGCAATGTATACTGATAGGATATGACTGTTTAACGGACGATGTGACTATTCGAGTGTATGTGTTTGTTCATTCAAATGCGTGCAATTAATATCGACAAGACACGACTAGTGGGTGGAGGTGGTTATACATTAATAAATGTATCAATTCGCGTATAAGTGCAATCCATGCAATTAATTTGTCTTTTACTATTGTGTATGTTACCCAAAACACACCGCACTTTGTCTGTGTAAAATTCACTTCATCAGGGCAAATTGCAAAAACCACCCCTGAAGTTTTGTAGTTGTAACAATTACACCCTAAACTTTCAAATGTAAAAATTAAACCCTCAAAACTTTAAAAATTGTAAAAATTGAACCCCTAAACTTTCAATTGTAAATATTAAACCCTCAAACTATGATAAATTTAAAAATTGGATCTAGTTTACTTCATTTCTCCCTCATATCCAAAGTTTATAAACGAAAGTATATAACTCAAACATATTTTATTTCAAAAAAAAAAAAGAAAAAAAAAACTCAAACATAATTAAAAAAAGAAAAAAGAAAAGTATAACTCAAGCAAGATTGAGATATTTTGGAGGTAGATTATTATTTCTTTATAACAGTAGAATCACTTTCGATCCAACAAACCAAACCCCTTTCCCCAAAAGTCCGATCAAGCCACCGCCAGGGCAAGATGTTTTTGACGAAAGATATCCCATCTCCAGTCATTATTCTAAACCTACACCTCCATGGCTGGCTCCCTAATGTCGTTCCGATCAATGGCCAAGACCTTGATCCAACCCCTCTCTGGTCCTACCTCGCTGTCGGAATCCGTCGGAATCTCCCCAAACCAAATCTTCGACGCCGCGGAGACCTACCTCTCCACGAAAATCACCTCCGCATCTTAAATAATTGACTGATTTCTTCTGCACAATCTAATGTTCTGGGCCTTCAATTGTCACGACCAAGACAAAAACCTCAACAACCCCAACAATGGCGCCGCTCAGTTTCCACAAAAAACAGAGCGCCGGTACTTCGAGCTGAGATTTAACAAAACCCACCAACACAAAATCCTGAATTCAATGTTGGATCACGCAACGGTGATGAAAAAAAGATGAAAAAAGAGGGAGAAATAAAGTAAAATGGATCAAATTTTTAAATTTATCATGGTTGGAGGGTTTAATATTTACAATTGAAAGTTTAGGGTTCAATTTTTACCATTTTTAAAGTTTGAGGGTTTAATTTTTACATTTGAAAGTTTAGGGGTGTAATTGTTACAACTATCATACTTTAGGGGTAGTTTTTGCAATTTGCCCTTAAGATTTTCTTTTTTATTGTTGATTTTACTGGTTGTGTTTGTGGTTTGATGGATTTTATACTATTTGCAATTGATTGTTATATGATTAACTTTTTATTTGACATGCATGTTCAACCTTGTGCATGGACTTTTATGCATATAATATGACTTTTCTTATAAATAATTAGCCATCATCATTAGTGTAATTTTTTTTAAAATTTCTTCTTCATTAGTGTATTTTTTTTATGTTTACCATAAAAAAATTATATTTCAAAAATTTCAAACCACGTGCAAAATATTTCATATTAATTCTAAATGAACATAGAACAAAATAATTTCATATTAATTCTAAATGAACATAGAACAAAATAATATAGAGTTTTAGACTTCTAGGCACCGTCTTTCTTTTTTTTATTTTCAATTAAAACAATGAACACGTGTCTCTAAAAATATGAAAAAAAGACGTGCGTGGGGTTGTTGAAAATGGCCACATTTGGATGGAATCCGCTGGTTCAAGAAGGGATTCCAATATGGACAAAAAACACCACGTTCTTTCCAATTTTTTTCGGAGCATCGTGTTTTTCTCCATTTATTTTTTAAAATACAATTTAAATCTAATTTACCCGTCAAAATTGATTTTTACAAAAAAAAAAAAAAAAAAGTCTTAGAAAAAATCAGAGACTAAAGCATATTATAATGGGAAATTGTCAAAACTAACCTACAAAGTTTTTGAGTTTTCAAAATTGACCCCTTCTTTAAAAACATGTTTTTCTAACCCATTTTCACCATATTGGTTATTTTTTAGTGGGACCGACATTGTAAAATACAATTTTGTCCTTGTTCATTAATAAAATCAAATTTTCATAAAAAAAAAATTCAACCAAACTAGGTTTCAAAAAAAAAAAATTCAACCAAACATTAAATAAATTTACAAAAAAAAAATCCACCAAACCCAATACTTCATCGAAAAAGCACTCAGTCAACCCACCTTCCAATACACTTGTTTGCCGAAAATTAAAATCAAGCAAAGATTTTTTTCTCCTGAAAATTCTTTGAATCCCGGCCGGGATTCATTCTTCTTCTTCCTTCTTCACCCGACGTTGGTGAGCGAGATAGGCGAGCGTGCAGTACAGCAAGATAAGGACATGGTCTGGAAAAATAAAAAATAAAAACCCAGAAAAAAAAAACGAAAAAAAAGTAGAAGACGAAGGGTTGGAACTCAAGGGCAAGGTATCAAATTTCCATCGACATACCGACATTTCCACCGAAATGTCGGTATGTCGACCATATCGACATTTCCAAGGGGGGAAGTTTCGATCTTCCCCCCATTTCGACGAAATTTCGTCGAAATCTCGACATTTCGGCGATTTCGCCGAAATGTCGAGATGTGTCGATTTTTTTTTTATTGTTTTTTAATTCATTTTATACTTTAACTATTAAATTTGAACGAAAAATTTTATAACCTTCCCTTGTAACAGCGGAAGCGCGCGTGCCGGTTATCCTCGTGGGTTAGAGTTCGAATCCTGTTGGACGTGTTTTTTATTTCATTTTTTCCTTTTTTTTAAATACTGTTTTATTCCTTTTTTTTTTTTTAAATACTGTTTTTTTAAACTTTTTTATATATATTTTTTATTTTTGAACCTCCCTTTATTTAAACTTTTTATACTTTTTATACTTTCTTCTTTTCCTTTTCATTTATTAAATTTTACATCAAAAACTACAAATTTTTAAATTTATTTTTTAGTTTTTACTAAAAAATAAGTTTTAATTTATTATTTTAATTTTAAATTTTTATTATTTTATTATTTTTAGCATCTATAGATACTTTCATTCCATTTCAATTCCTTCACGCCACAATTCTCAAATTCTCAATTATAATTTTTCATTTTTATTATTTTATTATTTTTACCATATTATATAAATATTCCCATTTCATTTTAATTTCTTCACACCTCAATTCTCTTAAATTACTACTCAAAAAAAAAAAAAAAAAAAATCTCTTAAATTCTCCCAAAATATTTTCCAATTACTTTCTTAAATTAGGAGCTCTAGCCTACTCTAGTTATCTATCTTCACTTGTTAAGTTAAGTTTAGAGGTTTTCATGTTTCTTTACCTTTAAACTTAAATTTTCATTTAACAATTCAAATAATTTTCATCAATTTTCAAAATTCTTGCACATATCGACATTTGAATTGACAATTACATCTAAATATTATCTTACTTTTTAGATATGATGATAAAAAGGGATCCATTATAGTCTAATTAAACTACAATTAAAGTTTTATTGACTAATTCAAACAATTTTCATCAATTTCTATGATTTCCGTAAATTTTCCCGGAATGTCTCTCGACATTTCCATCGACATCGACATTTCCATAAAATCTGGACCTCGACATTTCCATCGACATCGACATTTTAAACCTTGCTCAAGGGTGAAAAAACCGAACCGAACCATTCGGTTCGGTTCTCACTTTTGCTAAAAAGAAATTTTACCTAGGTTTCACTTTCAGTCACCAGCGCTTTATCTTGTTTTTGGCCCCTTTCTCTCTCTCTCAAAGCACGATCTCATCTCCTTTTTCGTCCCTTTTCCGCCGCCTCCTCCACCACGAGTGTAGCCTCCTTCTCGCCGCTGCCTCCTCCACCACGAGCGTCGACACCTTCCCGCCGCCGCCGCCTCCTCCACCACGAGCGTGACTCCTCCCTGCCGCTGCCTCCTCCACCACGAGCGTCGACTCCTTCCCACCGCCGCCTCCTCCAACGATGTCAATCTCCCGCGGTTATTGATTTTCGATTTTGTTTTTCTTATTTTCGCATCTGGTTTCTTCTGATTTTTGCATCTAGGGTTTCTTCTGATTTTTATTGTACTTTTTCGATTTGGGAGTATTGCATGAGGAATCTGATTTTAATAAGTTTCGATTCCAGTTTTCTTTCGTTTTTTTTTTTTTCTCTTTGATTTCTGGCGTATTTCTGGCATTACACGTCAAACCGACCCGATTCTAGTCGGGTCGGTTTACTCATATTCAGAACCGATCCATGTCGGGTCAGGTTTTATGGAAGTCAAATGGTTTGGATTTTTTTTTATTTATTTTTTAAAATCTGATCTTGTTTATATGAATTGGCATTTGGGTAATTTGATGATGTCAACCGGTTTAAAAAAACAATTTTTTTTTAAAGTAGGTCTGTTTTGTAAATCTAAAACTTTTTTAGGTTATTTCCAACATTTCCCCATATATAATGCATATTATATTAATGAAAGAAATCACCAGGTGAAGCGTGAGTTCTGGAAACAAGAACCAGAAGGACCGGTCGCATTTGGCATCGTTTGGGCTTGGAGACTGGAGAGAGAAATCTTCAGCCACACGACATTTTGAGATTCCATTCCGGTCTTCGGTTTAGCAATTCTGCATCTGTAAGTCTCAGTTGCAGGGAAAGTCACCAATAAACCATAATCGATGATACTATTGCAGTCCCACTCCAGATTTCTGCTCCAGACGTTGTTGAATCGGGTGCATAAGTAGGTTTTTTATTCGTATTTATCTATTTCTAACTGATCGCTTATTATATATGTCTTCTACCGTAATTTCCTGCTTTCTCTTAGTTCTCTCTACAATCTCCTATTCTAATGTTGAAATAATTTTAATCCGACCAAACTTAGGCGACCATTACTACTCTTTGTTCCATCCACGAGTACTATGTGTAGCTTGAATTCGTATTCTAAGCTTCTTTTCCAATTTCTTAGAATTAGATTTTGCGAACGTTCCGGATCATTTGGGAGACGTTTGGGTTTAGCCTCTAATAATCACTGACCGAGATGGTACATCAGATTGTCTTCTTCGAAGGATTCCTTGGTGTGGTTGCCTAAATTCAGGCCGATTGCACAAATTAAGTACGAGAAAACTAATTGCTCAAAAATAAGAGAGATTTATCTCATTGAAGGTGAACTAAGTGACAAGCTAATCCGTGCGATGTTCGAGATGGGAAAAAAATTCACATTGGAGTAGGGCCAAATCAGAGATTCAAAATGCCAGGAGACTTGATTGGTTTTCATAATCTCAATTGCTTGATTGAAAAATAAATTTAAAACGTCATCTTCTCTTTAGGAATCGATCATGCACTGTTACTGTATTGATTAATTTACAAAATAATTGTATTCATCATGTACAAACACCACAGAAGGAAACCGACAGAGAAAATATTTCACAAGGAACAAGAGATAAATTGCAGGGGAGACAGAAGGAAGTAATAAGAAAGAGAAAAATACAGGAAGATATTTAAAGTTATAATAAGAAAAGAAGCAAAAAATAAGTTTGTTCCTTGAACTTGTTTTTTTCCATCCATCAATGAAAAGTTTGTTTCTTGGATTCATATCATTGGTCTCGATGGGTTAAAAACTAGTGGGCTGAGAATGGGGTTTCACAATCCTTCATCTTCCCTTTTTAGCAATAAAGTTTCTCTAATTTCTTCTTTAACATTCACGGGATGATATTTGCTAGGAGCGACATTTCTATATCTATTGACAAGATGTCAGTTAACTCAATGCCCCTTCTTGCACATTCCCTAACCACTCCCAAGGGACCTAATTTCCTCTCATGACAACACGATTTCTCATGTTTCCATATTCAAACGATCTTAAAATCTCCACAAGTTGCTTCAGGAAAAAAAAGAAAAAAAGAATTCTACTGGAGACCGAGATCAAACTCTGATACTAAATTATGTAATTTAATTGACCAGAATGGCTAATATTTTTTTTTGTGTTGACTATAGTCTTGAAAAAGCAGTGGAAGTGGATTACAACTGGGTGGAATTTGATGATGTGCGTTACCATGTCCAGGTGATTTTTTCTTATTTTATTTTCATCATTTCGAAGCAGATTGAATTTTGTTATGATGTCTATGATTGATCTGAATTATTTTGCAGGTCTCAATGAAGAACACCCATCTCTTCCTGCTATCCGTATCATTGCCCATCCCTTCTGTAGATACTGTTTTTTGTGGTGGGCTTCCATCTGGAGCTATAGAAGCTATTAAAGCTGCATATGGCGTGCTTGTGCAGATTCTTGATCCTCCAAGAGATGGTTTTAATCTCACATTAAAATTGAATCTTTCGAAACTTCCTCTTGATGAAGGTTCATCGAGTTTTCCTTTTAGGGTCATTATAAATTATAAATTGTTATGGATATTGCAGAAAAAAGGGTTATTGTTTTATTTTTTCAATCTCTCTTCATGTTATCTGTATCTTTGTTTACGCTTCCTAGCACTTGGTGCCCTACTGCCTTTGCATACAATATACTAGTTTGGGAAGTTAATATCTAGGAATTTTCCTTGAGCCCCATTGAGAAGAATCCAGGGTAGGAACATGTTAGAGTATTAGCAGGGAAATATTAGAGATGTTGAATCTGCAATGATGAATGCAGGAATTTGCACTAGATGAAGCTACTGTATCAATATTATTTGTTAAACTCATTTACGAGCAATCTGCAACCTAGATAAGCTTAATTTTGATGGTTTATGGAGCTAGAAGGTATATTAGAGCATATTCTTTTGTGGAATATTTTACTTTTGATTCTTCTTTTTGTTATCAGCTTTTTGTGCTTGAACTTAACAGTTGATGCTTTCTTTGACTAATTTCTTGCAGATAATAGGCACACTATTTTGGTAAAAGTTGCATCTATTAGGGAAGTGGTTCTTGGTGCTCCATTAAGAGTAATTCTTAAACAACTCGGGACAAGGGTTGTTGTTTCCGACGTCAATAGGCTTGTTGCAATGGTACATCGTCCAAAAGAGTCATTTTTTCTTGTCCCTCAGGTAGAAGGATTATTTTGCTCCTGCGTTTTTTATTGGGAACAATATTTACTGTTGTTTTCTAAAGCTTGAGGTGGAATAATCCTCAGTAGCTAAAATGTAAGATGCAAAAATAAGAGCAGGCTCTAGTAATGTGAGGCAAGGTGCACAACCTAAAATAATAATACAAATTTAATATATGAAAAGTTTAGTTTAATAGGTCGAAGGATGCTCTCCCCTCTCTCTTCCTTCCTCCAACTCTCAACCTTCATTCCCTATCCTTCAACTGCTTCTTCTTCGAATTCTTTTTCTAAGCTGGGTATTTTCTCCTTGGTTGGTTCCTTTTGGCTTTAGTTTTGTGTTAGTCTTTGAGACAGATGGAAAGCAATTGTAGTATAGACAACAAATCCTTCTTTGTTTCTTATGCTCATGGAAATTATCTTTGGGAAGAAAGGAAAAGGTGTCATTCTTATTTCGTCAAACTTCATTGGTATGTTTTATTATCTTTTGGTTTTGGCTGGGTTTCAGAAAAGAGGGTAGAGGTTCTTATGGGAAATGTTAAATGAATTTCTTTAGCAACCTAAAAGTGAATTTGGTATTTGTATGCCTAAGGTAAGGGTTTTTGAAGCTTCTTCCGTCATAAAGGATTTGGGGGCTCTTCCATCCTTACCTAAACAAAACTCTTTACCTCATCCAAGTTTTATTGGTGATGAAATTTCTTTCGAAAATTTCTGGATTAGAAAAGAAAAGGAGGTGGCAAAGCTTTGCCCAAATTAAGCTTCAACTATTCAGAAGTTTTTGAGAGAAAGTCTTGGTTGTTAGAGAAAGTGTTAAGATTGTTTCCCAGAAGTTTGATTTCAGAACAAATGAAAATTTACAACTCCACTTATTCGAGATGGTGGTTTCTCCAACTCCTTCTTACCACATTCTTCGGCATAAACTATTACAGCCCAAAAATTTCACTATTTATATGCCAACTAACCGACTAAAACATACTAAAACATACATAATTTATATTAACCGACTGACTATGGGGAAGGAGAATTTCCACTTCTACCTCTCCGTGCATACGTGTGGATTATTGGAGGCCTGATAATACCCCCTGGTGTGAAGGCCAGCTTGTCCTCAAGGGGGAAATCGGGAAACTGTCAACGAAACTGTTCCAATGACTCCCATGTGCCTTCGTGTTCAGGAAGTCCCTTCCACGGGACAAGAAGTTCCCACTCATTTGTAATCTCGTTAGTTCGGTAGGCCATGACGTTTTCGGGCTCAGTTATCCATTCAAAGTTCTTTGTCAGCATTGGAGGGGAGCTCTCCACATAATCATTACATCCCATAGCCTACTTTAATTGGGAAATATGGAACACAGGATGGATTGTGGCTTCGGGAGGAAGGTCCAACTTGTAGGCAACAAGGCCGATCCTTTCCAAAATTTGTTAAGGCCCAAAATATTTGGGCGATAGTTTTTCATTTCGATGGTGGGCCACTAATGCTTGGCAATAGGGTCGCAACTTGAGGAAAACCCATTCCCCTTCTTGGAACGTCTTCTGTCTACGGTGAAGATCAATGTACTTCTTCATTCGATCTTAGGCTTTCAACAATTGAGCCCTTAGGTTATCTAAGACTTTGTCCCACTCAATACGTTGTTCATCTAACGTAGCATTGCTTGTCCTTTGATCACCATAGAATAACAGAGTTGGTGGAGGTCGTCCATAAACTAAACGAAAAGGTGTAGTGTTTATGGAAGAATGGTATGTTGTGTTATACCAGTACTCAGCCCAGGAAAGCCATTGTTCCCACTGATTGGCTTTTCATTATAGAAACACCGTAGATATGCACCCAGGCATTTGTTCACAACCTCAGTCTGTTCGTCTGTTTGAGGATGGTATGCGGTGCTACGACGGAGTTGAGTCCCCTGAAGCCGAAACATCTCAGCCCAAAAGTGGCTGATAAACACCTTATCACGATTAGACACAATTGATCGTGGAAATCCGTGAAGTTGTACAATTTTCCGAATAAACAAAGCAGCTATACTCTTGGCCGAGTAGGGATGACTGAGTGGAAAGAAGTTTGCATATTTGCTCAAGTGGTCAACAACCACAAGGACTACATTATATCCCTTGGAGCGATGTAATCCTTCCACGAAATCCATTGAAATGTCTTCCCAAATTCGCTCTGGTAGTGGCAATGGTTGTAAGAGTCCGACAGGGGACAATGTCATGGTTTTGTTACGCTGGCAGATTTGGCAATCTTCCACATACCGCTTTATTGTTCCTTTCATGCCTTGCCAATATAACCCAGCCGTGGTTCTTTTTTATGTGCGAAGGAATCCTGAGTGCTCGCCAATTACGGAGTCATGGTAGGAGTGTAAGATGGAAGGAATCAATTACGATTCAGCAAAAACAACTAACCGACCTTTGTATAGGAGAGTTCCCTGATGAAGGGAGAACTTCAGAGTTCAGATGAAGAGTCGGGTCTACAAATAAGTCCCAAATAATTTCTTGGAGCTTAGGATCTTCAGCCACTTCTTGTTTGATCACTTGGACGTCTAAAATAGCTGGTGTAGTAAGGGGAGCCATATGTACGGGAGGGGGAAGTCTTAAGAGAGCATCAACAACTTTATTCTTAAGGCCTGGTCTGTATTGGACTTCAAAACTATACCCAAGCAGTTTAGATATCCATTTTTTATATTCTGGTTGGATGACCATTTTATCGACTAGGAAGCGAAGGGCTTGTTGATCCGTGTGTATGATAAACTGCTGGCCCAATAGATAAGGCCTCCAACGTTGAACAACCTTCACAATCACCATCAACTCACGCTCATAAATGGGCTTAGCTTGGGCCTGTGGGGATAAAGATTAGCTGTAGTAAGCGATTGGGCGCTGGTTCTGGCTGGCTTAGTACTGCTCCCAAACCCGTACCATAAGCATCAGTCTCTATTATAAATGGTTGAGAGAAATCGAGCAACGCTAATACGGGAAGAGTGATCATGGATTGCTTTAGGTTGTCGAAGGCCTTTTGCATCTCATCCGTCCATTCAAACGAATCTCTTCTAGTCAATTGGGTCAACGGGAGAGCATTGGCCCCATAATTCTCAAGGAATCTTCGATAATATCTCGTTAGTAAGAAAATCGCGTAATTCTCGTACATTGGTGGGCCCGGGCCATTCCACCATTACTTTGATTTTCTCCGGGTCCGCTTCAACACCTGCTGCTGAGATCTAATGCCCCAAGTAATCCACTTGGTCTCGAGCAAAGACACTTTTTCATATTAGCAATCAGGGAATTGCCCCTCAACACATTGAGTACGACCCCTAAGTGTGTTAAATGTGTATCGAGGTATGGGTTGTAAATAAGAATATCATCAAAAAACACTAACACACACCTGCGAAGGAAGGGATGGAATATCCGGTTCATAAGGGCTTGGAATGTAGATGGAGCATTAGTGAGACCAAATGGCATTACCAGAAATTCGTAATGTCCTTCATGGGT
Organism: Luffa acutangula; assembly: GCA_036850905.1. Classification (NCBI taxonomy): domain Eukaryota; kingdom Viridiplantae; phylum Streptophyta; class Magnoliopsida; order Cucurbitales; family Cucurbitaceae; genus Luffa; species Luffa acutangula. The sequence goes on along the minus strand of CM072087.1, from coordinate 64,087,539 downwards.
CTTGAATGCAGTTTTAGGGATGTCTTCCGGATGGACTCAGATTTGATGGTAGCCAGACCTCAAGTCTAATTTGGAGAACACCTGAGCTCCATGTAACTCGTCTAACAATTCTTCAATAATCGGTATAGGGAATTTGTCAGATACCGTGGCTTCATTGAGCGCTTTGTAATCAACACAAAATCTCTAGCTACCATCCATTTTCTTAACCAACAGTACTGGGCTCGAAAAAGGGCTAGTGTTGGGATGTATAATTCCGGCTGCAAGCATGTCACATATCATCTTCTCTATCTCCGCTTTCTGGATGTACGAATAACGGTAGGGGCGCACATTGATTGGATGTCATTCATCTTTGAGGGGAATTCAGCGATCGACCTCTCTTGATGGGGAAAGTCTTGTGGGTTCAGAAAACACATCATCATACTGCTCCAGGAGCCAATCCACTGTAGGTGGGTTGGGAGAAGGGGGAATAGCGTCAAGGACAGCAGACTCTCCCACTACAGCGGTGATAGCCTTCAACTCCACCAAAAATCCTTGGTCAAACTTTCCCCATGATCATTTTTGCTATTTTAATGAGACCTCTGGTTTGGTCAAGGAGGATCCCCCTTGATGGTGACCTTTGAATCTCCGGTCTCGATAGTCATGGTGAGAGTCATCCAGTCAACGGTCGTCACTCCTTTTACCGTCGTCCCTGTTCCCATAATGATTCCGTAATTCAAAGTTTCAGAGATGGGAAGCTTCATCTCCTCCACGAGCTTCTGCGATATAAAGTTATGTGTGGCTCCACAATCGATTAAAACCACAACCTCTCGTTCCTCAATATTTCCCCTGACCTCGTGTTCTCGGTGAGGAGAATCCAACCACTGTGTTGATGGATAGTTCGACCATGTCTATTTCCATCGACGAGTCCTCGACTTCTTCGACTTTACACTCGCGAGTCTCTCCTTCAGCGATCGGGGATTCTTTCTCAGAGGCTTCGTCTGCAACAATCAGCACCTTAAGTTCCTTTCCTTTGCACTTATGTCCCACAAAATACTTCTCATCACAACGACAGCACAGTCCCTTCTCTCTTCGTGATTGTAACTCAGAATCAGTTAGACGCTTGAGTGGGCTCTCTTTCCATTGATGGGATGGGGTATTGGGCAGAATAATTGCTTTAATGGGAGCACTTTCTATCAGCTTAGGGGTAAACTTTTAGGGCCCAGAGCACTAGAAAGTGGAGTCTTCCATAATCTGTTAGAGCCCAAACCCATCTTAGCAGACAAGGCATTGTTTTTATCTTCTATTCTTTGGGCTGCCTTCATAAGGGCTTCTAAGCCCAACGGTTCAAAACATAGAACTTCAAATTTAATTTCAGGAGAAAGGCCATTAAGGAAAGTACTTTCCAAGACCTCTTCAGAAAGATGGGGTAATGGGGCCACTAGGGCTTCGAATTGTTGTCTGTATTCAGCCATCGTTTTCTCCTGTCTTATTGACAAAAATCGAGCACAAAGTGACCCTTCCTGAGATGGACGAAATCGTTCCAACATTCGATACTTCAAGACCCTCCAACTAGTGAATGGGTTTCTCCTTTCTTCCCATCGATACCACTGTAGAGCCACTCTCGCGAAACTAATCGTCGTTACGATAACCTTCTCTACGTTCGAGAGCTGGTGAATGTTGAAATAGTATTTCGCTCTAAACAGCCAATCGTCTGGTTGATCCCCCTCAAAGGAAGGCATCTCAACCTTCTTGAATTTGTGTCGGTCAGACAAATTATCCTCCCCTCTGGGTTCTTTTCGGCTAGAAGATGTTGTGACATCCTCTTCTATTTTTCTTTTTTGCCCTGCTCCTTTTTCCCCTGGGGGCTTCCTTGAAATCCTTCGTGAACCAAATTAGCTAACGCCCTCTGGCTTTCTACGGTCGAGTGACGTTGGTCTTCCATACCATTGAATAATTTTTCCATACTTTTGTTTAATTCGGCGATAGTGGCATTTCCATCTAACCTTCTTTTGAAGGATCATGACTTTGTCTCAACCAACTTTTATTTCATCCACCCTTCATTAAAGAAGCTTTTAAGCCTTCGACTGGATTTATTAGTCAAATACTCAAATTGGAGGGTTTTATAAAGAAGATGAAAGGTTGGCTCTCTTTCTAACCAAAAGGAAGTTGAAATGGAGTATTCAAGCCTGAAAGTGTAAATGATATAAAAAAGTGCTTGGGAAAATTACCTTTTTGGTCTTTGAGTTTTCAGCAATAGGGTTGTTTGGTCATTGAAATTTCAAAATATACCTTTTTTAGTCCTTGAGTTTTGAGAAACATGTTTAAAAGGTCCTTGGAGTAATTATTTTATTATTTTATTGCTGATATGAAAATTAAAAAAATTAAAAAGTAATAAAAATAATAATAAAAACAAAAACCCCTCTCTCCTCTCACTCACCCATGCACCCACTCCCCCCTCTCTCTCTCTCCTCTCACTCGCGATTAACCAATTTGATAGTGGTTTTAGGCAACCCTGTTTCTATTCAACTCGAGACAATACCACCTTCTTGGCGATCCCTCTCTTCATGATCCATTAATTAAAAGTTGATATGAATAATTAATTTTTCCTTAAACTCATCTTCTCACAAAAGTTTGTATGAATAATTGACTCACAAAACTAATCACTCAATACATTATCAGAATGCATCTCTTTCCATCTAACTAATTGATACAGAATGAAAATTTCATTTGAAATCCCAAGTGGGTAATCAATCACGAAAAGGGAGACAAGTAAACTCAAAAGACAACAAGAATCGTCCCTTCTTATAATCCAAGTCTTCACTGTATATGAGAAATATCATTTGCTTACAACTTTCTTTTCACCAATGGAAGATATCAATGCCTTGTTGTTGAGGAGAAACTCAATAGAACGAGGGCATCGTTTATTTTAAATCCCAAAATTTCTTCAGGGGACAATGTTTACTTGGTAAAGTGAAAATAAAAACAGAAAATGGAGATCTGGGTCCTCTCCAATTGGGTTCCTCCAGGTGAAAGACACTGTGTTTGGATTATAATTTGGTGAGTGAGAGCAAAGAGAGAGAGGAGAAGAGGGGGTGGGTTTATGTGTGAGCGAGAGGAGAGAGAGGTGTTTTTGTTTTTAAACCTTTTTCTTAAAACTTAGGGACTAGAAAGATACATTTTGAAACTTCAGAGTCCAAACAAACCTATCCCTAAAAACTCAGGGACTAAAGAAACCTATCCCTGAAAACTCAGGGACTAAAAAAGTAATTTTCACAAAATGCTTTTACCAAAGCCCATCCTTCTATTATATTAGGAAAAAGTCTCCAGCCTCTTGAAACATTCCCTCACGGTTGCAGCTCATGAATTTGTCCCTAATTATGATCTCCTCAAAGAAAAATGTACTCTTTTATTAGATTCTTCGGTTGAGATCCCTCTTCGGCAGAGTAGTGGTATAAATGAGGAGCCTTTCAAGTCCAGCTCTATCCCTTTGGCCATCAACTCTTCTCCTCCTTTATTTGATTCTTGGCTTTTGAAGGGAGCTTTTTATTCATAATCTGGGACATTCAATAAGACGAATTTTGGGAGAGAGAATTGGAGTCAGACAAGGAATCCATGGTGTGTATTAGTAGTGTGTAGATATGGAGTTCAACTTTCCATCTGTCGTAGAGCAAGATGAGGTCGCAACTAAAGATGCTATTGATGGGGCCATTAATAACATTTTTCAAGAAGATTTTGACTTTTCTTCAAAGAGTTTATTTGGAAGTTAGAAAATCTTTTTTTTCTTCCTTTCTACAGGATTGTGGCCGCTAGATTTACGAGATTAAAACCTATGTTCTCATCTCTGCAGTTTTTTCCTTGGGTTCTCGAAGTTTTTGGCTGTCCTTGGATTTTTCTTGCGGTTTGGTGTTTTTTGCTGGCTCTTCTTCATTGGTTTGCTGTTTTTGTTGGTTGAGTTGGTTTTCTTTTCAGCTTTGTTTTCACTTTTCAGTTCATAGGTGAAGTTCTTTTGGTGGTTTCTCCGGGCGGGTTTTGTTTTGTTTTTTTTTCTTTGCTCGAAGTAGTAGATTTCTTTTTGGTTTGCTGCAGCTTTTGGAGTGGCTGGTTTGCCTTTTTGCCTGGTTATCCTTGGCTGCTTGGGAGTGGTTCTTTCACTGGCTCTTTTTCTTTGGTTTCTTCAGCTTATTTAGTGTTTTCTTTGGTTTTTTGTTGCAAGATAGTTTTGTTGTTTGATTGAGGTTCTGAGTTGTTTTTTTAGGCTTCTGTTTGGCATTTTTGTAAAACCTTTTTTTTTGGTTTGTCGTTATTTATTCTTTTCTCCCTTTGGGAGGTTGTTTTCCTGAACATCTTGTACCTTTTAATCTATCAATGAAAACTTGTTTGTTGTTCAAAAAAAAAAAAAAAAACAGGCGGAGAAGGTAACTGTGGTGTTTCCGATGAGATTTAAGGATTCTATAGACATTGCTCTTGCAACTTCATTTCTCCAGGTAAGGTCATAATTGATTCGCTCAATTAAGTGAATAAATGTTTGCAAATTATACATTCAACTTTCTTTATGGAGAAATTAGGGTGTCATATATTTGTGTATAATGCCGACCAGGATTTCCTTAGCAGGATATTTTAATGTGGAATTCTATTGATGGCACTTCTTAAGTTATGCTTCTGACTATTCAGGATAACACGTTTTCTTTTGCTAAGTTGTGAAATTTCATGCTATGTCTGTTTAGGAGTTTGTAGAAGCAAGACGAACTGCTGGACTTAATAATGCCCCTCCTTGTTCTTGGTCTCCATCTCCTCCTCAAGAATTGACGGGCGCTCCTAATGACGCATTATCAGCCAATGCAGGATTTGTGACTTTTGGTAATGTCCGAAAATAGTGCTTGTTTTGCAACTTTTTTCCATTTTCTCACTTGCATAATGTTTTTATTGATTGCAGTAATTTTCCCTCGGCATGTAGAGGGAAAAAAGGTGGACCGTGTAATTTGGAGTTTGTCAACATTTCATGCATATGTTAGTTATCACGTTAAGGTTTGTTTATTTACATTATACTAACCTAAATCAATTTCTTTTATCATGTGGATTCGTCAAGTAGTTCACTTTGAAACTTGAAAATGCATAACAGAATGAAACATGTGCACTTTATGATACAATATCGGTCCTAGGCTTTGCATGTAATAGTTATCTTTGCTAATCATTGGTTGATGGCTATATAGTTAGTGATACATCTATTAGTCTCTTTTCATTTCTTCAATGAAAGTTTTATTTCTTCCATGAAAGTTTTGTTTCTAGTTAAAAAAAATTAGCGATATTGTGCAGTCTTCCTAAATATTTCTCCCATAGATCTTTTTCTAAAATTTGTGATTATGATAGTTGGAGTTCGTTTCTTTGTGGTTTAAGTTGGTTGGCCCTAGTGGGTGATTTGTTGGGTTTTATTTATTTATTTTGGTTTCTTGCTTTAATTTTTTTGAGTCAGTTTCATTTTGGGTAAATCCTATTGCAACTTTTCACTTGTCAACGAAAAGTTCAGATTCATTTTGGAATGGGACAAAGTGTATGGGAAGGGGATGATCCAAAATTTGAAAGATGGAGGGGTCGAGCGAACAAAAGTTTAATAAATGAATAAATATTTAGTATTCAAGGGAAAAGAAATTTATAGCATTCTATGAATTGTCTTTTTTAAGAAAAGAAGTATTACATTGTTAATGGCTACCTTACATGAAGAATCCTTTTAAAACAAAAGGATCAAATCATCACAAAAGATTTTTTTTTTTAGTCCATGAGGTTTGGTTTTAGTTTCATTTTGGTCCCTCCATCCATTTTTCTGTTAAAAACTAACGGGTGGATGACGTGGTACTATTTTTTTATTTAAAAAAATTATTTTTAAAATTTTTAATTAAAAATATATTAAAATAATAAAAATATTATTATTTTTATTTCTTCTTTATTCCTTCTCTCTCTTCCTCCTTCTTCTTCTTCTTCAACACCTTCAACCCATGGCCGAATTGGGATATAATGGGTAAGTTGGTTTCTCGTGGGGTTTGGAATTAGGGAATCTTAGGGTTTGCAAAAAAGCCTTGTTAGCTAAATGGCTCAGGGGTGTTCCCCTTGAGTATTCATCCTTATGACACAAGATTATTGCAAGCAAGTATGGTCCTTACCCTATGGAGTGGTTATTGGGTGGGGTTAGAGGCACTTTCAGAAACCCGTGGAAAGATATTATCCTGGAGCTCCCCTCTTTTTCGGGTCTCGTCCATTGTGAGGTGGGGGAGGGGGGAACACGCTTTTTTGGAAGGATAAGTGGGTGGGGGATAGACCCCTCTGCTTTAGGTTTCCTAGGTTGTATCATTTGTCTTCCATGAGAAATCGTTTGGTGGTTGATGTTTTATCTCATTTGAGGAGCTCTCCGGTTTTTTTTGGGTTTCGTTACGCTTTGTCCGACAGGAAAACAACGGATGTCAGTTTAGGGAGGGGAGGAGAGATGGTAGATGTTGGAGCCTTAGTCCTTCAAAAGGGTATTCGTGTAGCTCTTTCTTTTGTTGGTTGATGAACTCTTCTCATCCTAGTGAGTCGATTTTTTCTCTTTTGTGGAAGATGAAAGTGCCAAATAAGATTATGTTCTTTATTTGACAAGTTATCCATGGTAGAGTTAATACCTTCGGTAGGCTCTCGAGAAGGATGCCCTCGTTGGTGGGCCCGTTTTGTTGCACATTCTATGTCGAAAGGTGGAGGAAGGCCTGGATCACATTCTTCGAACGTGTGACTATGCGTGTGTGGTGTGGGATTTGTTCTATGATGCTTTTGGAGTGTAAACACAGAGTTATTTGGATGTTAGGGAGATGATCGAGGAGTTCCTCCTCCATCCGCCTTTTTGCGAGAAGCGGAGATTCTTGTGGTTAGCTGGGTTGTGTGCTGTGTTATGGACTTTGTGGGGGAAAGAAATAATAGAGTGTTTAGGGGGTTCAAGAAAGACCCAAGGGATGCATGGTCTGTTAGGGACCAAGGCAATATGAGATGCCTTTGTCCCACATTGGAAAGATATGGGCTCCTAATGGGGTATATAAGTGGTTGATTCTCCCTCTCCAATTGCCTGACTTTTTGGGTGTGGCTCTCCAACTACTTAGATACCTAACAATCGGTATCAGAGCCGATGGTCGACGACCTTGGAGAGGAGTGGCGGCGGAGGGGCTGACTTGTCGAGACATCGACTTTTCGGGGAGGGGCAATTGTTAGGGACCAAGGCAGTATGAGATGTCTTTGTCACTCATTGGAAAGATAGGGCCTCCTAATGGGGTATATAAGTGGTTGGTTCTCCCTCCCCAATTGTTTGGCTTTTGGGGTGTGGCTCTCCAACTACTTAGATACCTAACATGGTCCCTCGCTATATTCCATGTTTCCCTTTGAGTATCGGTGTCGAAACTTTTTTTGTAATTATTCGTTAGGCATTATTTTACTTGTTTGGGGTCCCTTCCTTTAATTGGACCCCCTTTTTTGGGCTTTTTTTTGTATGTCCTTGTATTCTTTCATTCTTTATCAATGAAAGCCGACTCTTTATCAAAAAAAAAAAAGAAGTCAACTAAGAAGCATAGATACAGATACGAGACACAGAAACGACACAGGCATGGTGACACATCAGTTTTTAAAAAATCTAGGACACAGACACATCAAGACACATTTATTAAAATATACGCTTTTTTAAAAAAAATATATTTCATTTTTATACAAGAAGGAAATTCAAAGTCAATAAGTTTTTGTACTTATATGCTTAACAAATGAATTTCATGTATTTCGCTCTCCAAATTTATTATTTTTGTCCTATATTATTATTATTTTGCGTCTATTTAGTATACTTAACAAGTGTTTGATATGTGTCTGAAAAATGTTGGACTTACATTGACTTTGTACAACTAGTGTCTTACACACCAAGACACATTTATTAAAATATACGTTTTTTTTTTAAAAATATATTTCATTTTTATACAAGAAGGAAATTCAAAGTCAATAAGTTTTTGTACTTATATGCTTAACAAATGAATTTCATGTATTTCGCTCTCCAAATTTATTATTTTTGTCCTATATTATTATTATTTTGCGTCTATTTAGTATACTTAACAAGTGTTTGATATGTGTCTGAAAAATGTTGGACTTACATTGACTTTGTACAACTAGTGTCTTACACACCAAGACACATTTATTAAAATATACGTTTTTTTTTTAAAAATATATTTCATTTTTATACAAGAAGGAAATTCAAAGTCAATAAGTTTTTGTACTTATATGCTTAACAAATGAATTTCATGTATTTCGCTCTCCAAATTTATTATTTTTGTCCTATATTATTATTATTTTGCGTCTATTTAGTATACTTAACAAGTGTTTGATATGTGTCTGAAAAATGTTGGACTTACATTGACTTTGTACAACTAGTGTCTTACACATGACTATTGTGCTAACAAGTGTCCGATATGTGTTCAAAAAGTGTTGGAGTGTCCAAGTGTCCGACACATGTCCGACACAGACACGCTAACCAAACTAAAGTGTTTGTGCTTCTTAGAAAGTCGAGCTTGACTTTTTCTATTTTTTTTATTTACACGTTCTAGAATGCATAGCTTGGATTCCAACACAAAGGAAGTTTGCCTCAAAAGCTAATTGTATGCTTGGACTATATCTAGGCTGGTAACTATCAAGTAGGAAAGCTAGGAGTAGGATTCTTGATTATCGAAAACTTAAAGGTAGTAACTATTCTCCTTTTACCGTGTGTTGCATTGGAGAATATTCCGTTATTTGATTCTGAATAATATTTTTACCTCTCTGGACAGTGTTCAGAAGGTTTTATGCACACACGGATGCGACGTCGTGTTGAGTCTCTGATTCAGGTAGTATTCCATCTCTCATATTCCTCCCCCTTTTTTTTGAGTTTCTTTAACTAGCTGAACTATAGTAAAGTTTGAGAAAATTGTTGCTGGGTTAGAACAATTTGAAATAAGAGTTTGTAACTTTTGTGATTGTTATTTGTATTGTGAAGTCGTATATATCTTTTGTGTGTGTATTTTTTGTTCATATCTTTAAAATTGGAGCCTGTACCTTTTCATTTTATCAATGAAAATTATTGTTTCCTTGACAATAACAATAATATCAACAATACTATTTACCGTGTTTTTTTTTAGCAATTTGAAAAAGTTTACTATAAGTCAAAGAATTCTGTATTAAAAACTATTATTGGGCTTGAACCTTCAGAATTCCAAAATGTGCAATGTTCATTGGGCAGTAGAAGACATCGTTGACCTTTTTATTTATTATTTTTTTTTTCCTTCGAGGATAGGAGTATAGAGTTCTTTATGATTATGAATTTGTAAAGCTGTTTTTGTTCAAAGATTTAGAAAGCATGCATCTACTGTTTATGCAAACCTGGTTAAAAATTTTCAAATAATGATGACTGATTCCATGAATTGGCGGGAAAGTTGGAGGGTCATGTTCCTTTATGTGTTGTAAACTAAGTACCGGGCACAGACCATTCCCACCCGGTTGCTTGGTATGTCATTTTACTACCGTTAAAATTTAAATGTGTGTCATTTAAACTCTAGCGGATGGATAGAAGTGGAGGATTTCTAGATTGAAAATAAAAGTATGTCTTTATTTGGTTTAAGTTCCATCTTGCGCTCATGAAACTGATGAGTCAAGACATGCCTGATGTTTTCTTTTCTTTATATTCCAAGCTTACGCCTAAGGGGAGATTTATTCTCCCAGATAATTGGTTTATTATCTCAGCCTCTTAGTTTGGACAGTCAGTACCAACCCCCTTCCTTGTGGTCTTGTCTGTTATGTTGATTTCTTCAGCAATCAATTCAATCCTTAGTTTGAGGCTGTTAGTTATTTCTTATCTTTAATTGATCAAGTTACTTTTATATGGTCGGTCTTCATTAATTTAGCAACATAGGCTAAATACAACACATGCGTTGTCCTGTAGGCACTTGATCGTGCCAAGCCAGATGCAACCAATTCAAGGAAAAAAACACACAGCAGATCCTTCAAACGGCTGGTTAGTGATGGGAATGCTGGCTGATGATGATTAGGAGCATTTTTTTAAAAAAAAAAATTATGTTTTTATGTTATAATTTAATTTACTGATAATGCCCGCGGGGAAGCTCAAAGAAATTGAATTCCATAAAGCCTTTGTAGAATTGTGGAAATTTTGCAATTCCAGTTGCTGGGTGAGAAGCACTCTGTTTTCTCCATGATTGTTGAAAAGGTAATGGTGTTATTGTATTTTATTTCTCATTATAGGACCATCCTGGCTTCCTCTGAGCGATAGTTTAAACTTGTCAAATTTGAAGTCTCAATATTTTATTTACCCTTCAATGATAACTACCTTCAATAAATTTACTTGCTGTCTCTTATCTATCTTGATTGAAGTTTAGGAATGGAGGTTGAGAGGTGAGTTGCACCTGTAATGTCATTATGTACTTGTATTATATCATTGCTTCACATTTATCTCATATTATGCCCTCTGATCTTCACATTTATCTCATATTATGCCCTCTGATGGCAACCTGGAACCTAAAAGATTTGTTGATGCTGTTAAAGCATTTTGAGAATTTACTAGTATTATAGCCAATGGCATCAATTCCTATGTCATGTTTAGTTGTTTTGTTTAGAACGAACTGTCTGAATTATACCCTTTTGCTTAAGTTTGAACTTGTCGAGCTCAATTTCATATTCACTCCCAAGGAGATGGTGGATTATTTAAGAGAAATTTTTGGTAGATGGTCACTTATCCTTTCTAAATATCAAAGTCATTTAGAATATTTAAATTATTTTTTAGTTAAACAACATATGAAGGTGGAGATTCAAACTTTTGACTCTTGGTCAACGGTATAAACTATGTTTGTATTTAAATCTTGATTTATAACTTAGTTACGTTTGGATTTTTTGTAATATTAAAAAATATTTTCAAAATTTGCTCGAAATTGAATCTCAAATCGTTCTATTTATCTTTATCCCAAATCCCAAACTGTTCTATATATTCAAACATGCCTTCCAAACAGTTTATCATTATCTCATTCTAACATCTCTCCCTTTCTTCTATTTACACTTTATTTTTGGATAATCGTAATGGGTGGCAAAATTAAGGTAAATAATGGCAAATTTAGCAATTTTTTAAAATATTTACAAATATGGCAAAATTTTTTAATTAATTTTTTATATCCCTATTTTGCCCTTAATTGCGTGCACATCTCTCCTCTTTTTATTTTTGTAGTTTTTAACTTTCTATCAGTAATAGAAGTTTTCTATCACTGATAGAATCTATCACTATCACTGTCGAAACTCTGAAGCTCTTATTGCGTCAATCACAGTGGCCAAACCCTAAAGTTAATTCTATCACAGCGTCAACCTCAGCTCTCATTGCGTGCTGTCTTTTCGTCTCATCGGGGCTTTTCGTCGCCTACCGGAGCTTATCGGGCCATTATAATGCTTACCGGGACATTTCGGGCAAATACCGTGCCAACCGGGAACTATCGGGTTCCATCGATGCTTCACGATTGCACCCTGAGCCTCGGGATGTCATCTGACTTAACCGCTCACTCGGACCTACTTCTCGAGAACGGACCCATGGGCTTTACTTATAATCGGGGCGCGCTCCCCGTAAGCGGAGGCGAAGAGAATGTCGAAGCTTTTGCCGTGTTCTGTTAAAAGATCCTCGGGCCGAGTCCTAATGTTGGGCGCGAGTTAGGTCCACAGAGAAGGTCTTTCTATCATAATAGAAAGTGATAGAATATTTTTTCTATAAATGATAGAAGTTTTCTATCAGTGATAGAAAGACTTTTTATTTGTGATAGAAAGTTTTTTCTATCTGTGATAGAAAGTTTTTCTACCACTGATAGATTCTATCAGTGACAGAAAGTCTTTCTATCATTGATAGATGTTTTCTATCACAAGATAGAAAAACTGATAGAATTCTATTTGATAGAATTCTGTTACTCTAGTGATAAAATCTATCTATTAGTGAAAAGAGTTCTAACAGTGATAGAATTCTATCGGATAGAATTCCGTCACTGATAGATTCTATTAATGATAGAAAATATGAGAAACGAAACAACACCAACCAAACACCTACCAAACACCTTATAAAAAAGAACACATTGATAGAAAGACTTTCTATCAGATAGATTCTATCAGATAGAAAGATTTTTCTATCACTAATAGAGATAGATTCTATCAGATAGAAAGACTTTCTATCACTGATAGAAAAATTTTATATCAGATAGAAAGGGCATTTTAGTAAATACACATTCCAAAACTTAAAATTTTGCCATTTTTGCAAATTTTTCTACCGGTTGCTAAATCTATATATATTTTGGGCCGATTTGCTATATTTGCAACCGCCCTTTTTATCCATTCTTCCAATTTTATTAATTTGGAGATCGTTGATAATTATACAATGATTGTTCTGAAGCTGGTGACTAAGATTTGCATTAGTCTCTTGATAGGATAATAAGTTGGATACAGCTTCTCTGTTATATTTTTACATTATATACCATTTTACTTCAATGTGTATAAATATACATTATATATGTAAATTACAATTATATATTAATACATGTTCTTTATATATGGTTATAAACATATAAATTAAAGTTATCAAAAAAAAAAAAACATATAAATTAAACATATAATTGTTTACAAATATATTTTGTTTATCAATTATATATTAATTGATATTATATACAACCTTTTGGTGGAGGACACGTTTTTTATGACAGTTGAGATATGCTTACATTGACAAGTTTATTTATTTTATTTTTTTTTACATATTTGTGTATGCATTATATATCTAAATTATTTTAGAAATTCTCGTTCTATTACCTTCAGAAAATTAAGCTCCAAAAATAGAGGGTATAAATAGTTGATATATTTTATAAATTATTTAAAATCTTCAAACACATTAGATAATTGACTCCTGGAAAAGAAACTAAAAAGGAATGAGGTTCGTTGCATAATGGGTTCTAGTCTCTCTCGGAGAAGTATGAGGAAAGGGCAATTGACTATTGAGGGATTGCATTCTGGGATCTGAGAAGTGATCTTTCGGGTAGCTGAGAGGTGCTAAGGAGCAAGAGAGGAGAATGGAGGGAGACGCAATTCACCAGCAGCATGAAAATCTAAAACTTTAAGAGGTGGAGCAAGTTACATCTATGCAAGTTCAGGAACGAAAAAGAAAAACTAAGACTCTGTTTGATAACCATTTGGTTTTTGGTTTTTGAAAATTAAGCTTATACACACACATACTCTCACTTATAAGTTTCTTTGTTTTAATATTGTTTTCAAAAACCAAGTCTAATTTTGAAAACAAAAAAAAAAAAAAAAAAAAGTAGTTTTCTTTTCTAAAACTTGTTTTTTTATAAGAATTTGGCTAAAAATTCAAATGGATCCTTAAAAAGAATGAAAGTTATGGTAGGGAATTTAAGAAAAAACAAGCATAATTTTAAAAAACCAAATGATTATTAAACGTGGCCTAAGGATTATAGAAGGAGATCCTGGAGTTTCGACAGAGCTTTGCACATTTTTTGGTCCATTTCCATGACTTGTCGTTTGTTTTTCTTGCAGGAAGATGGCGATGGCGCTGGGCAACTCCGTTGGCACGGTAGAAACTAACGAGAACGGAAAATGTTGGGGGAGAAATGGTAAGGGTGAAAATCAAGATAGACGTCAAGCAACGGTTGAAGAGGGGTATGAAAATAAGGTTGGGAGCATCGACTGAGAAAGTGTGGGTGAGAATGTCATATGAGAAGCTCCTACACTTGTGTTATGGATGGGGGATATAATTGGGTATTTGGTGAATGGTTAAGAGCAACCCACAGCCAAGATCTGAAACACAGGGACGAAAGGAGAAGAATGTACTTAATCACTAATCATTTTGATCTTTGGCTTATACATTCTTAATAGTTACTTTGAAGTGCTCTTAGGTTAAATACTTGAGCTAAAAACATTTTACCTGTGCCTCATAAACTACTTTAAATTGCTTTGACTTTTTCCAAAAATATTTCTATATTGCTACTATATATCATTGCTTTGACTTTTTCCAAAAATATTTCTATATTGCTACTATATATCATAATTTTGAGTTGGGTTTGCTTTTGTTCAGGGTAAAAACACTCTCAAATATAGTTCATCTTCTTTTATCTCACTACATATAGTGGAGGATTGGAATTAGGAGCATACATGATAAATGATGGTCATCGACTAATGATTGATCTCTTATAATTCACAGAAAGTTTACGTGTATAAATATAATGGCCTCATCCAAAAGTATTAAACTAAATTAAAACTCTGACCGTTTGTCCTTTAAACGATAACAAATTTGTGCAAGCATCCAAGAATATTCAATGATTTTTTTTTTCTTTTAAAAAACATGTAAAGATTCAGCATGTGGAGTGGAATCACAAAATGCTTCAGTCCACCCTTCTTGTTTTTGTTTTTATTTTTCCGCTTCTTTTTAGTGTCAATCGCAATTCCCACCTTAATTAGTAATTACATTTAAATCAACACATAGAATAAAAAGTAAGGGAAAAAAAAAAGTAAGAAAGCGAGAAAGGAGGAGGGTATGATTTGTTGTAGTCGTAGAGAACCGCTAATAAAGTAAAGGAAATGAGCAATCTATAGGCACAATCAGCATCTTCATTATCTTAAGCTTTTGACTCCCAAGGGCTCAGTCAGCATCTTCATTATCTTAAGCTTTTGACTCCCAAGGGCTCAGTCTCACATGCAGATTCCAAATCTATTGCATAAAAGAAATTTGAAATACGAAACTTTGATAACCATTTCGTTTTTAATTTTTAGTTTTTGGAAATTATGTTTGTTTTTTCAAAAAAAAAATTACAATAATTTTTATCGGTGTGAATGACATATTTAAATTCCTAACGAAATTTTAAAAACAAAAAGTTTTTGAAAACTATTCTTTTTAGTTGTGCTTACAAATTTGAGGAGGGCCGGAACAACTTCACTTAGATTTACAAGAATGGAAGGAAGAAAACGTTGTATCCTTTTCAAAAAAAAAAAAAAAAAAAAAAAAACATTATATCATCAGTTAATGAATGTAACTTTAAGGATGCAGTAGGGGTTTATGAAGGTAGTGGGAGGGATAGATATTGAGCATGCAAACTGTGTAATACTAAGAAATAGAAACTGTGTACACGTACACATACAGGGCTTTCTTGCAACCAAACATGGCTTTTGCAATTAATTTAGAACAAAGTAACAAAACCTAAACACCCTTCCCCTGCTTCCTCTGTCTCCTTTTCAACTTTCATTCCCACCATCTTTTCTTTTCTTTTCTTTTCTTTTCTTTCAGAAAAAGTATTTTCCGAGGCCATTTTTGTAATTTGCCTCTTTTAAAGCCTTCCCCCTTGCAAATTTTGATCTGATCCAACGGCATATCTTTATGCAAACATTGCTTTTGCTTTTCTTTTTCTTTCTTTATTTATTTTTTTTCTCTTTTTCTAAAGTTAAAGATGAATCCCATATGTGCAATACCCCAGACAGAGAGAACAAAAGAGAATAGAGAAGGCCTTGGATGTTGCTGATAAGTGCTAACTGCTAATGCGCAACATTGCTGCGCACCTATAAAATTCAATACATTACATCTCACTCTCTGTTTGTCTGTCTGCATGAGCAAGAGCAACTTCAGAAACTAGAATATACGGATTGTGAGGCACAACCACAACCACAGCCACAGCCACAGCCACAGCCTCCCATGGCTGCAGAACCAGCAGCTTGCCATATGAAATTCCTTCTCGCCTCTCTAACGCTTGCGCTGCTCCTCCTTCCTTACGTCTCCTCCCACTCTCTGTCCCTCAGGCTCAAGGCACAAGCTTCTCTTCTGGTTTCCATCAAACAGTCTTTTGATCAACCCACTCCCTTTCTCCTGGACTGGAATGCTTCAAATTACTCCTCCCTCTGCTCTTGGACTGGAATTCAATGCGATGACACCAACAGATCACTGGTGTCGCTCGACATTTCCAATTACAACATCTCCGGGAACTTCCCCCCTCTAATTCACAAGCTAACCAAGCTTCGCTCTCTCAACATTTCCAACAATCAGTTCAGCGGACAACTCCCTTGGGAGTTTTCTCAGCTGAAGCTGCTGCAGGTTTTTGATGCTTACAACAACAATTTCACTGGGCCGCTCCCCACAGGCGTCCCTCAACTTCCCAGTCTAAAGCACTTAAATCTTGGCGGGAATTTCTTCAGCGGTGGAATCCCTCGGAACTATGCTGATATGGGGAAGCTCACTTTTCTGTCGCTTGCCGGCAATGAGTTGAGCGGTCCCATTCCCAGTGAGCTCGGTAATCTTACCAATCTTCAGAAGCTTTATTTGGGATACTTCAATGAGTTTGAGGGTGGAATACCCTCTCAACTCGGAAAACTTGTGAATTTGAATCATCTCGACCTCGCCAGTTGTTGTTTACGAGGTCCAATCCCACCCGAGTTGGGGAACCTCAACAAGTTAGACACTCTCTTCTTGCAGACAAATCAGCTCACTGGTTCAATTCCTCCTCAATTAGGCAACTTGAGCAGCTTGGTTTCGCTTGACCTCTCCAACAACGAGTTAACAGGAGAGATCCCCCTCGAATTTGCAAACCTCCGCCAGCTTTCGCTCTTGAACCTATTCATCAACAAGTTTCATGGAGAGATTCCTCATTTTCTGGCCAATCTTCCCAAGTTGGAGGTTTTGAAGGTGTGGCAAAATAACTTCACAGGAGCCATTCCAGCAAAGCTAGGTGAGAATGGGAGGCTGACGGAGCTTGACTTGTCCACCAACAAGCTCACAGGACTGGTCCCGGAGCGTCTGTGCTTGGGAGGAAGGCTGAGGATCTTGATTTTACTGAACAATTTTCTGTTTGGGGCTGTGCCACGTGATCTGGGGCGATGCGAGACGCTTGTAAGAGTTCGAATGGGTCAGAACTATTTGACGGGATCAATCCCAGAGGGGCTGCTTTACTTGCCACAGCTCTCCCTTATGGAACTGCAGAACAACTACCTGAGCGGACCCCTACCACAAGACATGCGCCCACTCCCATCCAAACTCGGCCTGCTAAACCTTTCCAACAATCGCTTCTCTGGATCCCTTCCCACCTCCATCGGGAACTTCACATACTTGCAGAATCTGCTTTTGAGCGGAAACCATTTCTCCGGGGACATTCCTTCTGAAATAGGCAAGCTGCGAAATCTTCTCAAGCTAGACATGAGCAGAAACAACTTCTCCGGTAGAATCCCGCCTGAATTGGGTACTTGTGTCTCCCTCACTTACCTGGATTTGAGCCTCAATCAGCTAACCTCTCCAATCCCAGTTCAAATTTCACAGATTCGCATCTTAAATTATCTAAACTTGTCTTGGAACCATCTGAACCAGAGCCTTCCCAAGGAAATTGGGTCCATAAAGAGCTTGACCTGTGCGGACTTTTCCCACAATAACTTGTCTGGTCCTATACCCGAAACTGGGCAGTTTTTACTCTTCAATTCCACATCCTTCGTGGGCAACCCTCAACTGTGTGGATCCTCGTTGAATCCCTGCAACCAGTCAGCATCAAAGTCTCAAACCCCAACAGGCGCCAATTCCAAAGCTGTTGGGAAATACAAGCTTGTGTTTGCGTTGGGACTATTGATGTGTTCGGTGATATTTGCAGCTCTGGCAATCATTCAGACAAGGAAGGCGAAGAAGAAATCAAGTTCGTGGAAGCTAGCAGCATTCCAGAAGCTGGAATTTGGAAGCAAGGACATCATAGAGTGCATAAAAGAGAACAACATAATTGGAAAAGGTGGAGCTGGAATTGTGTACAAAGGAATCATGCCAAGTGGAGAACAAGTAGCCATAAAAAAGCTGTTGGCCATAAACAAGGGATCCTCCCACGACAACGGTCTGTCGGCGGAGATACAGACGCTGGGAAAAATCCGGCATAGGAACATCGTGAGATTGCTTGCATTTTGCTCGAATAAGCAGACGAACCTGCTGGTTTACGAGTACATGCCCAATGGAAGTTTAGGAGAAGTTCTCCATGGGAAGAGGGGTTGTTGTCTAAAATGGGGAACCAGGCTGAAGATAGCTATAGAAGCAGCCAAAGGGCTTTGCTATTTGCACCATGACTGTTCGCCGCTCATAATCCATAGGGACGTCAAGTCCAACAACATTTTGCTCAACTCAGATTTCGAGGCTCATGTAGCGGATTTCGGGTTGGCCAAGTTCTTGCAAGACAACGGAACATCGGAGTGCATGTCCGTCATTGCCGGTTCTTATGGGTATATTGCTCCAGGTATGAGTCTGTGTGTAAAATGTTTCGTGTTTGTTATTTCATTCATTCGTTCGTTCTTTTGAGCTTAAGCTTGGTTTGATGGATCATACCTTGGAAGTTTCAAGTTACAAATGCAATGCTAAAATGGCGGTCTGAAGTTTGAACTGAATGCCGCCTGGGACAATGTACATTATTCCTGCTGGGTCTGGGTCTGGGTCTGGGTCTCCACAGTGCCACTGCCAGTGGGTGCTCTTTTAATTCCATTGTCGGTCCCCGAACCCCACAAGTGAAATATAAAACAAGCGAAAGAGAGAAAAGCAGGAAGAGAGGAATTTGCCTTTGCCTTTTCCTTTTCCCAAATAAAGAGAGAAAAGAGTGATGAGGATTCCAATTCCAACAAAGGGTAGAAGGAATCCACTAACACAAAGGAAAATTGCCCTTTACCTTTTTCTTTTCTTTCTTGGGCTCTACTGTATATTAACTGGAGACATGAGCTTTCGCATGTCTTGAAATCATAACCCTGCTTGTGCTTCTCATTTCCCACCCTCACCAATCACACACCACCTTTTTTTACTACGACACAAAATTTTCCCAATTACGAAACACCAAACTCTATACCTCCTCTAACTTTACTCTATGCTTTGCCTTTGCTTTCCATAAACCCAAGAAAGATGGAGCGCCTACGCACAACACAGACATTTATACCACCATCACCTTCCTTTTCCTTTTCCTTTTCCTTTTCCCTCTCCCTTTTACATTTATAATATTTGACATTTATAATAGTTCCAGGCTTTAATTTTACCATTCAAAATTTAGAGGTCCAATTTTTTCAATTTCAGAGTTTAATTTTTATACTTGAACTTGAGGGGTGTAATGGAGTGATTTTTTCATTTTACCCTTAAGGATTATTATTGTTTGTATTGTATTGGTCGTTTGTTTTTACACAAAAGCTCTAAATTAGAACTCAAGTGATTGATTAAGATCACATCCATTGAGTTTTCTAATAAGTTAAGTGTAAATTAGTTTCTTCCTTGTGAAGTTACAACTAACAAGTAATTTATTGCAACAGAATATGCCTACACATTAAAGGTGGATGAAAAAAGTGATGTTTACAGTTTTGGAGTGGTGTTGCTGGAGCTTATAACAGGACGAAAGCCTGTGGGCAATTTTGGGGAAGATGGTCTAGACATTGTTCAATGGACTAAGATTCAAACCAACTCTACGAAAGAAGGAGTTGTTAAGATATTGGATCAAAGGTTAAGTAACATACCAATAAATGAAGCAAAGCAAGTATTTTTTGTTGCTATGTTATGCGTTCAAGAACACAGCGTGGAGCGGCCAACAATGAGAGAAGTGCTTCAAATGCTTGCACAAGCCCACCAACCAGATACCTTCCACATGCATTGACTTTAATTATTTGCATATACTAAATTATGAATGCTATAGCCCATGTTTGATTGAAGATCCAGGTCTATTCTATATGAGCGGCCAACTTAACCTCTAATTTACCAATGAGGCAACAAATGACGGATCTTTAATCGACTTTCTTCTGAATAGGAATCATAGTTCTATGATACTAAGTGGGGTTGTGTTCGAAGATGGCATGCCAATGAAAGCTTGTCTTTTTTTTTCCTTGTTTTCTTTTTATATATTTCATTTGGGTTATATATGTATGTGTGTGTGAAAGTGATGATGATTGTAAGGCAGTTGACATAGAAGCTTTCTTCCACTATGCCAGCAATGCATGCTGCCTCAATGTATCAAACAACATTGTATGGCAATCAAACAAAACACATCCAATGAAGCACCCAACAAGCAAACCTCAGAATTGAAGAATTGAAGTGTAGACTAGAAACCAATCGGAATGATTTAGACAATGATGACGAGAAAGTTAACATCAAAACGAGAACTGAGCATATCAAAATAAGAACTATCATGTCTCTCTAGAAGCCTATGTTGGGTTCAACATACGTATATTCTTCAATAGATACAACAAGCTTACTATTAAAACTTTTTTAACAGTAAGTCAACTATCATGCCCGTAACTTTACAATTCTGTCTCATAGGAACGTTCATATTAGGGACTCCACTGAAATCAAAGCCATTTTCTTTCTTACCAAAAATTCAGATTATTTTCCCTTGCTTTAGTAAGGGTTTTATTATCCGTGCTTCTCTTTTGGCATTTCATTATCATCTGAATTTCCTCATCATCAGAGAAAGGATCGTTAGTCCAATATTGGTCTGCCAACATCCACTTATCAATTCATTGCTCAATTAATTAACCAAGAGAAGTTAGATACACTCTTCTTACACAAAAGTGTCAAATTTTCGTTCGTGAATTGTTCATCAACCAACCTTAAAGTTGCACCAATTTCTTTTTCAATTGCGCTTTCTTAAATTGCTCCTACCTTCTGGGTACCTTCCCGAGCCTTTCACTTTTTTCTTTAATCAGTTTCAACTAGTTTCCTATGAACTTCGGAGCCTTCTACACTTGATCTTGTACATAAGAATCAAGATGCCCCAAATGAGCTTGAGCTTAAATATAATCAATTGTGAAAATGGTGAAGCTACAATCGGAGTACTCAAGTAATAAAATATCAACTATATATCATAACGCATTCAGTAGGCAGTTGGAAATAGCCACCTGATGCAAGTGGCTTCATCTTTCTCGCGAAAATTACAAACTGATGACTGTATGGAATGAACGTAATTAATGCCAACAATAATCAGTTACAGATTAGACAACTTTTTTAGTCCTTTTTATAGCAGACTTGACGAGGGCATCGCAAATTTCTCTTCTTCGTTTGGAGTTATTCTTCTTGTTATCATCAATTTTATCATTGTTGATTCCGTCGATGGATCCAGCACTCTTGCTTTTTATAGCAAGTGCATCTTTAACGAAGACTTTTAACCTCCACAATGTATACTCATTCTGAACAAAGAAAATTAAAACACTTCTCAGACCACAACAAATGTTGAGCAAATAGTCATAAAAAAAACATTCAGAATGAATTACTCAAATAAACCTTGGAATTTAGACACAAAATTAAAAGTTTAAGATTTATTCGATACTTCAAAAGTTCAAGGAGCTATCAAACACAAAATTGATTTCGACACGTTTTAAAGCTCAAGGACTTACAAACCTACAAGTTTAGGAACTACGACTGTAATTTAAGTAATCCTTCAAAATTTATCAAAGTCATACAAATTATGGGGTACTAAAAACTTCCGCGCCTATGTTCTGCAAGGGTGAGATAATGCAATAAGTTTCCGATGACTAGTGACACGGCCTAAAGTGAGCAACGCCCCCAACATTTCCTTTCTAACAGAATAAATGTCATTAAAGAATTGAAATTAAGGACACGTCAAAAACATAGAGAGATCATGACCTGAGCATCAATGTCAAGGTCCACTTCCTGAGCAGTTGCTTGAAAGTTTGGATTATTCTCAGCAACTATTTCTAGGGCCTTCGTGAGATCTTCAGGCGACAATCGGGTGAGAGCTATTCCAAGTTTTCTCTTCTCTTCGGTGGACATTTTCCTAAGAGTCATTATTCCCACACAAAACACTTGATTAAAGAAACCAACTAAGAAAATAAGGCATTCACTCCACATGAATATAAACCTAAGAAATTACACAAAATAATGACAACAATAAATCTCCATTGAACAAAGATTGAAAAGGACAGTAACAACTAAAAGTCTTACCCCCACTTTGTTGAACTAGAAGAAGAAAGAAAGAAAGAAAAAAAAGAAGAGAGAGAGAGGAAAAAAAACCTACTAAAAGTCTCACCCCGAGGATTACATCTAGAATCTGTCGATCTAATTGCTAACCCAGTCTGTACGCGAGGGAAAATTATACACCCAAGCTCTGATCACAAAAAGTATTTCATTCCTTCGTAACTATAATTCTCCTTTTCTAATTACAAAAGTTTCACATCAATTTGGACACGAACTCAATTTAAACATCATTTTTTAAGCACCATATCCTTCTTAGTCCCTCCCACTTAAGCACCTCTTTGACCCGAAATCTGTTGATTCCAGAAATAAGTATTTAATAGAAATTTCTCCCAAAGAACTAAGCTTTCAATATCTCCCATCAAGTTCCATCAGCCTCACATCTACAATTTTCTCAATTAGTGTTGAAAACTCTCCCAATTCTTCCTGTAATAGATTCCTTTCATATTCAAACAGTAGCTACTGGTATTGACATCCCAGAATTCCTCCACCACTTCCTCTTTGTTCACTGCCACTAGAAAAGGACTAATAAATCTAAATTTGGAGGATTTGGTCTTTTACCTTGGTATTTTATTTATATATAAAAAAAAATAAATCCAACATATCCATATCCTTATCCTATACTCTGTTCGTGTCATGTCATATATGTACCGTGTCCGTGCCCATGTCCATGCTTCGTAGTCACAAACTAATCTAAATCTAACTCATACAGTTTCGATTCTTTAAACCCAACCCAAACATGTTTATAATCCAACCCAACCTAAAGATTATGGATTGGATTGATCAAAATTTTCAAACCAACTTATGAATAACCTCAAGATAATATTTGATGATCAAAATAAGAGGGGAAAGGGCCTTTAAATAGGCTGTACAAGAGGCGGTTATGACTAACCACCTAACTAACCAAGATGCACATCACAAACACATGGCTTATAAAGATAACAACTAATAAATGTAAAACTAAGCCAATAATCGGCTACATCAACTTTCCCCCTCCCAAAAAAAAAAACTCGTCCTCGAGTTAAGAAGCTAAAATGAAGTCATCCGGCGGATTATAGGGAGAAATATCAGCCACATTAAAAGTTGGGTTGATGTTGTAGTGCGCTGGAAGTTGAACCCGGTAGGCGTTATCTCCAAATCTCTCTAATATAGGTACTGGTCCGAACTTTCTTTCTTTGAGTTTGCCAGATTTGCCTGTCGGCATTCTACTTTTTCTCAAGTGCACCATAACTAAATCACCCACAACAAATTCCTTGAACCTCCGCTTTTTATCCGCCGTTGTTTTGTATTTTGTTGTTTGTTCTTCAATGTGTTTGTGAACTTGCTGGTGTAGCTCTTGAATTCTTGCTGCCATTTCCTCAGCTTCTAGACTAAGATCAACAGAAGAAGGGATATTAGTTAAGTCCATAGTTAATCGTGGTAGTTTTGTATAAACAAGCTCAAATGGAGACTTCCCTGTTGTACGGTTCTGCATATGGTTGTAAGCGAATTCTGCCTGAGCTAAAGCCATGTCCCACTGTCGTGGTTTATCTCCACTTAGACACCGGATGAGATTCCCCAAAGTTCGATTAGTTACTTCGGTTTGTCCGTCTGTTTGGGGGTGGCTAGTAGTACTAAACTTGAGAGATGTATCAAATTTCTTCCATAATGTTTTCCAAAAATGGCTCAAGAATTTAACATCTCGATCAGAGACAATAGATTTTGGAATTCCATGTAATCGCACGATTTCTCTAAAGAATAGATTGGCAATGTTTATGGCATCTGTTGTTTTTTTACACGCAAGAAAATGTGCCATCTTGCTATATCGATCAACCACCACCAATACTGAATCAAATCCTCTTTGAGTTCGAGGGAGTCCTAAAATAAAATCCATGGACAAATCCTCCCAAATATGTTCTGGAATTGGGAGAGGAGAGTATAGTCCAGTATTTTGAGCTGTTCCCTTGAAAATTTGACAAGTGTAGCAACGGGCAACAAAATTTTGTACATCTTTACGGAGTTGTGGCCAATAGTACCTTGTTTCCAAAACATATAGAGTTTTATCCCTTCCTAAGTGTCCAGCCAAACCATTTGAATGAGCCTCTTTGATTAAGGACTCCCGAAGGGAGGAAAATGGGATGCATAGGAGATCTCCTTTAAAAAGGAAACCTTCCACCATATGATAATCTCCTGCTGGTTTGTGATTCATGCAGTCGGACCATATGGAGTCAAAGTCTTTGTCACCTTCATAGGAGCTTGGTAGGACATCTAATGCGATGATTTCTCCTTTAAGAAGGGTTAGAAGATTTGTTTTTCTGTTTAAGGCATCAGCTACTTTATTAGTAGCTCCTGAGGTATGCTTAATAACAAAATCAAATCTTTGAAGATAGGATAACCATCGAGCATGCATTCGGCTTATGGTTTTTTGAGAATTTAAAAATTTGAGGGAAAAGTGATCTGTAAACAATATAAACTCTTTACTTAATTTTTTCAAAAAAAAAAAAAAAAAAAAAAAAAACTCTTTACTTAATAAATAATGCTCCCATTGTTTCAAAGCCCGAATTAAAGCATATAGTTCTTGTTCATATGTGGACCATTTTTGTCTTGAAGGGCTCAATTTTTCGCTAAAGTATTCAATTGGGTGGTTATTTTGAGACAAAACAGCACCTATCCCTATCCCTGAGGCATCAATGGCTACTTCAAAAGGAAGATCAAAATTAGGAAGAACAAGAACTGGGCTGGTTATGAGTTTTTCTTTGATGGCAGAAAAGCTTTGGTTTTGGGTGTGTCCCCAAAAAAATTGTCCTTTCTTTAAGCAATTTGTTAGAGGGGCCACAATGGTGCTGAAATTTCGGATGAATTTTCTGTAAAAAGATGCTAGGCCTAAGAAACTCTGAATTTCTTTAATAGTTTTAGGTTCCTCCCAATCTTGTATTGTCTTAATCTTCCAGGTATCCATTTTAATCTTATTGTAACCAATGATGTACCCTAGGAATGATATTTCGTTAGCAGTAAACAAGCATTTGTTTAAATTAATGACCAGAGAATGCTTCTGTAATGTAGAAAAGATGATCCGAATGTGGTCTAAGTGTTCTACTTGATTTTTACTATAGATTAAAATATCATCAAAGTAAAGAACAATAAATTTATTGAGGAAGGGATGAAATACCTGGTTCATCAAACGCATAAATGTGCTAGGGGCATTTGAAAGGCCAAAGGGCATGACAAGCCATTCGAATAGTCCTTCATTTGTTTTGAATGTCGTTTTCCACTCATCTCCCGGTTTGATTCTTATCTGGTGGTATCCACTTTTTAAATCTAGCTTGGAAAAAACCGTGGCACCACCTAATTGATCCAGCAAATCCGAAATTCGGGGAATTGGAAATCTGTATTTTATGGTAATTTTGTTGATGGCCCGACTGTCAATACACATGCGCCATGATCCGTCTTTCTTGGGTGTAAGAAGAGCAGGAACAGCGCATGGGCTGAGGCTTGGTTGTATGTGACCTTTATCCAAAAGTTCTTGAACTTGTTCATGAAGGATTTGATACTCTTTAGGGCTCATCCGATAATGTGGCAGATTTGGAAGAGTTGCCCCTGGGTAGAAGTCAATTGTGTGTTGTATTTCCCTTAGAGGAGGCACCTGTGAGGGGTTCTCAATAATGGAAGGAAATTTATCCAAAAGATCTTGGACCTCACTTGAGATATTAGTAGGGTTAGAAGGAATCTCAAAATTCTTAATAACCAAACCAAGAATAGGTGATTGCTTAGGATTTAAAAAATCTTTTCCAGAAGAAACAGTAAAGAGATGACCTTTCTTTGAGGTGGTAGTGGCCATTTGTTTCGACGGGTTGAGAGGTAAGAGAACAATCTTCTTTCCCATCCAAGAAAATTCATAAGTATTTTCTCGTCCCTTGTGGATAGCTTGTAAGTCATATTGCCACGGTCGTCCCAAAAGAATGTGGCATGCATCCATGTCGAGGACATCACACACGATTTGATCCTTGTAGTTTGCTCCAATGGATAAAGGGATAGTACTTGTGTGTGTAACTTGCACCTCGCCGCCTTTCTTTATCCAACTCACCTTATATGGTTCGGGATGCGGATGTAGAGGGAGATTTAGGGTAGAAACTAACTTGCTCGCCACTACATTTTCTGTGTTGCCGCTGTCAATGATCACGTTGCAAATTTTGTCGTTAATTGTACATCTTGTTTTGAACAACGCGTGTCTTTGATAACTTGGATCATGTTTAGGGGCCAAAAGGATACGCTGAACAACCAAAGATACAGGTTCACCTTCGTCAGGTTCGAGGAAGTCAGTAGTTTCATCAATGTCTGAAAAATTGTCCTCTTCTTGAAATTCCACACCATCCGCAATAGTCAAAGTCTTTCTTTGAGGACATTCATTGGACAAATGCCCAGTCTGGTTGCATCTGAAGCACTTCCCCAACGTAGGCCTGGCGTATGTATTAGAATTCCTCCTTGAAATCGGATCTTTTGTCACACCCATGTCAATCTGCTTGCCCTTTTCAGTAGCTGATAAAGTTTGAGGTGGATTCTTGTCTAGCGCAGCATTTCTTGGATTGTAGGTGTGTGGTTCTCCCGTATTCCTCCTAGTGTATTGTCGTTTGAATCGATTGGCTATTTGTTCTTCAGCCGTAGCAGCTGTTGTAATGGCCTCGTTCAAGAAAGCTATAGTTTGGAAAGAAATGCGTTCTTGAATATCCGATCGCAGTCCACCTTTGTATCTTGCTACCAAGCATTGTTGGTTCTCCCCAAGATTTGTTCGAGCCCCCAGTCTGTGGAACTCCTCTGTATATTCCATCACCGAGCGCGTCCCTTGGCGGAAATTTTGGTATTGTGTATATAAAATTTGTTCAAAATTAGCGGGAAGAAATATATCCTTCATTAACCTCTTCATTCTTTCCCATTTCCGGATTGGTCTTTTCCCAAATCTTTGGCGGTTAATTTCTAGTTGATCCCACCAAGCTTGTGCTCCTCCTTTCAACTTGAGGGCTACCAATTTTACTTTCTTGGTTTCCGGTGTATTCATGTAATCAAAAAAAATTTCTACATGTCGTATCCACTCCAAGAAAGATTCAATTTCCATTTTACCATTATAGGTTGGAATGTCGATCTTCATCTTGAAGTCGCTTTCTTGCTTGTAGTATGGGATTCTTGCATCTTCTCTTTTTCCCAGCTGGTCATATATTGGATTATCGGTTGGGCCATGTTGATAATAAAGATTTATTGGTTCTTTATCATCCTCACTTGATGAATCTGACCAATCTTGATACCTTTGATATATTGGATTTTCTCTAAGTTCTTGAAATCTTTTAGGCGCCACATCCCATTCTCGGTACTTTGTTGGAACCGCAAACCAGTCTTGTGCTGTCTTTTGCTCGCCAAAGCACCTTTCTTGCTGTAATTTGGTTCTGCCCTCTTGCTGTCCCATCGACTTACTGCTTTCCCCTTGCCGAATCTGTGTTTCTTTTCCCCTAAATGTCTGTACTTCCGGGTTTGATGCTAAGTGCTCGGTTTGGAAACCCATTTTTTCCCACATTAGCTTTAAGATCTTCTTGATCTCACGCACGTCGTCTTCAACTGACAGCAAGCGTTCAGTTGTCTCTTGTGGTGAGAGGACGGGGGTAGATTCCGCCTCTTTATCAACCAAAGAAGGATCTCCACTCACATTAGTTGAGACTTTCTTGGTTGTCATGGTAAAAGACGTCCCGAGAATCGAGTGCTCTGATACCAATTTGATGGAGCCAAGTTTATGAATAACCTCAAGATAATATTTGATGATCAAAATAAGAGGGGAAAGGGCCTTTAAATAGGCTGTACAAGAGGCGGTTATGACTAACCACCTAACTAACCAAGATGCACATGACAAACACATGGCTTATAAAGATAACAACTAATAAATGTAAAACTAAGCCAATAATCGGCTACATCACCAACTATCAACTTTTGTGAACCCTCCTCCCCCCATTCATATTTCTTATGATATTAAAGAAAGATAGGCAGTCTATTCTTAAGTAATCATCCCACTAAAAAAACAATTTTAGTGATAAGGCCTATAGCTGGTCCCAAATTCAGATGTCTTGGTTCCACTACCAAGCCAGGTTCATTTAAGCTGGGTCCAAGACAACATTTAACGCAGCCCATGAATACCCCGAACAAACCTCAAACAACGATCTCAAATGAGCTGAAAGAACACCATCTCTCTCTATTGTTTACTTTTAGGACAATATTACAGAAATACCATCTCCAATTACCTCCCTATGTCACTTGATAATTTTTGCATCCACAACAAACCCTCTAAATCTTTCCTAAATTTGCCACATATAGACATATTTTACAATAACAAACCTGCATCTCTGGACAACCATTTCCCTGAGACTCTTCAAGTTCATATCGGCCTCAGAAATCTGGAAACAATTATACAATAATTATTTAGAGCATCAAATAAGGGCCCAGAACAACACGAACAAGCAGATAAAAAATTGGTATTCTTACTTTTCAAACTAAAGTCCTTTTGAGTAAATCGTGGTAGATATTCCCAAGTTGATTTTGAAGTTTCTATTATGAAAAGTAAATAAGGTGTTTGCAATTAAGGATCCCGAAGTTGAAAGAAATGGTTTGACCACTGTCCTGGAAATTTCTTTCTCAGGTCTGTCTTCATTGTCTTCTCGTGTGAAAATTATTCTAAATTCTTGACCTGGGAGAAATATTTGACCTGGGTCCTCTCCTTTTAAGAAGTTCCGTCCTCCAGTTTTCCCTTAATTTACAACTGTTTTATAATTTCCCTTAATATATATTAAACTTTCAGGAAGGTTCTTGGAATTTGTCTTTCAGAAGAAATCTTAATGATATGGAAGTTGTTCAATTTTTTGTTCTATTCATGACATAAAACTCACAGTTTCTTTGGATAGGAGAATTTGACACAAGGATCAAACCGGCTTCTATTTATATACGATTTAATGTTCCATCAATATGATTTTCTATTTCACCTTTTATTGGGTTTCATTCTAAAACTCAATTTTTTTTATTTGGACTATGGAGTTTGAAGAATTATGTAACATGCTGCAATTTTTTTTTTTTTAATATTAAAAGTCATGCTTTCATTGAGATAAAATGAATGGGAATACAAATAGAAAAGCACTCCAAGAAGAGTCCAATTAGCCTAAGGATGGGCTCCAGTCAAGCAAAATAAGACCTAAGAGGTAATTACAAAAAACTTTACATACGAAGACCTAAAGGAAGACGTGATATCTAACAAGGGATCACACCTCACCCTAAGGTCACTCGATCCCTCTAAAAATCCACTTGTTTCTTTCCCCCAAGAGTCCCCAAAAAATAGCACAAAAACTAACAAACCACAGCAGGTGACTCTTTGCATGAAAGGAATGGAGAAGAAGCTCCTCCACTCATTTTTATTTATGGCTACATTCTCAAGTTATTAACTCAGAAATCTAGAATAATTTTCACGAGAACAATGGCATTTGCTCCTCATATTCCGCCATCAACCATTTGCTCCTCCAACATCTATTGAGTTTACCGCCACCGGCACCCTCACCTTCGTCTGTTGCTGCCCACCACTGCCGATCTTCTCCACAAATCATCATCATTCGTCGTCGTTGCCACCAACCGCCGTTCTCACCACCATCTATCGCTCATAAATGTTGAAGCAACACCCAGCTGATTTATGTTACAATCTCAGTTTGTGAGGGAGGTTCAACCCTCCAATTACAAAATTGGCTAGAGCACAATAGAAGAGTTTTCAACTATAAGACTGTCTATCTCGCGGGCTTTGGATTCCATTGTACTTCCAACATAAATTGGAAAGTTTTTCTTTAACCCTTTGGTGCCCTTTTGTAATTTTATTTGCGTATTTAAATTCTCATACCCAGAAAGATTTGTGTTTAAATCAATACAAATTTGTTCACGGTTTAGGGAACGTTTGGGACTAATTTTAGAATGATTGAAAGTGATTATGAAAGAATTTTAACCGTTTTAGATGTTTGATAAAAACTGATTTTTTATTAATTTAAATACACTCACTTTTCAATAACTTTGATTTGCAGAAGCCAGTAAAGTGATGTTTTTGAAGTTAGCTTCCCGTATAATCTACCACCTCCTCCAAGGGATTTCAAAAAATTACTATTATATCCTTCCCTGGTTAACTTATGTGTTAATGCATTTGTGATATAATACATTTGTGATATAGTTACTACCCTATTTGACAATTTGGCAGCAAGTTCTTTTCTTTTCTTTTTCCTTCCTGAAACAAGGTGTTATATGTTTTTTTTTTCATTATTTTCAAGTCACAATTACAAGTCACCAATTTTATTATTCAATTAATAAATTATTCAATTAATAAGTTTTAAGTTTGATATTTATTATTTTAGAAAAACAAGTTATATCAACAATTTATTATTTTTTTTCTTCTATGTTTTAGTCTATTAATTAATTCAATATTTTCTTTTATATAAAAAAATAATTTTCCTAATCTATTATCAAATAATTTAGTGTAATTTGAATATAATTTTTATAATTAAAATCGTATAAAATTTCTAAATAATTATCTTCTAACAATTTTAAATATTAAAAATTAATTTTAAAAAATAATTGAAATAATATATCTATTTTAGTAATTATAGCAAAATCACAACAATTTAGTATCAATTTACCGAACACTCTAACTTGTTTTTTTTGAAGTTTAAAGTTGAAATTTCCTAAACACTAATTTACTTCTTATAACAACTGATTTAGCACAGTTGACAGTAATTATCTAAAAGCTACAACAATTCCAAGCTAAGCCTTAATTTAAGTTCATTTAATCATTGCTAGTTATACTTGCACATTTGATTTAATTAATTTAATGTAAGTAGGTACATTTGGTTTAATTAATATTTCCAAGTAAGAAAAACACACACAACTACTTATTATTGCTACATTAACACAAAAATATATAGAAGTAATTAAGAAAAATGACAATCAGCTTAACTTTTCTTTATCGTACTTCTTGAAAGCCAACTTTGAGGACTATTTTAAACAATGTTTGAAAACTTCAAAAAGCTAAGGCCCGGTTCGATAAGCATTTAGTTTTTTATTTTTAATTTATGAAAATTAAGCTTATAAACACTACTTCCACCTATAAGTTCTTTTGTTTTGCTATCTACCTCATTCCCATGTTTTCAAAAATTGAGACAAGTTTTCAAAAACTTGTTTTTGTTTTTGGAATTTGGCTAAGAATTCAAATGTATCCTTAACAAAGATGAAAACTATTCTAAGGAAATTGGGTGAAACCAAGCATAATTTTCAAAAACCAAAAACCAAAAAACCAAATGGTTATCAAACGGAGCATAAGCGACCAGTAAAACCTGATATTTAAAAAGGCATTTACTCTAAAGGAAATTAAAAAATAAACTTAATAATGCCTACCTCATTGCTTATGTCTCTTGCCATGTTAGCATAAGTTGCCTCCTGTGCAAGCTGCATATCAAACTGTGACTCGGCTTCCTCCTCCACTTGTCTTTTTTCCTGGAAAAAGCATGAACACTTTTTCTTTTAATGGAAACCACGTTTGATGTTGGAAGCTCAGGATATTGAAAAACATATATGTCATTAAAGCATGTAGGTTAAAAGTGCCATAGATAGGGTTGGGTATATATATTACCTCTTCGGCAACTTTGGGCAAAAGCTGCAGCCACTTCTCTTCAAATTTATCCAGCAAGGTTTTTGCCATCACATGAACATCATTCTTTTCATCGTTATATCTCATCGCATTCTTAAAAACCAATCTCACGTCAGCATATATCTCACGGACATTCTTGTACCCAGAACCATCTTTAGCTTCCATTTTGTTTTTAATTGTTCTAAAATCCATTGGTTTGTCAATAACCTGAACCAATAGCAATTGAAGGAGCAAGCAGTAGAGATATCATCAACAAAGATGAATAATGAAAGCTAGATGCCAAATTCCACACATAGAGTTGAAATTTTAAAAAGCTAGCATTTCTAAATCCAATACTACAGTCATAATCGAGTGCCTTAAGTATTTTGTACGAATCATGAAGGGATCTTAATCACTTGTTGGGAGAATGCAAACACCCGTTTGCAGTTTCTCTGTGGAATCTTTTTTTAGTACTATTATGGTAGCTACGGCTTGTAATAGCGGTTGCAAATTCTTGATTGAGGAAGTGCTTTTTCTTTAGAGAGAAACTAAGATATTTTATTGATAAATGAAATGAATGTCCACCAATGGTAGATTACAAGAAAGATGTCCAGTTGTGAAGTAAAAAGGAGAGACTATAATCTTTAAAGGGGTAAGAACATTTACACCAATACAAAACATTAAAAAGAAATATGTTTCAAAAAAAAAAGCGTTAAAAAGAAATAAGAAAATCCTCAAAAGAGCCATGTGTGTCATTGAAGATTCTCCTGTTCCGTTGTGTTGACACCCCAATGACTAAGTTTCCAAAGGAAACTTCTTATTTTCCGTGGGTAAAAACCTTTCCAAAGAACAGGATATAGTGGATCAGGGATAAGATCTCTTTGCAACACTAAATACTCAAGCATAGAATGAACCGAGAAGCTTCTGCAGGAACCAAAATTCCAAATCCATGAATCACTATCATTTGTTAATGAAATGGATGTAAGGCAGTGAGAAAGGGATGCCCATTCAGTAATTTCGGCATCGTTGAGATTCCGTCCAAGCCTAAGTCCCAAGTTTGATTATCAGCATTCCAAACATTGACCATTGACACGTGAGTCAAATTGGAAAGTCTGTATAATCGTGGATACAAAGAAGCCAGAGTGTGATCTTGGACCTAAACATCATGCCAAAAATGTGAGTGCCATTACCCAGGATTCTTTTAATATTCGGCTCAATTATGCTGTTTAACATACAAATCGATGTCCATGGAGCTTTGGAGGAGCCTTCATTTGAAGCAGTAGGCCTCTACTGAATGGCTGCCACTGGATAATATTTGGACTTGATGGTTTTACACCAAAGAGTTCCATTTTCATTA
This sequence comes from Luffa acutangula, assembly GCA_036850905.1. Lineage (NCBI taxonomy): Eukaryota > Viridiplantae > Streptophyta > Magnoliopsida > Cucurbitales > Cucurbitaceae > Luffa > Luffa acutangula. The sequence continues at coordinate 64,054,530 of CM072087.1, read as the reverse complement.
AGAAATCTCCATATCCATTTAGACAGGAGAGCCACATTTCTGTGCTTGGTATTGTCAAAGCCTAAACCACCAAATTGAAGGGGAAGCTGTGTTTTACCCCAAATTCACATTATGCATACCTTCGTCACTCTTTGCTCCTTCCCAAAAGAAATCCCGGAAAAAAAATTTCGATTAAATTTGCATTTTTCTTAATGAAAGTTCGGTTTCTTGTCAAAAATAGTAAATAAACAAGTGCCTTAAGTATTGTCGTACTAAGGACATCATTTAGAAGAAAGCAATCATCCTACCTACCTAAATAACTGTAGCATCAGTAGAAATTAGAATAACCAATAATAGTTGTAAAGCAAGAACCTAAGAAGCATGGACAGATTACTGCTCTGCTATACATGTAGCGATGTGTGCACGACTCAAAAGATGGTTAAGGATGAGGATAAAAAGCACAAAATAAAGTAGGGACGGAAACAACAATGACAGAAACATTTACCCTCCTCCCTCTTCTCCATGTTCTCTACTCACAATTAACAATATTTTAAACTTAATACTGTAGGTATAATTAAAGCACAATAGCATAAATTGCATGGAAATCATCAACCATCTTTACATAGCAGCAAAGATGTTAAAAGACCTGTAGAGTTACAAGCAAAATCTAAGAAGTATGAGCATTATACTACTTCCTCGCTATAATACAACAGGTTCCTAATAATCATTTCAGCCCTAATGACTGGTGGGAGTCCATCTAAAAAGGTGTTTTCCAAGACGTTGTCAGTGAGATGAGACAACAGCACCAAATATGTTTCGAACTTTTTCCAATAGTCGGCTATGGTACCTCCTTGTTTCACAGTTAAGAATTGAACACAAATACTTCCTTCGTACGTAGGTTTGAATTGTACAAACAATCTGCTCTTCAAATCATCCAAAGTCTTGGACTTTTGCCTATTATGTGCCCATCTATACAATCTTCTGTTGCATCTTCCTCTTTGAAACTCACCAAAGAAATAGAGACTTTCTCAGCCATTGGTTAACTAGTGGATCTCAAAATATCTCTCCGTCCTAAACAACCATGAGGTTAGATTTTCTCTGGAGAATATAAGTATCTCCAGTTTTTTTAAAATCGTTGTGTTCACTTCCGCCCTCTACTTTCTTCAACTGGGAAGACTCACCTTCCTCAGTGACCACAGGATCCACCGTTTCTTCATCCTTTGCTACCTTCTTCTGTTTCTACGAAGAGCTTGCAATAATTGTGGAGGAAAGTCAAAGCTTACCATTGGATAATTCCGACGTAACCATAGCCATTGCACGTTGATTCTCAAGAATTTTTGTCGTCAATCGATCAATGTTTTGGCACATACTTTGCAATGCCCCTTTCAACTCGACAACCTCCTGAGTTCCTTCCATCCTCACTTTTTTCTCTCTTTTTTTAAGCCATTTTTTCCCATTTTCCCCTAGACGAACATGCTCTGATACCACTTTGTTAGGTTTCCACTCTCAAACCTCCCTACAATCCACAATAAATAACATACAAACTAAAAAGGATAAAAACAATATCATTCTATTGAAAATCCTTTTCGTTGGGTTTTCGTCGTCACTTGACCAATAGGGAAACGACAGAGGTCGTCAATCTCTTATCTTTGATAGGGGATAGCCAGTTTAGGGAGGGAAGAAGGGAGGTTCGTTGTTGGAGTCTTAACCCTGCCAAGGGAGGAAGGTAAGGTTCTTTACCTGGCAAGTTATCCACGGAAGAATTAATACGTTCGATAAGCTCTCGAGGAAGATGACTTCGTTGGTTGGCCCATTTTGTTGCATCTTATGTCGGAAAGCTCAGGAAGATTTGGACCATATCCTGTGGAATTGTCAGTTTGCCCGTTCGGTGTGGAGTTCCTTTATTGACGCTTTCGGGATTCGGATGAGACGATTCAGAGACTACAGAGAGATGATCCAGGAGTTCCTCCTCCATCCGTCGTTTCGCGATAAGGGGAGGTTTTTACGGCTAGTTGGGGTGTGCGCCGTTTTATGGGGTCTTTGGGGTGAGAGAAACAATACAGTTTTTCGTGGTACTAAGAGAGATCCTTCTGATGTATGGGCCCTCACTAGATTCTATGTTTCTCTTTGGACCTCTGTGTCCAAGGCTTTTTGTAATTATACGCTAGGTTTTATCATTTTGAGTTGGCGGCCATTCCTTTAAGGGAGGCCTTTTTTTTGTGGGCTGGTTTTTGTATGCCCGTGTATTCTATCATTTTTTTCTCAATGAAAGTTGGTTTTTTCATTAAAAAAAAAAAAAATATATATATATATATATATATATATATCATTCTATTGATAACTTTCAACAAGAGAAAACTCAAAACACAAATCACAATATGCAGAACAAGTAAAAGAAGATCAAGAAAAGAACAATCCTCCAACTATTCGAGAGAGTTGGTTCCTCTCCTCCCGAGTGATAAAACCCTATAAAATTCTACAATGCCTTCTCCTCATTCATTCTCCTATAAAAACACACAAATCAACAAAACCGAACCACGCACAATCCTAACTGCTCCCACTAACTAACTTTGCGAATTTCCTTTCTTACACCTCCTAGAGTAAGTATGCACGATCAAAAACCTCATATACCCTTCAGCCCAGAAATGACCTCAAAGAAACTGAATAAGAAACTGAAAAGTTATTCAGGTTGACAAATGACTCCTCAATGCTTGAACCAAAAAAAATAATATCATTTGCAAACTGAAGATGAGACAGGGGTAAGTTATCCTTATCAACTTTAAAACCTTCAAGGACATTCGCTCCACCCCTCTATGGATGATCCTCAATAAGACTTCCACAACGAGCAGAAAGAGAAAGGGTGAGAGAGGATTCCATGTCCAAGTCCCCCCGAAGCAAAGATCCTACCCCTAACAACCTACCCTTAACAAGGATCAAGTACCTCATTGATCCAATGCAACTCCAAATCCATGACCTCCCTTTATATCCAAAAACCTTTCTTAGCTAAGACTATATCCAAAAAGTTAATTCAAAAAGACTATATCCAAAAAGTTCTAATCACATGGTCGTACACCTATTTAAAGTCTAACTTAAAAGACAATGTCTTTTCTTAGCGACCATTTAAAGTCTAACTTAAAAGACAATGACTTTTCTTAGCCAGGACTCTATCCAGGAAAATGTATATTGTTTAAAAAGCACAACCATCTCTAGGTTGAAGTTTATACTGATATTGATGGGGCCAGAACAATAGATAGAAGGTCTATTTAGCTATTGTTCCTTCATTGGAGGGAACTTAGCTACTTGACAAAGCAAAAAACAAAATGTAGTGGCCACAAATAGTGTAAAAGAGCGTCGAAGTAGTATTTATGGTTTTAGTCTACAGTATTTGTGAAGGTATATGGATAAAAAGGCTACTTGAAAAATTGAGAGTTTTTCAAAAAGCACCCCATACAAGTTTACTACGACAACAAGACTATCATCTCCATAGCCCATAATCTAGTTTAACATTTTTTTTTATAAAGAACCGAGCTTTCATAGAGAAAAAATGAAAGAATACAAGGGCATCCAAAAAACCAAGCCCCAACACACAGGAACCCTACTATAGAAAGGGATTCCAATCAAGCAAAATGAGACCTAAGGGGTAATTACAAAGTCTTAGAAACCGAGGCCCATAATGAAACATAAAATCTAATATTGGCCCAAAACTCACAAGGAAGTTTCTCGGCCCCTCTAAAAATTCTATTATTCCCTTTCCCCATAATCCCCATAGAATAGCACAAATACCAACAAGCCGTAAAAACCTTCCTTTCTCCCAGAATGGCGGATGGAGGAGGAACACCTTGATCATCTCACTACAATAACACTGACCAGTAACCTGAAAACCGAAAAACCTCAAAGAAGATGCTCCAAACTGAGCGAGCAAAATCACAACCCGATAACAAAGGATCAAGATCTTCTTTCACCTTCCAACAAATAATGCAGTACAAAAGGCCAACCAAAGGGGACATCACTCTCGATAGTCTCTCAAAAGTATTAACCCGTCCAAGGATGACCTGGCAAACAAATAATTGGACTTTCTTTGGAAATTTGACCTTCCATAGACACGAAAAAACCCGTCGAGGAGGGATTTAACAAAAAATGAAAGAAAGAACGGCAAGAGAAGCCCCCGAAGGGGTTAAGACTCCAATAACGAACATCCCTCCTACCCGATCTAAGGCTAACCCCTTCTAACAGAGATAAGAGAGCCAAAGGAAACGAGGGGGAGCTCCCCGAAGAACCAAGGACATAGCCACAGTGCAATTTTTCATGGAAGATAACTAATATAACATCTAGATCAAGGAGCAGATGGAACAATCCTCCACCCATAAGTCCTCCCAGAAGTAAATTTCTCTCCATCACTTACAGTGTACTGGACACCAAGGAAGAAAATGAGGGGAGATCCAGTTCAACATGATAGGACAAAACATAGTGAAGTTGACAAATACTTCATAAAGGAGAAAATTGACAATGGTGTGATATGTATTCCTTATCTCCCAAGCTAATGTGTTGACTAGAGGACTACCAAAAGCACAATTCGATAAAATGATTGACAAGCTGGTAATGAAAGATATCTTTTAAACTAGCTTGAGGGGGAGCATTGGTTTATTATTAGTAAATATTAGTTGTAAACATTTAAATTAGTAAATACAGTCCAGCGGCACGTGTGCGTCCCATCATCCCTAAGCACCTAAATTCAATTCCCACCAAACGTGAAATTGATTATTTCTTCTATAAAAAAATATTTAAATTAGTAAATAGCTTATTTTTATTTTGATTCATCTTTCCCTTTCTATATTGGGTCTTTCTCATACATAACAGGGCTATGTATTTCTTACTTTTTAATTCATTGGAATACAAAAATATTTTATTCCATCAAATTAATAATCACAATAATCTTCTGTGACCAAATGAATACTGGTTCCAGCTCCATATTATAAGCATCAGTACATCAAGAAAAGGACACTGTACCTCATAATAGTCACGTAAGCCAAGACCTACAACATCGACAGGATCCATAAAGGGCCATGCCCACTTGTGTTGAGTGATCTGTAAATTAACAAGTTAAGCAAAATTATTGACAGTTGAAGGGTTAATGTAAAGCAAAAGAACTATGATTAATTCCCCATATATAAAGAAAACAATTGCAGATTTTAACCCCTAGACAGGGAAAAGCTATATCCATGCATCTAGTCGCTTAAAAATTTGATATCAAACTGCTAAACGTCTCTTCTACTGAAGCAAAAATATTTCTCTCTAGAATAAGGGAAAATATGCGGGCCTAAAAGGAATGTACGGAGGGAATTGCTAACTAGATGGGGAGTTGGGCATTTAAGAGCAGAGGAGCATTAAAAATCTTCAGCATCACAGAAAAATAAATTGAGACTCCTTAATGGCATTGTCTTCTACTCTGCCTAGGAAAGTGTTCCTTATGTGGTCATAAATTCTTGGCAAACTTACATCTGCAGCTCAGTCCAAAACAGACTCCACACTCAAATATCTCTTTGTCGTTTTGTTTTATATTCTTCAATTGTCCTATAAAAAAGTTCAATTGGCTTTTTTTCTAGGAATTCTATGAGAGAGGCTTCATTGACTAGGTCAGGAATAAAACTTATATTTGTTTGCTGCCCAAGGAGGAAAAAAAAAGTATGCTCGAAGGGTTAAGAGTTATAAACCTATCAACCAAATCACCAGCGCGTACAACATTTTTGCCTCGATGTTGACTGAAAGGATGAGAAAGGTTCTTTCTTCTACAATTTTGGTTCATTGGGGAGCTTTCGTGACTAGGAGACATTTTAGAAAAAATGCTCATAGCAAATGAGACAATTGAATAAGAATTATACACAAGAAACAAAACATTTCTGTTTGCTTTGTTTTCTATCACTTTCACTCCCTTGTGGTTTGTATCTTTTAAGCATTAGTCTCTTTTCATTATATCAATGAAAAGTTTTGTTTCTTGTTTCAAAAAAAAATGAGACAATTGAATACAGTACGACAAGTAAAAAGGATGGCATTATTTTTTAATTGATTTTCAGGAAGGTATACGATCATGTGAATTGGAACTTTTTAGATGAGATGTTTTTTTTTTTTTTTTGAAAAGGAAACAAACTTTTCATTGAAGAAATGAAAAGAGACTAATGCTCAAAATACAAAGATATGAAAATACAGTCAATAAAAGAACAACAAGAAAATGATAAGAACAACCAATAAAAGAACAACACACGGCTATAAAGGCAACACAAAAACAGCCCATAAAAGAACAATGAAGACTTAGGATGGAGAAATAAAGGCATCCCAATTAAGACAAATATCCTGAATAGAGAAGGTTGAATAAAGCTTGGACAACGAACTCCATGACGAAGCTGCGAGCTTCTGAATGACCATGCCTCTAGAACTCAGCGCAATACAAAACAAAGATCCACCCACACTTGTTGATGGAACTTCATGGACTTGCTTGCCAGCAACACTCAAATAGCGTTGGAAATGTCACCAAAACATAAATATATAAGTCTGGTAAAACAAGATAACAAGGCTTCCACTGAGCCACATAATTGCCTATACCCCTCCACACTGGGATTCTTGCATCAGCAGTGAGATCCACAGGACCCCACGAAGCAAGTACAGGTTGAAAATTCCATTTTACCATAGATAGAATTTATTAGTTCCATGAGATTGTAGTATCTCAACGGTGAGATGTGAATGCCAAGGTTAGGCACTTGAATAGAAATTCGTGTAGATGGGTAGCTTGGGTGAGGTACCTTTATTTGATCTACTATTACTGTCATTCCACACTAATCGAGAAGAGGATAAACGTTGTGAGCTTCCTTCTTTAGTAAACGAGAAACAATGGGTTGATAACTATAATCTGAGCATGTCTGACATTCAGGACCACAATCCCTGAACAATGCAGCAATATCTCTTCCAGATATAAAAAATCGAGAATACAGGCTATGTCTTTGTTCATCAGACTCGGAACCCATCGTTCGCAGCATAAAATGACCAAAATCCAAAAGAAATTGACTACCACATTTGGAAGAGCTGCATGTTCTGATAGGAACTCTAACTTTTGGGGCATCAAGATCAATGTCAAGAGCAAACCTGCTTTGTTCCTCTAATGCAGTTTGGAATTTCTCTTGCGCTCTACGAGTCACTTTCTCAAATTTTACCTGCAAAGCTGCTGCAATTTCCAATGCAACAGAGGGGCTAACTTCATTACTTCTCCTAAAAACTCTAAAAAACAGAAATAGGTTTGTTTGGCAATGAAGATCTTGGATCTCTTGCATATCTTTTACACTTTCATCTATAGAGGACGATAGAGGAAAGACCTTTGCCTACAGAGGGCTTAGACAAGGAGATTCTCCAATTGGACAAAAGAGAGGTGCAGCTATAATTACTAAAAAGTAAGTTGATCACGATTATGGCCTCCAAAGCCACATTTAGAAGTCAAGTCATCTCTTGTTGCATCCCCTCCTTGAAAATTAAGTTGTTCGTGGTAAACAAGGCTCATAATTCATTCTTATAGAAGATTTCTATATCAATAACTTTTTTTTTTGGGGGGGGGGGGGGGACCAAATTTCATTGATCAATAAAATAAAAAGAGCTTAAAGGCTCTCAAACATCAAAAGAAGAATTACAATAAAGTTCTCCAATAAGAATTCTCATCAAGTTCTTTTCGCACACCTCCTTAATTTTTCCCTTCAGGCATTTTCCCTAGTAAGTCTCCTTTTCATATTAAGTATCTCAACTCAATCCTCTTATCTACCTTTTCTTTTTCTTTTCCTTGATCTGGAAGGCTAAATTCCGAAGAAGAGCAAGGTTTTTGCTTGGAAGGTTTCTTTGCTGATGTTAAATCTTGTGGACTTCACTCAAAGCTCGTATCCATGGTTATAGGTATTAGGTACCCAGTAACGTGAGATGTGAAAGAGGTCTAAGAAGGATCTCGAACATGTACTTTGAAGTTGCCACTTCGCATACTTATAAAAAATTGCCACTTTGCAATAAAGCTATCTAGCAATTTCTTGGAAATGTTTGGAGTTATTTGGCTCCTACCAAAAGTCGTGGGGACATGACGTAAGAGGTGCTCATCATTAAAAGAATTTTTAGGGGCTGGGATGAGGTTTGGATATACAATGCATTCCAATGGCTCTCTCTGTATTCTCGTCTTTAGTATTTTGTAATTATCCTCTTCTTTTTATTTTAAACAATTGGAGCAATCTCTGTAACTTTCTTGCATATTTATGCTCTTTTTCTTTTTTTTTTCCTTTTCTGCACTACATCTTTGTACGTGTGCTGTTATTCTTTTTCAGGCTCGTCCTTTTGTACTTCCATTTGCCCGATGATAGTTTCGTATTAGGTGGAGGAGGGGAGAAAAATTAAAATAAATTTGAGGAAAATAAAAACCCAAGGCATAGGAATTCATATAAGTTTTACAAAAGGAGAAAAAAAGTTAAAATTAAAATTTTAAAACAATAAATAAACAAAAATCCACCTACCTAACATTGGAATGTAAAACTACATTGCAAATCAGACTCTTTATGACGAAGAATCCTGATTTTAATCATTTGGTAGTTTTTCTCTCCATAATCAAGCATTCAACGAAGTTCAGATTGCAGCCCAAGCCAAGAACCATAAAGAAAGAAAAGAACTGAAACTCACCTGGCGGAAAATTGTAGCAAACTGACGCATAAGCTCTTGCATTCTCTTTGCAGCCGCTCCTTCCCTGCGTGATGCATCTTGCTGTTGCTTCCTGATACTGGTTATATGTTTTTCCTTGTCTCTATCCTTCAAAGTTGAACTACCTTTTGAAATATTCTGCTGAGCATCAACTCTACCCAAGTAGAATTGTTCAATTTCAATTACTCTCTTCTCAAGCTGCAAGTTTAGCTCAGAGCTAATAAATTATCCGAGTAGAAAAATTTTATAAAATTATAAGGTAGATGTGCATGCCCAAGAATTAAGATAAAAAAAAAATTGTTCTAATATTATATTAAGTTTGAAGCTGACAATTTTTTAAGAATACGAGATCATATTCTCTTTTCTCTCACATTGAAAAAATGAAACCTCACGATCTTTATAAGATATATAGGTTACTCCTTCCATTGTCAATTGGTTTTAAGATCGAACCCCATATTTATCTAATATGGTATCAGAGTCCATGAAGTCAGAACGAGTATTTGGTCCAAAAAAAATTGAGATCCAACCCAAGAATGGTGAACCCAAAAGAGCACCATCTTGAAGGGACATGTCGAGGATCCCACATTGAGAATTTTTTTTTTTTCTTTATAGGAAAAAGAAACCATTTTATTGATGTATGAAATAGATACAAAAGCAAGACCTATCAATGATAATTACAAAAGACATCTTCAATGAGATGATAGGGCAGATAAACTGTAATTACAAAAGGGTGGGGAGTGACTACTCCAATAAAGAGCTAAATAGGATGTGGATTCAATGAAAGCATAGAGATTTTGAGACTTTTCTGTGAAAATCCTAGCATTTCGCTCCATCCACAAATTCCAAAAAAAAGCATAGATAAAGTTGCCCCACAGCAAGTTCTTCTCTTTTTTAAAAGGTTGTCCAATGAGAGAAAGCTTGAGCAGCGAGAGGATATGTCCCGGTCTAACACAATGCCATCCAAAAGCTTGTTGCAAGATGTCCCATACGACTGAAGCAAAGGGCAGTTGATGAAAAGGTGGATTTGGGTTTCTTGATCCCTATAACATAAGCAGCAGCAGCTAGGGGAAAGAGCAATCCCAGGGGATTTTCGTTGAAGCACATCAGCCGTGTTGATGCATGCGTGACTAAGTTCCCACATAAAAAATTTGACATTTTTTTGGCGTAGGTCCCTTCCAAAGCATTCTTTTGGAACATTTGGTTGGAGCGAAATGCCAAAATCTTCACCGATAAGTCTCAAAATATTTATGCTTTCATGGAATCTACATCTTATCTTGCTTTATATTGGAGTAGCCACTCCCCCCTGTAATTATAGCTTATCATCTCTATTATTTCATTGGAGATGTTTTTTGTAATTATCCATGATAGGTCTTCCTTTTGTATCTATTTCATACATCAATGGAATGGTTTATGTTTCCTATCAAAAAAAAAAGAAACTGAAGAGACCTCACAATCTCTATGAGATAGATAGGTTACTCTTCTCATTGTCAATTGGTTTTGAGAAAGAACTTCATGTTTATCTAATATCTTTGCATTGATAAGACACATAGTGTTGGAGCTTAGCCCAAGAGTTATTTTATTTATTTTAAAAGAATGAATACAATAGGGAAGCTCCCTCCTCTATAAATAGCTAAATTAGGTGGAAGAGGATTAATTACATCAGTTACCCATAAATCAAAAAGGAAAGTAAAAACTAATGTTAATCAACTGACAAAATAAAAGCAAAGCAATTACAAGTCACCCCATAAGCCTACATCACATCACATAGTCCAAATTGCGCTTCTTTGGAGTATTTCAACAATGATGATATGGTATAAAGAAAGATACATATAAAACTTTAGATGAAATTTCTGCGACGGGTATTGTGATAAATGAGACCTAACTTTTGTTTATAAAATAAATGAAACAGTATCAAATCAAATCAATTATATTTTTCTATTAGCTACTATTTTTACAAAATGTAAAATTGTAGCAAACAATATTTACAACCAGACATCCAACCTTGGATAATTAAAAGGAAAAAAAAAAAAAAAGGAGCGACTAAAACAGATGCATAAAGACACTAAGACAGAAAGTGAACTATTCGCAAGGCACAAGTGGGATCCTCAAAGATTCTGTCATTCTCTGTCCTGATCACAAGGTTGCATGCAAATGGTTTTTCCTTCTTCATATTATTGAGATTAATGCTTACTTTACGCCTCCAAGAGTTGATCCACATGAATAGGGAAAAAAAAGAAGAAAAAAGAAAGCACGAGCAGTGTGTGCCCAACAATCTAAATAATATAAGTTGAGTTATAGCAATTAAACATAAATTGTCAATGCAAAATTAAATGATCCAGTAGATGTAAAAACTAGCAACTAATAACTAATACTAAGCTCATTCAAATAGTTCACTTTCTGTCTTAGTGTCTTTATGCATCTGTTTTAGTCGCTCCCTTCTTCTTCTTTTTTTTTTTTCTTTTAATTATCCAAGGTTGGATGTCTGGTTGTAAATACTTAGGGCCTACGGTGCTCTATTTTGAGGTCTTATGACATTGAGAAAGGAACAGACACGGACAAAAAAATCTTTGTAGCGATCAGGTAACAGACTTTAATGTACTACTAAGAGGCCTCACCTTATCAACCTGAACTAAGATCTCGCCAACACGACGCATAAAGCCCTCCGCCTCTGCAGCATCACCTGTGCCATTTCCTTGTCTAGAATCAATAAAATCTGGGATTGAAGAAATAACTGGTTCCATCTGACAAGACAACGAGCAAGAGAATCATTGCAGTACATTAAATAAAACGGAGTATTATGACTTGAGAACAAACGAAGAAGAAAATGAGTAATAAAAGGCTGGATAGTGTTGTATAGATCTCCTCGTACAAGGAAGAGGATAATTAAAACTTGGAAGAATTCAAACTACATTTCCGCTGAGTCCGTCAGTGGCAAAGAAGCATAAAGGGAGGTTATGAATAATCTGGTGAAATGTCGTTAAAGTTGTACACCCAAAAGCCATAACATTGTCGTCGACAAATTTAATCTCTGAGCATGAGAAATCTGGCAACAGCATCTAACCATGAAATTTTGGTTTAATCGAGTCAAAGAAATTAAACCCTAAAAATAGAAACCGAATTCCCACTTGCCTCCGCTTTACTGACCCCTTCGCCCGAGGCCGACGCTCAGAAGGCCTGCCAAAAACCAAAAGTGTTGTTGTGCCTGTGCCCGTATTTACTCATTACATTTTATACCTTTGCAGCGACCGTGAATCCATTCCACGAACTACGTGTGTGTGTTATTTCAGAATATGCCATCTATACCGATACGTGGGTGATTCCTAACGTTTTTTTTTTCTTTCTTTTTCTTTTTTTTTTTTTTTTTTTGAAAATTAACCTTAATGTTTTTTTTTTGGTTAAATTATCAAAAATACCCATAAACTTTAGGGTTTGTTTCAATTATGCCCCTAGACTTTCAAAAGTTTCAATTATGCCCTTGAAGTTTCAAAATTGTTTCAAAACTACCCTTGAATGCTTTTTTTTTGTTAAATTCATGGATGTAAAATGACGTGTTTACATATATATTGTTGCTTATGTGAATAGATTTGAACACATACGAGGAAAAAACGATAAAAACACATGCAAACGCATCAATTTTTGTCGATAAATTTAACGGAAAATGTCTCCAAGGGTAGTTTTGAAACAAATTTGAAACTTCAAGGGCATAATTGAAACTTTTGAAAGTTCAGGGGTATAATTGAAACAAACCCTAAAGTCGAGGGGTATTTTTTATAATTTAACATTTTTTTTTAAACACAATAACCTTCACGTTTTAAACAGAGGGGAAATGCAATGCATTATAAGTTTATAACTTTGACCAAGAGTTTAAAGGGACAGTTGCACAAATTGGACCAAAAATAATAACAAATATAGCACAGTTTCAAATTAATTGTAAATATAGCAAAATTAATTGTACAATACGAAAAAGTTGCGATAGGCACTGATATACTTTAAATAATCAGAGTCTATCAGTGATAGACACTGATAGATTTTGATCAATCAGAGTTTATCAGCAATAGACACTTATAGACTTTGAATAATCGGAGTCTATCAGTAGACTGATAGATTCTGATTAATCAGAGTCTATCCTGATAAACTCTTATAATCGAAGTCTATCAGATAGATTTCGATAGATTTTGCTATATTTGCAATTTTTTTCTATATTTGTTATTAATTTGGTCCAATATGTCACCCACCGTAATTTTTCGAGTTTAAAAGTGTCTATCCATGTATTAGGTTAGAGTTGAGGCATGTCCAAAAACAGAGGAAGAGAAAAATAATGAAATCCAAAACAACTGAAACTAGATAAATAGTGTTTTTTTGAGACAACCACTTTTTTTTTTTGGGGGGGGGGGGGTGGGGGCAGAGTATTCTCTCTTGTACTCACTTTTCCTACAGTTTTTTTAATGTTTGACTTTTTTATAGAGGTTGTTGATTTTTAACTACACACTTCTCACGATATATTGCTTCCCCACAATCATAAATAAAATTATAACGTATAAGTTAGTTTTTCTCTCTTATTGACAGTATTTCACATGTGACCAAACTAAAAAAAAAAAAAAAAGTGACTATACTATAACCTTGTATCTTTTTGCAACTCACTATCGCATTTACTTGCGTCTAAATTCCATTTAAAAACTCATTGCCACAACTTATTTTCATCTTCATCGATCTTGAAGGGATTGACAGTTCATGGATCCACTAAATGACCTATTAAAAGTACCATTGAAACATAAGAGTAGTACTAAATACAAAATCAAAAATTTTATCGAGGGTTTGGATGGAGATGGGCGCGGAGTGGGTAGTGCTAGTGGTAGGTTGACCATGTGCTTCCAACTTTCAAACAAGTCCTCCTTTGGCTCTACTGGCCGTATTTCTATTTAATGGGCTTCCTCGGCCTCCCTCAACGTCAACGCGGACACCTTGTCCAAAATGAACATAACGGGGTCCCTCACTGCCTTGGACGCTGGCCCTAAATTTGAACACGCCTCCCAAACTGCCTTGGATCCTGGCAACTCTGCACTACCACAACAATGGAATGGGATTATTAATTACACATACACTAACAGCCTCAGAAAAAAAAAAAAAATCATATACCGATACTGGCAAGATCTTGTATAGGAACTGGGGAATTGCACTGGAATTGTTGTCAAGGTCCGCTTCCTTTGGTTCCCCTTCCTTGATCAAAGCCTGTCCCACGTCCAGGCCCAGGGGTAAGAAAGTATACGTGCATGTATTGTGATATTAAAATACAGAAAACCCATTTAATTAATTAAAACCTTCATTTCAGGTGCCAAAGCATGGTAGATTTGGACGACTTTTGCTTGAAGCTCCGTCTTGCGTTGTTCAAAGCTCAAACTGCTCATTCACTTGCTCCCAATAAATTTCAAATAGATCGATAATTTCGTGAAGTAAAGCCCGGAAATGGGGATGGAATATATGTAGAATATAATATGTTAGGCTAGAAAGGCACCTTGGAGTGATGAAAGGAGTTGATAGCCTCGTGAGCTGTAGTAGACTTGTTGGACGCGATCATCTTCGAAATCTTTTGGCAGGTCATCTGGATTCCGTTTTATATTTTCAAACATACGTGTTTTTTAAAACTATTTTCGAATTCTGTGATCCAAATAGTGAAATGTCGAAAACAATTTTTTTATGTTTTCAATATATCTAGATTGTGAATTTGAGATTTTAAAATGTAGAATTAAATTAAAAAAAAATTAAAAACTTTAATAAATATAGTATTTCATATTATAAATTCATTTTTATCAATTTCCCTAACGTTTTCTCCCGTTCTTATATCATCATTTTAAATAAATCGCACACCAAATATGATCCTTCTCTTAACAGTCCCTTCCAAATACTCCCAAATATGACACTGTTTTTGTGTCCTCCAATTGTAACCCGGAAGCAATCTGTTGAAGAATAAAATAAAAACATTGATTACGACGCCATAGCGATTAGTTTGGGTTTGTGCACACCCCGTGAAAGCAAGAATTAATAACTTTTATGTAAATATCCGACAATGACAGCACTATAGTCATTCCAATGCGCATTCAAATTTTATAATTTTAAAATAGCAGCTCACTTATACGACCCCAACCTTTGGATAGTTATAATGATACATGACAAAGGAGCAGTATCCATGGAGCACTTAACCTAACCTATATCATTTCAGGTCTAAAATATTCAAAACTAACCTCCTGCATTCACCAAATAAACACGAAAGAATATACCTCTATAGCCCCCACCCCCCCCCCCCCCCCAGCCTAAAACCACTGTCAGTAATAATGACTTTGGATGTCAATTCAGGTCGTCAACATCAATCCATCCACCATTACAAGCGAACTTGAAGATCAACTTCCACATGTCCATTGAATTGGCCACATTCGATTGACAAATATCACGAAAGCTGGAGGTTCTCAGTTTCAAGACCAGATGTCTTCAATCAACGACATAATTAGGAGCCACAGCTAAAATCCTGTTATCCTTTACTAACGATGGTTCGCCTTCGACGCCATCAACCGGCCTCCCTTCATCTACCACTATCAAATGGCCTTCCCTTACTATCAAACTCTGAAGAACAGGCCAGGTCATGTGAGCTATTAGCACGAATCATGTCAATAATGATATTAAGTATAACGCAGATACATATTTACCTCAATGATAGCTTTAATTGTTTTAACTTCCTTTTGTACCTCCTTCATGGAGCTATAGCTATTTCTCTCGTTCTGCTGAGCCACATACCATTCAATTAAGTCTCTCTGCCTCATTCCCGCCAGTCCAGTTCCTGAAGCACATGAAAATTTTAACACTGATTATAACGGTAAGAACTAATATTCCTGGAACGCACACAGTTGGCCAATCCTTCGAATCTGTATTTTCAATTAAAAACCCAAATCATTAGAAAAGCAACAGATATCCGGAATTATGATAAATTTGATTAATATCCCAATGAATTATCCACTTTGCATATCAGAGATATTCAAAAGTTTCCCCTTAAAATTTTGAAATGAAATGAATGGGCACCGAGTACCTTCTTGCATCACAGATTCTTCGTGCTGTCTGAGGCGCATGACAAGGGCTTGGATAACCCTCTGAAAATATTCATAACTCAGGAAAAGTTTCTTCTTCCTATTTTGACTTTCAGAACCTGATCCCATTTGCGCACCATCATAATCCAATCCACACAACGAGGTTTTTTTTAACAAGAAACAAGACAATCCACACAATGAGGTTTATCTATAAGAAAGTTGCAAAAAATTACAGTGAATATGATCATCAAAATCTCACCACCATTTTCAGAAGTTGGCTCTGTTGCACCATTCCTAGGTTCAGCATCAACCTCATTAGGCCCATTATCGACATTATTATTACCATCTCCACCTCCATCCATTTCTTCTTGAAATTCAGATAGGTCAATCTCGCTAGATTCCACACTGCAAGGTAGTTTTTTTTTAATTATTATTGTTGTTGTTGTTTTGGAGATAAAATGGACTACAATACGGAAAACTATCCAAAAAGTTAGAGAGAAGTGTGTCCATTAACAGGAAATCTTCGAAGTTTTTCTGGTTACTTGCCTGATTATTGACGTTTTCAGTAACGTCACTGCTAAACGCACATGGCGCGATTGAACCTGTAAAAGCAATTCTTAAGTAAAGTTCCAAAACTGTTACCTAATTTAAGCAACCTTTCCGAAATGGACTCACCAGAGTCTCCAAATAACTACGAGCGATTGCTTCGGACAGCCTTATTAATGCCTCAAGCTGCCTGACTGTCATGCGATAGGCAACCCTACTTCCGGGAGTTGTATCTCCTCTGCGAAGAGCAACATAAGAGTCCACCAATACCTTTCTGGCTTCTAAGCTTAACTGCATTGTTTAAACTCCATTAAGAAAGGTTCAATGGATAAAGAACAGACACCAAGATAAATGAAAAAAAGTGCATAAGAGTTTTTGCACGTGCGTTTAGCAGTGACATTACAGCTAAATGCACCAAGATAAAGAACAGGCACCATCACCTTTGGTTTTAGAGTTTTTGCATATGCAATATAACGCTTCAACTCAGCAGTAGTAAAAGCAGGAGAAAGAGCATCTTCATGCTTCTGATGTACTCTCACAATGTGGTGTGCAATGTGGTAATCCGTTTGATCATCTGGATCATCTATCATCACGTACACGAGGTCAAACCTTGAGAGAATAGCAGGAGGCAGAGCAACATTATACTGTAACAAGAACAAAAGCATATTAATGAGATAGGCAAATAATATGACTTTAAATCAAATCAAGAAGACGAATAATATGGCTTTAAATCAAATCAAGAATCTACTGTAAAAATTCCACACTGACAATTTTAGTTATCATCGGGAATTCCAGCTCCAAGTTGACAATTACATACAAACAGAAGCCACAAGAAGTTTGAACTATAGTTTTTATCTAGAACTGTACTCCTTCCATGAAATTTCTATCGTAGATATACTCACCTTGAGTGGTTTAGACTTGTCGTAGCGCCCTCCTGTAGGATTAGCAGCAGCAAGGATTGATGTCCTAGCATTTAGTGTTGCCTGTATTCCGGCTTTTGTTATGCTTATGGTCTGCTGCTCCATAGCTTCATGAATTGCAACCTTCAATAGCATTGGCAAGCCAGATTATCAAAGAAAATGCATGGGATGCAGAGTTAAAGCAGTAAAATATAACCACAAGTTACCTGATCCCTGATGTCCATTTTGTCAAATTCATCAATACAGCAAATGCCATTGTCAGCAAGCATCAAGGCACCAGCCTGCAATAAAATCATAAAGCATAGAGGGAACTACACAAATTTATTTCACTTCAAGCAAATGGTTATACGTGCATTAGTTGGAAGTTTGTGCTAAGAGTCATAAGCACTCTACATGGATACATCCAACACGATGAGACGGCTTGTTGTAAAACATTTTATTTTCAGAGCTATAAGATGAATGTGATGCATTTTAAACTTGACAATAGGAAGAATGCCCTCTCCTGTCTGTAGCCAGCCTATTATTATCTACTGACCCAAAAGTAAAAAAAATACTAAGATTCCTGTGTGGATGATGAATATTAAATAAAAGGCTACCTCAATACAAAACTCCCCAGTTTCTGGTTCTTTGGCTACAGTTGCAGTCAATCCAGCGGCAGAAGAGGACTTTCCAGATGTGTAAACTGATCTTGGCACAATACCTGAAGTATACCTGTAGAAAGCAGCTAATAAACTTTTTGAATGGAAAAAGATTATATAGTATAATATTTACGGTGAATTGGCCTATTGAATTGTAAAATGTTGACTTTGGAGAAATTTTAAAAAATATCCAAAAACTGAACAAGCATGGATTGGTCTAGTCACAAACGGGCAAGCTATGAACAAAGATGCCTATAAGGCCATGGATTTATACTTTATACAAGCTTCTCAATGTCAAATGTTGTGGATCAAATAACGGTATCATGTATAATGTTTTTAAAGCATGAGGTGCAATAAAGCACAATAATCCTATGGGGGACTCAAAAGTTAAAAAGGAGTAAGGGTATATGTGTGTGTGTGTGTGTGTGTGTGTGTGTGTGTGTGTGAAGAATGAGATAATGAAAATTTAGATGGATATGTAAGAGATTGCTCGAAGATAAACTACAATCAAGATATTCTTTCCATTTAAGGAAAAGGAAAAAGGCTTAAATATTGTAAGGATGTGTGTCCTTGTGGTGGGGTGAGGCATCTATGGCCCATTTCGTGCTTCAATTTTTGAAACTGTTTGTGGGATGAGCGCACATCCACAGTAATAAATAAAACCATGAACTATTGGACTACTGTAAAAGCTCCACTTTATGAATGGACTATTCACTTAGTACAAATATAAAAAAACCAAACACAAATTTCTGAAGCATCAAAATTATTTTGGAAAAAGCATATCTGATACCGCATTCAAACTCTGCATGAGTTGTTAAACAGTTAAAACTTTAAAGTTTAAACTAAGAACCAGAGCAGAGTGGGGAAAAAATACAAAAACTTACTTTAGAAACTGAGATTTTGCACAGCTTGGATCTCCTACTATACAGACATTGATGTCACCTCGAAGGTTAATGCCTTCGTGAGTTAACTTGTGGACACCACCTAACAGCATCAGCAGGATTGCTCGCTTGATATCTTGATGGCCAAAGACTGCTGGTGCAATGCTATCAATAAGTTTGTTGAAGAAATCGGGTGTATTCCTCATTCTTTGAACTTCATCAAGCTCTCCAGTCTGAAGGTTTGTTGTTTAAATCAAAATTTAGGAAAATTTTGGGCAGATGTATGCTGGAGAATTAATTCTTAAAATAAAATATAACACTGACTATCTCTTCTTGGAGTATCTACACAAATGTCTAAAACGTAAACTTTAGTCCTCTCTAAATTTATTTGAAGGATTTGTAACTTTAGTTTGTGGGAGAGATAATTTGACCAAAAAGAAAAGGATTTAGTGCTGTTTTTCAATTAGTCAGTTTAGTGCATAAACTATCACTGAGAATAAAGTTGAAGTGGTCATCTGCATCCTAATAGTTTCTACTTTCTATATAATTTAAAATTTTGAAGCAAAATGCCTACTGTATGTTTCAAGCAGGAAAAATTAAAACTAGATACTGCAGAACTGACAGTGAACTGTTGGTTGTCTTCATCCGCATCCTTTTTCCTATTTCTGATATCAAAATCCCTTCTACCATCTAAAACCTGAATAAAGCAATGATAAGAGTTAAATAATAAAAAGCTCCTAATTGAAGTTAATAATTTGATAATTAGAGAGGATCAAGGACTAGCCTGAACTGAATTGGCAATAAAGGCTAGGCGATAGGACAGGTCCCTTACTCCTAGTGCTCGTAGCCCCCTCATTCCTTCATGTCCAACTGCAGAGTTTTTTCGCTCTGAAGCTTCTCGACGACATTCTGCTCTTTCACCTGGAGAGGCTAATGCTAATATATCTGGTATGACAACTACTGTACCCGTGAAGATGACCCTGTGTGGATGTATGATAGGAAAGGCTTAGATAAAATTACTATATGGAAGTTGTGGTGTCATGATTTTACAATCATCCACTGGGTCAAACTAAAGAGGATGCCAGGAAAGTTGGGAGTTGTCATGCTTGAGAGCCATACGAATGTCAACTTTACATAGACCAAATTTTTGCTAAGCAATGTTGGAAGTTAACCTTATAAACAACTCGGAACTACTAAAGGACAAGAAATGAAAGACAAGGTAGCTGTTCTTACGTGTCTCCAGCCCTAGCACGTTCGACCATTTCATGGCGAAGAATAACATCCAAAGATCGTGGAAGAGAGCCAGCCGGTATCTCCTTTGAAGTTTCTTGCATTCGCACCCTCTGCCAATCAGCGAACTTACTCTCTTGCCGAAGTAATGCCCACTTTGTTCTATTCGAACAGGTTGGGTTCATGCATATCGTTGGCTATGATTCAAACAAAGAATGGTCAATACGTGTCTATCAAGATTACCCAGGTTCTACATGAAAATATTTGAAAGACACTACGAATTACAGACTGTGACGTGAAAAGAATAAAGATCAATTAATTAGCAAGCACAAACCTCCGTGTACTTGAATTGTTGTTCGACATTCTTTATGACATTTCCACATTCTAAGCACTTGAAGGTCCCCTGTAGAAGCTCTGGTCGGACCTCGCTTGTCCGCGTCACCACTCCTGTCACAGATACTAATTTCCCAATTTCTGCAGTGGTCAATTCTCTCAACCTATAGTTGGGAGCACGATGCCAACAGGTATCAATCAATGACCGTTTTAACAAGGGTTCCAGGATGCACATCAAGTTTAGAGATGTATTGCTTAGTTAAGGTTTGAGGAAGCTATATGGGGTTGAAGCTATACTAGAACGTTTACAGATTTTCTTTTTCTTCTATGAACGAAGAAACTAAGACGAGGGTACAGGAGGTACCTTTTAGAAACAGGAATGTTGAAGAAAGCGACATTTATGTCCTTGAAGGGGTTATCGTCAGCGATGAAAGAAGGATTCTGCTCCATTACGAATCGCTTGCAAGCGTTCTTGAGGTATGGTTCAAACCTGTCGATTCAAGGAAGAGGGAAATCGTAGGATGTGGTAATTACGAGACCATCAGATAGATTACAAGGTTGAGAAGAAGAAATAGGTTAGAGAGAGAGAAAGATCGAAATTAGAAAGCAAGGCAAGACCTCAGATATTCGTCGGCGATTGCTACGTGAAGAAGATCATTGGAGCGCATAAGGTGAGCGAAATCAATGAACATGGTGTTAGATTCGCCAGCCATCATAGCTTCTATCTCTGCCTCGTAGTAAGGGTCTCCAGAGTTCCCATTGAGGCGAAAACTGAATAGAAATGCAATTGTCGGTGAGGGAAAGGGGATTCAAAAGTTGAAATGAAAGAGAACGATGCACCTAACCTTTTGAGGAAGTCGAAGAAAATGTTCTCGACGAGAACAGCCTTCTCATCCACGAAATAACTACTAGTTCCATGGCTCTCCATGTCTTGGTTGTGTGTCGCTGGAGAATTGAGCTGGAGAAAGTCGAATCCAGGGACTGTGAGATGATAATGAGGGTAAAGGTTTGGTTGGGGTTGCAGTCAAGTTGTTTGGCGCCGAAATGTCGCAGTTTCCCGCCAAAAGCAATGGGATGGATGACCAAGGCAAGGGCAAGGGTGGTAATTCGCTGGCTCTACATGTGCTGGGCTCTGTCATACTTTACTGGCTTTAGCCTGCATTGGCCCATGGGCTCGTTCAAGGTTCAAATTGGGAAATCCTTCTAAATAACCAAATTAAAATACTAGTTTTGAAAAAAAAAAAAAAAAATCTCTTGAAATATGGCCAAATGTGTAAGTCACGTGCACTATTTTTCTCCTCGAATTTCCAATTTTACCCCAGCTCAATAAGGTGCATATACTCAAAAATTTCAATGAATGTGTATCCAAAGAACCAATTCTCTCCAAATCTAATCCTAATTAGTTCAAATTCGAAATCTAAAATTCAATATCTTTTATCTATTCTTGGAGTTTTTAAATCTTCTACTTTTGCATAACTCCCATTAACGTCGATTAATCACTCGATTAGACAACCATTTTTTATGTGATAGTAGAGCATTCAAACCAGCAGGCGGTTGATGATGTGGTGGGTATGTAACAAAGCAGAGACAACCGATAATCGATATCCAAATCCTGGAGTGGAAGCTTTATAGTTTTGAAACATATCACAACCCTCCAAGCTTTGTAGTTTTGAAACAATCATGGAGTGCTTCTTTTAGAATTAGGATTGGGACTGACTTTCTTTTTCTCTCTAATTCAAGGAATTCCAGCACCTTCACATTCTCGCCTTCACTCTCCATTTGTGTATTGCCCTCTCAAATTCAAGAAATCAACGATTGCCAACATCATAACCACAAGTGACCTTGACCAAAACACACTTCTTTCTTTGTCTGCCCTCAAATAGTATTTGGGCAAGTTGTTCATTTTCCCATTTTTTTTCGTGCTCTCTATCTCACTGGTTTCCACCTCGTTCAAGATAGAAGGTTTAAGTCTCTTACGAAAGCTCGTAAACATTCAAATAATAGGTATTTTTATTCCTCCACTATGAATTTGAGTTATCAAAAAGAAAAACTATAAGTTTGACATATTAAAGTGTGTGTGTGTTTAGACTTATGATCTTTGAATTTGAATAGAGTTTTTTTTTTTTTTAAATATGTGGTTGTTTTTATAAATTATTGAAACTTATTATTTGAAAAACTTTTTTTTTAATAATTTACAATTAGAGAACATACGAATTAACCATATTAAAATATTCTTCTCATCACTAACGAATTGATTTATTTTTAATTATTTTGTATTTTCAATTTTTTTTTTTTTTTTGTTAGATAATGATTTGGGATTTGTGAATGAAATTGGTTGACTACCCTATAATTTCAAAATTCTGGTTATATTTATTGAATGGTTTGATTTTACTTGAATAATTAAATTGATATAATCGTCATCCCCTTTATCATTGGAGTACAATGTATTTCTATGGCTTAATGCTACACAGATATTCAATAGAAGTAGAGTAGAAATTTTAAGAAATATCATGTATTTAAATTTAATCATTTTGTTACTTAAATTTAAATACATGGTATACATGGTATTTCTTGCGTCATAAATAAGGCATGAATTTGCTGTCATTAAAATCATGTTTTTTTTTTCACATACTTTTGCATGTTCTTGGTGCTTCGATTTTCTAGATTTTTTATTTAAGTAATTTTATATGAATTTATTTACGTCCACTCGTCATTAAAGATGCAAAATAGGAAGAATATTCACATTTATTGAGTTGGTATGTGAATTTGATTTAATGTTTGTATTTTTCTTTTATTTTTAAATTTCCGTGTTTTCAGTTTTTTATTTTTTATTTTTTAATCATCGGCGACACCTCTTTGTAAGGAAAATTGAAATAGATTTTTTTATTTGATTTGAATCCAAGATTTCGTTTAACTACCATGTAATTCTATTTTTTCGTATCTATTTTTCATTAAAGGGTAGTTCAGTAAATTGTTAATTTTGATTTTTTAATTCAAAAAATTAATTTGGTCGTTTATCTAAATAACAAGGTCAGTTGTTATTTTTCAAAACGGACTTTTTATTTTGTCTATTATTGTCGTTAACCCATAGAAATACACTGAAATACATAGATTTTCATCTAAATTATAAAATATATTAATTTAAAAATGTTTATTTTGAAAACTTAAAAACATGCACTGAAATACATAGATTTTCATCTAAATTAAAAAAGGGGAAAAAAAGAGGAGACCGAATGTGAATGAACTCAAACTACATTTGACTGACTATACTCTCTTTGTCCCCTTTTTTTAGGGTGAGTTTTACTAATAAGGGTGAGCAAGATCCTTTAGATTTTTTTTCCTTTTTTTTTTTAAAAAAAAACAAACATTTCATTATAACCGAAAAGATCCCCTTTGGAGTACAAAAAGAGGCTGCTCACTAGCAGCAAACTTGGAAATCCACATGGGAAAATTGGATAACCATAAGATCAAACTATCTACCATACTTTTGACGAGCCAAATTATGAGCCATCACATTATAACATCGATTCACGTAGACAAAATCAACTGACTCAAAACCACATGTAATCTCTGCAATATCCCAGATAATATATGTCACCTCAATAAAAAGCGTCACTTTCTTTCTCATAATCGGAAAAAAAAAAAAAAAAAAAAAAAAAAAAAGTCTGAAAAGATTTTAATTCGCCTCAAGCTCATCCTCTTACTCAATCGAAGCCCTTCTAATATAGCACATGATTCCACACATAATGGGTTGAGAGAGATATCAAGAACCTTATTCATGACAACCATCAATTGGCCATCGGAGTCCTGGATCACCATCCCAATACCTGCTTGATGGCGGAGGGGGTGACAAGCAGCATCCACATGAATAACCACTTCGTCCGTTCCTGAAAGAAAGGATTGTATCTCCTCAATACGTTGTTTCCGTTTAGGATTTCTCCAATTAATTGTCTTGTATTCTGATAGGTAATCAATAATCCACATGCAACGAATATCAGTCAGGGGCATTGGCCTATTGTGGATGACATTATTCCTATCATTTCAAATAGTCCAAGCCCCTACACAAATAAGATCAAGGTGATCTACCCATGGATGGGCTCCCATTCGAAACCACTAGTCCTTAATATCCATATTTATATTATGATCAATAGGAAGATACATAGCGATTATTGCCCATGCATTCCTCGCTCTTTTACACGTGAAAAGTGCATGGTCAGTTGATTCCAACACTTTTTGACACAAAGAGCAATTCTCTTTGGTAGGTACATGATGTCTCTTTTAAGTCTACTCTAGTTGGAATAGAATTATGGAATGCTCTCCAAACAAAATGCTTAATTTTATTTGGGATTGGTAGTTGCCATAATTTATTCCACCATTATTTATGCAACTCCAAATTTGACGAGGGAATTTCCTGACACATAAGCATATGCAATTTATAACCACTTTTAATAGAATACATATCATGGCGATCATAGTGTCATATTCACCTATCCGGAGCATCGCCACTGATCGGTAAAGGAATGATTTCCTCCACATCAACTTCGCTCAAGTATTAACCCAACTTAGGAAGATCACATTGGAACGTTGGAGTAATAAAATCGGTTACCATCGTTGGTCCACCCGTCGAATCCTTTAGAGTTATTATTAATATTAATAATAACTAAAAAAAACTTTAAAGGAAAGGATGATACACGTCTCTTTTTTTTTGACAATATGTGGGGTGGGAAATCCAAACCACAGATTGTGGTTATCAGTACAACTTTATGTCAGTTGAGTCATGCTATTGTTGACAAGGATGATACACGTCTTGGAGTTTATTACCGAACACAAAAATCTATTTTTCAAGATAGAGACAAAAAATTTTCAAGAAAAAAAAACACATACTAAAAAGTCGATTTAAAAAATTTAGAAACCAAAAAGTTTGAAAACGGATGGACCAAAAAGTATTTTTCACGAAATAAAATAAAGGAAAAATACACTTTTAGTCCATGAGGTTTGGGTTAAGTTACATTTTGGTCAATGAGTTTTCAAACTCAACAATTTAGCCCCTGAGGTTTGGTTTTAGTTTCATTTTAGTCCCTCCATCCATTTTCTCCGTTAACATTTAATGGTTTGCTGACGTGGCATTGATTTTGTATTAAAAAATTATTTTTAAAATTTTTTAAAATAAAAATAAATAAAAGGGAAAAATACACTTTTAGTCCCTGAGGTTTGGGTTAAGTGACAGTTTGGTCCCTAAGTTTTCAAACACAACAAAAATACCCCTGAGGTTTGAGATAAGTAGCACTTTGGTCACTGCCGTCTATTTTTCTGTTAAATACTAACGGTTGCTTACGTGGCATCATTATTTTAATTAAAAAAAAATTTAAAAATGTTTTTAAATAAAAATATATTAAAATATAAAAATATTATTATTTTATTACTTTTTTTAATTCTCTCTTACTTCTCCATCTTCTTCTTCCTTCCCCACCCTTCTTCCTTCCACATCCCTTTCTTCTTCCACTCAGGTGGCCGGCCACCGCCGGCAGCCGGCGAACGGCGGCGGCGGTCGTCGAATTTTTTTTTCTTTTTCCTTATTTCTTCTTCTCTTCTTCTCCTTTCTTTTCTTTCTTTTGTTTTTTTTAAACAAAGAGATTCGTGGAGGAGCTCTTCTTCCCTTCTCCTCCATTTTTTTTCTTATCCTTCTCTTCCCTTTCGTCTTTCATTGTTTAAAGAAAAAAAACACACAACAGAAGGTCGTCGTCGCTGCCCAGCCACAGACTCGCGCTCCCTTAACCGAAGATCGTTGTCGTCGTTCGCCCAGGCCATCGTTGAGAAGGTTGCAGTTCGTTCGCCGCCCATATCTGCCTAGATCCATGTTTTTTTTTAATAAAAAGTCCAGATACGCAGCTTGTCGTCGCCCGCCCAGATCTGCCCAACGTCGTCGTTGCCTGCCTAGATCCGTCCAGCGCTGTCGTCCTTCGCCCAGTAGCTCGAGCGCTCGTTCCAACCTCCGTCTAAGGGGAAAGATCCGCAACTCGTCGTCACCTGCCTAGATTCGCCCAACTCCGTCGTTGCCTTCCCAGATCTGTCCAGCGCTGTCTTGGTCGTTGAACGCCGGAATCGAAGGGGGTTTTCCCTCTTCGTTTCCTGTTATTCTTTAAAAAAAACAGTGAAAAGATTGAGGAAGAAAAAAAAGAAGAAAGGAATGAAGAAATTTGAAAAAAACAAAAAAAACCCAATCGCTGGTGGCCGGCGGCCGCCGGAGATATGAAGAAGAAGAAAGAAAGGACAAAGAGGAAGAAGATGGAGAAGAAGAAGGGAAGTAAAGAGAGAATGAGAAATAATTACAAAAAATAAATAAAATAATACTATTTTTATATTTTAATATATCTTTATTTAAAAAAATTCAAAAATAATATTTTTAAATTAAAATAATAGTGTCACGTCAGCAACCGTTAAAATTTAACAGAAAAGTTGACGGTAGGGACCAAAGTGCTCCTTATCTCAAAACTCAAGGGTATTTTTGTTGAGTTTGAAAACTCAGGGACCAAAGTGTCACTTAACCCAAACCTCAGGGACCAAAAGTGTATTTTTCCCTAAAAAAAAATATATATTTTTCTCACTCCCCATCATCATCTTCTTCTTCCTCACTTCACCACTACCACTAGTCACCTTCTTCTTCTTCCTCACTTCACCACCAACCACCATTAAAGCCATTGCAGCCAACAACTATTTTTTTCTTCCTTTCTTTTTCTCTATTCATTTTCGTTTCTTTTTCTCTCTTCCTTCCTTTCACATCTCTCCCTCCCGTCCTGTCTCCCACACCCAGACCACCACCGACGTCCTAACTCATCCAACTGTCCTTTACCTCACGGTCGCGCCTCGCTGCCACTTGTGCCGGTGGACACAACGAACCCACGGAAAGCTTCGATGGGGTAGAATCTTCCAGATCTGGTAGCACCGGTGAATGCGCGGCTGTGTGAGCGACGACCAGCGTTGGTCTAGGTGTGGGCGTGAGTGTGAGCGACGATACGGTGGTATGGATCTGTCGTTCATTCCAGATATGGTAGTAGCGAACCCACGAACAGTAGACTCTCAGCTCTTTTTCAATGGGGCAGACTCGTTCTAGATCTGGTAGCGCCGGTGAACGTGCGACGGGTGTGAGCGACGACCGGTTTTGGTCTGGGTGTGGTCGGATCTTCTTATTTTTCAAATTTGTTTTTTTTCTTCTTCTCTTTGTAAACGAAAAATAGAAGGAATGTGAAGATGAGAGGAAGAATAAGAGAAGCGGCGGCGGGCGACGACGATTGAGGACGAGTGGTGGAGGTGAATGAAGAAGGAGGAAGATGGAGATGGTGAAGATAAAGAATATGGAAAAATACACTTTTAGTCCCTGAGGTTTGGGTTAAGTGACAGTATGGTCCCTGAGTTTTCAAACTCAACAAAAATACCCCTGAGTTTTGAGATAAGGAGCATTTTGGTCCCTGCCGTCAACTTTTCTGTTAAACTTTAACAGTTGCTGACGTGACACTATTATTTTAATAAAGAAAATTATTTTTAAAATTTTGTAAAATAAAAAATAAAAAATAAAAAAATATTATTATTTTGTTAATTATTTAATTTTTTCTCCATCTCTCTTTACTTCCCTTCTTCTTCTCCATCTTCTTCCTCTTCATCCTTTCATTCTTCTTCTTCATATCTCCGGTGGCTGGCGGCCGGCGGCCACCACTCGCCGACAACTTTTTTTTTTTTTTTTTTTTTTTTTTAAATTTCTCCCTCTCCTTTTCTTTTTCTTCCTCCCTCTTTTTACTGTTAAAAAAAAAAAGAAACGAAGGGGGAAAACCCCCTTCGATTCCAGCGCCGGAGAGGGAGGAGGGACCTCCCTCCTCTGTCTCGCCGCCGGAGAGGGAGGGAAAAAAAAAAGACAGTTGCCGGCGGCCGGCGTCGGCGCTGGCGAGTGGGGGCCGCCGGCCGCCGGCCACGGGAGATATGAAGAAGAAGAATGAAAGGATGAAGAGGAAGAAGATGGAGAAAAAAAAGGGATGTAAAGAGAGATGAAGAAAAAATTTAATAATTAAAAAAATATAATATTTTAATTATTTTTTTTATTTTTTTATTTTAAAATTTTAAAATGAATTTTCTTTATTAAAATAACAGTGTCACGTCAGCAACTATTAAAATTTAACAGAAAAGTTGACGGCAGGGACCAAAATGCTCCTTATCTCAAAACTCAGGGGTATTTTTGTTGAGTTTGAAAACTCAGGGACCAAACTGTCACTTAACCCAAACCTTAGGGACTAAAAGTTTATATTTCCCTAAAGAATAAGTAAAGAGGAAGGAAAAGAGAAGGAAGGAAGAGAAGAAGAGAAGAAAAAAAAATTGTTGTTGTCGACGGCCGGTGGCCGGTGGCGACAGTAGTAGAGGGGGGTGGTGGTGGTGTTGGTGGTGAAGAAGAAAGAAGAAGAAATAAAAATATAAAAATGATTTAAATAATAATATTTTTATTATTTAATATATTTATATTTAAAAAAATTAAAAAAATATTTTTTTAAATAAAAAATCAATGTACATCAGTAAACTGTTAGGGTTTAACAAGAAAATGGATGGAGGGACCAAAAGTGTTACGAAATCCAAACCTCAAGCTATTTTTGTTGAGTTTGAAAAGGATCAAAGTGTAACTTAACACAACCCCCTGTGACTAAAAGTGTAGTTTCCCTAAAATAAAATAAGGTTAAATAAATGAAGCGAGCAGACGCTTCTATTTGTATGGACCGGAGGCGGCACTCACTGGCCTGAAATGCTAACTCAACGGGAACCCCCATTGCCAGATATAATTACAGTCTATTGCTCAATCTCTTTAATCTGCAGAGAATAATGCCAATCATGGCTTTTCAACTCCGTCACTTCCCACTCTCCCCTTCTTCTTCTTCTACGTCTATCGAACACAGTTACAGAGCTCATCGCTTCCGCCATCTTCGTCTTCCCAGCCATGCCCTTCACCAACATCTTCCAGTTCCAAGTACCCGCAATCGACGGATTGTGGCCTGCGTTGGCAAGGAAGATACCCAATTGCATCAATCATCGTCTACCCAAGACGAACAGCCAGACGCCCAGGACCTAGAATACGTTCGTCAGATTCAAAGGGTCTGCTCTCTCTTTCTTTTAAATTATCCTCTATTTCTCCTCCTTTCCCATTCTTTAACAAGCCTTTCTTTCATGCCTCCTCCAGGTATTGGAGCTTCTCAAGAAAAACAGAGACATGCTCTTCAATGAGGTGACTCCCCAGTTTCTGTTTTATACAATTTTAACTCTTTCGCATCCCCGACAATCTCGCTGCAATTGCCCCTCAATTAACTCTTAAAACTTCGTCCCGGCGTCCCGACGGAGTTTGTAATTATTTGTCCCTTGCTTGAATTAACATTTTTTCAATTTCTTTTGCACCACATCTTTCTTCCCATATCTGTCTTCGTTTCTTTACTTCCCCCCTGCGGTTGAAGTAAGTTCTCCTTTACAATAGCTTAGTCTGCATTACTTTCTTTATACCCTTATGCTTTTCTGTTGTCTTTCACTGCTTTAGCTTATTCACCTTATTCCTCTCTTCATTTTCATATTCTTGAATTTAGTAGGTTAAACTTACCGTAATGATTGAAGACCCCCGGGAAGTTGAGCGCAGGAGATTACTTGGAATTGACGACGACGATGCCCCAACAAGGGATGACTTAGCTGCCACTCTTGAAGAAGTGAGAAATTTTAGGTTCTCAAATTTTAACATTTGATGATAAGGTTCACAATTTCAAGCCATGTATTCACCTCTGACGTCTGCAATCTTCATCTCAAATCAAGCGTGAAAACTAACAAAATCGGTTCATGCAATTATATGTAGCTAGAGAATATTGGAAACAGGAAGCAATGGATTCTTAAAAGTATTTGTTGCAATTAAAGAATGCAGATAACTTCTTCTAATGAAGTATAGATGAAATTAAATGTCTTACAATCGACGTGCCTATTGTCTATTGACATTTCTCTATCTTACAAGGTTCAAACTGCATTTACGAAAATAAATAAATATTGCGATAGTTTTATTCTATTTGATCAGAGAGACAAAGTCTTTTCTCTAATTGCTTGCAAGTACATGCGTGCGACATGTATACCATTGCTTCTCTGCATGTTAAACCTCCAACTATTGCACCGAATGTTAGCTTTGATGTAGCTAACTAACGGAGACATAGGAAAAAAGAGATGTGGTAGGGCAGAAAGAAAATTGTAGAAGTAGATTGTGTTCGTTAAGTTTGGCATTCTTTTATATTGGCAGTATTCACTTTCATTTGCTATTCTACTAGGTCAATGAAGGAAAGTTCCCAACAAATCGAGTAGCTCTCCAAATGCTTGCTGAAGAGATGACCAATTGGCCTAATTTGGAGGTATTGTTGTTATTTTTCCTTCAGGTCTTGAAAATTTTGAAATTTCATGCTTGTCCTTGTATGGTAAAAACCTACCTTCATTAGGTATGAGGATATACTTAGTTGGACTTCAACAACTAACATAATGCTGCTAGATATGAGGATATACTTAGTTGGACTTCAACTACTAACCTAATACTGCTATCCTGACGAGAGGAAAACATTAATTACAGACTGTTTTAGCGACTAAATGTGATGGCACTCAATTGTCATTATGCTAAAATTCAGAGGCTGATGAATCTTCTGATCACTTATTCTTGTTTTGGCTCTAGATACTGTAGTTTCGGTGTTGTATGGCCAATACCAATCATTTTTTGGTGTACAATGACACCCGCTACATTGTGGTATCTAGCTAGTTGAAGAGAGAGAACCCTAATATGATCAATGGAGACGGTGGCTAATGGATAGAGGTGTAAATGGATAATAGACAATAACAAAAAAGTAATTCTCCGAGGCTTTTTCAATACCATTTTTCTTGTTATCTTTTGATTGTGAGTAAAAGTTCTCTTGCAAAATTTTGACCCATGGCACTTCAAACTATTCCGATTATCACCAAATCTTCATTCAGAAATAAGGGTGGGGTTTTCTCAGAGAAATATGTGAGAGACTAAAGATTCTATAAGAACAATGCAGTGACCCCAACAAATATACTCTTTCTCGTTAATGTGATAAAAGACAGAGTCACATATTAAATAACATGAGGTTTCATCTCAAAACCAATTGACAATGAGTGGAGTAACATATGTGTCTTATAAATTGTGAAGTCTCCACTTATCTTTTGTGGGATTCTCAACATCCCTCCTCAAGATGGTGTCTCTTTTGGGTTCACCATTTATGGATTGAATTTTTTTTTTTCTTTTTTTCTTTCTTTCTTGGACCGAATACCAACTAAAGATTCGATAAGAACAATACAGTGGCCATGGCAAATTTACTCTTTCTCACTAATGTGATAAAAAACAGAGTCACATGTATATAGGACTCTGAGAATACAAATAATTAAGAGATACGACTGAAAATAACAGAATACAAATATACAGTTGTAAGTTGTAACTATAAAAACAATCTGACTAATGTGCTCTCTTGACAGAGAGGAACAACTTTTGCTTGGAATTTATATCTTGATGATAATTTAACTTCATAAGCTCAAAATCATTCAATTGGATTTTCGTCTTAGATGCGTGAGTGTGCACGTGTAGCAAAGAATATATAAGCTTTCATTAACTAATGGATTGAAAATAATTTAAACAAAGCATTAATTATTGTCTAATGTAATTATGAGAAATGGTGTCTTCTTGTCCTCTTCCCATAATATGGAAATAAATTTCTGGTTGAACCAATCGTTGGGCTCTTTATTTCTGTTGTTCATATTATCATCTGATAAGGGTCAGTCGGCATGGTTTTCTTGACATTTCTCTTTTATCCTTGCTTCTCTTGCTCCACTTCTTTTCTGTGATTTTATCAAATTGTAAGTTTCTATGAGATGCTGCATATGGTTTGAACTTGTGTGTGTTAAACTTATTTTGTTGATTGTGGTGTGCTGGTCATACGTGTAGGTTGAGGCACCCAAGAAGAAACGCAGTAAATCTTTATATGCAAAAGCCACAGACACTGGTGTGAATCCTCGAGAGGCTGCGAAGAGACTAAACATTGATTGGGACACTGCAGCGGAGATCGAAGATGCCGACTTGAGTGATGACCCGGAAGTGCCTGCTGCTGTGGTTTGTTTTCTTGGCCCATCATCAAAGACACTGCTTTAGTCCAACTTATTTATTGTGATAATGCAGTTCCGATGGTCAACCGTAACTGAGAGTTAAAATTGTGAAAAGAAAATTTGCATGGTATTACAATTGCTGATGAGAAAATTAAAATTGATTTGTTGCAGGGATATGGAGCACTGTACATTGTGACAGCTTTCCCAGTGATAATTGGCATCTCAGTAGTTCTAATCCTTTTCTACAATTCTCTTCAATAGTGTATGCGGCAGTAGACATCTCTGATAATTGCCGCCTTTACAGTTTCTGACCTTTCACGAGAGTTTATTATGTATTCAGTCTCAAGTGAGGACCAGAATGAGTCAGTGATGAATTTATGAGTTATGAGAAGGGCATTATTAAATGCCGAACCACGTCTTTCAAGTTTCTCTCTAGTTCTTGTTCTGGCGCTTCAATACTGAATAAAGTTACTTGATAAAGAGTGCGACTAATACCTCATTTGTTGCATTGCGGTGACAGAGTGGTGGTATAAAATCTTGTACTCTTCATCAAATGCTATATATATATATATATATAAACTAATTTTTAGCCGTCAAATAAATTATTAAAAAAACCTTCATCTTTCCATAATCCTTGCATGTTATATGATATATCCAAGTCAACCCTGGTGGGAATAAAAGAAAGAAGTGGAAGACCCCGAGGAGATGATGTATGTTGTGTTAGTTAAAATATTGTTTTTGCCTTTTGGGACAGAACATGTACATCATTACTAAACCAACTGCTCACCACGTCCATAAGTTGTCTTGTTCTTGGTTCAAGTTTAAAGGCCTTCCATTCTTTTCTAAGACTAAGACAATAGTATCAATCAAAGTGCAGTATGCCGGCAGCCATGGCGCTTCCACCCTCTGATACATTACGACCTCTATCTGGTGGCACCACTAGCAGAAGCTACGAATTTGTTGGGGATGTGGTTATTGAGTTGTCGACGCAATTGAAGTTGGGAAGCTACAGTGTCCCAAACTCGGCCTATTCACCCCCTCGGTTGGGCAGTGGACTGAGTCGGAGTAAATCCTGTGGTGAAGGAAGAGGGAGGGCACCACCGCATGGTCTTGTTGAGAATAGAGTGGCCATAGGGAAAAGCGAAGAGAAAGCGAGGCGCGGGAGGAAAGCTTGGCGTTTCAGATGTGGGGCACTCTGCTTGTTGCTGCCAGGATTTGGTCTTAAGATTGGAAAAGGGAAGGGGGAGAGAAAGGAAGAGGCGGAGGCAGAGGCAGGAGGGTGTATATCCATATCCATATCGAGGAGAGTTTCTTTAGAAAAATTCGAATGCGGTTCATGGGCTTCATCGGGCATGGTGGTTCATGAGGACGGGGAGGCAGGGATGGGGAGCCTTTATTTTGATCTGCCAATGGAATTGATAAGGAACAGTGTGGGTGCTCAAACACAAACACAACCAGTAAAGGCCGCTTTTGTATTCGATAGAGATGGAGTTTATCGTCTTCCTGTTTGGACCAAAGGAAAATTGGCGGAGGAATCAGGCTCCCCATCCCCATCTCCATGCATCATTACCCCACGCTTGCGCAAAGCCAGACGAGAGTTCAATGCACTTTTGGAAGCCCACACTCACACTCTATGACTCAATCCCCCCAACTATGTATCACCTTACTTCTCTACAAACCGCAATGGAATATGGCTACGCGCCTTTTCTTTTTCTTTTTTTTTTCCTTCCAATTTCTACTCATACGCATTAGTTATTACCACCAACTCTTTTGACCTCTACTAACACTACGCTACTTTATTTCCTTTTTAAAATTTTCAAATCAAAGTTTCTTACAGAAAGGACATCGCTCCGTTGACGCTACACCAATGACTCAAATCAAAGTTTGGTAGCTTAATAATTTTTGTGTTTATTTGTGATGTAAAAATGTAATATAAACACAAAAAAGTGTAAATAAAATAATTACAACAAGTGGCTAAATACATAAATCCAATTTCCCTTCTACTCGACTCGACATAAAGTATTATGTGTTAACATATAATATTTTGTTATGATTATTTGTCATTAAGGGTATATTAGTCTTTTATTCATTCTCTTTGTTACCTTATCTATATAAACTTCATTAGTGTATATTTTATCTTCTAATGAAAATATGCAAACCCTAGTTCTTTCCATCTTTCTCATTATATACAGTGAGTTAGACACAAAAGTAAAGACCAAAATAAATCCATCTTCGGTTGTGGAGCATGAGAATTTCACTGAAATGGTGTCGTATTACAAGATTTCTCCTAAAAAAAAAAAACATATACATACAAGATGCATACATATGTAGAAAAAGAGAAAACAGATAAAGGCTCGTTACAAGGTAGAAGATTTGCAGTGAAATGTGTAAGATGGTGTGTGCATTTTGGATAAAGAAAAGTTAAAAAGTATTTTTTTTTTTTTTTTTTTTTTGTCAAATTAGAAGAGATGAGAGAAAAGTAAGGTTTTGTTGTTGGGTTGAAGGGAGTTGCAGAGCAGTGATGGGTGAGAATACATGCATGGGGAAGCGGTGGTCGGTGTGAAGATTGAAGAATGAAGACGGTCCTCTGAAGCAAGAACTCGTACATCGTTGCTATTCCTATGAATGTGTAGTGAAAGAAGCCCGTACAGGTACAACGTCCTCTATTGGAGCTCCGCATACTGGACACTTTCCTCCTCTCCATTGCAGTTCCTTTGCACATTTCATACAGCTACACATGTGTCCACATCTGCACCATATCATTTTACACCTTTTTCATTCATCATTATTAATCTCATATATATTAATATAATCCAAACTTCACCGCATTACCTATACAATAGTGAGTCAATCTGCTTGTCGTAACAAATACAACATTTGCGCTTTCTCGATCTCTCTTTATTGGATTTCCTCCCCCCTCTTCCTCCTGCATCATCGTGCTTTGCTTAGCTTCAAATCCAAGCATACCCATACACAACAAAGTGGGAGATGATATATATATATATATGCCCAAATTACCTGCCATGACTTCATGCCTGATTGACTGCTGCAACATGAGTTGCATGTCCATGCAGCATTTTATTGATTTTCTCAGTTCCGACATCTCCTGGTACAATTGCTCCATATGTCCTCTTAAATCGTATATCAGTTCCATTTCCTTCACCATTGGAATTTTACAATTTATTATAAATATAATAACATAATAATCAAGTAAAAGTAAAGGCAGGCTTAGGCTTCTTACAATAGAAGGATGATGCCTTGTTGAGACAAGGGTAGTTCGTTGGTTGTTGGAGGAAAATTGGGGTGGAAAAGGTTGGGGTGAGGAAGTAGATGCACCTCTATTGGAATCTTCACCCATCTCGTTATCCTGGTAGCTCCATGAGCTCAATATTGACGGTGATGCCAGTTGCAAAGGCGATGCAGATTGATCCATATAATCGCTTGTTTCATGATATTGACCACTAATCAAGCTTCTTTCATCTTCTTCATCTTCTTCTTCTTCTTCTTCTTCCACCTCCTCCTCCTCCTCACTACTCTTTGGTTGAGTGTTTCCTTCTGAAAAACACCATAGTTCTTCTTCCGCTCCATCATCATCTTCGTTGTTCTCATCATCTTCTTCCTGTTGCTGTGTTCGTCGCTCTAATCGAGACACCATCAGCTTATCCATTCTTTCGCGGAAGTCACTCGATAGAAAATTGGAAACAGTTTTCCTGCATCCGCAATTCAATTTTGTAACTTGATTACTTATAGGGGGAACATTCATATTATAATTAAAAGCATCTGAACAGTTGCAAAAGAGATATCCCTAAACTAAAAACAACTTACTCAGAGGAAGGGGAACTTGCTATTTAACTAGCTACTCCAACTAACATGATCAAATGCTAATTAACTAGTCAATTTGGGAAACAAATTATGAAATGTTATACCTTTTAATAAGTTGACATATTTCATCGTTGGCAGAGTTAGAGTCGAGCATTTCCTGATACCAAGTTTTCCTGCGGTCTTCCCAATAACTTCGAGGGCGAGAAATATCAGTAAACCAGTCATAACTAGTTCCCGCGTAGTCTGCACCATCGTAAGTCTCTTCTGCTGCCTCACTATCTTCCCATCCATTGACTGATTCTTGTGAATCCAAATTCAAATTACAAGTATCTTGCCATGTGGCCTCAGAAGTTGGAGGATCAAGTTCTTGGTCATGTCTTTGTTCTTCAATAATTTTCTCTTTGACATCTTCAGGAATTGGATTGTCGTGTACTGTCTCTGTGACCTGCTGGCTATCATTATCGTTATCGTTATCGTTATCATTAGTGTTGGTGGCATGAGTATCTGTATCGGACTGGGTTTTATCATCATCGTTATTGTTTAGCATCTCTCCAAGAGAGCTTCTTGCGCCATTTTCACCAACTCCACTAAATCTCTCCCTGCGTGAAGCCAAAATCCTAAGACATGCATTGCATTTATAATTAAAAAGAATTCTCAATCGATTATACCTCAGATGCATGATGGTAGAAGATCTGTGATTCTCTCGAGGCGTTATTACAAATTTTGGGCGTTGTTGCTCATCTTCCAATGCCATTCCACGTTTCAGAATTTTAAGCCGAAGTAACGACTGCAACATCTCACAAGACCGCATGCCAAATAATAGTGAAATTTTACAAGGATCCAATGCTCTTTTTTTTTTTTTAAGCGATATAGTAAAATAATTTAGAAATGCATGATTCGTTTGATATAATCATTTATATATAATGATGAATTAATAATTTTGATAAGATAGTGATTAAAAAAAAAAAAAAAAAGAGAGAGAAAGTGGACCTGAATACGGCCACGTTGGGGGAATTTAGAAACGGCTCGACGTTGAAGCAATGTGTCGAGCTCTCTTTGCCTGTCCCGCTCGATTTGCAAGAGTAAATCGGCTAAGGCCTGGCGTCCTCTGATCCTGGGAGAGCATAAAATATGAGAAAAGCATTTGGGCTCTATTTGGTCTCGCGGAATGAGAGGGGGATGCGAGGAGGATTCGTTAGAATGGTCGTTGTCGTCGACCCAAGAAGAATGGGGAGGTTTTGCAGCCGTCAATGTCAATCTCCTAATGATATCAACAACGCGCACCCTCTCTCTTTCTCTTGCATCCGAAGTCTGGCTTTGTGTGGAAGAGGGTGGAGAACTGGAACTTGTTCTGCTGGAATGCCAATCTGCAGAGCCGTCCTCGCTCCCGGGCCCTGCATCGTACCTTTCGTCCTCGAAATCCCCTGCTTCCACGGAGCACGTCTGCTCCTGCTCCTGCTCCTGCTCCGTCTCTGTGGTATTCACTGATTCCACAACTTGCTTGCCCGAACAAATCGTCGTGTTGGTGTTGGTGTTGGCGTTTGCGTTCGCATTCGCATTCGCATTGAAACCGACGTTGGAGGAAACATTAAGCCTCTTCTCCCATATTTGGACTAGAGAAGACGCTCCAAGCTTGGAGGTTTCCTTGTCGTCCCTACCTGCTGCTGGAGTAGGAGGCGTTTTTGTGGAAGTGTGTTGAGAGTCCGAGTCCTGTCGATCGATTGTAGTGGGGGTAGCAGCACATCGATTGGGGGCTCGGCAATGACCAGGGACGGAGTTGGGGTTGGGATTGGAATTTTGATTGATGGAAATGCAATCGTTGAGGCGATCCATGACCAAAGTCTTGAGGTTGTTGCGGAAACGAGCAACATGGGTGGCGGTGACGTTGGCGTCTCGGCGGTTGTGGTCTCTGAGAACGCAGCGAAAAGGCGAGGAAGAGGAAGAAACTTGGACCTGCGAAGAAGCCATGATTGGCTTGGTTTGAAAGAGCGAAGAAGGAGGATGGATCAAAACCTCATGGAATGATGAAGAACAAGGAGGAAGGCGTTACAAGGCATTGGTTGGGATGGAAAATCAAACTATGCGAAACCAATCCAGTAAGGGGGGGAAGAGGGGAAAGGAAGATATGGGGAGAGTGCGAAAAGAGAGGACGCCATTTTGAGAGTTATAAGATGGAAATCACTGGCACAGGTTGAAGCTTCGCTAAATTTAGGATCCACAACAGAATAACATGTCTTCTGCCTCTGTTTCTGTTTGGTTTTTTCTTTTTCTTTTTCCTTTTCCTTTTCAGGACCTACCAAAACTAGACGCTGCTTTCCGTTTTCGGGTCCGAATAAATAACAAAGATTCAAAACCAACGTCAATTCACTTCCATTATTCTCCATCATTATTATTATTTTCCATAATCGGATCACTTCCTTCAATTCACTCCTTTTTTTATATTACTTAATCCAAAGTCTTCATGGAAATTACCACAACTCCAACTCATATATGTGTTTTTTAGATATCAAATCCATACAATCATATTCAATTCTAGAGTATCATTTCTAATAGACTAACAATAATTAAATTCTTATTTCCTAGTACATATGAAATTATGACTGTATGTTTTTTTTTTTTTTTTTTTTTTTTAATTATGGTTTTAAATAGACCAATATTATTATTAGTAGTTTGTTACCACATGTCATACATGTTTTACTTATTCTAATTTGTTTCATATATAATTTTTTTGGGTTAAAGTTAATATAATTCTG
The DNA here is from genome assembly GCA_036850905.1 of Luffa acutangula. Classification (NCBI taxonomy): domain Eukaryota; kingdom Viridiplantae; phylum Streptophyta; class Magnoliopsida; order Cucurbitales; family Cucurbitaceae; genus Luffa; species Luffa acutangula. The sequence continues at coordinate 64,015,493 of CM072087.1, read as the reverse complement.
AAATATATAAAATCGAATGCATTTTACTATTAATAATAAAATATATACTAAAGCAATGTCTAAATATAAAATTCAAACAATAAAAATAATTAATAATCCTGATATAAATTATTAATTTTAAATAGTAAGTAACAATAAATTTGAATCCATGATTTTGTAAGTAGAAGGGAGGATGCTTTTGTAAGGTGGTTTGCTTCCTTCTACGATTCTTTTGGACGTGGGACAAATGCATTTCCTTCATACTTCCCTCTCTCACTCCTCCTATCATACACTATTAAAAAAAAATTATATTATTCAAGTTTATATTTTTTCATTCTCTTATTTTTATTGTTCTTATATTAATTTTCCATTTCAAAAAATGTATTTTTTTATTTATGTATTTTAGTTAAGTGATTAAATTTGTTGTTGAATCTCAATTCAATATTACTTTATTTATATTTTTAAACCAAACAATATGATTGATCGGAAAATAGTATCAAAAGCAAGTGTCTCCTTTTTTTTTGTTGTTTTTTTTTTAAAAAAAATTATTTTCTACAACTAAAAAAAGGGGGAAAAAAAAAAAGGTCTCTTTGTATCTCTATTGGGCTTTCTCTCCCCATTCATTTACTTTGCATATATATAGTAAGTTTTTTAAAAAAGAAAAAGAAAAAAAAAAAAACAAAAGGAAAAAAAAAAGATATATATACAGTGCAGGGGTGAAGGTGAAGGTCGTGTAACGAAATTATAAAGTAGTGAAGTAAAAAGTGGAGGGAGGAAGGGAGATCGCAAGTTCCGGCTAAACAGCAAACACCACATCATCGATTCACTTGCATTAGAACATGGCATGGAGTGCGACGATGATCGGAGCCCTTCTGGGGCTCGGCACTCAGATGTATTCCAATGCTCTCCGTAAACTCCCTTACATGCGCCGTACGTTCCTCTGTTAAAAGAAAACCCTAACCTTCTCATTTCCCGATCAGATTTTTCGTTACTCTTCCACTCTTTTCGATTTATATCATTGATTCCATCTCCTAATTTTGCAGATCCTTGGGAGCACTTGGTTGGAATGGGATTGGGAGCCGTGTTCGTCAATCAGCTGGTCAAATGGGACGCTAAGCTCCAGGAGGACCTTGACAAGATGCTCGAAAAGGCCAAAGCCGCCAACGAGCGCCGCTACTTTGGTCCTTTTCTCATTCTATCATCTAATTTCGTTTCCGTTCCTCTTAAATCTCGTTATCGTTTGTACTTGGATTTTAATATGTTTAATTCCGTGTTAGATCACCATTAAGTAGATCCTCCATTTGCAATTAATTGGTTAGATTGATAATACATAAATCTCTATGTAGAGCATTCTGACTAGACTAGAGACCATGTTTCTAAAATCTTACATCACTAAGAGGCCTGTTGTTCCTTTCTATCCAAAGAGACAGCGAGGACGGAATTTGATGCATATTCCAAAACATGCTTCTCCTCTGAACCACTCACTAGGTAGGCAGTAGTTTCTTTTGAGCAACACCAGACTAAGCTAATAACTGTGTGATAGGTAGAATAAGCCTCTTAACCATTTTACTTTGTCTAGGTAGAAGAAAGTACATGAGTAGTAGGTTTTTTATGAGGAGTGTAAGAAGTAAGGTCTCGTAGGGACTTGATGAAGTTCGCTATGCTGTGACTCTTGATGTGGGATGGGACCTCCTTTTGTAATACCGTTAGTATTCAAGAAGTAGCCAATGGGAAGGGAGATAGGAATTTGTCTACGAAGTATGAAGTGTGGCGGGATACATGATAGAATTCACGAGACTGAAAGAGAAACTGATATCCACCTAGGGAAATTCAAGAACCCTATAGCTCACCTGGCTACTTTAGTCTAAGCAAAAGTGTCTCTCTCCTTCCCTCAAACGTGCTTCTTTGTACGCTACTACTTTCCGTCCTCAATTCTAACTAACTTACCAAGAGTTCCACACCTACTTATATATGTCTTACTTATTTGCTAATTACATCAATCTCCCCCCTTCACACGCTTCCTCTTATTTGCATTCGTGAAGGGGCACTGTAATATTTTCCTTCCTTTGTAATGCTAATGTAATAGGCCATTCTAAAAAAAAAAATCGATCATTGTACCTTCGGGAAGCTCCATTTCTTTTTCTTTTGGTTTTTCTTGCTCTTTATCCAAGAGGGAAACTTCTGATGTCATGTCTCTTCTTTCTTTGATTGAAGATGTCACCTTTAGACCGGATAGGAGGGATATTCGTTCGTGGAACCCTAACCCCTCTAAGGGTTTCTCTTGCCGCTCGTTCTTTCATTGTCTTCTTGACCCTTCTTCTCTTCCTGAGAAATAAGTTTATTCTCTGGTTTGGAAAGTGAAAATTCCAAGGAAGGTGCAGTTTTTTACTTGGCAGGTCCTCCATGGAAGAGCAAATACTCTGGATCGGCTTGCGAGAAAGATGCCTAATTTGATAGGCCCATTTTGCTGTATTCTCTGTAAGATGGCGGAGGAAGATCTTGATCATATGTTGTGGCACTGTGACTTTGCACGTTCAGTTTGGAACGTTTTTTTCGAGATTTTTGGGCTTCAGTTTGCTAGACACAGGGGTGTTAGGGAGATGATCGAGGAGTTCCTTCCCCATCCTCCGTTTCGGGACAGGGGAAATTCTTATGGCAAGCTGGGATTTGCGCTATCATTTGGGGTTTGTGGGGGGAGAGATAATAGAATTTTTAGAGGAAAGAAGAGGAATGCGGAGGATACTTGGGACTTTATTAAATACTCCGTCTCGTTATGGGCGTCGGTGACACGTTTGTTTTGTAATTATTCTATAGGTCTTATTTTGTTAGATTGGCATCCCTTCATTTAAGGGGTTCTCCTTTTGGGGCTTGGTTTTTTTGTATGCCCTTGTATTCTTTCATTTTTTCTCAATGAAAGGTTGGTTCTTTATAAAAAAAAAAAAAAAGAATTTTAGGAGTACTTTTTTGTTGTAAGAAAGCAAACAATGGTTGACATCAACGTTTGGCTGTAAACAAGGGATTTGGCCCTCCACTTACCTTGGTTTACCTTTGGGAGGCAACGCAAAAACTATACCTTTTTGGCAGCCAGTGATGGAAAGAATCAAACATAAACTTCATAGTTGGAAATATTCCTATATTTCAAAAGGTGGTCGACATACTCTTTCTCAAGCAGTTCTATCTAGTATGCCAATATATTATTTATCCTTATTCAAATTGCCAAGAAAGGTTGCAAGATCTCTTGATAAGCTGCTTCGTGATTTCTTTTGGGAAAGATCTAGAGGTGAGGGTGGTATGCACAATATTAATTGGGCAACAACACAACTTCCACATTTGCTGGGGGTATTGGTATTGGTAATTTCCAGAATCGCAATCTAACTCTTCTATCAAAGTGGATTTGGAGATTTTTACATGAGGATAACACTCTATGGCATAAACTGATTGTAGCTAAGTATTATAACTCTAATTTGAGTAGTGTTTGGCCTAGCATTATTCATAGAAGTTCACACAAATCTCCTTGGCGATTTATTTCTTCTACTATGGACCTGGTATATTCTCGCACTAAAAGAAGTTTGGGTAATGGTCTCGCTACATCTTTCTGGCATGATTCGTGGTTAAGTTGTGGTATTCTGGCTACTAATTTTCCTCGTCTTTATCGTTTAACTGATCGTCCGAGGAGTTTGGTTGGTGAGACATGGATTGCTTCTCAAACAACATGGGACCTGAGTCTTAGGCGTAATTTAAATGATTTAGAGATAGAAGAATGGGTGGAATTATCTCTTATTCTTTCCTCCATCAGCCTTCAGAACCGTAATGATTCTTGGTCATGGCCGTTGGAATCGTCCAATATTTTTTCTGTTAAATCCCTTATGAAGGATCTTGTAGACTATCCAGTTATTGAGGATAATCTCTATAAGATAATTTGGACCGATTCCTATCCAAAGAAGATCAAGATTTTTCTATGGGAGCTTAGTCATGGTGCTATTAATACAGCTGATCGACTTCAACGTCGGATGCCTCATTTTCATTTGTCCCCATCTTGGTGCATTATGTGTGCCGCTGGTTCAGAACATTATGGGCACCTATTTGTTCACTGTTCCTTCGCTTCCAAATATTGGTCAGAGATTCTTGATGCTTTTGGATGGTCCACCGTTTTTCCAAATTGCATTAAGGATGTTCTCACTCTCATTTTTGTGGGTCATCCCTTCCATGGAGAAAAGAAGATCTTATGGCTTGCTTTGAACAGAGTCTTCTTTTGGTTTTTATGGAGCGAGAGAAATTCTCGAATTTTCAGGGATTCTTTCTCTTCCTTTGATAAATTCATGGATCTAATTCTCTTTCATGCTTTATATTGGTGATGCTTTTTCTGATTATAGTTTATCTTTTTTGATTTCCAATTGGAAAGCTTTCATGTAATTCACCTATTGGTGATCGGAGTTTTTCTCCACATTTCATTCATCAATGAAATTCGTTTCTCTTCTCAAAAAAAAGAAAGCAAACAATTTATAGATCAAATGAAATTACAAAAGAGGAGGAAAAACCATACCCCATGCCAACCATTTTGGGTTGGTCTAGTGGACAATAAGGACCATGGAAAAATTAAAAGGCTTAGAGGGAATGGATTCAATCCATGATGGCCACCTACTTAGGATTTAATATCCTACGTATTTTCTGGCAACCAACTGTGGTAGGGTCAGATGGTTGTCCCGTGAGATTAGTGGAGGTACGCGAAAGCTGGCCTGAGCACTCACGAATATATAAAAAAAAAACCATACTCATGTTCGGAAAGTTGACAATAAGCTCTCCTAGTTGGCACAAAAACCATTTAAATTTAAACTATAGAGGTTGAATGGGGTATATAATTGTTGCTGTAGTTTTTTTAAAAATATCCCTGAGTATCCAGCCAGCTCATGTGCACCTTGATATAGTTGTCACCAAAAGTGAGCCAGAAAGAAATATTATCCAGAAAAGTGTCAAATGTCTGCTCTAAGCTGTTAAAAGTTCTGTTGTTTGTTTTGAGCTCATATTCCAAAAATAAGCTCAAGAATCTTCTTTTTTTTGGTGAAAGGATGACTACTCGTGGCATAATTGAAAAATGACCTATATGTTGTAGGGGAGAGCCACACACCAATTGAAGTGTAGAGTAAGAAGCTCAAATATCTGTTTGCAAAACAACATTTATGGAAGATGTGACATTAGGTTCAGCCCTTTCCATGCACATGATACGCCAATTCGAGGATAGAGTGAGGGCCATATAAATTGTGGGCGTTTATGCTCGTGATCGAGATCCCACAGTAAGAATTTTACCATTTTACTGTACCTACCATGCTGTATTTCTTTATATAGCGGTGGACATGAATGGAGCATCTTTTTTCGTGAAATTTGTGAAGGAGGAATGAATGGTGAAGGATCCCAAAGCATTTGGAAGCCTTTGCCATCTGTCGGATTAGTTTGTGAGTTGGACCCAAGAGAGAAGAACAATTAAAAAGGTACGCTCCACATTTGAGTGCATTTGAGTGCAAAAGTTCCAAGACCCTTTGATGGGTGCATATTTCTGGTTAGAGAGATTCAAAAGCCTTCGGAACGTCTCCTTGTGGAGACGGTCATGACCAGTTATCTATATCTAACCACAAGCTGGTGGTTAAACTGTTGTACACAGATTGCTGAGTTTTGGATAGAACAAGCTCCTGACATAGTGATATTTAATAATATGGGGCTTTTGAAGAGTTGAGTAGAAAAGTCCCCCTGTCCATGATCTTAGATTCTTAGGTTAGGGAGCCATATTTGGCAACAACGACATTCTTTCAGAGGCTTCTTTTCCCACTAGAAATCTCCAATTCCACCTTGCAAGTAGTTTTTTTTTTTTTTTTTTTTTTTTTTTTTTTTTTTTTTTTTTTTTTTAAAAAAAAAATTAATTTTATTTATTTATAAGAACCGAGCTTTCATTGAGAAAAAATGAAAGAATACAAGGGCACAATGAAAGAATACAAGGGCATAAAAAAAACCTAAGCCCTAAGCGAGGGAAACCAATTACAGAAAGGGTTTCTAGTCAATCAAAAATCAAGCCCAAAGGGTAATTACAAAAAGTCTTAGAAATTGAGGTCCACAAAGAAACAGAAAATGTAATATTAGCCCAAACCTTACAAGGATTTCTCTCGGTCCTTCTAAAAATTCTATTGTTCCTCTCCCCCCACAAACCCCACAAAATGGTGCAAACACTAGCATGCCATAAAAATCTTCCATTTTCTCAAAATGGCAGATGGAGGAGGAACTCCTCGATCATCTCCCTATAGCGACGCTGGCCCACAGTCTAATACTCGAAAACCTCAAAGCAACGACTCCAAACAGAGCGGCAAACTCGCAACCCCATAACAAATGATCAAGATCTTCCTCCGGCTTCCGACAAAGAATGTAACAAAAAGGGCCAACCACGGGGGGCATCACTCTCGAAAGCCTCTCAAAAGTGTTAACACGACCCAGGATGACCTGTCAAACGAAGAACATAACATTCTTTGGAACTTTAACCTTCCACAAACACGAGAAGATAGACTCTCTACTTCGGGGGAGGGATTTAACAAGGATTGAAAGAACGAACTGCAAGAAAAGCCCACAGAGGGGTTGGGACTCCAATAGCGAATATCCCTCCTACCCGAACTCAGACTCGCCCCCTCAAACAAAGAAAGGAGGGCCATGATGTCCGTGGTTTCTCTATCAGATAACGATGAAGAAAACCAAAGGAAAATGAAGGTGGGCTCCCCGCAGAGCCAATGATATCAACCACAATGCGATTTTTCATGGAAGATAAAAGATATAAGCGTGGAAACAAGGAACAAAGGGGACGATCCCCCACCCACGTGTCCTCCCAGAAGTAAATGTCCCTCCCATCACCCACTATGCAATGGACTAAGGAAGAAAAGGCGGGGAGCTCCAAAGAGATGTCTTTCCAGGGATTCCTGAAGGTGCCTTTGATCCCATCCGATAGCCACTTGAAAGGATGTTGCCCGTATTTACTCATGATGACCCTAACCTAAAGAGAATCGGATTCAAGACGAAATCGCCAAAGCTACTTAGCAAGTAAGGATATGTTACGAGTTCTCAAGTTACCCAGCTCTAAACCTCCATGCTCACAGGTTTTCCAATTGTCTCCCAACTCACAAGGTGAGCCCCTTTTCCTTCTTCCGCCCCTTCCCATAAAAAGTCCCTCATGAGCTTCTCCAGAGTATTATAAACCGAGATAGGAGCTCCAAAGAGATGTCTTTCCAGGAATTCCTGAAGGTGCCTTTGTTGATCCCATCTGATAGCTACTTGAAAGGATGTTGCCCGTATTTACTCACGATGACCATAACCCAAAGAGAATCGGATTCAAGACGAAATCGCCAAAGCCACTTAGCAAGTAAGGATCTGTTACTAGTTCTCAAGTTACTCAGCTCTAAACCCCATGTTCACTGGTTTTCCAATTGTCTCCCAACTCACAAGGTGAGCCACTTTTCCTTCTTCCACCCTTTCCCAGAAAAAGTCCCTCATGAGCTTCTCTAGAGTATTATAAATCGAGATAGGAGCTCTAAAGAGAGATAAGAAGTAGGTAGGAATGTTGCTAAGAACTGAACGGATAAGAATCACCCTCCCCCTTTTGAGAAGAAGCTTATCTTCCAAGAAGCAGGTCTCTTTTGAACTTTCTCAAAAGGATAAAGATTTTGGGTTGTGACCTAGGGGAGCCCTAAGTAAGAAGAAGGGAAGGCTCCAACCTTGCACCCGCAAAGATGCCCATCTTCTTAATTTGCCCTCCTCACAGTTCAAGCCTAGAAGTTGACATTTTTCCCTGTTAATTTTAAGTCCTGACAAAGCCTCAAAGAACTTTAGAATATGGTTTAGGATGAGAAAAAAGTCCTCCTTTCCAGAGCAAAGGAGGATGATATCGTTAGTGAATTGAAGATGAGAAATGACCACTTTCTCCTTCCCCACCTCGAGGTCCTGAATGATACCGTCCTCTAGAAGCGTCCTCTAAGCTTCTAGAGACCAACTGGGGGGATCCGCAAGAAAAAGGAAACATTTGAAAGTTGGCCCAAAAGAAAAAGAAAGTGTTTGGTTCTTTGTTTAAGGTTACCAATGGCAAACCTCCCAATTCATTGATGGTTGGTGTTGGACCTTCCTCCAATTCACAAGTTGACAACCACTCGAATGTTTGCTTGCTCCTTCCAATGAAAGTCCCTGAAAAGCTTCTCAAATGAGTTAATAATGATATCGTGCTCAAAGAACAGGGACATGTAGTAGATGGGGATATTTGAATTTAGGGTTCGTTCAATTTGGAAAAATTGAGACTTAAGGTCAAAATTGGCTCAATTAGTTAAGTAGAGGGATAAAAGAGTACATTTTCCCATATCTTTTTTCCTCCTCTTCTGTAAGGGGGCTTGCCTTTAATAGCCGTGTGTAAATTTGAATCGGCCTAGTGACATCTCCATCTAAATAAAGGTCCAGTTGTCATTTGGGGGTATTCGAAAAAAAAATCCCAAAATTCGGTGAGATTGAAATTTCGAATTAAATGTAGCGGGGGTCACTCTAGCAGCAAACGTAAGCCATGGACTTGTGTTGACTTTCTTGTCTACCTTTAAAAGAAAGGCCTCGAGCCCATTATAATTATACTAGCGATGCATGTTCGTTATTAGTACTCTTTTTTCTTTTGCTTTTTTATCTTGATTTTTTTTTTTTTTTTTTTTTTTTTTTTTTTTTCACCCAACTAATCTTGCCTTCTGCTTGACCCTACAATATTTGGTTGTCGAGGAAACTTGTAGGATATTATATCCAATATAGGTGACCACCATAGTTTGAATTCATTCCTTCTAAGCCTTTTGGCTTTTTAATTGGTTTCAATGATTACTAAGCCAATCCATGGTGATTTCTAAAGATCATCTTAATGTGCTGTGATGTTAATTTGAATATATATTAAATTATAAGTTTGATGCCTAAATTTTTAGGGTTGTATTTAATATTTATTTAATTCTTATATATCAAAAGGTTTCAAGCAAGTCTTTAAACTTTTACGTTTATGTTTATTTTGTCTCCATATTTTAAAAAGATTCTAATACGTCCTTGAACTTTGAATTGCCATGCTTTTATTTTTCCTCCGTATCTTTATTGTTATTTTTTGGTTCTCTTTAGTTTCGTTTTCTATTCACTCTTTTGGGAGTTTGTATTATGAGCAATAGTCTCCTTTCATTTCATCAATGAAAAGTTTTGTATCTCGTTAAAAAAAAAAAAAAGATCCTTGAACTTTTACTTTTGTCCAATAAATCCAGTTTTGTTAGTTTAATGAATTATGCCTCCTAACACTTGAATTTTCCTGAAATTAGCTTGCCATATAACTCTAGAATAATATAATCAGCGTGTCATGATGCATTAAACTAACATACAATTGATGCATACACCTATTTGATACAAAGTAGAAGTTTAAGGACCTATTAAAGCACAAAGTAGAAGTTTAAGGATCTATTAAAGCACAAAGATCATATAAACACAATCTTGACAATTAATGATATGAGTCAGCTTCACATTTGTTTCTAACCCTTTTATACTTGTCATAATTAATCTATATGTCATATTTTGCTTAATTGGAGTCTTTTTTTTTATTATTATTATTTTTATTTTAGTTTAACTCTTCTTGCATTGGACTTTCTTTCTCTCGTCTTGTATTCTTTCATTTTTCCTCTTGAAAAGGTTTGTTTCTTCATTATAAAGAAAAGGTTGTAATGTATTATTAAAAAAAAAAATTGTAATGTGGTTTTCTTATTTTATTATTTGCTGCTGAGATACCATTCTATTTGCCTTCTTTCTTCGCGTGTTCTATATTTTTAATTCGGTAACTCAACGGCTTTCTGTATATTTATGAGGTAAATTTTCCATCAATTGCAGATGACGACGACGATTGATTGTGGAAGTCTCCCTATGGATGTGGCCTTTTTATATGTGAAGTCAACTGTGTTATCTTTTTGTTTTTCTTATTCGATTTTTTTAATAGAAGTCACCCATGCTTTCAGAGAATGAGTTTTTTTGGGCCTCTTTGTCAATGATTGACACACTGTTCTGAAATATTTGGACATTCCAAGTTTTTGTTGGGCAGTTCCTTTGTTTCTGCTGCACAGCAACTTAATAGGAAGGGTAATGTTTGAGGTCTGTAATAATAAGGGATTGCCATTTGTGTCGTATTACCAGCTGGTACTCGCTCTTCAAGTTTTAACTTAATGCCATTTCATAGACATTCAAGTTGGTCATTCCCTGTTATCCGACAACGACATTATGATTAATCCTAGTTATGGCAAGTGAAAGCTTCTATTAGTTTTCTTCAGATAGAACCGATTAGGATAACACTTTCTGGGGGTTGTTAATTCTAAGTGGTAAATGTGTATCAGTCCTTGAAAGGCAAACTGATCTGGTTATTTGTCAAAGTATCAAATGTGTATCAGTCCACTGGGAATGCAACCTCTACCATGGTTAGGCAAATTTCTTCACCTAAACTTTTGGGTGTAGTGAGCTTCATAACTTTACTTTGAACCCTTCACTGTTCTAAATCATTGAAACTTGGACATGATTTAGTAGATGTAGAGATGAGAATTTAAGTTTGTTTCTGATTATCTTTTTCATTGTTTTTGGATTTTGGATAAAAATTGTGTCTCTAATTTGATGAAATGCAGTGCCGTGCAGAAATCATAGAGTGCATTTCAAACAGGAAGCTTAGTGCAATGGAAACATATGTATCTATGTTAATAGGTCGAGGGGGACTTATAAGCCATTAGTATGCAATAATTTTTGAGTTTCTGTTCCTAAAGACTCAGCATCCTTTTTAAAACCATTTTCCTACTGGCCTTACTAAAACTTTTGGTTAGCCTTTCATCCATTATTCCGTGGAAGGATTTACTGTAGAAGGTTAATGGGTTAATGTTTTCCCTTCCTCCACATATGTGGCCATTAAAAATGTTAATTTATGCTGCTTTGTAATTTTATATTCCAAAATAATCTAGGTACTTATTATCCTGAATAATATCTCACATTGAACCACTAAATTAACTTTCTCGCATCACCCCTTCCCCACAGAATGTGTTCGAGTAAGAGATACGAAAAGAAAACATCGGATCAATCTATCATTCATAGCATCCCATGATTTATATCTAAATAATAATCTTCGCTATTTATTTTCAAAGTAAACAAACAAGATACTTCATTGGAGTGATGAAATATACAAATAGACATCTTCCTGGCTAAATTAGCTAAAAATAGCTCCTTGAACCTAAATATACTAGGGAAAATTCAATTTATACCCCTATACTTTGGGGGTTGTATCGATAAAAGCTCCCAACAAATAATTGTATCAACTTACCCCTCAATTAGATTCCGTTTGAATAACATTAGTTTCCACGTGTGCTAACTTATAATTATTTCAATTAAACTCTTGACCTTTCATAAGTAAATTAATTTATACCATCTATTTGAAATAATGAACGATTTTCAAATGGAGGGTCTAGATTTTTCTAAGAAATCCTCACTTATAAGAATTGATGCATGGATAATTTTCAAAATGAGAGTTTAGATTGATTTACTTATGACAATTTAAAGGTTTAAGGGATAGAATCATAAGTTTCCCCATGTGCGAACTAACGTTTTTTAAACGAAATCTAACTTAGTATGTAAATTGATATCCTTGTGAAAGTTTAGAATTTTAATTGATACAATTATTAGTTTAGGGTTCTTATTGATACAACCTCAAAGTTTAGGGATATAAATTGATTTTTGCCCCCATATACTATTTTACATCAATAAATATCTGGTTCTTGTATTGAAATACTACAAAACAAAAATGTAATTATATGTGCATCCATTTACAACCTAAGCAGCTCGCAACATGATTCTGCCAAAATTTTGAGAGGCTAAGAAGAAAAGGTATATTAAACAACTAATGACCTTACCCACTGAGTGATTTCATTCCTGAACTGAAGTATATATACGTAAAAGCAAAACTTTTTGAAGGTTAAAAATGATCATAAGTCTGGAAGGCTGGCCAGAAATCCTCGTACAAGTTCACTCATGTCCCTGGCCAGCTCACATAATGAAGTCCTCTTTGTGACCCAAGCCATGCTCCCGAACTATGATCTTCACAACCTAAGTATCCATCCCGCCTTTTCAGAAATCCTACGAGTAGTTTAATAGAAAACAATATAGCCGAAGAAGAGCATAAATAAGAAAGAAACAATAGAGAACGATCATTACTTCCAGCCCTTCGCCAGCATATGGTTGAGGGAACAGCATCAACAAACTTATCCTCAAAGATCAATTTACCAGACTTGATATTCCATAGACGAAAGTTGCAGTCTTCTCCACCTAAAACCAGAATATATTTAGTATAAACTGTTACCAGGAACTCCGAGATGTCTGAATATAAAAATATCGAGCATGCACTGAGATGATAGTACCAGACGCGACAAATGTCTCAGTGGGATCAACTCCAAGCTCTATACGAGTATGTGAATTTGCATGCCCATCATAGGTTTGTACAGCGCCTCTCTGGATAAGGCGATGATCATAAAGTCTTACCTGTAGAAACATGAATACGGCGGCAAAGAATATAAAATGTGTAAGTGAGACCTACACACAAACATGATGTGTTTGGTTTGCCTGTTGCTTGGTTATAAATTCCAGCGTTTTTGTAATTACCTTTTCTAATTTTACTTAATTGGTTAAGTTGTTAGTTAGATTGGTTAAGTGTAGCTGTCAGTTTTCCCTATATAAATATTAAATAGGGCCGGTTGCAAATATAGCAAACCGGCCCAAAATATATACAGATTTAGCAACCGGTAGAAAAATTTGCAAAATGGCAAAATTTTAAGTCGGGACGTGTATTTACTAAAATGCCCTTTCTATCTGATAGAAAGTTTTTCTATCACTGATAGATAAAGTTTCTATCAACTTCTCATTTCTTTCTATCAGTTCTTCTCCCAAATTTCCATCTGATTCCAATTACTCTCTTTGCATTCAACTTCTCCATCGTCTTCAGCTCGTTCTTCCGTTCAGGTTTGTTTCATCACTCTTTTTTTTCTTTCTTTCATTGATTTCTTTCAGTTCATTGACTTCGATTGTTCTCCTTTATCAGTTCATTTCGGTTGTTTTCTTCTTCCGATTATACATTTCGAGTACTTGAGGTTTGTTCTTGCTCGCTCGCTCGCACTTTTTGTTTTTTTTTTCCTTCAATTTCTATCAGTTAATTAGCGTTTTTAGCGTTTTTGATTAACTTGTTGAGAAGCGAAGGCGCCGAATCAAATTGTTGGAGAGATGCTGTCGTTTTCTCGGAGACTGATGGAAAGTTTTCTACCAGTGATAGAAAACTTCTATCACTGATAGAAGACTTCTATCAGTGATAGAAAGTTAATTCTATCACTGATAGAAAGTTCTATTAGTGATAAAAAAAAATTTCTATCAGACTATGTATCACTGATAGAAAGTTTTCTATCAGTGATTGAAAACTTCTATACTAATAGAAAGTTTTTCTATCACGGATAGATTCTATCTGTGATAGAAAAACTTTCTATCAGTGATAGAGACTTCTATCAGCGATAGAAATTTAATTCTAACAGTGATAGAAAAATTTTCTATCATTGATAGAAAGTTTTCTATCACGGATAGAAAGTTCTATTAGTGATAGAAAATTTTTCTATCACTGATAGAAAGTTTTCTATCAATGATAGAAGACTTCTATTAGCGATAGAAATTTAATTCTATCAGTGATAAAACTGATAGAAAGTTTTCTATCAGTGATAGAAAAACTTTCTATCGCTGATAGAAGACTTCTATCACTGATAGAAAACTTTCTATCAGTGATAGAAAATCGATAGAATTAACTTTCTATCAGTGATAGAAGTTTCTATCACTGATAGAAAACTTTCTCTATCACTGATAGATTTATCAGTGATAGAAAAACTTCTATTAACTGATAATTCTATCAGTGATAGAAATTTTTTCTATCACTAATAAAATCTATCAGTGATAGAAAAAAATTCTATCCGATAGAAACCTACCAAAACAAAAAGAGAGGAGAGAAATCCACCAGATGTGCGCGCGCAATTCAAGGGAAAAATAAGGATATAAAAAATTAATTCAAAAATTTTGCCATATTTGCAAATATTTTAAAAAATTGCTAAATTTGCCATTATTTACCCTAATTTTGCCACCTATTACAATTATCCTATTAAATAGGGCCTTGACTTAAGTCCAGTATATCGTTCACCGATAGTAAAAATGAAAACTCATGCCTGAGTACTAGTGATGGAGAAGATTCCCAGATGAGTTTGCACGAAGAGGAGGGACAAAGCATTCATAAAGAAGGCAACCCATGGCATGTAAAAACTACATGGATATTCAGATGGACGACAAAATGAGGGACCCTGTTTCATCGACACCCGTGGTCGTTGCTTCTAACGAATTAGTCTAACAGTTCTCACCAATGAGGACAGTACTTCGAGATATGATTTCTTTGCAGTAGTTCAAAGTGATGCTTGCTTTTTTTGTATCATAGCACGACATTTAGCGAGAGGCTTTGATCAGTAAAAAAAAAAATAGAGAGGATTGCTTGTGTGTGTGCTTTTGTGATTCCTAAAGCTTAGCTTCGAGCTGGACGTGTTTGATCTACTTCTTCTGTAACCGAAACAAACTTAACCTTGAAAATTCTTCTTGTGTTTTATAGGGCCTTGACTTGTAATTAGACTCATCATCATTTTAATAAATCATTCCCCACTTTGGTCCACACCCAACATATCAGAGCTCCAAGATTCTTGGGCTAAATGGCAGGTAAAAAACCCACTACAGGGGACCCCTCCCTAACCAACAAAGAGTGGAACCACAAACCGCGTACTCTCACCAATATCGATAACTCGACGCTTACTGTCAGTAGAAGATGCCATGGTTAATATTCAAAAGAATTTTGGTGACATTCATCAAATGATTGGAACAATTGCTCAGCCAAATGGAACTACTCTCAGCCAACCAAGATCAACCCAAACGCCAAGAGAACAGACTAGGAAGTACCTTTCAAGATAAACAGAATGCTGCATCAAAAGCTCCACACACACAATATGGGAAGGTACTATTCCTAACAGGGTGAAGTTCTTCTTGTGGACTTTAGCTCTCAATAGTATCAACACTATGGATAAGGTGCAAAGAAGATATCCTAGCCTTCAAATATCCCCGAACATATGTATTCTGTGCTGTAGAAATGAGGAATGCCATCTTTTGCTTCATTGTGATTACGCGGATCAGGTGTGGAATCGGTTTGCTGAAGCTTTTGGGCAGGAGGGTTGCGAGCCTAGAAATGTGGTGGATTGGTTGTTTGAGATTCTGGTTGGAGGAGGATTAAAAGACAAAGCAAGAATCCTTTGGAAAAATTTCTCTAGAGCTATCATTTGGCACTTACGAAAGGAAAGAAATGCAAGGGTGTTTGCAGATAAGTTCATGCCTATTGATATTTTTTGTGATCTTGTACCGCTTTCGGCCTCTAATTGGAGTGCCCAAGATAGGTTATTTTGTAATTACTCAGCCGCCATGATTAACCTTCAGTGGAAGGCTTTTTTGTAGTTTCCTTAGGAGGTTGGGATGCCTTATCCCACCGTCCTTGGGTTGTTTTGGCGTTGGCTTTTGTGAATAAAGTTTCCTATTTCTTCTCAAAAAAAAAAAAAAAAAAAAAAAAACTCCACACACACACACACAAAGAGAAAGAAAAACCTTCAAGATTGGCAGGTTAGTCTTCGTAAGGTATGAAGCAACTAAACCAAATGATTAGAGGATGAAGCTTGACTTACCAACCTTCAGTGGAAAAATGAATATCGAAACCTTTCTCGGGTTAAGCATGTAGAAAGCTTTTTCAAATATGCAAATACTTCGGGGAAAAGGAAGGTTCAAATATGAAAAGGAACTCAAGCTAAAAGGAGGCACCTCGGCACGGTGGGATCAATTGGAGATCAATCAGCGAAGATACGCGAAAAAACCTATCAAGACGTGGGAAAGAATGAAGAAATTGATGAAGGATCGGTTTTTACCAGAAAATTATGAGCAGATTACTTTATAATCATTACCAAAACTAGCACCAAGCCACCATGGATCCAAGACAGTGACTGAATATGTAGAAGAATTTCATAGGATGAGAGCAAGATCAAAAACCGCCTGGTGTCCCTACAAAAGAGGCTACTAATCCCTATAATAGATCAAACTTAGGTAAGTGCTTTCGATGCGGTCAAGGCCATCTATCTAATGATTGTCCTCAAAGGAAATGAAGCTCTGGAAGAAGCATTGAGTGAAGAATCCGGAAATGACACATATCTTGAACCCAATGATGGAGAACAGTTATCATAAAAGGTCACTCCTTACTCCAAAAAACGGAGTCTCACCCACAGCAACACTCATTGTTCAAGACTCGGTGTACATTCGATGGAAAATTTTGCAACATTATAATTGAAAGCTGGAGCAGTGAGAACATGATCTCAAGGAAGTTGATGACAGCTTTAAACCTTAAGACTAATCCACATCCCAATCCATACAAAGTAATTTGGATTAAAAAGGAAGGTAAAGCTCAAATATAAAAAAAATTGAACCATTTCTTTATGAATTGGGAATAGTTACAAAGACTAAACTGTGTGCGACATTTTGGACATGAATGCATACCATATACTTCTTGGACACCATGGCAATATGATTTACAAGCAGTTCATAGAGGTAGAGAAAATGCATATGAATTCTCATGGAAAAAAGATCGTGCTGTCACCTTTGACAAAACAGGGCAAATGAACAACTCAAACTTCTAATGATAAAGGCCAACTCTTCACTATTGTAAATGGAAAGCACTTCCACTCACAACAAGACGACATGATGTGGTGTTTAGTTGTGAAAGGGGAAGAAGAAGAAAAACAAGATTCTACTACTGCCTATTGAGGTCCTGAAAATTTTGAACAAAATTCCAAATTTAATGAATATTCGATTCGACCTACCAGGCTACGACCTCCTAAACATACAACATCATAGTGATTCTATCTCTGGTTCAACAATACCGAACCTACCTCACTATAAAATGAGCCCAAAGGAGTATGAGGTGTTACATGATCAAGTCTATAATTTACTTAAAAAGGGGCATATACAACATAGCTCGAGTCCTTGTGCAATCCCTGATTTATTAACACCTAAAAAAGATGGAATGTGGAGCATGTGGGTTGATAGTCGAGCTATCAACAAAATTACTATTAAATATTGTTTTCCCATTCCTCATATAAGTGATTTGTTAGACCAATTGGGAGAGGCAAAGGTATTTTCTAAGGTTGATTTAAGGAGCAGCTACCACCCAATTCAAATCCAACCAGGGAATGAATGGAAGATAGAGTTCAAAACAAATGAGGGATTCTGAGTGGCTTCTCACGCCCTTTGGACTCTTAAATGCGTCAAGCACCTGCATGAGGTTTAATGAATCAGGTCCTCCAACCTTCCCTTAATAAATTCATTGTGATTTACTTTGATAACATATTAATCTATAGTAAAACCATGATGAACATTTACAACATTTGCACTCTGTTTTTACTTTGGCTGCAAATAGCTTATACATTAACTCCAAAAAAATGTCTTTTCTAGTAGATATCTTTCTTAGGTTGTTCGCTCCTTTTGTGATTAATATATCTCTTTGATGTCTCTTGTCTAAAAAAAGAAAAAAAGAAATCTTTCTTAGGATTTTTTTTATTGGAAATTCTGGAATTAAAGTGGACCCTTGGAAAATCCAAGCCATTACCGATCGGCCAACACCTACCTCTATTAAAGATGTCCAATCCTTTTTAGGACTTGATTCTTTTTGTAGGAAAATTATTCGCCATCTCAGCTCCATTTCAGCACCATTAACAAAAGGACAATTCCAATGAGGGCTGCCCAAGATGAGAATTTTGCTAATCTAAAAACACAAGCTAAGTCACAGCCCAGTTTTAGCACTTCCAGACTTCAAACAACCTTTCGAAGTGGCTGTTGATGCCGCAAGGATTGGGATAGGAGCAGTATTATCACAAAATAATCCCCCAATAGAATATTTTAGTTAAAAACTTAGTCCATCTCGCCAAAATTGGAGTACACATGAATATGAATTGTATGCTTTGGTTAGAGCACTCAAGCAATGGGAACATTATCTTCTTTCAAATGAATTCATTCTTTTTTACTGATCATTTCTCTCTTTTAAGTTCCTCCGATCCTAGAAAAACATAAGCAGGATGCATGTTCAATGGATTACGTTCCTTCAACGTTTACATTGTGTCACAAAACACAAGAGTGGCAAAGCTAACAAGGCCATAAATGCCCTCAACCATAAGCACAAGCTCCTCACGGTCCTATGAGGGAAGTTGTTGCTTTCAATCACTTACCTGATCTTTATGAGAATGATAGTGATTTCCATTTAATTTGGTTATTGGTTTGTTGTTAGCTGACTTTAGCTATGGTTAGAGGTTGTTATGTCTTTAAACGACCTGCACTATATTTTCTTGTATTTGACAGTTGGCTTCTATATAAAGCCACTGCCATGAACCTTTATTCAATATAAGAGATTTTCCTAAAGATTCTCCACACACAAATTCTTTCCTCAAGAATTTTGCAAGTATGATCTTAGATAACCTTTTATTTCTTGGAGACCCCAGAATTTTTTAATCTATCAAGTCATTCCTTAGAAGCAGAGAATCACTCATAGTACCAACTGGAAGGTCTTTTTTTAACTTCCTACTTGATCCGGGTTGGGGTTGAGGCTTCCCTCCCCATCTGTAACATCGTTAATTTATAATATTATGCGGAGTGAAGCATGGAAAGAGAAGGTTTCTGGGTTAGTAACTTAGTATTAAGGGAAGAGAACCAAACCTCTCCTACTGTCTTATAGTTTATAATTTGGCTTCCTCAAGTATACCAATTGTCATATTTCAGCTAAGAGCTCTATGTTGCACAAGCATGTATCTTTTGACCACTTTTCATCATACAATCTAAAGAAGAGTCATACTAACCGATCCTTCCATGGAGCTTGCCAAAAAGTATCTGTCATCAAACTGAAGTGACACCAAACTGTTTGGAATGGGGGTATTTAAAACAATTTAAATTATACAAAAGAAACACTCAGACTTATACAATTTGAAATACAAAACTACCTTGATATGGATGAAGGCATTTTAACCGTGCAAGAAGGAAAAATGTTCCCAGTGAGCTGCATGCCAAATAACTCAAAACATCACCTATAGTTTTCATAGCCTAAAACAGCACATCTCAAATCAGGTGTGCAAGGACTTAATAAATGTAAATAAAACGTAACCTTTGAGAAGGGGGTTAGCCACTTAACATCGACGATTCACTGAAATTACTAAGAGAATTCCCTACTAAGATTCACGCTAGAAAGAAAACTGCTAGTATACATCGGAATAAGATAGACTTTCAGCACGTAAAACTTTTGAGCAAACTCAAACTAATACTTAAAGTCCTTTTAAATGAAGTTTCAGTATCTTATTCATGGTTTTAGTTTTAAAGAAGTGAACACAGCCAACACGTTCATCATTCAAAGATTCTTACTTTTGAGAAACTTCTTCTAAGACTTCGTGTAGTATTTAATACTGATAATATATTACATTGTAACTAATACCTTATCATTTTAAACCCAGGAGTGTGGATAAATTTTGGTACACCTCCAGTAATCTCAAGGGTTAACTATCTAGTCCTTCGACATGACATTGGTAACGCGAAAGATATTTGATATCTTACTTACGTGGTTGCTATGAATTAAATTGCATAACTGAACCTATGACTATAAAGACATCTGAATTAACAAGACTAAGCCAACCTAGGGTGGTTAAAATTTTCCATATCTTAAGACAACCTCATAAACTTATTGTTTTTTTTTTCACCAAGAAACAAACATTGTATACTGAAACTTGAAAATACCAGACAAATTTCTAGAACAGATTAATGCTATTACCTTAAACCACTGCTGAGAAGACGTTCTGGAGTTTCTATCTGCAGGAAAGTAAGGAATTCGATGCCTTGAAAGTCTTTTAAATACTTCCTGTCTTTCACGTGTATCAATTGTCAAAATTATGCCATTTCTAAGTCCACACAGAACAACATTTTCCTGCAACGAGTTGTCCAGTAAATTAATATAAAATAGTTCAACATTAGACAAGCAAAAGGTATAGACTGCCAGTTCCCAACTTTTTTGTTGTAAAGGTGTTCTTAACGGAACCAAAAAGAACTAATTATTGTTTCTTTAAGATGGACTCTAGGAGAAACTCCTGCATAAAACACATGACTATCTGCGAGTCTCTAAAAGTAATCCTATAAAGACCAGTGAAGTTTATGAACCTTAATGACAAGTTGATAACAATGAATAACATGCTAAAGGCCCAAAATTAAAAGCTAATGAACAAGATGAACTACAATAGCTGGTGTCAAATTAATGAAAAATGTAATCTTCTTGACTTTTGTTTGGAAGGACATCTTACCCCCTCCTTTGCTTCTTTCATTTAATGTTTTTTTTTTTTTTTTGGATAGGAAACATAAACCATTTCATTGATGAATGAAATAGATACAACTTCTTTCATCCAGTGTTTTCGAGGCGCACTCGGGCGCACGCCTTAGGCGACGGGCGAGACGATTTTGCCCGGGTGCGCCTCACTAAGTGCCCAGGCGAGCGCCTTCAATCGGGCGCTCGCCTGGGCGCGCCTTTGTGCGCTTGTCGCCCGATGGGAGGCGATCGCCTTGTTGAAGCGAGGCGATCTACCCCTTTTATTATTTTTTTTTAAATTCATTTAAAGCTTAAAAAAAAAAACAAAACCCTCTCTCACACCCTAGCCCTTTCCTTTGCCAAAAAAAACCCTAACCATTTGAAAAAATGAATAAGATTGAAGAAGAAACGAAGAAGAAGAAGAAAGTAGAAACAAAGAAAGAAGTTGAAGAAAGAAACGAAGAAGATGAAGAGATAGAAGCGGCTAGGGTTGGATGTTGACGAGAAGTAAACAGAAAATTAGGGCTTCACTTAGAATTCTATAATATAATTCTATTTATTAGGAGAGAATTAGGTTGGACTAGCATTAATTCTATTTACTAGGAGTGAGAAAATTAGGTTGGACTGGCATTAATTCTATTTACTAGGAGAGAGAAAATATAAAGTGAAAAGCCTTCATTAGAAATTAAAAATAAAAAGTTACAGAATTATTTACCTATATATATATATAATTTTTTATTTAAATATTAATTAAAAATTTATGTATCTTGTAAACCTTTACTATGACACCATTCTGATATTGATTTTTTAAACTATGTTTATTATATAAATTTATGCAATATATATAATTTTTATTTATTTATTAAGGTGCGCCTCGCTTCACTCGGACGTCGCCTTTTTATCGCCTCTCGCCTTCGGGCAATCGAATGGCTCGTCGCCTCGAGGTGCGCCTTGCGCCTTGAAAACACTGCTATCATCTAATGTTGCTTACCCAATTACAATTAATGAAATTTAAGGAGGTTGTGGAAACGCAAATCAAATTGGATATCAAACATATGATAGGCATATGCATTATTAACTAAAGGGGATCAACAGTTATTTACTCAACCATTATGCGTAACTTAGAAATTTTCAGCTTTATGTCTTGTATTAATGAAATCTCTCATGTTGCATGAGTTTATATATATATATATATATATATATATATATATATATATATATATATATTTACAATAAACGTGAACTTTTCATTGATCTATGAAAAATTACAAGCTACATCTTCATAGCAGTAGATAAAACCTCAAAGCTGGACAGGGCATACTTACAACCTTCCAGAATAACTAGATATAAGCGCAATTATTGAAGTTTGTAACAATATAGCCTTTCCAATACTAGGATAACAGAAATATGTAGCTTGTAATTTTCCATAGATCAACGAAAAGTTCATGTTTATTGTAAAAAATATATATTAAAAAAAGCTCATGCAACATGCAAGATTTCATTAATACAAGGACATAAAGCTGAAAATATCTATCTTGACTGTCCAAGCTAATAAAGCTGTAGTTAACTATCGTGGCAGATGGCTGATACAAAATGCATAGTCCCGGCACACAAATTGTACATTTGAGCCTTGAACCTTAAGCCTTAGGGTCGTAGGAAACACTAAACAGATTTGCTAATCTAGGTTCTGTGAAAATTATGTACACCAATGCTGCAGAAAGATACAAGATTGTTTCACATATTTACAAGAGCTACGCAATTATAATAAGTCACTCAAGTATCTTACGTTTTTTTTTTTTTTTTTTTTGATAGGAAACAAAGACCATTCATTGATATTATGAAATGGGATACAAAAGAGACCTATCGGATATAATTACAAAAGACACCTTCGTTGATTAAAGAGGGTAGA
This sequence comes from Luffa acutangula, assembly GCA_036850905.1. Taxonomy (NCBI): domain Eukaryota; kingdom Viridiplantae; phylum Streptophyta; class Magnoliopsida; order Cucurbitales; family Cucurbitaceae; genus Luffa; species Luffa acutangula. The sequence goes on along the minus strand of CM072087.1, from coordinate 63,993,084 downwards.
TTGACTATAATTACAAAAAGGAGAAGATAATTTACTCCAAGAGATAGCTAACAAGGAAGAAGACTCAATAAAATGGCCAATGTCTTTCTTTTTATCAGAGAAGATACAACCATTTCGCTCCAACCAAAGGCTCCAAAAAAACGCACGAACATGACAAAGCCAAAGGATCTTCTTTTCATTCTTAAAGGGGTGGCCCATAAGAAGAAGAGATAAGAGAGAGAGTATATCACCCGGTCTAGGGAAGAAGAGATAAGTATCTTACGTATGAAAATAGTGTAATTAGAAATGTAAGGCAATTTTTCTTACATGCTTAATCTATAAACATAAACTCACTAAAACAAAGTGAATTACCGAATGAATGAGTTGTAGCGCAAAAACGTCACTTTTACCATGTAAAATCCATGATATCCTGCCAGTTCCCATATCAACTGAAGCAGCTCCCATGTTCGTCCCTGAAGAAACCAAAAGAGATGCATGATATTAAGTACTTAACAGAACATGGACTAGAGCCTAGAAGGCTAGAGAGAAAGAATCCAGTAACAGATTCCTCTCCCACATCTGCAGCAATTCAAGATTAAAATTGTGAATTATAATTGAGAACTATAAGCACCACATTGGCAACAGAATCTAATTCCAAATTAAGTTTTAAAATCACATTATGGCAATGAAAATTTAGTTGAAAATCAAGAAGACAGATGAAGTATAAGGCTTTTATTCACACCCTCTATTGTGCTTTTAGAACCTTATGACAATGACAATGGTAGGGAATGGCAAACTTCGCTAAGCTTCAAACCAGGCCACTGCCTTCTTTCTTTTAAGGTTTTGCAATCTCGCTTGTACTACTTGGAAATCGGATGGATGATTGTTTTTTACTTACCAAAGCCTTCTATCCTCAAAGAACAAATGTATACATCAGCTCTTTATTTATACAGGCATTTAGAATATCAACTTTCTCCTCTAGGGACAAAAATATTTCTCAATATAATATATACATCCATTCATTCAGACACACATTGTCCCAGTTTAAGACACACACATTTGGAGAAGCAATTTCATGGATGGATCGGATAAAACTAAGTAAAAGCCTACAAAACCTGAGGAGCTAAAAAAAAGTTCCTCTAATATGTATGATTGTGTAACAGAGATCACAGTTAAACAAAATGATTGTGTAACAGGGATCAAGAAGAGTTTAAAGAAAAATGTTTTCACCAATCTGCTAAACTCCCTAGGGGTTGTCCAGAACCTAAAAACAGTATCCACGAAAGGGCAGACAAAAACATACTCTCCCAAAGAGTTGAAACGTTATTATTAATATCTTCGGAACTCGGAAGTTCTATTTCTCACCAACCACATTCATTTCCCATAGAATGCACCTACCGCATTGAGCCAAATGATTTTAGCTTTTGCCTTGAGCAAGTGGCCAGTAAAAATAATCAGATAAATTTGAGGAGATAGGAAAGAGAATGTGTTCGAAGGCTTCTAATAGATTCTGCGATGATTGGCAAAGGAAGGACGTTTTAGAAATTCATGATTCAAAGTATAAGCAACACAAGATGGGGACAGGTCTCAAGGCCTAAGAATCTGACTAGCACCTTGTTCTAGGTATTTAAACCAGCTAACACGCTCCACAAGGAAATCTTCACCTTTTTCATATACTAACCAGTAACCAGTTACCATTCCGATTAAGGAAGTTGGAAGTAGTTCCAGTCACGCGCCCAAGAATTCACTTAATCCATTTAGGCCTAAATTTTTTTTCTTCCCATCACTGCAGCAAAAAATCCCAATCTACCATATCATAAGTTTTCCTGCATTGAACTTGAACAACCACTCATTTTTGCCATTCTTCCTTCATTAAAAAAAACTTTAAGTTAGCAATTAGGATGGAGTTAATTAATTGTTTTGCTAGCAACAAAACCCTTTCGATTGCTACAGATTATGGAGGATGCAACTTTTTGCAATATCTCCAATCAACATTGAGCCATGAAAATAGTCGACGTGTGTATAAACTAGTTTGGATATTCATGGATTATTAAAAAGAAAAAAAGGAGCATCTGCAATCAAGTTTTATCTCATAATAATTCAATAAAAGGCTACAATCCACAAACTTTCATACAATTGCAGGGAACTCAAGATGCACAGTGCCCATGTATTTGCTTGGGAAGAGTGTTAGGAATCAAGTAGACCACATATATTTTGGAGGATTAATTAATTTATTTATCATTGTTTTTGTGTTGACTTTGATGTTTATAGCTGTATATATATACTATTAAGCTGTAAAATAAAAAAATAAAAATAAAAAACTGGTCAATGCGTCATTTCTTTCCTTTTTCTGATTGCCTCCCATTCTAATTGCAGTGTACTTATTCTTTATACCTGACTGTTTGAAAGTTTTATTAATGAATGAAGGGAATCAGTTTTTTACTCCAAAACCTTGTAATCTTCAAAAGGATTTTTTCTTTTTTTTTTTTTTTTTTGAGAGGAGAAACATATTTCATTGATGAATGAAATAGAAGGAGCGAAAGCTCAAACACCTAGGCTGGCCTCTCGTGATCCTCACAACATCTCAGCTCTTTATAGTCAGTTGTGGAAGGGGCCAATGCCGAAAAAGGTCAAGTTCTTCATTTGGGAGCTTAGTCACTCTTGTATCAACACCGCCGACGTCATTCAAAGAAAGCATCCTTGGCTTTCCCTATCTCCATCTTGCTGCTGCATTTGTTATAAGGCCCAAGAATCACAGATTCATCTTTTCAGGCAATGCTCCTTTGCATCCGCCTTCTGGGACCTTCTCCAACAAGCTTTTGGTTGGACCTTTGCTAGACCGGGTGACATCCTATCCCTTTCTAACTTCTCCATCGTCGGACATCCTTTTAAAAAAGAGAAGAAATTCTTATGGCTCAACTTCATCTATGCGTTTTTTTGGAATATTTGGCTGGAAGTAAATGTCAGGATCTTCACTGATAAATCTCAAAATATAGTTGCTTTCAAGGATTCTACTACCTATCTCGCTTTATTTTGGAGTAGCAAATACCCCCTTATGTAATTATGATCTTTCCTCCCTCATAGCTATTTGGAGAGGTTTTTTGTAATTATCTTTGATAGGTCTTCCTTTTGTATCTATTTCATACATCAATGAAATGGTTTATGTTTCCTATAAAAAAAAAAAAAAAAAAAAACTTTAAGAACCCATATGCTGAAGAGCTCTTTCTATGGTAAGATTTCTTTTTGAACCCTGAACATCAATCTTACCCAAAAAAACCCCTTGAACACCAAAGTCATAGACCACAATTGAAGATACATGTCGGGGGAAAATCTAATTCAAGCCAATTTTTTTTCAAATGCTCAAAAACCAAATAGAGCAAACCTCCACAAATAGAAACAAATGACCAGTAGCATGCAACTCCACAATGTAGAAACATTACTTAAATATTATAACATATACAAACAGAACAAACAAATATCAGATGTCAATGTATCATATAATGAATCTGTCAAAACTTATGGTCAAAAAATATGGGACACAAGCACAGGAGGACTCTCAGATATGAGAATACGGTGCAATTGTAATACCAAGGGGAACAAAAGAAACGTACCAATCACAGCTCTACCTCCACTAGATTCACAATCAGCCGTCCAGATGGAACAATTGAAAGAAACAACCTCATGTATCCTTCGTCTAATGACAGGAATGCTTCGATTAAAATCCAACGGTTCAACAAGATTAAGAATATAAACTGATCCACCAGATGTGTCAGATCCCAATGTACTTATTCTGGTTCCTCAAGTCAAGGCATTGAAAGAGAAAATAATGAGATTCATCAACACCCCCACCCCTGCAGGTGGGGCCGAAGGAAACAGAATAATGGAAAATAATTCTAGAAAATGAAAGGATACAACGCATGTTGAATATCAGAAACACCATCATGCACCGAAGGAAAGCACTTCTTAAACAACTTTATACAAGATATGTTCGATGACATTTGTAATGAAGCACCAGAAAGTTGCCAAATATCTCCAGGAACTGTTCCAAACATTTGGTTTTCTCCAATCGATGGCCAAACAAGTTCTGGACTACAATTTACTCCACGTCCAACATGTTGATCACCCTCTCCAACTCCAAAGAAACTGCAAGAGTGAGAAATTCAAACCATCAAATGGTAATGCACTATCAATTAATTAATAAGGCATAAAGGTCCACAAAGGAATGGGTTCCGAATCAAATATTGTGAAAAAGAAAACAATCAAAATATTTAGTTAAGTAACAAAATATTAAAAAAAATGCAAGTAATGCACTAATATTAACTGATAAGAAATAATGGTCCACAAAGAAACAGGTTCAGGATTAAACACTTTATAGGAAAAAAACAACCAAAATATTGATTTAAGTAAAATGAAATATACAAAATGAAATGAGTGATTTAGCATAATGGCAACAATAGTGTATACAATTACTTACTGTGATTTTAAGTCATTATTGAAGTTTTTTGCTATAACATCGGGAAGGGTAAGCAACTGGGCTTGCTAGGCTATAGTAATGTTAAGAGTTTACAATCATATTGTGTTTTATTTAGTTACCACGACAGTAGTTAAGATAGGTGATAGGTCTAATTTGTTATACATTTATAATCTCCTAGAATTCCTTGCGAAAAATCCTTTAAAATGAGTATAATATGTGTATAGGTCCATAACGGAAGTTTGGAGCCAAAACGGGACCTAAACGAGCAAAACAAGTCTTAGAGCCAAATTTCCAAGACCAGAGCGTCTCAACGCTTTGTCTACAGCACTTCAGGCCAGAAAACCCGAGGAGGAAGCATTGAGACGCTGCTCGACGCCACAAGAAATTGAACCAACGTCGAGACGCTCTATCCTAGCGTCTTGACACTAGGCAGATTTTTCAGATTTTGCCTTATTTGTTTGGCGATTTTTTCATCTTTAAGCCCTCGTTTCAACGTCAAAATCCCACGACTTAGAGGCCAAGGAGTCCTATAAATAATTAGCTTAGGTTTAGGGTTAATTATCTCCATTGTCTTGTACTTTTGTAGTTGTTTCCTTCACTTGTCTGGTACTTTTTCCCAGATTTAATAGCTTTTTAGTAGTTTTCATGATGTACCAAGGCAAGAATCAAGCTTGTTCATGTTCCATGAGCGGCTAGGCTCTTCCTTCATGTAATCAAGACGTCACATGTAAGTTCACATTCTTTTAATGAAATCTTTTGCACTTTAATTCTTCGATGCATGTTTTTGTGAATTTAGTTCTATGCATATAAGTTTAGGTAGTGCTAGGAAAAGATTGACAACCTTTAACCGCAGTTTATTTAAACTTAATCTAAGTAGCGAATAAGAGAACATTTTGATATTCCTCATGCATCACCAAGAACTAAAGGATTTAATCAATTGTAATTGAGGTTTGTTGTCTATTGCATGTGTAGTAATTCAGCTAGATCTCAATGCGGTTTAGATTAGTTAATCGGCCAATTAATTAATTTAAACTAGAATCAAACTTGCCATTTGCATGTTTGTGATAGTTGGATCACGACTTTCGGGTTGTTTCCGGAGTACGTTGATCTTAAACATGTTATTGATTGTTTAGTGAGATTTATGATTTAATTGAATTGAACTTACTACGACAACCCCGATTACATGAATTTTAAGGTATTGATTTGAATTCTTGCAATTTCTTACTTTTTATTTTCTAGCTCTATTTCACTTTCCATAATTGTTCTTTACACTTTCTCCTAAAACCCCTTTTTTTTTGGGATAAAAAGTCAACTTTCATTGAGAAAAAATGAAAGAATACAAGGGCATACAAAAAACAAGCCCACAAAAATCTAGATTTAAAGATTAAACTCTCTTGCATTGTCTAAGCACAAATATATTCAAACAGTATAGCTACTCCATAAATACCTCAAGCAGCCGCTAATATTCCCCGATAATAGAACAGAAGATTCCATTTGACCCTCCAGGGTTTGCACATTAATGGGTATTTCTTGCAAAGCACTATCCCCCGTTCTATCTGTTCCTCGGTATTTCCAAACCTGCATAGAGAAATAAGAGGAAAACTAGCGTCAAAGGAACTAATGTCCTGTCCAACTTATTAGAATAAAGAAACAGAAAAATCTTCTGCTACAATGGTTTGGTGAAACAATTAAAAATGACATGATGATAGCTTAAAAGATATTTAGAAGACGAACAGCAAAAGGATTCTGACAACTTCCGAGGTCTCAATTGGAACAAAACAATCATTATGTTACAAAAGTCACCTAACAAGATTTATTTATTTACCATGGCCCAAGCCTACCAGTTTTTTTTTTTTTTTTTTTTTAAGAAAAAGACCAACTTTCATTGAGAAAAAATGAAAGAAGGAATGTGATGCCCTGTATTAGGCAATATAATAGATTTTTATTAAATGGGTAGGAATTCGGATTAGTATTGTTTGTATATGTCCAGAACATTTGAGTAGCAACAAGTGTCTATAAGGCACTGATGCTTAACATTAAACAGTGCAGAAGTGTATTTAAAATGGAAAAAAAGGGCTCTTTTTGCCTTCCCACCCCCCACCAACAAAGTCTGTTGCCTCTCCTCCATTGCCATCTCTTAAACTTATTTATTTATCCAAAAGATAAGTAGAAGGAATGTGATGTCCAAAGCTAGCAGCTTTGGCTACCATACTTTCTCATATGGCTTCCACCACGAACATCAATAAAATAATTAAACTAATATATTAGGTGATTCGACATTTCATTTTAAAGTGAAATTGGGACAAGTGCCTCCAAGTATAGGATGACCTTTGATAAAGAACATACCACTGGTTTGGATGCCTGTAAATTTTGGAATCTTTCCTTGAAGTTACACTTCCCTTTACTGGAAGCAATAACATCGCCAGATAACTCCCTATCTTGAATCAGCTTCACGGTTCTTAAGTCAGCCTTCCAACATGAATTGACTGTCTGCAGGGGGGAAGATTTTTCTTCAATTATCAATATCAAGTACCTAATTTTTTTTTTTTATATAAGAAACTACACTTTCATGGAGAAAAAATGAAAGAATACAAGGGCATCCAAAAAAAACTTTGCCACTGACACCCAAAGAGAAATATGGAACCTAACGAGGGGCCAAATATCAAGTACATAAATATGATAGAATTTCTAAAGTGAGGGCAAAACTGTCCCATCACAGCTCCGCAGAATATCAAGCAATATCAGCTTACCAACTATGAAAATGCAAGTCCCGAAAGCATATATTCCAAGGAAGTGAAAATAATACCATAGTAATTATAATCCATCTTCTTTTTATAACAATCCAACCTTCATTGAGAAAAAATGAAATAATACAAGGTCATACAAAAAACCAAGCACTCAAAAAGGAATCCAACTAGAGAAATGGACCACAATCAAGCAAAATGAGACCCAATGGATAATTACAAAAAAGCTTTGAAACCAATGTCCAAAAAGATACATGGAAACTAGTAAGAGACCACACATCTTCTGGGCCTCTCTCCACCCGCTTGCCATAAAAATCTCGTCTTCTCACGAATCAACGGAAGGAGGAGGAACTCCTCAATCATCTCCCTATGATCTGCATAACTCGTCTCATCCCTACAGCCTAAAAGTATTACAAAAATGGCTCCAAATCGCAAAAGCAAAAACACATCTCCAGAGAATGTGATCCATCTAAATTATATAATCTAGATGTGAAAAAACCTTTCTAGGAGAATTTTATTCGAGCTTTCTACTGGAGCACTTGGCAAGAAAGAAATAGGAGGATTTTCCAAGAAAATGAGCTAACCTACCACAAACTTTTTGATGTTATGTTAATTTGGTAGTTTCCTAGTGTAAATGCTTTACCACCCTCTTTTTCAACTGGAGAGGTCTTTTGTAATCCTTTTCATGGGGTTTCCCCCTTCTTGTAATTTCATGCTATCAATGAAATTGTTTCTTATAAAAATAAAAAAAAAAGATAAATTTTATAATCTATATTCTATAACATATCAGAAAGTGACCAAAGGTTTTTTTTTTTTTTTACTTTCACTCCCTTATGGAGTTTGTATCCTTTGAGCATTAGTCTCTTTTCATTTATTCAATGAACAGTTTTGTTTCTGGTTCAAAAATATATATCATAAAGTGACCAGGAGGAGGAGAAAGTTTTAATTTCCTCTTTTTGCCCTTACTTTAATATTTTATTCTAATTTAACTATCTAATAAATGTTTTGACAATTTTAATTTTTTATTAATTACATATTTTAATTTAAATTTATTTATTCTTATAAACAAATTAAATTTTAATTATTCACTTCTAAATTTGTGAAGTTACTTTCAATCGCAAAATAATTAGTGATATTAATTATTTTCGTTACGATATTATTTCAACTTTAAAATATTTATAGACCTTCATATGGCTTTTTTTATTATTAAAATTTTTGTTTATAATACGGTAGTATGTAGTCTTCTTTTCTTACATACAAAGATGAATTCTTTAAATTATTTTTATAACAAACAGCCCAAACTAAAGAAGCCAATCAACTAACTATACAAAGGGGGCTTCGATCCACGAAATAAGACCTAAAGTGTAATTATAAAAGTCCTTGGAAACCAACACTGAGATAGAAGTGTTAAACCTAGCCAACAACCAAGCCTCCTCCAAGATCTCTCCAAATCCTTACAAATTCTATTATTCCTTTCAAGCCAAAGGCCCCAAAGGAGTGTAAAGAAGCCAGCCTACCACAAAATCCGACCCTTATCATGAAATGATGGATGCAAAAGGACCTCCACTGTAGAGCTCCACTTGTTGTTCCTAGCTAAGCAAACACCAAACATCTGGATAGGAAAAAAAGAACAAGCTATTCCAAATAGAACGTACAAACCAATTGCCCCAAGGGATATGATCTAGGTCCTTGAACACACTCAAAATGCAGTCCAAAGTATTCACGCTTCCAAGCAAGGCCTACCAACTAGAGAATTTAACTTTCTTTGAAATTTAAACCCTACACAAGATGGACAGCTAGAAGTTGAGATAACTCAAAAGGTGGAAGAGCTACAAGAAGACCCCTAGGAAAGGTCAAGAGTCCACATATGATAATCCTTTCCCCTAGGAGCAAACAAGAACCTCTACAAAGAAAGGAGATCCAATGCATCTGTTGTTTCCTTATTCAACACTAGACGATGAAAGCCAAAAGAAAATGAGGAAGAGGTGTCCAAAGAAGGAACAACAGAAGCCATAGAGTTCCTTCTTAGAGAACATATGATAAAGACAAGGAAATCTAGAACAAAGAATGTCACCCTACCAAGTGTCTTCCCAAAAATAAGTTTTGGCCCTATTTCCTATAGAATATTTCACAAATTGAGAGAAGAAAATAACCACACAAGAGCTTGATCCAGAAGTTTCTAAAAGTGTCATTCAACCCCAACAAGGCGTGCTCAAAAGGGTGGGGTCCATGTTTGCTCACAATAACCCTATACCACAAAGAATCAGTCCTTAAGGGAAGAGCAACATCCATTTAGGCTTTAGCCAATTGGATGTCATTGCAAAGCCTCACATTGCCAATACCCAAACCTCCGAGGTCCAAAGGTCTTGACACAACTTCCCAACTCACTAAGTGGTGAGACCCCTCATGTTCCTCATCCTCATCCTCCAAGAAATCTCTCAGAAACCTCTTCATTCTTCAAGCTCTGATAACAAAGACTGAAAGCTTAAAAATGGAGAGGAAATAGGTTAAGATCCCGCTCAAATGAGTCGTTACTTTGGAGAATTTTGAAGGATCTCATTAAATATGGTTAGGGTAATAAAACTATTAAAATAATTAATTCAAGTAGCAAAAACGCTCTACTTAATGCCTGAAGTTTCTAGGGCAGATTTTTCAGAGGTCCAAGAGTGTGATCCTGTTAGTTCTCTTTAGTTTATTGTTTTGGAACTTTCCTCTCATTTTCTGCTATCCTAATCGTTATAACATCCGTGAGACTACCCTATAATAGTTCTCAAAATGTCTATCTACGAAATAAGCAACCTATCCCTCGCTCGAACTTTTATCCTGCATTGCACAGAAACTCAGTACATTGTTGATAACGGCTAACAACTGGTGGTAGTTCATATAAGATAGAGATAACTTCTATTTACACATCCCAAGACATGACATGCTCGTTACGAGCTTTCTCTTTATTTATTTATTTATTTATCTTTTTTTTTTTTATGAAAATACCAGCTTTCATTCCGGAAAAATGAAAGAAAACAAGGACATACCAAAAAAGAAAAAAAAACAGCCCCAAAAAGACCTCCCTTGAAGGAAGGGCTGCCAACTCAAAATGATAGAACCTAGCGTATAATTACAATAGGCCTTGGACACTGAAGTCCAAAGAGAAACATAGAATCTAGTGAGGGTCCAAACAACCCTATTGTTTCTCTCACCCCAAAGATCCCATAATACAGACACACCCCAGCTAACCATAAAAATCTCGCGATAAAACGGCGGATGGAGGAGGAACCCCTGGATCATCCCCTGAAGTCTCTAAATCGTCTCGCCTGAATCCCGAACACATCATAAAAGAAACTCCACACCAGACTGGCAATTCCAAGTCAGCACTACAAAACCCTAGTCATCGAGGGAACATCCACGACCAAGCAACCGCATAATTTAGGTACCTCGTGTAATAGAGAATTTGATGCATCTTACTGTCCACTTATGTTTCTCCCGTTTCCCGTTTGCACATAGCCTTTGAGCTATTTCTGTTATATTGGCTATTTCCTTAGTTGGTTATAGTTTGTTGGTTTAACCGATTGGTTTGTTAGAAGGATGGGCTTGTATTCACTGGTATAAATATCAGTGCTGAAGTATACTTCAGATTATTATTGAATAAAGTTGATCTCTTCTTTGGTAATACACCAGAAGTCACATACTGTTTTTGCATAAACGGCATTTAGCCCCTTGACAAAACAACTAAGTATGGAGATTTTGTGGGAAGCAGATTGGGTATAGAAAAGCATGAATCCTAAACCGACAAGAGTGAAATTGGTAGTATCCAGGCGTTGAGTAATACTCACCGGGGTGGACTTAGAAACTCGTTTATGATGAGGGGCTGCAGAGGAGGAGGAGGAGGAAGTGCGAGAAGAGCCAGGTATTGGGCCTTTGAGAGGGAAATACCTGTTCTTCTGGGCATCGTAGTAATAGCCAGGGAGATCTGTAATGGAAGTATTGTGAGCAAAATTTGGCATTGATGAGAGACAATGGATGAAATAGAATAACAGCTGAAAGCAGAAATAGAACCTGGTGGCATGACTCTTCAGAAAGTGGTGGCGGTGGGGATGGAAGCAGCGTTGCGAATGAAGAGATGGAAGAGTTCGAAGCGGTGGTTCGGATGGTCAGGGAACTGGAAGTGCCGATGCTGACTACCGACTAGCCGGGCCTGCAATAAACCGCCAATTGAAGTAAAATCGATTTTAGGAATAGGTTAAATTATCAAAAATACCCCTAAACTTTAAGGATTGTTTCAATTATGTCCCTAGACTTTCAAAAGTTTCAATTATGCCCTTGAAGTTTCAAAATTGTTTCAAAACTACCCTTGAAGGCTTTTTTTTGTTAAATTCATGGATGTAAAATGACGTGTTTGCATATATATTGTTGCTTATGTGAATAGATTTGAACACATACGTGGAAAAAACGATAAAAACACATGCAAACGCATCAATTTTTGTCGATAAATTTAACGGAAAATGTCTCCAAGGGTAGTTTTGAAACAAATTTGAAACTTCAAGGGCATAATTGAAACTTTTGAAAGTCCAGGGGTATAATTGAAACAAACCATAAAGTCGAGGGGTATTTTTGATAATTTAACCTTAGGAATACGAATCATAATTATAATTTGTAGTTACAATAACCATACTCAATAATGGTTTCTCGAGAATTAGCAAACCCGCCAATAACAGCAATAACTCAATTAGCATAAAAGTGTACTGGTAACCACAAGGTTTGTGATTCAAATTTCCTGTTCTCGTAAAAAAAATTAAAAAAATAAATAAAAAGAGACCGAGCAAACCCACTAAAAGAATAGATAAAACCAAACACATCCACCCTTCAATTCCAATAAAACAAAAAAGCATGAAAAAGAAGGTAAAATACTATTTTGGTCCCTCATGGTCGTTTCCAATAGGTTCCTAAGTTTGAAAATTGAACAATCAAGTCCCCATTGTTTAAAAAATATTTCTATTGAGTCCCTGAACGGTTAAAGGTGATTTCACGAAAGTAATAAAAGAAAAATCACAAAATTTTTGTCCAAATATAATTAAAATAGAGGAAGAATAAGTGATGAAAATGAGGAGTGATTATTATTGTCTACTTGATTCTAACATTTTTTATAAGTTTATTTTAATTGATTTAATCCATGATGTATAATTTGATTATACTAGTCAAGTAACACGTGTAATGCACGTGGAATCTTATAGTCTTAAATTAAAATAAGAGAAAATAGTAGTTTTTTTAGTATATGTAATGTAACAAAAAAATACCATATAACTTTGTTTTAATTACCATAAACTTTTGAAAGTTAGAGATAAAAATAAAAGATTTCTTATTATATAGTACGTATACAGACATAATAGTAGCACACACGTACATAACACATTTTTTTTAAATGTAAACTTTGACAATAAGTTTAATAGTTATCTTATAAAAATTTCAAAGTTTAATAATTATCTTATAAAAAATAAAAATAAAAGTGGAAAATACACTTTTAGTCCCTAGGGTTTGAGTTAGGTTTCATTTTGGTCCCTGAGTTTTCAAACTCAACTGTTTAACCCCTGAGGTTTGGTTTTAGTTTCATTTTGGTCTTATCGGTTTTGTGCAATTTTTTATTAGGGTTTGATGTTTGGGGAAGAAGAAGATGAATGAAGAAAATAAAAGAAAAATAATAAAAAAATATTTAATATATTATTTTATATATATATATATATATATATATATATATATATATATATATATATATATATATATATATATATATATATATATATATTTATTTATTTATTTATGTATTTAATAAAAACTAATGTCACGTCAACTACCTGTAGAAAATTTGACGGAGGGACTAAAAACGTAAAGAAAATCAAACATCAGGAGCTAAATTGTTGAGTTTGAAAACTCATGGACCAAAATGAAACCTAACCCAAACCTCAAGGACCAAAAGTGTATTTTTCCCTAAAATAAACAACTCGGGTTCTAGTACTAAAGAAAGCATAAACTCCAATGTTTAAAACTCTTGGAAAATCATTTATGCTATAATTAAGCATTCTAAATTCAAAATACAACAAACAAAAGTAATATCTGAGGCACATTGAAATTCGATACTATAATTTTAAACAACTAAATTTGTTGGGAATATAATTAAATTTTATTAAATACAAAATTTAAAATGTCAAGATCTTAAAATGTGTATTGCAATCTTTAAAAAATTATATTTATTTACATGAATTTATGATTTATCCAAAATTGTATTTACTTCAAAGAATTGATGTAGATGTAAGTAACATTTGATTACATTATAAATATAAAAAATGATAGATAACAAAACTTCTTTATCGACAAAAATAAAATTTTGAATTCTCAAGGTTTTATTGTGATAGGGTTCACAACCAAAATACATCAAGTATATATTTCAAGGTTTTGTCAATTTTATATTTTCTTTTTATACATGGATCACACCTATACACAAATAAATATATGAACAGTTGCACGAATAACCATCTTCATATGAAACAGTTGCACGTCGACATCAATTGTACCTATTGGACACAACCAAAATAACACCTTAGTGTGACACGGTTCAATAGTGTTTCCCTCACGAATAACACAAATGTGTAATTTTTTTTTTTTTTTTTGAAAATCTTGAGTTCTCTTATAAAATAAGAAACTTCCCAATAGTTTGACATTTTTTTCAATTATATATTTTCTTCTTATACATGGATCGCACCTATACATGAATAGATACAACAATTCAATGTGTAACCATCTCCATGTGAACAGTCGCATCCCGTCGACATCAATTGTACCTATTGGATAAAATTTCATATAGTTTGACATTTAACCATCTTTACACGAACAGTCGCATCCCGTCGACATTAATTGCACCTATTGGATTGAATGGACACTTATACTTGAAGGGTAGCGTCTCATAGCAAAGGACAGAATAGGAATTTACTTAAAAAGTAAGGGCATAAGAGGAAATGAAAAATTCTCCCCCCTTAGCCCCTTTTATATATAGTATAGATTTATATGTATATATAGGGTGTTATAAGTAATTTTGGACTACCCCGATGCACAAGGAGCTAACAAGGACAACCGAGCAGAAATCAGACCATAATATGGACCCAAGAGGCTAAACCGACGAGCGGGACGGGCGCCTTGGCCATGGGCCGAGGCCGACCCTCGGCCCGCTCGTGCGGGTCGAGCCCGTCGGGCCCCATTTGGTCCCTGTAGCCTATAGCTGCCCCGGATCCGCCTGGTTTGTCCCAAAACGCCTCCGAACTCCTAAAAAACCCTAGGAGCATGAGCAAGTATTTATACCCCTCTACGTCACTGAAGAAAGGGACCCGAACTGAATTACCGACTCTATTCTCTTACTTTCCTGCTCTCCTCCCGTTTTTCTGACTTAAGCCTCGGAGCGCGGTGGGGCCTACATCACGCCGGTGTGCAACGGTTTTTGCTGGTCTTGCAGGTCATGTCTTCCCCAGTTTCTATAAATTCACCGTTGATGTCGTCAGGTGAGTCGCTTGGCCAAATTTTGGCATCAACATAGGGTAAATCACCTTGTTGGTCTTTGTAGTCCGAACAAAATGTCGATTTCATTATTTTACTTCAAAACCCAATAGTCAAATCCATGTTTGGAAGTCAACAACAACATAGCTTAACTGACATAAAATATGCGCTTATGACCAATAAGTCATTGGGTTCGAATCTTTCATTCTCAAATGTTGTTTAACTCAAAAAAAAAAAAAAATCCATATTCTATTGAATCATTATGACGTCAATTGATTGTTTAGAAAAAGTAAAACAACAATAATAGTAATGATAAAATTTAATTTTCATGATAATTATATTAAAAAAACATTTAAATACTATTTCGGTTCCTTTGATTCTATTTTGGTATCTATACTTTTAAATGGTTC
The DNA here is from genome assembly GCA_036850905.1 of Luffa acutangula. NCBI lineage: Eukaryota > Viridiplantae > Streptophyta > Magnoliopsida > Cucurbitales > Cucurbitaceae > Luffa > Luffa acutangula. The sequence goes on along the minus strand of CM072087.1, from coordinate 63,977,941 downwards.
ACTTTTTGTTGCTATGTTGTTTATATTGTTTTGTTTAAAATGTTAATATTTAGGTCCCGTTTGATAACCATTTGGTTTTTGGTTTTTTGTTTTTGAAAACTAGGCTTGTTTTCTCTCAATTTTCCTACAATGACTTTCATCTTTGTCAATGACACATTTGATTTTATAGCCAAATTCTAAAAACAAAAACAAGTTTTTAAAACTACTTTTTTTAGTTTTCAAAATTTGCTTGGTTTTTAAAAACAAGCTGGAAAGAAAGGTATAAGAAAAACAAAGAAGCTTGATGATTGAAAGTATGATTTATAAGCTTAATTTTCAAAAATCAAAAATCAAAAACCAAAAACCAAAACACAAAAAACCAAATGGTTATCAAACGGGGTCTTAGATAATAGAGTTATCTACGTAGACTCATTGGAATAAGCTTTAAAAGTTGAAAACAAAATACGGGCGGTCATGAAAGTTGTTATTTGTATGTTGTATTTGTTTATTTATTATTCATTTGTTGGTGTGTGAAAAAAGTATAGCTATGGAATCGAGTATATCACCAGTTTGGGCAGAAATTGATTCCAAAATTGTTTGGAATCTACTTCATGATCGTGACCATCACCTTAATGAGGTTGCTCCCATTATTCAACAACTCAAGCTGTGGGTCACAGATCGTCACATTAGGGGGTTCTTACTAACCCCGAGAGATGGCAACAAAGTTGCACACCAACAAGCTACTCATGTATGCACAATGAAACACTCCGAAGTTTGGTTGGAAGATTGTCCTCCTTGGACCAACAACATCCTAGCCCAAGAAATACCTCAGTCTGATGTTCTGGACAGTTTGCTTGAGTCATTGTTTTTTTTTCTTATGCTTATCTCTTCTTCTAACAAAAAAAAAGTTTTAATAAATGTTAAATTACAAACTTAATCGCTCAACTTTAGGACATGCATCTAATAAATGGTTGAACTTTAAAAGTATCTAATAAATCTTTAAAAAGTTTGTTCATAATAGTTTTTTAACTTTCAATTTCGTAGTTAATGGGTCATTGAACTTTAAAATTATAATAGTTGACATATAATATTCAACACTCTTTAAAATTAACAAACTTATTTGCCATGAAATTGAATTGGTATAAAATACGTGATCTAAAGTTTTAAATTTGTATCTAATGAGTTTGTGGATTTAAAAAATATTGAATATGTAAATGACCTATTAGACCCAAAGTTACAATTTAGTTCATGCTTATTAGGTAGAAATATGAAACTTGAAAGATTTATTAGACAATTTTAAAGTCCAACAATAAACACAACTTGAAAGCACGGAAGAAAGAAAGTTTTTATCGAAATTATGCTCGTTTTTGGCAAGTACCAAAATACTTGTAGACTCTTTTTTTTTTTTTTTTTTGGTAGTACATCAACATTCGGGGATTGGGGGATTGAGCTCAACTCCTTTTGATAAATAATTGTAGACTTGACTAAACCTGTAATTTAATATTTAATAAATAAATGTATAATGGAAGCAATTTGTTACGACTTATGTGAATATTGAATGGTCGTGGACGAGACACATTCTTGTAAGAAATGTTTGTTAGAGTTGTTGGGCAACGATTTTCATCGAGAGCTAAAATGCATCTAGAACGTGTTGAAAATTCGGTGATGGAGATATAATATAATATCATTGGACAAAAAGATGGAGAGTGAAATGCAAGGGTTTCCGTGGGTTCGGTCAATAATTTGATTGAAATTAAAATTGAATCCTATATTAGAAAGGGAAAATCAGTAGCCAAATTATTCAGAATAATACATCTTCCAGTTCGAATTCTCCAATTACTTTGGAAAAACAAATTAGAATAGATCTTAGTATGATACATTGTAAAGTTTAGAGACCAAATTATACAAAAAAAAAATATATATATATATATATATAATAAAGAAAGAAGGAAGAAGCTGGCAAGGAGTAAGTAATGAAGCAGAATGGAGATAAAGGCAGTGGTGTAGGGTACCGGTGGATGGAACATGAATGTACATTGCAATTTGCACGAGTAGGAGACGATGAAACTGAAATGAACAAGCTGGAGAGAGTACAAGGTAAGGGAAACTAGAAGGGGGCTATGCAAACTGGAATTGAAATTGAAATTCATTGGAGGCGTTGTAATTTGTCACGAGGGGATTCGGATTATTTGGTATCACTGCCGACTCCTCAAAACAAAAATAATCCAAGTCCTTATTGAACTCAGCGGCAGCAGTGTGAGTGTGAGTGGTTATGTTAATGTCATCACGATGTTGCAATTGCAGCTGCATCGCATCGACAGGCAGTGCGCCCTGATCGAGAATGATACTACCATCTTCCCACATCCTCCGCAACCTCTCGCTATCAATCATGGTACCTAAATCATTGGACTCCAACGTTCCACATCCACTTCTTATTACACTCTCCAAGTCCCAATTCGTCGTAGAGCCTGTTATTTGTTGCTGCAACCAGGTGCCATTATTGGATATTGGTTGATGATAAATAATATTCTCATTCTCATTGTTGGAAATGGGCGGTGGCGATATGGAATAATTATGATTAGCAGCAGCAGTAGCAGTAGCAGTAGCAGGGAGGAGATTGTGGGTATTGGGGTCGAGGCCCTGGGCGATGAGCTTCTTCTTGATGGAGGAATTCCAGAAGTTTTTTATCTCGTTGTCGGTTCTGCCAGGGAGATGCTTGGCTATCTGCGCCCATCTGTTCCCCAAGATTCGGTGGACGTCGATGATGGTCCTTTCCTCGTCCGCACTGAAAGAGCCCCTCTTGAGATCGGGTCGCAAGTAGTTTATCCACCTCAACCTGCAGCTCTTTCCACATCGCTCCAGCCCTGCCATTTTAGGCACGCGGCTCCAACAGGCCTGCCCATCACCATCACTACTGCTCATGCACTTTATCAGCTTCTCGTCTTCCTCGGGAGACCACAATCCTCTCTTCACCTTCACTTTCGTGCAACATCTGTGGCGATGCCCCTGCCCCATCAACCCCCTACCTCTCTTCTTCATCAATCATTCTAACAAAACTCTTCATATCAATTCATCTCTCTTCTTTCAACTGGTCTTACCCAGGAATTACAATAATAAACCCGTGTCTATATACACACACACTATAGTGTTATTCTTTTTTATATACATAACCCCTTAACCCTAATCTCACTGTATATACTCTCTTGATCATATATTAATATTAATTAATTTATGGACACTTTAGAGGGATACAGGTAACTTGTAGCTAAATATGGATGCCAGGCGGAATAGTTAATCATTCCTTCGGCCCCCATGCATCCAATTATTCAACTTTTGATCACTCATTCATTTATTGAAATAATTTTAAAACCCATCTTTTTCTCTCACTCTCAGTTTGGCTCTCTCCATATATCCTTGTATGTTGTATATATATTGACTATTGAGATGTGTACACATCAGAAGACAGTGAGGAATATTTCATTTCTTCACTCAATCCTTTCTTGGAGGGAGCTGAAATATATATAATTCAAATATTTTATGTTTCTATTATATGCCAACCATGCCATTGATGAATGTATATATATATATATATATATTATGTGAAAAGGGACTAATGGGTTTTTGGAAAAAGCTTCACCATCAAATTTCCTTCCTATCCACTTTTATTCTTCTAAAGTCATCATGTTGTAGTACCAGTTATAAACGTGTTTACATACCTGTTTTGCAAACAAATATTAGGAATTAGATTTTAGATCGACAACTTGAGCATAGTTACGTTCAGTTATATTTAAAAACATTATATATATTTGTTGATCAAATAATTTTTACCCTGCGAGAGGAATGACAAGTTGAAAAAAAGTATTAACTAACAGGTAGAGAATTGTCCAATATTTCACCCTTTTGTTCAACTTCAAACGAATTTGTACGTTATGATTTGGACAATTAAATAAGCATGTTGATTAAAGATGTAACCAATTGACAATATATCCCAAGACACAATTATATTTATGATATGTAGCGCTGGACCATGCACCCATTAATTCCATTATATATAATATATATTTACATGGTTAATGTACTCAAGATACTTGCTTTGCCTTGCATGAATAATTATTTCTTTCAAGCAATTGTTTAATATTTGCAAAATTATATCAATATGATTCCTACTAGCTAATTTGCGCCTGTACGTCAACCAAAACAAAAGTTTATCACAGGGAGCCAAAAACTTCCATCGTTAATTACTTGTAATGGAGGAAGCAAATCCTAGCTAATTAAATTGAATATGTCCAAACAAAACTTCCAGAAAAAAGGTGTAGTTTATATATATATATATATATATATATATATAAAAAGAAAAAGAAAAAAAGAAAAAAGATATAGTATAAATAGTGTACAGTTTGACCCTTCAATTGTACAAAATAAAATATCTCGAATTCATAACAACATGCATGCAAAATTAAACTTGTTTTTTCTTTCTTTTCAAGAAAATTATATTCAGACGAGTGGAATATGTTATATAGTAGACGTGGTGTGGTTTTAGGTTTTTTTTGTGTTAAAATATTGTTTGGACGGAATAAGAGAAAAACAAAAATGCAAGTATTTGCTTAATTTGCATTTGGAGATTAGGTTTTACGGATGAAACTTATATAACAAGTATAAGAAATTCTTGCAAACCGTGTTAATTAAGGGGTGAAGTGTGCTCGTGCAATAGAATTAAAAGAACTTCACACTTCACAAGAAGGGGGAAAAACCCCTCCTTTCAAATTCCTCATCCAATACAAAATAATAATTTTGTTTGTTCTATCTTCTACGGATAACCATTTGAATAATTCCACCATCAAGGAAGGCATATGTTTGCAGTAAGATTTTTTTTTTTTTAATCCAAACAGTAGGTAGGAAGAGATTTGAACATCGTTTAGTAGACATATAATAATGTTTTGACTAGTTGAATTAGGTTTAAATTACAAATTACATGTCAATTAAATCATAAACTGTAACGAGTACAGGCGAAATACCATCTAAATCTAAACAGTTTAAAAAGATATAACGTAGCACGTCGAATTACCAATCTACCACATTAATTGGCTAAATGTATAATTCCAAATGACAAAAATATGTTTATTTAACCGGTAGTTTTTATATATATGTTTTACGAACGGAACAGGACAGTTTTTTTTTGGATAATTGTAATGGGTGGCAAAATTAGGGTAAATAATTGCAATTTTAGCAATTTTTTAAAATATTTGCAAATATGGCAAAATTTTTTAATTAATTTTTTATATCCCTATTTTGCCCTTGCGCGCGCATCTGGTGGTCTCCTCTATTTTTGTTTTGGTAGGTTTCTATCTGATAGAAAGTTTTTCTATCACTGATAGATTCTATCAGTGATAGAAAGTTTTTCTATCACTGATAGAAAGTGAATTATATCACTGATAGAAGTTTTCTATCAGTGATAGAAAAACGTTTTATTCTATCAGTGATAAAAAAACTTTCTATCAGTGATAGAAGTTTTCTATCACTAATAGAAAGTTTTTCTATCACTGATAGAATCTATCAGTGGTAGAAATCAGTGATAGAAGTTTTCTATCACTGATAGAATTAACTTTCTATCGGTGATAGAAAACTTTCTATCAGTGATAGAAGATTTCTATCACTGATAGAACGTTTTTCTATCACTGATAGAATCTATCAGTGATAGAAAAGCGTTCCATCACTGATAGAATTAACTTTCTATCAGTGATAGAAAACTTTTCTATCACTGATAGAAACTTTTCTATCACTGATAGAAATCTTCTATCACTGATAGAAAAATTTTCTATCACTGATAGAAACTTTTCTATCACTGATAGATTCTATCAGTGATAGAAAAAATTTCTATAAATATTGTATTCTCATCTAAACCTTCCCTAACAAGATTTGATCGAAACACAAAAAAAAAAAAAAAGGAAATTGCTGGGATAGGCACTTTCCCCACCCTGGAAAGTTGTATAAGTTGGATTACAATCGACGAATCCCAACAAAACCCACACTCAGTTGTTCATTTATTCCCCCAAAATCCCCAAACCAAAACCCACAACAATAATAATGAGCTCCAACAATGAGCTTCCTCAATCTAACTCCGCCGCCGCCGAGCAACCAAAGAAAATCAAACGCATCAGAAACAATTCCAATTCCAATAAGAGTAGTAGTGAGTCGAACAACAACAACAACAATCACCCAGTGTACCGAGGCGTCCGCATGAGGAATTGGGGCAAATGGGTGTCTGAAATCCGCGAGCCTCGCAAGAAATCCCGCATTTGGTTAGGCACTTTCCCCACCCCGGAAATGGCCGCCCGTGCCCACGACGTCGCCGCCTTCAGCATCAAAGGCTCCTCCGCCACCCTCAATTTCCCCGACCTCCTCCACCTCCTCCCCCGCCCCATCTCCCTCGCCCCTCGCGACGTCCAAGCCGCCGCCGCCAAGGCCGCCCACATGCACAACCTCGACCTCGACGACCACCACTCCCACGTCGACGGCGACCTCACCGAGATCATCCAACTCCCCACCCTCGGCTTCCGATTGCCTTCTTCTCATTTGTTCCTCGTCAATCGTGGAGGATTTGTCTGTATTGGTGTAATGTCGCTGGATGGAGATGACCGGAAGAGTAGAGAAGAAAATAGAAAAGGGCATTTTAGTAATTTTACCTTTTAGATGGCAATATTTTGCCATTTTTGCAAATAGTTTCAATGGCTGCTATTTTTGTAATTATTTTGGGCCGGTTTGCTACTTTTGCAACCGACCTTTTTTTTTTTTAATTACAAAACAAGACAGATAATTTTATATTTTAATATTTTACCGAAAAATAATTCAATAAAAAAAGCATGCAGTATAGGCTAAATTATAAAAAATACCCCTAAACTATGGAGTTTGTTTAAAAAATACCCCTGAATTCTAAAAAGTTTCAGAAATACCCTTGAACTTTACAAAACGTTTCAAAAATGCTCTAGCAATTAAATTTTTTTATGGAAACCGTTAAATGGTTAAAAATGTTTCGAAAATATTTTTGCCGAAAATCTAGTCAAGCTCTTGGGATGATGTGTTGAAAGAAAATAAAAGTACCTAGTGTATGAATACGTGAAAAAATAGGTAAAACTTCTCATTAATTTTCATGGAAGAAGAATTTACGGTGAGAAGGAAAAAAAAAATCTAATAAGGTTACTTTTTAAATTTTTTTTGAAAGTTAGTATTAACGAAACTAAAATTTTTAAGGGTTTCCATCCAAAATTTAACGACAATGGTATTTTTGAAACATTTTTAAAAATATATGAGTATTTTTTTTAACTTTTTAAAGTTCAAGGGCATTTTTGAAACAAACTTCATAGTTGAGGGACATTTTTTATAATTTAGCCTATATTATATAGACAAGCTTGTTCAAAAGAAAACAACTCTTTTGAAGTTTTTTCTGTTTTGTTGTTGAGGTATTGTTATGATTGTTTATTTTTCTTTTTTTTTTTTTTTTTTTTTGATAATATGATATGTGTGGAGGGGGATTCGAACCACAAACCTTGTGGTTAATTGAGTTAAGCTCCTGTTGGCCTTCTTTTTAATTTAATAATGCAAAGAATACAAAAATAACAATGTTGGTGAGTGTTTGTATAGGTATATCAAAGTATATCATTGATATACTCTTGTTAATCGTAGTCTATCACTAACTATCACTGATCGAAGTCTATCACGGACTATGATTGATAGATAACGAAATACAGAGCATACAAGAATAGCAATTTTATGGTGGTGGTCACGGAGCTTGTGTGTTAGGCTTTAAAAATTATATTGTTGATTAAGAGTCCTTGGTTCGTAATGGTTATTTTTGGATTTTATGTTATAATTACCATAAGAGACTTAAATTTTTTGTTCAATTTATGATTGTAGTATAATAATTGTGGACGAGTTTCTAATTACTGAAATGATTGCAATGGAAAGTACTTTACTGATATATTTCATTTAAATTGATTTCTATCGGTAACAATAATTGATAGACTTCAATTAATTGATAATTAACTGATTTCTATCCTCGATAGAAAATGACAGATTTGAATTAAACTAATTTCAATCAGTGATACAAGTCAATAAACTTCAATTAAATTGATTTCTGATAGAAACTGATAACCTCGAATTAAACGGTTTTCTATTAGTGATTATCACCAATAGACTTAAATTAAACTGATGGATAGAAATTAATAGTCTTGAATTAAACGGAACTAATAGTCTTGAGTTAAATTGTTTTCTATCAGTGACTATCACTGATAGACTTGAATTAAACACGATAAAAACTTATAGATTATGATTATCAGAGTCTATCAGTGATACACACTGATAGATTTCGATTAATCAAAGTCTACCAGTGTCTATAACTAATAGACTCCGATTAATTGAAGCTTATCATCAAAGTCTATCAGTATTTATCACTTATCAGTGACTATCAATAATAGGGACTGATAGACTATTGGACTAAGGGTATTTTCGTAATTTAACACATTTTTTTCCTTCTATTTTCGAAAATAATTTTATTTTTTTGCTATTTTTGCAATTTTTTTTTTTGCCGGTTTTTGCTATCTGTGCAAAGCCCCATTCTTTAAATACAGAAAAATAAGAAAGAAGAAGGAAGAAAAAAGGATCCAGGACTCCAAAAGCCCATTCCATTTGAAGTCCAAAACTCTAAAGAAGCCCAAAAATTTAAAGCCCATTGACAAGGTTCTCCCACTCCGCCCCGTAGGTTCGGCTTGGGCATTCTACAACTTGGAACTGGCAGTTACCATTGTCCATATGGTGAACGGACGACGCCGAGACGACGCAAGTTATGCTCGTCAATCTCTCCTGTCAATTGCTCAAACCTGCGCGCCGTCAATTTTCTTTGTTCGCCAAAGCCTTCAACTCTTGGGCTTTACGTATTCGAAATGCTCCCTCCTTTCACAAGGCACTAACTATTTACTCCCAGATGCACCGCCAATCCGTCCCTTTCGACAGTTTCTCGATTCTCTTTATGCTCAAAGCCTGCGCTCGTTCCCACAATCTCTCCATTCTTCACCATCTTCATGCCCACATAACCAAACTTGGGTTCACTACCCATGTCTATGTCGCTACATCCCTTCTCTACGCATACGTCCTCAACTCCTTCGAACTTGCTTGCTTGTTGTTCGATGAAATGCCCCACAAAAACACTGTTACTTGGAACACCATGATTTTTGGGTATTCCAACACAGGGGATGTAGACAGAGCTCGCCAGCTGTTTGATCTAATGCCGTCAAGAGATTTGGCATCATGGTCTGCCATGATTGCTGCGTACATTAACAATCGCAATTACAGGCGTGGCTTGCTTCTTTTCCAGGATATGATAGTTAATGGTATAAATCCTGACCAAATGGCGGTAGGATCAATCTTAAATGGCTGTGCTCATATGGGTTCTTTAGGATTGTTGGCTGGAAAATCAGTTCATGGTTTTGTGGTCAAGAATAGGTGGGAACTAAACCTGGAACTTGGTACAGTTTTGGTTGATACGTACGCCAAGTGTGGATTTTTGAAGTATGCTTGCCAGGTATTTCATTTGATGCCTGAAAAGAACGTCAGGACTTGGACTGCTCTGATATGTGGGTCGGCCCAGCATGGCTACTGTAAGGAAGCATTAGTTTTATTTGAGATGATGAGAAATGAAGGTGTGGAACCGAATGAATTGACTTTCACTGGGATTTTAAGTGCATGTGTTCATGCAGGGTTAGTTCAAGAAGGCCGCAAATACTTTAACATGATTGAAGACTATGGCTTAGAAACAAGGATTCAACATTATGGTTGTATGGTTGATCTGCTGGGTAGGTCGGGATTGGTGGAGGAAGCTTATGGGGTTATTAAGAATATGAGACTCGAACCTAATGTCATTGTATGGAGCTCTCTTTTGTCGGCCTGTAAGCAACATAAAAAGTTTGACATGGCCGAGAGAGTTATTGAGCAGATATTGGAAAGGACAGAACCAGAGAATCACGGTGGAATTTACTCTCTTATATCTGATTTGTATGTTTTGGAGGAGAAGTGGGACGATGCAGAAAAGATAAGGAAGTTAATGAACCAAACTGTGCGGAAGGTTAGGGCCTATAGCCTTATCACAAGTGGATTATAGTTATGGTTATTATTGCATCGTTATTACTTTTCAACTTAGAATATCGTGGGGGCAAGGAAATGATTATGGTCAAGTTCGTATTACTTTCACTGATGCTTTGTAATCTGCTTCCTTACAAATTATTCTCGGAACAATTGACGATGAAACTAGACGAAATAAATCTGTGGTATGCAGTGGTGCATGGCTTCTCAAATGCCAACTCTTGTCAATTTAGCTTGTACAAAAGAGAGCGTGTTGTTGTTTTGTGCGCAGACATCAATTACTACAACATTGGGGGGTGATTGCAAACTGATGGTTCGTGCTATTTGGTCTCGTTTACTTTTTTGGCCATGGTTTGATCTACTGCTCTCTTGCCTATTCGAGATTGACATGCTAATGTGAATTCGGAAAAGATTTTTGGTGGAACCAAAGTGGCTCCAACGACATTGTTTGTCCAGTTTGATCAATTATTTTTCTCTATGTAGATTATGGCAAACCTTGGCTTGTTTTACTTGTATTTACATGTCATTGGTCAATTTGACCAAACGATAGAAATTGGATGTTCCTTGAGATCTCGAGCTAGTCAAGTTTAATTGACTCAAGTGCCATGCTTCATTTGTTGGAAGTAAGTAATAGCTATGAACCCCCTTCCCCTTGCGCTCACAGGGAAAAGGGATAAACAAGAAAGGCTAAACTAAGCAGAAAACTGCTTCCAGGTTCGAAGATATAAAAACAATTTCATTGGTTGTGGGAGAACTCCCGTTAATCTCACTATTTCATAATTAGACCTGCTTGCATTTAGCTTTACTCGCAGGTATGAACTACCCTTTTCCATCTGTATCTTGATCCGGTGCTAACTAATAACCACAGTTATCCAGCTGATGATAAACCAGGTTAGATGCTAACACTTGAACATCAAGTTATTTTCTTTATCGTGGAGTTCAATCCTGGTAAATCGGTAATATAGCTATAGATATATTTGAGAATCCGTAAACTCAAGCTACTCAACACAACGAGAACTACAAGTTGTAGACTTGTAGTTAGGTTGGGCATAAACTCAGTACCACAAATTCTTAGAAGTGGACTCAAGTGGCCCAAGGTTGGCCACAACAAAACAGGCCCGCTTTATGGTGCGTTGCCCAATGTCATGCTGCCCACATGCCATTGGCTTCTATCCAGGCGATCCGCGGTGCGCAGGTGGAATGGAAGCTAATCCTGTTTTGTTTTATCTTCTTCTGAAACAAGGAACTAGTGTTTGTTAGATATGAGCTCGCTGACAATTTCAGTTGGGGGTGCCACTCCCAGAACGCGCTGCTCCATCAACATATCACCCGATATATGTCCAACAACAAAACAAGTCTCCAAATTTATCTACATCCATACCCCAAAAATCGCTCTTTCTCATCAAGAACTGGAATTGAAGGAGAACCCAGCTTTATTCGGCAGAAGAGAAGCAATTGGTTGTGGATTCCTGTTTGGCCTTGCCAACGTTCTCCTACAACCACTGCCTGCAGCCGCTGAAGCCACACCATGTGAATTCACGACAGCTCAGTCGGGCCTTGCCTTCTGCGATAAAGTTGTCGGGAAAGGCCCTGAGGCTGAAAAAGGACAGCTAATCAAGGTATGCCTTCAACCACTTTTACCCCTTTAATCTCTACCATAGATTCAAGGATTTGAAATACTTGATAATCTGAAAGAATGTGAAGAGTGCGTGCATATATTGTTGATGTTGAATTGTGGTATTGTACAACAAATTGGTTCTTGGTAGGCACATTATGTTGGAAAATTAGAGAGCGGAAAGGTGTTTGACAGCAGCTATAGTCGAGGGAAACCATTAACCTTCCGAATTGGGGTTGGTGAGGTATGGATTCTTAGCAAGGACTTGAATGTGTGATGTGATTATATATATATTTGAAGAAACATGGGTGGGAGGGAGTGATATAGTGATTATTGATTGATGGAAGTAAGGTGAAAATGTTCAGGTTATAAAAGGTTGGGATGAAGGTATTCTAGGGGGCGATGGAGTTCCTGCGATGCTTCCAGGTACGTCCACATGGACCAGAAAATGCTTAAAGCATATGGAACTGGAATGGTTTTTAATTAACATAAACTTGCTTGACCTTGTTTGATTTGTATGACTTGTAAAGGAGGGAAGCGGGTGCTAAAGCTTCCTCCAGAACTTGGGTATGGCGCAAGAGGTGCTGGATGCAGAGGAGGTACAGTGAAAATTTTAGTTGTTTACCTTTACATAGTGGTTGAAATCAGTTGTTATTAATATGATAATCCTACTTCATAATCTTAAATGTTGTAGTTGAGAATTGAGAAAGGAGTTGTGTTGATAGTGGTTTTTGTTTGATTACGCAGGGTCTTGTATCATTCCTCCCAACTCAGTTCTCCTATTTGATGTGGAGTTCATTGGGAAGGCATGACATTAAAACTGCGCCTACAGCTTCCACGCTCATTCTCAGCCATTCCTTTCACATCTTCAAATATCCTTCTTATTTGTTTTACTTAATTCCCCTTTTCAGAACCAATTCCTTTTTCTCCCGTTTTGGAGTCTCCACTTGTGAATTCTATTTCTAAGGGCCGGTTACTTGCGATTATTTTTGCACTCTCATCTCTTGTTCATCATTTCTATTTTCAATTTCTTATCTTTTGGCTGTGCAATAATTCCTAATCACTTTCTCTTTTAATAAGCCACACAACAACAAAAATTTGATTTTTTTTTTCCTTTTAAATTTAAGTTTAACTAAGATTTCAAGCCAATTAACAATGTTGGTTTTGAAGCTCCATTACTCTTAGATATATGTTTTTTTAAGCTTTGGCAAAGTAGGTGCACAACTGGAATAAAAGAGTATTGGAAAGGTATATGTTGAAAATGGTTTTTCTTTTTCAAAATCAATTTTGAATTTTGTGATTAAATAACATGTAATAATTTTTTTAATTCAACAAATGTGTGAAGAGAAAATTCATGCCAAAGGTAATGGATGCCTTTATGGAAAGATTGACAAATAATAGGTAACAATATGGTTCATGGTGAAATCATTATCCATATTCACAATTTTTAAAGTTTTTCTAATACATTACATGGAGGGTAACTATCATGGGTTGGTCCTAATGGTCAATAAGGACCATAGAAAAAATAAAAGAGAGGGAATGAATTCAATCTATGGTGGCCACCTATCTAGAATATTTAACTCTTACGAGTTTGATTTATAACGACTTAGTCCCTATATTTTAAATTTTGTAACAATTGAATCTCTAAACATGGGTTATCCACACAATTATCTCATAATTTCGAGTATTTATTTAATAAATAATAACAAGTCCAAGTATTATTTCAAAAAAAAAAAAAAAAAACAAGTCCAAGTAACGTGAAGTTCGGAAGCGAAGGGGCCTTTTCGGTAACAAGAAAGTGGAGGTCCTTAAAATACCCTAAATCCGCCCGGAACCCTAATCTTCTAAACTTGGCCGACAGACGCAATCAAAGCAACCAACGACTCAGAGCGCAATTTGAAGCTCGTTGGAGAGAAGAAATATGGCGAAGTCCATGCGATCCAAGAGAGAGAAGAGGCTGAGAGCCATCCGGAGAGAGATGGTTGATCCTTTTTACGACAAGAAAGACGCTGCGAAGCTCGCTGCTCAAGAGGCTGCTCTTGCTGCCCCTAAGCTTCCAGTGCGTCCCTCTCCTTTCGCCTCCAATGCCTCTACTATGGACGTCGCACCAGCCTCTACTTCTACCGCCCCCGACTCTGCTATGGGTACCCCCTTTGTTCCTTATATTACTTGCGGATGTTTCTTTTTGCTCCTTTTTGTTCATTCTTTAGGTTATATCTTTCATTGTGGTTTCTCATCTCATTATATGTTAATTCTTGCATTATTGCCTCCTTTTGCCTTATTAACTCAACCCACGATGAATCTCGTAACCAGAAGTTCTTATATTGACTAGATGCACAATTTGTTGTCCGTTCGTCCGTTCTTATTACTTTGTGTACTTAAAAGAGGGCTGAGATAGATATACACGGAGAGAGCTGACCTCGGGATAAATTTCATGTAATTCACAGTCTCCTTTTTTTTTTTTTGTTTACCTGATATCTTGAGCCTCGCTTTGATCCATTCTTCTTGAATTAGTCTACATTCCCAACACTCCGATGTTTAGGTTCCCACAATTTAACCAAAGAGAGAACATAGTGGGATGGTGTAGAAGGAATGTTGCACTACTTCAATAACCAATTTTCTGTTCCCTTTTCGATGAAGATGGACATGTTTTTGTGAAATTTCGTTTATGACAGTCTAAACTTAATTTTTGTTTTTTGTAAACTCATATTTTATATATCTTCTTATATAAGCCATATTAGTTAAATTTATTTAAATGTCTAGTTACTTCTTTCTCGTAATTATTCTTCCACCTCCATTTTTTGTTGCCATGAGTTTAGTTTTTCTGTGATAGATGAATAGACATGGGGATCATATTTTAAAACTTATCCAGTTAGGAATATACAAGTTTTAAATTAAATAAATTTCAAGGGAAAGTTTCTGTATGTCTTTCCTACCCCTAATGCTAAACGTAAAGATGAGATCTCGTATGAACCATAAACAATGTTTCCTTTTAAATAGCCATGTTTGTTTTAGCTTTTTCTCTTTCCGATCATGATCCTACTGTTTGTTATGAAAATTTAAGTTGTCGTTCTAAGCCTAATGCTAATTGTTATATTGTGCTTTCCTATGTGCTCGTGTGTGAGAGATTGGATTTTGATTTTAAAATTTTAGAAGAGGTATGTTGCTGGCAGTCCTAGTGCTCCCTCAGGGGTATTTTGGAGGAGAAATCTGCAGCAGATCTTTTCAACTCCAATAATGGCTCCTTAGAAAAAAAAATAATAAACCTTTAATACTTGTTGAAACTATTAGTTTTAACTACTAGATGATAGTTTCTGGAAAAAGGAATATAACGACGTTTGTTTGCATGAATTGAATTGTAATATCACCCAAGTTCAATATGTACAAGTTCTGTTCTCATCTCTGTTGGTGCAGATGTATTTATTGGCACTAGGCCTTACTATCGTTGCTTTGAATGATTTGAGAATAGAGTTGTTGTAGGCTCTCATTTCTTTGTAATGGTCTATTACAGATGTGGAGATGGATGATCACAGTCAAAGCATGACGCTTAAGCCTGTAGGTGGAATTGGCAAGAAATCCAAAAAGAAGTTCAAGGTTGGTAAGGCCAAGCGCCGGGGTAAGTGCAAGATCAAGAGGAACCGCCATATTTAATCCCCAATGACTGATAGATGTATTGGAACCATTTTTTCCAATGGCCAGTATAGTTAAGATAGATAGTCTCTTGGAATAGTTACTATATTGTATTATTTCGGTGTCATTTGTCACGCTTAAAATTTTGGAGTAGGCTAAGTCCGAAGATATATATTGTTTGACCGAGGTGATTGGGCCTGTTTAACTCATGTCTCTCAGTTGAAGCTGCTACGGCGTTTCTTTTGGTTTGGATATATCTGCACTTTTACGATCTGGCTTTCTTGAAAACTTGATTGGGTATTTGGGGTGCTATCAAATATGGCAAAATAGTTGGCATTTTGTCAAATAAGCAAGCAACGAGTTGGGTAAAATTGACAAAAACTGACCTGCAACTTGCAAGTTGGCGACTAGGAAACTTGTCTGGGTAAGTTGTGTATTGCGGCGAGCTAACAGGCTGCTGTGTCCCTGGATCTTTTTACAAGTGAAATGTATGGAGGCGCGCTATTCCTTGTGGCCATTTGGTTTATTGATTTAGGTATAACCTTCAACTTAAAGAAAGTTTCACTATTTAACCAAATAAACTACCAACTTATTCCTGTATGACATCATCATGATTTAAATTATGATATTTTATGATAACAAAACTATTATGTTTTGGCGTTTTGCATTGAACAGTTCAGTGATTTGAGTGATTTGGATTAATCACATCTTATCTTGTTACACACACTGATCTTTCATCTTTTTATTTTTCTCTCAACGAAAAGTCTCAATTTTTGCTTGGAAGCGAAATAGTCATATTCTCCCTTTCTTTACGTCATCGTCTTTCTGAAATGGTCAATCTTATTTATTTATTATTGTTTTTTTTTTAAATATTTATTATTGTTTTATATATATGCATATATAAATTAGAATTTAGAAAGTCTTTGTATGTATAATTTTAATAAATAATAAATTGGAACTTTGAGAGGGGTCAAGGATTTTTTTTTTCCTATTCCGTTTTAAAAGGGATCCTATATTTGAGGAACCCAACCAGGTTTGATAGGAATCAACCCAAAAAATAGATTAATGAGGGAAACAACATATAAAGTCGAACAAATGTGTATAGGATAATCAATGAAATAAATTGTATTGTGATTGTGACTTGTGAGCTGCGAGAGTATGTATCTTCTATTACCTATAGTCACAATTATGTTTTTGACAACTAGAAGAGAGAATTACAAGAGAGGAGAGAAAAATTCTAATGATTGTTGATATGAAGACACTTACGAATAAACCACTCATCTATTCTTCTCTGATTTATTTTCTTAATTTCTTTTGTAATTGTACCCCATCATAAACATTCTAGGTAAGATTTCTCAAAAAAAAAAAAAAAAAAAAAAAACATTCTAGGTAAGAAGTGTCAACTGTGTGTGTTTTTCTTGGGTTGATTTAATGACTTTTGACATTCCCACCCATCCCTTTTGAGTAAAACATCTTTCTATAAACACTTAGCAGCTAAATGTTTATTAGTCCTTAAAAGATAAAAGGGATTTATTAGCCAACATAAACATAGCCATGGAGGTTCTAATCTCCATTCACTTTTTTTGTATTAAAAAATGTTTATTATAAAATATAAAATAATGTTGGTTAATTAAAAGTATTTTTCTCTAGTCCTTGAGTTATGTTAATGTATTATCAATTAACAACCAATATTTAGTAAAAATAGGTTAATAAAACAATAATTTTAACAACACATAAACTTTAATAACTTTTTTTTCCTAATATAATGACATTGAGAATTTTATAAAATATTAATGATCAAATTAAAAAAAAAAAATCTTAAAAATCAGGTATGAATGAATAAGTTTCTTCTTTTTCATTTTTTTAGGATAGAATTAAATTTTTAATTGGAGAACAGGGCGTTCTGTTGTTAGTTGTATTGTTATGAATGCTAAAAGCTCTTGTAATTTTCAAGGGTTGATCTTTTGTAGACAAAAATAAAAGTCATGATATTAATGTTATAGGAGAGAGTTTACTGTCAACAAGAGTATAACTCAATTAACACAAAATTTGTACTAATTACCAAGAAGTCTATGGTTTTTCAATACTCCTACTCCACATTGTAAAAAAAAAAAGAGGGTCAACTTTATTTTATTTTATTATTTCCTTTTTTTTAGATAATTTTATTGTTTTCTTTTGCATTTTAAATTTTTTTAATTATTTTATTATTTTTAAAATGGGGTCAACTTTGTCAATGTTTCTCTATGGTGCGATTTTAATTATTTATTTCTGTTAATAATTGAATGTGGAAAAATAATTGGGCCCACGCCCAACCGGCCCCGCGATAATTAAATATCGTCACCGTAACCTTGGTAATAACGTCGTTTTTTTCCCCTCTTTTTCTTTCTTTTGTCTTATTAATAATAAATTACATCGTGGAAATTTTGATTAAACGTACCCGTTATTAGGCTATGTTCGCTGCTACTTTCATTTTCTCAAACACAATAAATCGTAAAAATAAATTAAATATTTGTTGATGGTCAAATTTCGCTTATGAATTTACCCTTCGCTCCGCGTGAGGATCAACAGTGAATTTGTAAGAGAGAGGGAAAGACGTGACCTGCTAGACGACGAGCAGACGATGCACACCGATGTGGTGTAGACCACACACACTCCGATGCTTAAGTCAGCTTTGGCCGGAAAACACAGGGTGCGTTTAAGGATTGATGTTTGCATACCTGAATGCGTGTGCAGTCTCCCTTTTTATAGATTTCCCCTTAGAGTTTTCGTCGACGTCGGACTTCAAATGATCTCCGGGCCTTTGGCCCTGGTCGGCCTCAGCAATGGGTCGAGACCAACCTCATCCTCCTAGGGTTTTTAAGAATTCGAACGTGTTTCGGGACGAACCAGGTGAAACCGGGGCAGTCACGCTTTGGTCCGGTCTTCCTCTGGGTTGACTTTCTGGTCCCACCTTTGCCCAATTGTCCTCGTCAACTCTTTGTGCGTGTGGTCCAAAATTACCTATAACAATATTAAAATATCATTTTAGTCTCGTATTTTTTGTTTTTTTTAGAATTATTTTTGGTTTAACTATATTTTAGTTCCTATACTTTTAAATGTCCAATTTTGATCAATGTACTTTGAATAAAGCTTAAAATTGGTTTCTATGAAGAAAAAGAATGCATGAGATACTATGGATGAAGAGTGAGTCTCTCCCCAGTATCTAGGAGTAGAGAAGAAAGCACCTCCAACAAAGCATTTATTTCTTGCTTTTCTATTTGGCCAAGATGTGTTATTTTAAAGTTATTTTTTTTAAAAAAAATTGGTTAAATAATTACAATAATTTTCATGAAAATGAAGACAATGTAAACCTATTTTCAAAATGTACCGGTAAGAGACTAGTAGAACGTTTACCATAAACAAACAGAATGATCAATTTTAAGCTTTGTTTAAAGTAAATAGAATGAAACCAAAATATGGGATCTGAAAGATATTTTAACCTAAATTAAATTTATTTGATTCGAACTTCCTTTGCATTAATTAATTTAATCAAAGCTCAAAAACAATAAAAGTAATAATTTAATCAACACATGGTGTTGTAGACTTCAAATCTCATTTGTTGATTTGATAATTTCTTATTCTCAGTCTTCCTTTTACTTGGTCAAAATATCACAACCAGGTCAGCGACTTTAACATCAAATCAAATTGAAGTTTCTATTTTTTTTTTTCCCAATTTGACAACTTCTAAATTTTAGTTATTGCTATACATACATACATATATAGAGAGCAATAGAAATTTAAATTGAGAACAAATAAATTTATTTTTAAATAGTTTTCCCCTTAAAATTGATAGTGGGATAGCTGTAGGTTTTATTTATTTATTCATTTTGAATGGCTGTAGGTTTTATTTATAACAATAACAATGACCTCTGAAGAAATAAAGTAATACCAATATATTTTTGGTTTATTTAAGGTATAAATGAATTTAAGAACCTCCTACTCTTGAAAGATTGCATTTTAATAAACTTTTTCATTCTCCACAATCTTTCAAAATGTTTCGTTTACTTCGAAGAACTTGAACTCTTCCCAATCAAATGAATGGTAAGTTTACATGAAAATAAAACTGGTTGTAATAAACGGTTAATAGGAAAGAACATGAATTTCATAATTTCAAAAAGCTAAACATGAAATTAAAAACTATAGAGATTAAGTACTGCATAACAATGCAAGAGAGATGAGATTAAATTGAGCATATATCTCTGTGTGGGAAGAGAAATGCCTACTCCATTTCCAATAGAGAGAATAGTCATAATATTATATCATTTTCAAGACATTCAATTCTATATATGTATACATCAACTTTTTTTTTAACCTAAAAAAAAAAACTTTTTTTTTACAACATGTGGTGTTGGAGCATTCGAACCATAGACCTCTTAGTCATTAGTACAACTTTATGACAGTTGAACTATGCTCATGTTGACAATATATGTATACATCAACTTGTGTCACAATAATTCAACCCTAAACGTTGCATTCTAATCTTCAATTCATTGACTTTAAAAAGAGGTATTTACATAAATAACTTAAAAATAAATATATTTTAAATTTAGTAGAAAAATTACAAATTTATAAAAAAAAAAAAAACAAAAATCCAAATGAAATTCAAATTCAAACTCAAATTTAAGATAAAACATACTAACATTTTGCTATATTTGAAAAAAAATTAAAGGTCGTGACATCATATCGAATTTATGCTATGTAGTGAAATTTCTCACTTTATTCAATGATGAAAATGTTGGCAACTCAAATTTTATAAAAATGATATAATTGATTGCTAAAATTTCAGATACTAAGATAAATATTTTGAAAGGGTAAGAATCAAAATATAACAAACTTAAAAGTTAGCTAGACCGAAATGAAATAAAGTTAAAAGTTTTCGGACCAAAATATGATTTAAATATTTACTTTTTTAGCTTAAAACAAGATGCAGATAACATCTAAACGTTCACTTGACTTGACACACACAAACATGCATATACTTTTTAAAAAAATTATTTCATTTCTTTGAAACTCTAAACATGAATAATAATAATAACAACAACAATACAAAAAACAAATCCCCTGAAAAATGAAAATGAATTTATTTATTTATCTTTGAAACAAGAAAAGGAATTACACTTATAGCCAATTGAATTTGAATTTCACGGACGAAATATATATATATATATCAGAATAGAAAAACTACTCAAAACTTAAAGTAGTGTATTTGGAATATAATATCGCAGAGAAGTGATGTGTTAAATATTTAAAATAATAAGGACATATAACAACTATAGAGATGTTTAATTAATAAGTAATATATAAAATATTGTTTAAAAAAAAAAACGAAGGAAGTCCACAGTAACTTTTGATACCAAATCATAAGATATAAAATAACATAGAAAAAGAGTTGAATCCAATGAAAAGAGAGAGAGAGAGAAAGGAAAAAGAAGGTTTGTTCGTGATAAAAACATAACGTTTCCTTTAAGTTTACTTAGAAAAAAGAGAGAGAGAGAAATATATATATATATATATATATAAAGAAGAAGAAGAAGAAGAAGAAGTTGGCCCCAAATAGAAGCAAAGGAAACCAAGTCTTCCTTGTTCTTCTCTTGTATGGTTGATCGTTCCCACCATTCTCTCTCACTTGTGAACCAACTCCCTCGCTTCACCCACACCATCTCCTCTTCTATTCAGTTCGTTCCCTTGTCCCATTCTCTACACCTTCCTTCTATTCTTCTTCATCTTCATCTTCATCTTCATCTTCTTCTTCTTCTTCTTCTTCTTCCAATCCAATCCAATTCAATTCAATTCAATCCAATCCAATCCAATCCAATCCCATCCAATCCCATCCATGCCTCCTCTGTCCTTCACCCTCTCCTTTCTCCTCGCTCTCCTCTTCCCTCTGCATCTCCACGCCCGTTTCATCGTCGAGAAGAGCAGCATCTCCGTTCTCTCTCCCACCGCTCTCAAGTCCAAGCATGACGCTGCCATAGCCAACTTCGGGATTCCCGACTACGGTGGATTCGTAGTCGGCTCTGTTTTCTATCCTCAGAGAGGCACTTTTGGCTGTCTTCCCTTCCAGGGCGACAAGCCTTTCAAGTCCAAGACCTCTCGCCCTACCATCCTTCTCCTCGATCGTGGAGGTATCTTCTTCTTCTTTTCTTTTTTTTTTTTTTTTTTTTTTGTTTATCATGCTATTGCTATGCTATGCGCTGCCTTCACTCTCTTCGACTCTATACCCAAATGTACTCACCTTCTCTTCTCTTGTTTTCCCTTTTTTGGAAACCGCCAGTTTCAACTTTTCTTTTCCCAACGAATATCTTTATTGGAAACCGGCTTTTACTTTCGAATTTCTTTCTTTCCATTTCTGTGATTGTCTGATCCACTTACAAGCATACTGAATTTAACATCCATAAAACAGGGATCCATATTTCATATATATTTCTTTTAGATTTAATCCAATGCATCTGCCCCGCAAGGAGATGTTTCCAACGAAACCTTGTATTTTAGTTTTACGCCTCTTGTTGACTTCACAATCCCAATGCCGCTTATGATTCCTTTTCCTTTCCCTCTTGGTTCTTACGATAAGATCGTTTCTAGGGCCTGGAAACTTTGACTTTCAACCTTCAAATTATTGTTGTTACTCTGTTTTATTTTTCTTTTTTTCAAGGCTTATTGCTCTGTTTGTTTGACTTTTTTTTTTTTTGTCATTTAAAAAATCTCCCTCTTGGACATTTAATTTGTAATATCTAAATGAAGCCTAAATTCAATGATACGTACCATCAAATATGCTGCATCCCACTCTCAATTTTCTGTGGTTGATATTTTGATTGGAGAATTCAATCTCAAAGGAATGGTGTGTTCTGATTTCAACCTTTCAATTATCAGACTGCTACTTTGCGTTGAAAGTATGGAATGCTCAACAGGCGGGAGCAGCTGTAGTTTTAGTAATGGATAGCATCGAAGAGTCTCTAATAACAATGGATACACCTGAAGACAGCACCGACGCAGATGGTTACATTGAAAAAATACAAATTCCCTCTGCTTTCATAGAGAAATCCCTCGGCACAAGCCTTAAAGAAGCAGTGAGAAATGGTGAAGATGTTGTCATCAGATTAGACTGGAGAGAGTCGGTTCCCCATCCTGACAACCGAGTGGAGTATGAGTTTTGGACCAACAGCAATGATGAATGTGGCACTCGATGTAATGAGCAAATGGATTTTGTCAAGAGTTTTAAGGGTCATGCTCAGATTCTTGAGAAGGGAGCTTACACTCAGTTCACACCACACTACATCACTTGGTATTGCCCTGAGGCCTTCAGATTTAGCACCCAATGCAAGTCCCAATGCATCAACCATGGCAGGTATTGTGCGCCTGATCCAGAGCAGGATTTTGGAGTTGGCTATCAAGGCAAAGACATTGTCTATGAAAATCTCAGACAGCTTTGTGTGCATCGAGTTTCCAACGAGACCAACCGCTCCTGGGTTTGGTGGGATTTCGTTACAGATTTTCACGTTAGATGCTCCATGAAGGAGAAGAGATACAGCAAAGAATGTGCTGAGGATGTCATGAAGTCTCTCAGTAAGTAATCTACTTTGAATTGTTAATTGAACAGAATCCTGTTCCAAAGTTTGTCAAGATTGCCAATGCAATTATTAAGAAATACACCTAAACAACTACTGATTCCTTGTATTCTTGACTGATGCAGATCTTCCAATTGAGAAGATTAATGAATGCATGGGCGATCCTGAAGCTGATGTGGAGAATCAGGTGCTCAAAATTGAGCAAGAAATGCAGGTGAAATCATAATGCTCTTTACCTTACTTTTCTTTAAACAACCATCGTATTTCATAATATCAAATCATTCCGGAGTTTCAAACATTGATATTCTGTACTAGTTTAAATCATTGCTAATAGATTCACAATCCCCATTTCAGATTGGCCATGGGACTCGGGGTGATGTTACAATGTTGCCCACATTAGTGATTAATGAAGTTCAGTATCGAGGTTTGCTATCTACTAGTTGGTCAACTATTTCAATTTGTATGTGTTTTATGTGAAGATTTTGAAGTTTTTTTGAACCATTTGGGCTTGAAGGGAAACTGGACAGAACTGCTGTGCTGAAGGCCATCTGTTCAGGATTTAAGGAAACTGAGGAGCCTCCTATTTGCTTAACTTCAGGTTGATATATATACATATATATGCTCAATTCCATTGAGATATTAATTCTTTTCCTTTCAAATTGTTCTGATGTCACCCCTAAATCCTAATCAGATATTCAAACTGATGAATGCCTTGAAAGGAATGGTGGCTGTTGGCAGCTCATACAACAGAACATAACTGCTTGCAAGGTACCAAAATGAAAATTTCTGTACATTTTTAGGCCATCTTCCTAACTTTTCTCTAGTTTCTATTTTTGGAAAATTGAATGTACTTTCATGTAAAAATTTCCTATGTCTTTTATTTGAAAAGGATATGGAAGTTTTCTTCAATTTTAGGAATATTGCAGGAAACTGTTTGCGGAAAATGAAATACTCTATGGACTGCACCCAATTTCCTATAACCTAAAGTAAAGATATAAAAATCAAGTCAAGGAATTTCTCATCTTTCACATTTTGCTTGCTTCATAAAATCACATTTATATATGGTTTCAAGTTCTGCTCTGAGGTTTTTGGTTGAATCTTAAATTAATGAGTAGTTATTGATTTGATCAGGATACATTCAGGGGACGAGTTTGTGAGTGCCCTGTCGTTAATGGTGTTCAGTATAAAGGAGATGGTTACACTTCTTGTGAAGGTAAACCTTTTATATTAATCAAATTTGATTGAATTATTTTATTTGTTGCTCATTTTGTTCTTATTTTAACAGCATATGGACCTGCAAGGTGCACGGTTAACAATGGTGGTTGCTGGTCAGAAACTAAAAATGGATTGACTGCCTCAGCTTGCTCAGTTCAGTGCTCTTTCCATCATAATCTGTGTCAACTTTAGAAGCATTATTTTATCTACTTACCACCATTATCTAACTAACCTTATAATTTCATTTTTATGTTTTTATGCTTAGTAGAATTCAGATATAAGTGGTTGTAAGTGTCCATCTGGATTCAGAGGTGATGGCCAAAATTGCGAAGGTTTGTCCTAAAACCACATCTGTAAACTTAATGAATTTCAGAGTGCTTTAGAGTGAGTCTGAAGGTTTTTATGGACCTTGCAAAAACCAGATGTGGATGAATGCAAGGAGCGCCTTGCTTGTCAGTGTGATGGCTGTAGCTGCAAGAACACATGGGGTGGATACCAATGCAAGTGCAGTGGTAACCAAGTATACATGAAGGACCAAGATACTTGTATTGGTAAGTATATACCTACTAATTGGAATTATTAAATCAGGAGTGAATGACCTTGATTGAACGTGATCTTTGTTTATTTTGATACTACGAGATGCAAATAGAGATAGTTGATGAACACCATCCCTCTTGTTCTTGACAATTCACATTGTTGCTTTGCTTATTCAGAAAAAAGTGGATCGAAAGTTGGAGTGTTCCTGGTATTTCTGGTGGTGGCAGTGGTGGTTGGAGCAGGATTAGCCGGTTACGTGTTCTACAAATATAGGCTGCGGGTATGTTGAGTTCAGACATCCTAATAAATAATGACCACTCTGTCCATCTTGGTTAACCTTAACATCAATTATTATGTCCCTGTCCCAACTAAATCTTATGTGCATTATTATATTTCGCAGTCTTACATGGATTCGGAGATTATGTCTATCATGTCGCAGTACATGCCACTAGACAGCCAGAGCAAGGTTGAAGCCCACGCTGAATCTGAACCGCTAAGACAAGCCGCAGTGTAACGAGGTAAGGTAGTAATAATATATGTGCTATGTGCTAACCTTTTTATATTTTTAATTCGATTTTGTATCTTTCCTGAAATGTGTATTTGGGCTGGTTCAGGTTTCAGAAATGAGAAAAAAGAGTAAAGCTATTCAACAAAGGACAAAGCAAATGCAGAGAGGCCAGGATGGAGTATACCGATACATAGATTATGAATTCGGGTCTTCTAATGATGGTAGCTTGGCTTGTCGAGTTAATTTACAGTTGAAATTTTTCTTCAGATGACTATCTTTCTTGTACAAATACAGTGCTGAGGATGTGTATGTAGATTAATAAAAAAACGAAATTTAATGCATTTATAGTAGTCCATGCCCTCCTTTAAAAATAAAAGAAAAACGAATAAGCTAAGGATTGAATAAGTAGGTGTGGGAATGGGCATTTGGTTTTTTACATTATGTGCCGTAAGTGATGAAGCATGTGGGTATCAACTCAAAATGTTAATCTGAAGATGCATTTCAACAGATGCACACAAACACATGCACACATCAATGCAATATTAAACGGCTACACCCTTTTCGTTCATAATATAATGTTTTGATTAGTTAGAGTAATGTTGAGATTGGAATAACGTGTTGGTAGACCATTATAACTATGTCTAGAGAATAAGATTAACTAATCATAAGTTTTCTTATTAGTACAATTTATTGTCAATATTATTAACTTGTGCATCAAAGAACTTCATTCTTAAATCATGCCGTAATAATTGATCAACCTCTTCTTCAAGTACTTAATAATACAACTGCTCGAACTTCTTTCAATAGTGGACAAGTCCTCTCTCAATACTCAATATATTTCTCACGAATGAAAAGAACACCACTATATTCACACCTTATCAACTACAGAAGCAAAATGCTCTCAACAAGATATTACAAAATTTGAATAATTGAGAGTAATTAAACATATTTGCTCCACAAGTTTCCTTTACTTTACAACGCTCCAATGCTACCATTTAAAAAGAGATTGAATTTGATAAAAGGAGGAATCATCTCAATTTAAATTAGAGAATGAATTAAGAACAAATCCCAAATTGAAAATATAGTGATTGGACATATACACGTGGCAATATGAGAGTATTATTATTTGAAAGATACTGAAAATCTCAAATTTTCAAAATTAAGATGAAACCAAATACAATTAAAGAAAAATGAATAAAGGAAATTTAGGTGTTTTTGTAAAAAGATGCCAATGAAAAGGATTTATTTTTTTTAAAAAAATATTTAATAATACATCAAATTTTTGCTAACAAATTTATTTATGGAAGGACGCAATTGAGAATATTGAAAACATTAAGGATAAAATTTAGATTTTTAAAATATCAAGGACTAATTTGAAATTTATGTAAGGATTAAGGACCATAGGGTATATTTATTCTAAAAAGTAATAGTTTTGGTTTCTATACTTTCATAATCTCTATTTTAGTCTTAAATCTTAAACTTTTAAAAAGCACACGCTTTAGTTATTGGTATATTATTTTACAACATATCACATACCAAAAACTTTGTTCTACCTATGTAGTTTAAGTACATATTGTGGATTATTATTATTATTATTTTTAAAAGTACATATTGTAGACTCGTGTTAAATGTTAGTATAGATGCTTGAAACTATATTTACCAAATTGTTTATGAGAATTTAAAAGGTTCCTACACTTAAAATAATCATTTTGATATTTTTTATAGATCAACAATTGCAAGGTGAAAGATTGGATCATTCACATTTTAAATGATAATTGATGTCTTATCTATTCAACTATGTTCAAATTGACTCAATCATTTGGATCTCAACGTTTATTTTGGGAGTCCCTTTTTTTTTAGAACATTTATTGTGAGAGTTGACAAACTAAATGGAAGAAATAAGTTCACATAATTTTAAACCAAAAAGAATAAGGAAAAAGAAAAAAAAGAAAAAAAGTGTTAAAAACCACTTTTGGTCCCTGAAAGTTCAAGAGATTCTGAAAATTGAAACTTTCATGAAAGTATCAATTTGGTCCCTTAACTTTGATTTGTAATGATTTAATCCTTATACTCTCAATTTTGTTACATTTTAATCCTTGTTGAAAAAAAAAATATCAAAATTAAATGTTGATTTTTATTATTTAATGATTAAGCTTAGTAGTTTATAAATATATTATTGGGTCCCAAATTAGTTTATTAATCTATTTATACAAGAAACTTCATTAATTTTTTACATTAATTTTCACGATATGGACTAAATCTTTACAAATTTGAAAGTATATGGACTAAATTGTTATTTATTAAAGTTTAAGGACTAAATTATTACAAAATTGACAGAGACTAAATCGTTACAAAATTGAAAGTACAGGGACTAAATCGTTACAAGTCAAAGTCTGGGGACTAAATTGTTGTTTTCATGAAAGTTTAGGTGTTGGGATTGGTGCCCTAAAACTCGTAGATAGTGAATGTTAAACGAATTATATACTTATTCGATAAAGGTGTTATCGAGATTGATTCAGTAAAAGTCATTACTGAATAAATTAAATTGCACATATAATAACCCAAATCCAATAAACTAAGATCCATGGCTATAGGATGAACACTTGAGCTTTATGTAGAGACATAAAAGTGGATCAAGCTTGAGTAATAGCCAAAACAGTCTATAGTATAGGAATAGGGTTGGGTACCTTATTCTGGAGACACTATGAGACGCGACCCACTTTATAGATGGTATAGACGATGTGATCCTAAATCGTCCATGTAGAGACATGCGAGTGGGGGCGTCCTATGCAATGAGTTTGCATAAGACTAGGACCGAGAAATAAGTCGCTCTCGCTTTATAACACCGTTTACTGACGAGACTGACTATTTCATGTGATGACCTAGGTAACTCGATCTTAATCCTGAGCTAACTATGAACTCCTGTTTATTCGGGCTTATCCTTAGATCTGCATAGGTGAGAGTGGCTCAGTATCGCCGACTCAATAAGCCTCCCATTTCAGGGATAGGAACGGGTAGATAGCTGGGAACATAGTCGTGCAAGAAGGAATTCACTCCTACCCGAATAAGGGATAGTAGAGAGGTTGTTCCCTTAAGTGCTGACTCCGGGGCTTGAACAAAGGGATCCCGCCCTCTCATTGGCCCGAGAGGGACTCAGTTTATTGGTTGGACCATAAACCAATTGTTCATTAGAGGATCAGTGGGACTTAAGGAACTAGAAGTACTATAGGGGTAAAACGGCTTATTGACCTAGCTATAGCTACGAACAACCTGTGAAGGATCGACTTACTAATCATGGTTAAATCAAGTGGACGGAAATATATCTATAGTGAGGGGAGTGCAACTATCGGGCTATAGTGGAGTGTCCTGATAGTTAACGAATGTTGGCTAGCTTGGACAATGAGATTAGTCGGTTAGCCTCGAATCGTTGGAGCCCATGATCTATAGGTCCATTAGGTCCCCCTACTAGCTCATATCGGAATTAAGCCTAGAACAAAAGATAGGAAGCTTTGAATCGTTCAAAATCGAGAAAAAGGGTATTATCGTAAATTGTGTTTGACACAATAATTTAATTATGAATTAAATTAGAAAATGAGAGATGAAGTATTTAAAAGTGTTTTGAATACTATATATATGTATTAGGAATCATATATATGGAATTGCACAAGATTACAAAGATTAATTAGATTAATCATATCAAAATTAATTTGAAAATTTTCAAATTAATTACCAAGCAATCAATTTCAATTTAGAATTGAAATTGGGGATAATTTGCAAGCTTGAAATTTGATTTCAATTTGAATTTAGTGGATTTAGTTGGAAATCCACTTAATGCATGATCATTCAAAGTGGAAAGACAACTCACTCATGCATTGTTGCATGTCTTGTGTAATGTACACCTAAAATCCACTTGAGCTTGCAAATACACCATGTGTCCTGTATCTTGAGGCTTGGCTTTGCATGGAGAATGTCTTTAAAAGGAGTTTGAATCATATTCAAACATAAGAGAGCCATTTCCTTAAGGTTATGCTGCTGGAATTTAGACTCAAAGTTCTCTCATCTCTCATTCTTCTCCATTGTTTGATGCTTCAAGCATTCCCTTCCCATTCCCTATCTTATATAGACTCCCACAAGTCGTTCTTGGCCCGGAGTATAGTAGGGAAGACTCTAGAGGTTGTCCAAGGAGCATAGGAGAGGCAAACACCACAAGGAGTTCAACATAAGTGAGCTACAAAGGTTGGTGTTTTCTAAACTCTCTATTCTGTCTTTTCTAGAACATGCATGCTTTAGGAGTAAAATTGAATGTCTTAAGTGCTTTCGATCTTCAATTGCTTCCGCATGTGTAATATGTACACCTTCATTAGGGACTAAAAGTGAATTTTTAACCCGAAAGAAAGACAGAGACATCGCGGTAAAGAAAATGGCGAAAATGATAAATGTCATACCTTTTCAATTTGAGGATATATGCCCTTATGCTTGCACCAACATCCTAGTAAAATTATCATTTTACTCTCTACTCTAACCTCGTTCTCTCTCGTTACTCTTGCTCTTGCTCCAACCTTTTACTCTAGCTTCACGCTCTCTCTCCAACTTTTCTCTTCAATCCCTCGATCTAGCTCTCCCTCCAATATCTCGCTTGTCAGTCTTGTTCTGTTTCTAATTTCTCGCTCTCCCCAATCTCTCACTCTTAAATCTCGCTCAATCATTTCTCTCTCCAATCTCATTCTTTAAGAGAGAGAAAATGGAGAAGAAATAAATTGAACGAGAAATGAAAGAAAATTGTTTTCATACAAGGGTAAGATGTTAATTTCGCTAGGATTATGACGTAAGAAAAAATGGCATATAACCTAAAGTATTTCTGATCTTGGTCTTTTGGAATTGGTCATCTACACAAATATTTCAAAGAAAATATATAGGGAAAAATATACTTTTGGTCCCTGAGGTTTGGGTTAAGTGACACTTAGGTCCCTGAGTTTTCAAACTCAACAAAAATACCCTTGAGGTTTGAGATAAGGAGCATTTTAGTCCCTGCCGTTAATTTTTCTGTTAAATCTTAACAGTTGCTGACGTGGCACTATTATTTTAATAAAAAAAATTATTTTTTTTTATTTTTTAAAATAAAAATAATAAAATAATAAAATATTAATATTTTTTATATTTTTTTATTCTTTTTTTCTCCATTTCTCTTTCTTCTTCTTCTCTTTCTCCATATCCTTCATCTTCCTTCATCTTCTTCCTAACTCCGACGACCGCCCGCCGCCGCCGGCAACTGTTTTTTTTTTTTTTTCCTTCTCTTCTTCTCTTTTCTTCCTCTCTTTTACCCTATTTTTCTTCTTTTCTTTAAAAAAAAAAAAAAAACAAGAGGGAGGAGGGGTCTCCCCTTTTTTTTTTTTTTTTTTTTTTTTTTTTTTAAAAAAAAAAAGAAAAGAAGAAAAATAGGGTAAAAGAGAGGAAGAAAAGAGAAGAAGAGAAGGAAAAAAAAACAGTCGCCGGAGGGGGGCGGCAGCGGGCGGCGGCGGCCGGTCGTCGGAGTTAGGAAGAAGAAGAAGGAAGATGAAGGATATGGAGAAAGAGAATAAGAAGAAAGAGAAAGGGAGAAAAAAGAATAAAAAAATATAAAAAATATTAATATTTTATTATTTTATTATTTTTATTTTAAAAAATAAAAAAAAATAATTTTTTTATTAAAATAATAGTGCCACGTGTTAAAATTTAACAGAAAAATTAACGGCAAGGACTCAAACCTCAGGGGTATTTTTGTTGAGTTTGAAAACTCAGGGACCTAAGTGTCACTTAATCCAAACCTCAAGGACCAAAAGTGTATTTTTCCCAAATATATATCACTTTCGACATTTGTTTCAGGCGGAAGGTTCCATCCCCACCGTTGAACTGCAAAAAGTAGAAGAGGAAAAATATAATAATAAAAAAAGAAAACCTGCAATATAGCGAACAAGAACAGCGATGAATGAAGCAAGCAGGGAGAAGAGAAGAGATGGTTCTGAATAATGAAAACCAGAGGGAGTTGAGTTGAGTAAGTTGTTATTGCGAATACCTCTCTTGCTTTGGAGAAACCGCGATCTTCCCTTCTTCCTCCTGATTTTAGGTTTGATTTTTCATCTTCCCCCTCTGATCTCCCGATCCCAATCGCAATCTTTCACTTTCCCTCAACTCCTTGTTTACGCCTTCTCCACAGACCCATGGATAGCGGAGGAGGTATTTCTTTCTTTATTTTGCGATCCTTTACGAGTTCTTTTGTGTTCTCCTTCTTGCTGTTTGCATGTTTTCGTCACTTTTCCTTTTTCTTTTCTGTGATTTGCATGTCTTCGAATTTCCCATGTGGAAAAACGATTTTCAGGTTCCAGTTACATGCTTTAGTTCTATCCGTCTACTTGGAATTTTGTACCTTTATGTTGGGCTGTCTGGCACCACTTGTAACTCTGATTGGCTTCTTTCTCTCATTATGCTAATTGGTGTTATAAATGACATTTTTCTCTTCAACAATTGCATTTCTGAAGGTCTATCTCGTTTACCCTCCTACCATTAGGTGTCTTATCCATGGCAGGACTGACAGTGAGACACAAATTCGTATCTTCTCCATTCATGGGAGGAGACCCTGTACTCAATATATGGGACGTTGTATGAAAAATATTACGTCATCTCTGAGTGCCTTCAGAGGTGAAATTAATGGTGGATTTGAAGTGGATTTGAATTTTCCTTCATCAACAATGGATTCCAATGCGATCGTGGGTAATTCTATGATAGAGCCATGCCCTGGCATGGAATTTGAATCTCATGAAGATGCATATTCATTCTATAGAGACTACGCCAAGACTATGGGGTTTGGAACTGCCAAATTGAGCAGCCGTCGTTCTAGGGCATCCAAGGAATTTATTGATGCAAAATTTTCATGCATAAGATATGGCAATAAGCAACAGTCTGATGACGCTATCAACCCACGACCATCACCAAAAATTGGTTGTAAAGCGAGCATGCATGTGAAGAGAAAACAGAATGGGAAGTGGTATGTTTATAGTTTTGTAAAAGATCATAATCACGAGCTTTTACCATCTCAAGTTCATCTGTTTAGAAGCCACCGAAATACTGATCCACTCAAGAATGATGTCAGAATAAGGAGAAGGAAGAATTTAGCTGCCATGTCAAAACTGTTCAGTGCTTATCAGAATGTTGATTGTTTAGATAGCTATGTGAAAAACCAACACGATAAAGGCCGCACTTTGGTTCTAGAATCAGGGGATGCGCAAATGCTGCTCGAACTTTTTATGCATATGCAAGAGGAGAATCCAAAGTTCTTTTATGCAGTTGATTTGAATGAAGAACACCAGTTGCGCAATGTGTTCTGGGTTAACGGCAAAGGAATGGAAGATTATGCACACTTTGGAGATGTGGTTTCATTGGACACCACTTATTTCACAAACAAGTATAAGCTTCCATTAGTCCTTTTTATAGGAGTGAACCATCATATTCAACCTACTTTACTTGGTTGTGCACTGATTGCAGATGAGACAGTTTATACATTTCTTTGGTTAATACAAACATGGTATATAGCAATGGGAGAGCGAGATCCAAAGGTGATACTCACTGATCAAAATACCAATATTAAAGCAGTCATTAAGGCAGTTCTTCCTGGAACACGCCACTACTTTTGTCTGTGGTATATTTTGGAAAAAATTCCAAAAGTTCTTGAGCTTTTAAGCATGTGGCATGAGGATTTTATGGAGAAGTTCAAGAAGTGTATTTTTAAGTCATGGACTAAGGAACAGTTTGAAAAGAGGTGGGAGAAATTGCTCGATAGATTTAATCTTAGAGAAGTTGAGTGGATGCAGTATTTGTATGATGATCGTGCTTATTGGGTGCCTGCTTTTGCAAGAGATGTTTCTTTCGCTGGCTTATGCACATCCTCACGCATGGAAAGTTTGAATTCTTCTTTTGACAAATATGTTCAGATTGAAACATCTTTGATGGAGTTTATAGAGCAATATAGAGACATTCTTGAGGAGCGGTATGAGGAAGAAGCAAAGGCAAATTTTGATGCTTGGCATGAAACACCTGAGTTAAAGTCTCCATCTCCATTTGAGAAACAAATGTCACTAGT
Organism: Luffa acutangula; assembly: GCA_036850905.1. NCBI lineage: Eukaryota > Viridiplantae > Streptophyta > Magnoliopsida > Cucurbitales > Cucurbitaceae > Luffa > Luffa acutangula. Next base: position 63,944,609 of record CM072087.1, on the reverse strand, counting down.
ATATACACACGGAATCTTTAAAAAATTTCAAGTGGAGGTTTTGGGAGCTGCTGCATGCCATCTTAAGAAAGAAACTGAAGATGAAACTACTACGACATACACTGTCAAAGACATTGAAGATGGTCAGAATTATGTTGTCGAATGCAGTCACTCAAATTCAGATATATATTGCTCCTGCCGTTCATTTGAATATAAAGGTTTTCTCTGTAGACATGCCATTATTGTCCTCCAAATGTCTGGCGTTTTCAGTATACCATCTAAATATATATTGCAGCGTTGGACTAACACTGCTATGAGCAGGAATCCTATTAACGAAAAGTTGGATGAGGTGCAATGTAAGGTCCGTCGTTTTAATGATCTTTGTCGAAGAGCTATAATATTGGGTGAAGAAGGGTCTTTGTCTCAGGAGAGTTATGACATTGCACTTTCTGCAATTAATGAAGCTTTGAAACAATGTGCAACCGTGAGTAGGAGTAGTTCTGCAGAAAGTGATGTGAGGCCTGACACTTCAGCAATTCTTGTTTTTGGTATTGAGGAGGACAACCAATGCAGCAACCTAGCTGTTGATAATGCACCTGATCTTAAAGTGATTAATGCTAAAAAAAATCCTAAGAGGGCAGGGTCGAGCAAGGAATCTGCAGCCTATGAAATCAGCAAAAATGGAAAGGTAATCATTGTAGGTTTCATATGTTGATTCAAATTGTTTTACTTTTGATGCATTTCTTACTTTATACTGGGATTTGTTTGAATTGGCTTCATATACATGGCAGGTATCTCAACCATTGGATGCAAAAGCTGGATCCCACGACGACTTCAATCAAATGGTAAGCTGTAATGCTGGCAGAAGTTATTTTCATAACCAGGTTTTGATTAGCATCAGAATTTTCCTGAAAAGAAAAATCATGTTAAATATTCTGTCTTGGAGGGCCTGTGTTTGAAATTGTTGAACTGAAAGAATTTGAGGTTCAGGCACGAAGTATATCTAGCACTCTAAAGAACATGTATGCCAGAATAATGATGGATATTATCATGCTCATTGTTCGTGCATTGGAAGTTTGGTTTCTTTGATTAGAGTGTTTTAAACAAAGGCATTGAAAGTGCCAATTTTGACCTTATTAGCTTAGGTGAGGTAGAAAAGTTTTTAGGCTTAGGCTGTAAACCTGTTTAAAGGAGACGTTAAACCTTGATATGACCCCCACCCTGAATACGGGAAGTATTTGACAATCCGCCTGCATAGGATGCTTTTGTTCTATTTCCCCATTTAATATCCATTTTTCTCATATGCTTTTGACCTACTAAATAGTTGGTTTTCTCGTTTTTGGTTCAAGGTTGTACTATTTTTGTGGCGTTATTGTAATACTCTCAATAATAGTACTCTATCAGTACAAGTAAATTTTCCACTTGATTTCAATTAAGTTTAGCGTGACTTTCGCTTCCTGGAAGAGAAGTGAGCTGAAGTTTATCGTACAAACTGTAATATATAGCCTATTAAATCATGTAAATATAGTAGATTGAACGTGGCTTATTTTGGAGATTTAAGTGCAGTCTCCTTTTCAGGAGAAAGGTGTGTTATGCCACGTGCTTCTTCACTGTCTTCTGAAATATTTGGTTTGAGAGGCAAAGAAGGTTGTTGGGGCAAGGGATAAATATGGGGAGAAATATGGTTTGGCACTCATTTCAGTAGTAACCTTTTGGGGGCTTGTTTTTGTATGTTTGTGTATTCTTTCATTTTTGGGTTCCTTTCGTAATCCGTTTACTCCGTTTACTGGTTCTTCTCTTTCTTTGATTACCATCAGCTAGGCTTCTTCTTCTTCCTCTTTTGGTAGTCCTTTTTGATTGGTGCGATCTTGTCATTTGCTTGCTTCTCCTTTTTTGTTCTTTCATCTATCTTAATGTGGAAGTGGTTTTCCAATCAAAATAGAGGTATGACCTATTTTAAATAACTTATTGGTTTTTCCCAGTGTTGCAATGAGAACCAAGTCTCTGGTCAAAGGGGTTCAAATTTGTTCTTGATGTATTAACTCTTAGATGTTGCTAGTGTGTGAGTCCCACTCCACTGTTCCCGTTCTGTCGTCCATTCAGTCCAATCTCTTAACAGCTTTAGATTATATGAAAAAGAAGTTTGATATTAACATGCGAGGAAACAAACTCGAGCCAAGCATTTCTTATTGTACGCAAAGGAAAGGCTGGACGGACATAACCGGCTTGAGAAAAATAATGTTCTATTGCTGGTAGGACCAGTTCCAATAATATTTGAGTTTTCTATTGAGAAAACGAGGGAAGAAAAAAGTTAATGAAATTTTAAGTTTTTAGAATGGGCATCTGGAATGGGTTTCGCAGGATAACCATATTCCAACGACCAATATAATATTCATGCACTATTTATTTTCTTTTGGGAGATTGAGAATAGGTAATATGCTATTGAGTAGAGTTGCAGTCATGTAAGATTGATTCATCTTGTTTTCTTTTCTTTCAGGAGTTAAGTGATATGCGGCCCATCCAATTGCATGGAATATCACCGACGCAATTGCATAACATGGTGCCAACACTGCTTCATAATGTGACATCAACACAGTTCCATAGCATGTCTTCTGCACATCTGCATGAGAATCGTCTTCCTCGTTGACCTGTGGAGGAGACCTCTGTAAATATTTACACCTTATTATAAACTCCCTGAGAATGTCTGCTGAACTATTTAACCGGCTTGCAGATAGATGCAGACGCCACCCTTGAGTATGAACAAGTTTTTGCCATATGTTCGAGCAGTATTTGAGTTATTGCATTATTCTTTATATTTCTATTCCTCATCACTGCAATTTATTTCTCTTCCTCATTAGAATGATTCCAACTTAGTTTGTGTTGCCTTCTTTTTGAGAAAATTTTTGCTGTCTGGGGTCGCCTTCGTTTAGTGCAATAGTTTTTGCGGTTGCAGTCACTGTTTGTTTGTTTGTTTTTTTTGAAAACAGTCACTGATTGTTAATTTTAGAAAATTTTTGACATGGTCCGTATGTAAGACTTGAGAGTATATACAGACATGATATTAAATGGTTTGATTTTAAGGGATCCTGTAGATTTGAATCTCTTCCCTCATTTTTGTGATGTGATATTTCTCCTAAAAGAATGAAAAAATTATAAAAATTTCAAAAATTTCTCAATATTTTAAACATGAAATCGAAAGACTTCTCACACTAAATTAAAATTGCACGTGTTATTTTATAAAAGAAGGAAAAAAATAAGAAATGGTTTTCAAATGAGAATTTAAAAGACAACGTAGGATAGCTACATCAACGAGTAAGAAAAGATGAGAAATAAATTAGCATATTTATCTAATGGTTTTACTTAATTCTTTTGAATTTTTGTGATTCTTTATTAATGAATTTTTGTGATTTTTTTTATTAATTTGCCTTAGTTCGCAGGGCAGATCTAGAACTTTAAGGTTAGATGGGAACTATATAGAGATAAAGGGAAAATAAAATTAGTAAGGTATTTCAATTTTTATCCTAAGCTTATTTCAATTTTTATCCTAAGCTTTCAATTTTATTAGTATTTTATTAGTTGCATATTGAATTTGGATTAGTGTTGTAATTTTCACCTCAACTTTAAAAACTGTTGCAACTTTACTTTATGATAAATGTATTAATTTCCACATATATTTGACCTAAAGAAAAGAAAATTTAAATTTCAGATTAAAACTGAAATAAAAGTTAATTAGTGTTTCACATTTTGTTATTGAGAGTAACTAGAAAACAAGAAACAAAAGCGGGAAAGAAAAAAACTAGAAAGCACGCCTAAAGGTTTGAACAAGGCAGTAAAGTTTGCTCGGGGCTTGAGCCGCCAGGCTACGTGGATATATTAGGGTGTGTTTGGTTTAACTTGTAAGTGTTTAATTTTTTTTTTAAAAATCATTTTGAAAAAATTTCTAGTGTTTGACAACCACTAAAAATGACTTATTAAAAAAATGATATTAAGAAATAAACCATTTTGAGAAAAACATTCGAAAGCAAATTTTTTTAAAAGAGTTCTTAAGTATATAATAACTTGTGTATAAAAACACTTACGAGGAAATGTAACCAAACATATGAGTGTTTAAATTATAAAAAAAATTTATACAAAATGTTTAAAATAAAATACATTTTTAAAAAAGTATTTAAACTAAAAGGTATTTCAAATTGAGCCTTCATTTTTTAATCTCATTTTTTTAATGAGTCATTTTCAGTGATGGCCAAATACTATAATCTTCTTTCAAATTTACACGCTTCAAAATCTAAACTAATCGATTTTTAAATAGGAAAAGGTGTGAATAATGGAAAAGATATAGTGAAATGTCAACAATAAGAAATATAATTTTTTGAAGCAGTTTGGCCACTTGTTTGTTTTTTTTTTTTTTTTTGAAATGAAAATTCATTAAAACTCAACCACCTCCTTTAATAAACAAGAACTCAACCACCCAGGCAAAGAAATATAATTTTTTGAAGCAGGTTTGGCCACTTGTTGCAGTTTGCAATTGCATAATTCTATTTTACATGGAGAGAGATATTATATAATTTGGCTTGTATTCATTGGAGAAATAACTTCAAAAAATATATATATATTTTTTTTTAAGTGTTAGGTTCATGTCGCATTTGGGAAGGAATCAAATTCCAGCGATCTTCCTTTGGAAAAAGATTCTGGTAATAAAAAGTAACCTTTTTGAAATTTAAAAAATAAAAAAGTTGGGATACTTTCTGAAGTAGACAAAATTGATTTATTGGACATTTAAGTGAATATGAAATAGGACAAAAAAAATAAAAATAAAAAAATACACTCTGTACAATCAAGGAATCAAACAAAACTTTTATATCGACTTTTGAATATGCATATTCTTTTTAGTGCATCAAGTGAGAGGATTCGAACCTCTGACCTTTTGATCAATGATACATGTCAATTACTGCCGAACTAAACTCGCTTTGCCTTTTTGAAACTGCATATGAGATCATAGTTTGTAGAGTGATTGGTCAATATATGATATAAGGAAGGGTAAAATATTTTTTTGGTCCCTCATGTTTCAAGTCAGTTTCTAATAAATCCCTAGGTTTCAAAATCGGACAATCAAGTCTCTATTGTTTTGGAAATAGTTCAATTTAGTCCCTCCACCGTTAATTTTTTTTAACGGTGCTGACGTGACACGTTAAAATAATAAAATAATATATTTTTTAAATTAAAATAATAAAATAATAATAAATAATGAAATAAAATAATTAAAAAAAGTAATTAAAAAAAATCTTCACTCTCTCCTCGGACTCCTGTCTCTCTCCCACTAATAAAATAATAAAAATACAAAAATCTTCCTCCTCTCTCTTCTCCCCCACCCCGATTCCGTCGTCTCTCGCCGCCTCCTTCTTTTTCCTCTTCTTTAAGACCATCAACATCAAACCACCCCCTTCCTTTTCTTCTTTTTCTTATTCAAAACCAAACCCACCACCTTCAAAACCACCAGATTTTTCTTGTTTTCGGGTGGGGGTGAGTTTTGTCATTCACTTTGGGTTAAGAAGAAAAAGGAAGGAGATTCCGCAGAGAGGAGAAAGGGACTGGCGGCGGCGGCGACCATGGAGATAAAACCCGAACAGAGAGAGAGAAATTTTTTTTTTATTATTTATTATTTATTATATTATTATTTTAATTTAAAAAATATATTAAAAAGTCGAAACTTAATTATTCGATTTTAAAACCTATGGACCTATTCAAACACGAGTTACCAAAAATGTATTTGAGGGGTAAATATAATTTGATGATTTGGTTAAAAGAGTGAGACAGTCAGTATCATTTTTACAAAAAGTACAAAAAGAAAGGACAAAAAAAAGTTCGGTGTTCTTTTGTTTGATTGGTATCTTGAAATTGAATAAAGAAGAAGAAGAAGAAGAAGAAGAAGAAGAAGAGTAGTGTAGCGTAGTGCGGGGAAGAGGAAGAAAGGTCGGTGAAATGGCTCAAGTCTCTGCAATCTTTGTTTACCCAATCAAATCATGTCGTGGTATTTCAGTTCCCCAAGCACCTCTTACTCCTACTGGTAAATCACATTTCATTTCTCCCTCTAAACGCTAATACTTGCTTCCCCACAAACTTCTTCTTCGTATCTGAATTATACTTCTATGCCCAAAACTTGCTCCAAATTAGGATTTCTAAACGAGTGTTTCTTAGTTTTGTTGCTTTTTCTCATTTTTGTGATTGATGGGATGGGGTACGCAGGATTTCGATGGGACCGTCAATGGATGGTTGTGAACTATAAAGGAAGGGCATGCACTCAGAGAGTTGAACCTAAGCTTGCTCTGGTCGAGCCAGAGCTGTCAACCGATGCATTCTCTGAGGATTGGAAGCCTTCTGAAACCTCATTTCTCGGTACATTTGGATTTATTCCTATTTTTGTTTGATTAATTTATGAATTCATGAATTTTCTTTTGTTTTCATATATCTTACTGTATGAAACTTTATAATTCTGAAACTATTCAGCTTGGAATCATGCATTTCCAACTGTTACTACTGGGCCCTGCCTTTTTGTTGTATAGATATAGCCTATAGGTGTGATACTTTCTCTATCCTTTAATGTAAACTAAATCCAATTTTGCAGTCGTGAAAGCACCTGGAATGGATGTCTTAAAGGTTCCCCTGCGTGAACCGCTGGAAAATTCAGATGGTGTCTCTATCTGGGAATGGTCTGGCTCTGCACTGGATGAGGGAGATGGTCCATCAAAGTGGTTTTCAGATTATCTTGGAAAACCCAGTCGTTTAGTTCGCTTTAATGCAGGTCAGAAATTCAATGTGGCAAATCCTGTCATGTAAAACTGGAGATGTCTTAGTGACTGTTAAATAAAAGGAATGATTCAGTATATCAAAAGAATCAATTGGGTTGGTTTTGGTTTAGTATAGGTGTCCTGAACAGTGTCTCACAGGTCATAACCAATCAAATCTCAGAGCAGCATGTTCAACTTACTTTGTTGCTTTGTCTTCTTCAGCTTCACAAACAAGGAAAGTGGATCCCCAATATGGCCCTGGACATCAAATCATGTTTTCTGATGAGTTTCCTTACATGTTGACATCTCAGGTATAAAAACTATTTAGGCAGTTGGAAGTCTAATTATCCCTGTGTTTTAGACCGTGCATCTAAGTCCAAGTTCTCTTGCAGGGATCTTTGAACGCCTTGAATAAAGTTCTTAAAGAACCCATATCAATTAACCGCTTTAGACCCAAGTAAGCCCCATCTTTTCTTTGAATATCCAAAGTTCCATTTATAATATGGATCCTAATGCTATTTTTCGAGTTGTCTCCTTGAGGATGCAACAATGATCGCTTGATATATTATTAATTTATTGCTTTTAAGCGTTTACTTTCTTTTTTTCTTTTTAACTTAGCATTCTTGTTGATGGCTGTGAACCATTCTCTGAGGATTTGTGGACAGAAATTGGAATAGACAAGTTCATATTTCAGGGAGTTAGACTATGCGCCCGTTGCAAGGTATTGAGTTGCCATGTTAAATTATTTTATTTGTTCTGGAACTTCTTTGTTAGTTTTCCATAACAACTTCCGAACTGCCTGATGAAAGCAGTGGTAAAAAGAAAGAAAAAACTCGTGTATGATTCACTCACCCCACATGTATTTAGCTTTGGGGGAATTTTTTCTTTAGCGTGCCCATGCATATCATATATGATAAATGATGGACTGAGGCCTCCAATAGTGCATACATACATGAGAAAGGGCAATAAAGAAACATCAGGGAAGAAAGTTATAAGTTAAGGAAATGTACTTTTAGTCTTTTACATAAGGGAGGAGTGTGAACGTAAGAAGGTACGTGTTGTCATTGAGTTAAATTGTATAAGCATAAGAGTTTTTAGCGTAAGATTTTTTCTGTTTTTTGACACTCACCATGTATCACGTGTTGCTTTTACCTATTTGTACAAAATTGGGATCTGAAAGAGATACTCTTTTGTCTTTAGGTTCCTAAAATAAACCAAGAGACTGGAATTATTGCTGGACCTGAGCCGAATGAAACTCTGAAGAATATCAGATCAGATACTATCCTGCGTCCAAACCACACGCCGAAGGGAAAAGTAAGAACTGAATCTGAAACTGGGATACATGTATATCTATTTTTTTTTAATAGAAAATGCTTCACAAAATAACTTTTTTTTTTTTTTTTTTTTTTTTTTGGTATGATTTGCCAGATTTTCTTTGGCCAGAATTTGGTTTGGAAGAATTTAGCAATTGAAGGGAAGGGAAAAATCATAAAAGTGGGAGATAAAGTCAACATTCTGGGGAAAGTTTCCTCCGTAGCGGAAGCAATTTACTAATTATAAAAATACTTATCGGCATATGAATATGGACATTATGGACTCTGTGACAAATGACAATAAATATAAATATTATTGCTATGAATAAAAAGGGGTATGAATTGCATCTAGCATTCAACGTCGAGATGAACTTTCTTATTGAAATTTATTTCTGGTAAAATCACCATTCTCTCAGAGATATTCTGATGCCCGTATTTTATTTTATTTTGAAATGAAACCATGACATATATTACTTGAAGCAAATACAATAATCGGCACATTTGCAATGAGCGTAGTTGCTCATTGATGTAAGCTCAAGCGGAAAATCCCTAACCATAACATGAACATTGAGAACGTAAGGCGTTTTTAGCTGCTTTCCTATTTGCTTGCCGAGACACATAATGAAATTCTAAATTCTCAAAAGTCGCAATCTTTCTGCGAATTTCTAATATTCAATGGTGTACATCCCCGTATCATCTTGATGGCATTAACTGAGTCGGAGTAAACAAGAGCTCGATTAAAGTGCATACGTTCTAAAAGCTGAATGCCATGAAGAAGTGCATTTACCTCCGCTGCCAAAGGTTTATGTGCAGCCGAATAAAAAAATGGAAAAAACTTCCCTACATACCGGTATGTAGGGATCTCCCTGCATACCACCATTAAAATGTTGACAACTAGGAGAGATAAAAAAAATTCTCAGATTTTCTCATTTTCTCCTTTCCTCTTTCTTAGTTGTCAAGATTTTAATGGGGTATGTAGGGAGATCCCTACATACCGGTATGCAGGGAAGTTTTGTTCTAAAAAAATTCCATTGCACCGTGGATACTGTCATCCAAATTGAGAAGAACCGCCCTATATCCTGCCCCACGCGTATGTGCACTAACCGCAGCATCAGTGTATAGTTTGACCAATCCTTCCACCATCGTTGGGTTCTCACTTGGAGGCAAAATTGGTATGGTTTTCACACATGGTTTGGGCCTTGTTTCAGCCCAGTACTTGGAAATCCACTCACACCTTTGTTGTCAATCCATAATATTTATATCATTGACTACACTATTTGTAACGTCCCAGGCCCAGGATTTGGAATCCGGATTCGGCTCTTAAGGCCCCGACACCCAGGAGGTCACCCAACATAGAACTTCTCCAAGTCAAGCACGCTTAACTGCGGAGTTCCTATGATTGAGCCACCGAAAAGGAAGGTGCACCTTGTTGGTATAGGTAGTATCTATCAATTCTTTTAAGCTTAACTTGACCATACTTTCATGTCCTCAGGATTCCTCTCATTCGGATGTGGCCTCGGTTCATTCATGTACCCCTCCTAACTCGGGTGTTACACTATTTCTATCATTCCAAATAGACCACTAATGCAAACTTTTTCAAACTCCTCCTTTAATTGACGTGCAAGGCAGATAATGCGGTCGGCGAAATTGTTATGCGTGGGAATATTACTATCCACTCGATGGAACATGGCGGTGCATATCCTCCTAAGCTCGTTTACAACCACATAATGCATGATCAATTGTCTCCAAATTCGCTCTACAAAGACAACACAAAGGTGAAAGATTTATACCCCTTCTCCAAAGACAAAAATTTGTTGGTAAGCACCCATGATATGCCTTCCAAATAAATAATTTTATCTTTTGGGGAACTTTCAATCGCCATAGAAAACTCCACCAACTACTCTGAGCATCAGAGCTAACAAATTCCTGTGCGGTTGACATTATTCTGGCAATTTTATAACCACCACGCACGGTATATAACCCATTCGAACAATAATGCCATATCCGTTCATCTTTCTCATTAGAAGCACTTATTGGAATAGTTTCTATAAGATGCACATCATCCTGTATTATCACTTCCTCTAATTTACGCAATTCCCATCCCATAGTTGGAGTTATAAAGTCAGCTACAGTAGCCATTGCGTACCTTAGGAATCCAAGGATCTGTAAAGAATTGCGTAGACTTTCCATTTCCAATTCACTTGTGCAATCCCATTTGCAATAGATCTCTAGCCCATACAAAACCTCTCCAAAAAACAGAATAGTTACCTTTGATCGGTGCTGGTAGGAGCGATCCTTGATTTGCATACCTTCCCTTTATAACCCTGGATACCAATAAGTTTGGATTTGAGAATAGCCGCCACACTTGCTTAGCCAAAAGAGTCTTGTTAAAAGTTTCTAGATCATGAAAATTTAAACCACCAAGCTCTTTGGGTAGACACAATTTATCCCAACTTTTTCAGTGAATTTTCCTCTGAGTATCAGTAGATCCCCACCAAAATCTTGCCATCATAGAATGCAAGTCATCACAAAGAGTTTTCGGAAGACGAAAACAACTCATGATATATGTTGAGATAGATTGAGCAATACTTTTAATCAACACTTCCTTTCCCCCAATGGAAAAAAATTCCCCTTTCCATCCTTGCAGTGTTTGCCACACTTTTTGTTTGATGCTTTGGAAATCATCTTGTCGTCTCCTACTAAAAGCTTAAGGCACTCCCAAGTATTTTCCTAAGTTATCAGCCATAGGCATGCCCACCAGGTCGGATATAACTGACCCGAATTCAGCAGACACATTAGGTGAAAAATATATGGCTGATTTATCAATATTCACCTTTTGCCCAGATGTCGATTCATATAAGGCTAAAATAGACCGTAGAGACCAAACTTGTTCGATAGAGGCCCGACAAAAAACCAGACTATCACCTGTAAAGAAAATGTGAGAAATCTGTGGGCATAATCTCCCTGGCTTAATGCCATAAATATTTCCCCTTGATTCTGCTCCTGAAATGAGGGAACATAAAACCTCTAAAACAAGCAGAAACAAGTACGGAGATAAAGGATCACCCTGACGTAGACCCCGTTGTGGTATAATATTACCCGTGGAAACTCCATTTATAAGAATGGAGAATTTTGGGGTTCGAACACAACCCATTATAAGCTGGACTGAGTTGGGGTGGAAACCAATCTTTAGCAATAAACGTTCTAAAAAATCTCATTCCACCCGGCCATAAGCCTTGCTTATGTCTAATTTGAGAGCCAACCAACCCTTACGTCCCTTCCTTTTATTCCTTAAAGTATGCAAATATTCATGCCCCATAATTACATTATCAAAAATTGATCTCCCAGGAACAAATGGAGATTGATTTTCAGAGATAACCTCTTGTAGAACCCACTTCATGCAATTGACCAAGGCTTTGGCAATGATTTTATACGAGACATTACAAAGACTAATTTGTCTATACTCATAAATCATTTTGGGATGTTTAACTTTAGGGATCAGAGCTATATTAGTATCATTCCACTCACTAATAGAGCGGATCAAGTTGAGCATATCCAAGCAAGTTAAAACAGTGTCACCAACCTCATTCCAGAATCGTTGATAAAAAAGGGAAGGAAAGCCATCAGGGCTTGGCGCCTTGGATGGGTGCAACTGATTGATGGCTCTTGTGAATGGAGTAGGCAGCTTTTCATTCATGGTCGGGGTCACTTTTTCCTGCAAATCTTGTAAAGCAATATCAATTGAATCCAAATGAGGATTAGAAGTTGAAAACAACTGAGAGAAATATGTGATAAAGGTCTGTTCCACATGTAATTTGTCTTTGAGCCAGACACCATTTGGACCTTGAATCTCTCGAATTTCTTTTTTCTTCTTCCTCTGAGAAACCTGCTTATGAAACCACAAAGTGTTCTTGTCTCCCAAATTTAATCAATTTGCATGAGAACATTGTTTCCAGTAAATTTCTTCATCCTCTAAAACTTTATCCAACTGATCCTCCGCCCTTTTAATTTCAGAGAAATCCCATGGGGTGACTTGCTATATAAATCCTGAAGAATACGTTGATTAGATTTAATATTTCGCCAAATGGAAGCAGAAGTGCCTTTGCCCCAATGTTGTAAACGGGATCGACATTTTTTTAAACATAATTCAAGGCGTTGATGTTGCTCCCCTTGCCTTGTCCAACAACCCAACTCTGAGATAATGTGCTTACAATCCAGATGTTGAGTCCAGACCTCCTCAAAAAAGAACTTTCTCGAGGTAGTAGTTGGGTTTGGATTAACACCATGATTCCCATCCCAGCGTAATAGGGCGATGAAGCCCAATTCAAGTGAACCACAGACTCAAAAGGGAAAAGTTGGAGAAAGGGTTCATTTGCAACAAACCTATCCAATCTCTCATTTATATGTGATGCCATCTCGTGTCTGTTGGACCATGTAAACATATCACCCAGATAATCCAAATCTTGCAGCCCACAGTCATCTAAAGCATTTCAAAACATTTGGAGTTGGGTATTTCTCACTGGGTTACCACCCTCATTTTCCTTGTGTAAAAGGGTTGCATTGAAGTCACCCCCACAACCCAAGCAGAGTCATCGTGATTGTATAAACACCGAAGCAAGTCCCAAGTGTGATTTTTGTGATATAATCCAGTAAATCGTCACAATTTGGAATCTCATTTAATCGAAGCATCAATGTGAAATCTGGAGTATGATCTTATTGTTACATCCATTTCTTCTTTCCATTGTAAATTCTAACAGTTTCCATCTAAAAATTAACGGCAAGGGTATTTTTGAAACTTTTCAAAGTTCAGGGGCATTTTTGAAACTTTTCAAAGTTCAGGGGCATTTTTGAAACAAACCCATAGTTCATGGTTTTTTTTTTTTTTTTTTTTAATTTAAATTTTGCCTATAATTTTTGAAGAGGTTTGGCCACTTGTTGCAGTTTGCATATTCTATTTTACATGGAGAGATATTTTATAATTTGGCTTGTATCCATTGGATAAATAACTTCGAAAAATATAAAGAATTGTATTAGTTTTTATTTGGGCCGGTTGCAAGGATAGCAATATGGGCCAAAATAATTGCAAATCTAGCAACCCACAAAAAAAATTGCAAAAATGGCAAAATCTAATAGTTTGTGTGTTGCGTTTACTAAAATACCCCACCAGATTTTCTTTCAGTGATAGAAAGTTTTTCTATCACTGATAGATTCTATTAGTGATAGAAATTTTTTCTTTCACTGATAGATTCTATCATATGGTAGAAAATTTTTCTACTACTATAGATTCTATCGGCGATAGATATTTTTCTATCACTTGTTCGGTGTTCTATCACTGTTTGGTTGTTGTTATTTGGTTTTCTATCAGTGTTTGGTTTTTGCTTTTCAGTGTTTGATTTCTATAATCGTTCGTTTTTGCTTTATTTTTCAATGCTCGATTTCACCATGTATCACCATCGCTGATAGAAACAAAAGATCTTCTATCACTGATAGAAAAGTATCAGTGATAGAAAGATTTTCTATAACTCACGAAATGTTTTTCTATCAGTCCCAGTGATAGAGATAGAAAGTTTTTCTATCACTCATAGAAAGATTTTCTATGAATGATAGAAATTTTTTCTATCAGTGATAGAAAAATTTCTATCACTGATAGGTTCCATCAGGGATTGAAAGATTTTCTATCAAGAGTTTTCTATCATTGATAGAATCTCTTTCTATCAATAGTAAAAATTTCTATCAGTGATAGAAATCTTTTATCACTGATAGAAAGCTTTTCTATCGGTGATAGAAAGTTTTTCTATCACTTATAGATTATATCGGTGATAGAAAGATTTCTATCGGAGATAGAAAGATTTTTATGGGTGATCAGGGATTGAAAGATTTTTTATCAAAAGTTTTTCTATGATTTTCTATAAAAAAAATTTTTTATCACTAATAGAATCTATCAGTGATAGAAATCTTTTTTCACTGATAGAAAAAGTTTCTATTAGTGATAGAAACTTTCTATCACTGATAGAAAATTTTTCTACCACTGATAGAATCTATCAGTCATAGAAATATTAGTGATAGAAACTTTCTATCGCCGATAGAAAATTTTTCTACCACTGATAGAATCTATCAGTGATAGAAATATCACTGATAGAAACTTTATTCTATCAGTGATAGAAACTTTCTATCACTGATAGAAAATTTTTCTACCACTGATAGAATCTATCAGTAATAAAAAGACTTTCTATCAATAAAAAAAAAAAAAAAAAAAAAAAGCGAGGAAGAAGAAGATGGGCACACAGGGGCAATTTAGGAATAAAAAAAATTAATTCAAAATTTTTGCCATATTTGCAAATATTTTTAAAAATTGCTATATTTGTAATTATTTACCTTCATGTTGCCACCCATTACAATTATCCTTTTTATTTGTTTATTTTTAATATGTTAGGTTCATGTCGCATTTGGGAAGGAATCAAATTCTAGCGATCTTCCTTTGGAAAAAAAAAATCTAGCAATCTAATGGCTAGTATTTAAAAGTAACCTTTTTGAAATTTTAAAAATAAAAAAGTTGGGATACTCTTTTTCTTTTTTAAAAGGTTAAATTATAAAAAATATCCCTCGACTTTAGGGTTTGTTTCAATTATACCCCTTGACTTTCAAAAGTTTCAATTATGCCCTTGAAGTTTCAAATTTGTTTCAAAACTACCCTTGGAGACATTTTCCGTTAAATTTATCGACAAAAATTGATGCGTTTGCATGTGTTTTTATCGTTTTTTCCACGTATATGTTCAAATCTATTCACATAAGCAACAATATATATGCAAACACGTCATTTTACATCCATGAATTTAACATAAAAAAGCCTTCAAGGATAGTTTTGAAACAAATTTGAAACTTCAAGGGCATAATTGAAGCTTTTGAAAGTCCAGGGGTATAATTGAAACAAACCCTAAAGTCGAGGGGTATTTTTGATAATTTAACCTTTTTAAAATAATG
Organism: Luffa acutangula; assembly: GCA_036850905.1. Classification (NCBI taxonomy): domain Eukaryota; kingdom Viridiplantae; phylum Streptophyta; class Magnoliopsida; order Cucurbitales; family Cucurbitaceae; genus Luffa; species Luffa acutangula. The sequence goes on along the minus strand of CM072087.1, from coordinate 63,929,551 downwards.
GGATACTTTCTGTAGTAGACAAAATTGATTTATTGGACGTTTAAGTGAATATGAAATAGGACAAAAATACACTATATTATTGTTAGGATAATATCTCACCATACCATACCATTTTTTTTTTAGTTCATACCATATCATTTTCTTGTTATATTACTAATATATCATTAAACATGCATTTTTTTACAACACCTAGAGACCTGTTGATCATTCGTAAAAGCTTTATGCTTGTTGAGTTATGCTCATGTTTGGCAACATGAGTCATGTTGGCAAACATGCATATTTTCTGTATAATAAATGAATCAAACAAAACTTATCGATTTATATTTTTATTTATATTGACTCCTTATATTAAAAATTTTGCTTACTAAAAATCAATCGTTTTTATCTTAATCTCAATTATTTAAATTTGAAAAGAGGTCTCTAAGCATGTCTTGAACAACATAAAATATGGTACAAAAGTAAAATAAAAAACATATGAGATCATAGTTTTTTTTTTTTTTGAAACCACATAAGATATCATAGTTTGTAGAGTGTGATTGGTCAATATATGATAAAAAGAAAGATGGGGTAAATATAATTTGATGATTTGGTTAAAAGAGTGAGTGTAGTGACAGTCAGTATCTTCTAGTATCATTTTTTTTTTTTTTAAAAAAAAGGACAAAAAGAAAGGAAGTATATTTGTTGGAATCAATTTTTTCTTTCTTTGAATGGTATCTTCAAATTGAATAAAGAAGAAGAAGGAGGTAGAACAGTAGCGTAGCGTAGGGCGGGGAAGAGGAAGAAAGGTCGGTGAAATCAATCTTGGTTGTTGTTGTGGACTGTGGTCGTCTTCTTCGGACGCTATGGCTCAAGTCTCTGCAATTTTTGTTTACCCAATCAAATCATGTCGCGGTATTTCAGTTCCCCAAGCACCTCTTACTCCTACTGGTAAATCCCATTTCATTTCTCCCTCTAAACGCTAATACTTGCTTCCCCACAAACTTCTTGTTCGTATCTGAATTATACTTCTATGCCCAGATCTTTCTCCAAATTAGGATTTGTAAACGAGTGTTTCTTAGTTTTGTTGCTTCTCATTTTTGTGATTGACGGGACGGGGTACGCAGGATTTCGATGGGACCGTCAATGGTTGGTTGTGAACTATAAAGGAAGGGCATACACTCAGAGAGTTGAACCTAAGCTTGCTCTGGTCGAGGTACAGATGTCAAGCGATGCATTCTCTGAGGATTGGAAGCCTTCTGAAACCTCATTTCTCGGTACAATTTGATTTGTTCCTATTTGTGTTTGAGTAATTTATGAATTCATGAATTTTCTTTTGTTTTCATATATCTTACTGCCTGAAACTTTATAATTCTGAAATCGTTCAGCATGGAATCATGCATTTCCAACTGTTACTACCGGGCCCTGCCTTTTTGTTGTATAGATATAGGTGTGATACTTTCTCTATCCTTTAATGTAAACCAAATCTAATTTTGCAGTCGTGAAAGCACCTGGAATGGATGTCTTAAAGGTTCCCCTGCATGAACCGCGGGAAAATGCAGATGGTGTCTCTGTCTGGGAATGGTCTGGCTCTGCACTGGATGAGGGAGATGGTCCATCAAAGTGGTTTTCAGATTATCTTGGAAAACCCAGTCGTTTAGTTCGCTTTAATACAGGTCAGAAATTCAATGTGGCAAATCCTGTCATGTAAAACTGGGGATGTCTTAGTGGCTGTTAAATAAAAGGAATGATTCAGTATATCAAAAGAATCAATTGGCTTGGTTTTGGTTTAGTATAGGTGTCCTGAACAGTGTCTCACAGGTCATAATCAATCAAATCTCAGAGCAGCATGTTCAACTTACTTTGTTGCTTTGTCTTCTTCAGCTTCACAAACAAGGAAAGTGGATCCCCAATATGGCCCTGGACATCAAATCATGTTTTCTGATGAGTTTCCTTACATGTTGATATCTCAGGTATAAAAACTATTTAGGCAGTTGAAAGTCTAATTATCCCTGTGTTTTAGACCGTGCATCTAAGTCCAAGTTCTCTTGCAGGGATCTTTGAACGCCTTGAATAAAGTTCTTAAAGAACCCATACCAATTAACCGCTTTAGACCCAAGTAAGCCCCATCTTTTCTTTGAATATCCAAAGTTCCATTTATAATATGGATCCTAATGCTATTTTTCGAGTTGTCTCCTTGAGAATGCAACAATGATCGCTTGATATATTATTAATTTATTGCTTTTAAGCGATTACTTTCTTTTTTTCTTTTTAACTTAGCATTCTTGTTGATGGTTGTGAACCATTCTCTGAGGATTTGTGGACAGAAATTGGAATAGACGAGTTCATATTTCAGGGAGTTAGACTATGCGCCCGGTGCAAGGTATTGAGTTGCCATGCTAAATTATTTTATTCGTTCTGGAACTTTTTTGTTAGTTTTCCATAACAACTTCCGAACTGCATGATGAAAGCAGTGGTAAAAAGAAAGAAAAAATTCGTGTATGATTCACTCACCCCACATGTATTTAGCTTTGGGGGAATTTTTTCTTTAGCGTGTCCATGCATATCATATATGATAAACGATGGATTGAGGCCTCCAATAGTGCATACATACATGAGAAAGGGTAATAAAGAAACATCAGGGAAGAAAGTTATAAGTTAAGGAAATGTGCTTTTAGTCTTTTACATAAGGGAGGAGTGTGAATGTAAGAAGGTACTTGTTGTCACTGAGCTAAATTGTATAAACACAAGAGTTTTTAGCGTAGGAATTTTTCTTTTTTTTTTACACTCACCATGCATGCATCTGGTGTTGCTTTTACCTGTTTGTACAAAATTGGGATCTGAAAGAGATACTCTTTTGTCTTTAGGTTCCGTCAATAAACCAAGAGACTGGAATTGCTGGACCTGAGCCGAATGAAACTCTGAAGAATATCAGATCAGATACAGTCCTGCGTCCAAACCACAAGCAGAAGGGAAAAGTAAGAACTGAATCTGAAACTGAGATACATGTATATCTATTTTTTTTTAATAGAAAATGCTTCACAAAATAACTTTTTTTTTTGGTATGATTTGCCAGATTTTCTTTGGCCAGAATTTGGTTTGGAAGAATTTAGCAATTGAAGGGAAGGGAAAAATCATAAAAGTGGGAGATAAAGTCAACATTCTGGGGAAAGTTTCCTCCGTAGCGGAAGCAGTTTACTAATTATAAAAATACTTATCGGCATATGAATATGGACATTATGGGCTCTGTGACAAATGACAATAAATATAAATATTATTACTGCTATGAATAAAAAGGGGTATGAATTGCTTCTAGCATTCAACGTCGAGATGAACTTTCTTATTGGAATTTATTTCTGGTAAAGTCTCCATTGTCTCAGAGAAATTCTGATGCCGTATTGTATATTACATGATTACATCTATTCTACCATATAGGATGTAAGATGTTTGTGGCCATTTAGCATTCAACATCAACGTTATATGCCTGCATGTTTAATGCATACATACACACGGTCACACACATACACACATATATATATATATTTCTATATCATACATACATTTATAATTTTATACTAACCGAACGTGGATGATCCTTGGTTTGGAAGAATGGATACCTGCATTTTAGAAATGAAAACTCGTATGATAAACATTGATATTGAATACCCATCATTAAACCTACCTAATTACGGAAGGGCCGTTGAGTTTGTCCATTTTTAGTCCAACAGATGGGGTGGAGGTTTTTTTTTTTTTTTTTTTTTTTTTTTTTTTTTTTTTAATTATTATTAGTTTGACAATAATTGGGTTGGAGTAATTTGAACCTCTGACCTAGTAAGCCTATATGCTAATTACTGTTTAGTTATGCTCACTTTATAGTGTGAAGATTAAACTTTAACCTTTTGGTCGAAAATATTATTCATTAATCAATTGAATTATGTTCAAGTTAACGATTCTATTTGTTCTTTAGTTTAAACTCAATACTTTGAATTGAATTTGGTGGTCCTAAATTAGTTTTAAATATTCTTTTTATGTCACTATTCAAATGCTAATACCAACATTTCAAAGGTGGTCATACATTTGAATCTTCTCATATAAGGTGTAAATTTAAATCAGTGTATTAAATTTTTGTCGACATTTTCACATGTCCATGGGTTCGACTACTATAGAAAACTCGATTAAAATAACAACAAAATGTAATTAATATGGAGATAATATTTATAATAAGTATTTTAACTTATTAAAACATTTATTTATTACTTTAAATATTTTTTATTTTTTTGTTTTAAATATTCTTCTAGAAATGTTCATTAACAATCGACATTTCCTTCTTTGATCCTCGGTTTAAATCTTCATTATTTGTAATGGAACATAATTAAAAAAAAAAAAAAAAATAGTGGTTCAAATGAAAGATACTAAATACAAAGGAGGAATGTAAGTAGTCATATATTGGCCAATGATATCTCTTTGTAGTGGATTCATGTCTTGTCCAAATTAAGAATACCAAGTTGACTCAAGATCATTGAGAACAATTTTCAACCCTTCCTAGAGTGTAATTTTACTATTATTATTTTCATACAAAAAGTGTATTTTTTATTTATTTTTATTTTTAGCTTTTTTACTTGAAAAAGTGTGATCCCTAGGTGGCTAGGACAAATGAAACTTTTGTCCAAAAGATGGAGCCTGGATTTTATTTTACTTTCTCCAAATTTAATTAATAAACCGTATTTAATCTATTTTATTTTACTTTCTCCAAATTTAATTAATAAACCGTATTTAATCTATTTTATTTTACTTTCTCCAAATTTAATTAATAAACCTTTTTTTTTTTGAGAAATTAATAAACCGTATTTAATCTCCATTAATATTCTTCACATAAATATATATGTAAAATTAAAAAATAAAACACAAAAAAGAAAGAAAGAAAAAAACAACATAATTAGATTTTTATAGTTTTTTTTCTTTTACAATATGTAGGGTGGAGATTCGAATCACATGTTGGAGATATGCTCAAATAAGAACTGAGTTACACTAGCAAACTGATTACACCTTAACTGGATACTAACAATTACAGTGGAAATAACAATACAAACACTGTATATATGACAAATGCTGCAAAATATATTGACAATAAATAGTCGAGACACGCTTACAAAGCGTTGTCCTGAAGACAATTATTCGTTCTGCACAGGTTGCTAGCAGGCTACAGCGATCGTCTCAGCAGGATACAACGACTAAACAGCAACCTCGAACTACTCGAATCTGGCAGGACTCTTGGATACTTGCTCTCCACTCGACTCAAGATCAAAAGAAACAAAGTAAGAAGGAAGAATGCTCCAAATGGAATGAGGTGATTCAAATGAAGAAACAAGTTGCTATTTATAGGCTAGCAACTTAGTAACTCCAAAGAACAAACTTAAATAAAATTGAAACATATGAAAATATAACTCAATTGAGTTATAACATCAAATTTAACTTTCATATGTTAAATTTGTAATTGAAACATCAAATTGAATTTGAAGTTTCAATCTATCTTGAAACTCTTGAAAAATTGATTTTAAACATCTCACTTTCTTTCACATTTATTTGTATAAATATCCAACATCACATACCTCGTAGTTATCCGTACAACTTTATACCAGTTGAACTATGCTCTTGTTTGCAATAATATTCATAATTTAACTGCAAACAAAGCTAACAGTTCGGATGTCTAGAAACTATATATTTTATATTGAGTAATTGCAGTTGGTGGCAAATTAATTATCTATAATAGCAAATTTAGCACCAAATAAAAAGAATTGCAAATATGGCAAAAAAATTAGAATATTCCCATTTTACCCTTCTCTTCATCTCCCTTCCCATTTACCCTTTCTTGTATATACCATTTCTTCTTCTTCTTCTTCTTCTTCTTCTTCTTTTTTTTTCTTTCTTTCTTCTTCTTTTTTTTTATGAGCTGTTATGATTTTTTTTTTCTTTTTTTTTTTATAATGAGCTATTACGATTTCTTCTTTATTTATTTTTTTTTTTTTGTGCATTTATGAGGGTGGGGTTCTTGTGTGATTAATATGCTTTTTCCCTCTTCTGTGCAGTTTATTAAGTTGTGCATTTTCTTTTTCTTTTTTGATTTGATTTTCTTTTTATTCTTCTTCTCATAAGGTATTATTATGATTGTTTCTTCTTCTTTTTATTCTTCTTTTTTATTTCGAATCACGTACCTTGTGGTTATCAGTACAACTTTATGCCAATTGAGTTAAGCTCTTGTTGGCCTTCTTTTTAATTCAAGAATGCCAAGAATACAAAAATAGCAATTTTGGTGAGTGTTTGTATAGGTATATCAAAGTATATCACTGATATACTCCGGTTAATCGTAGTCTATCACTAACTATCACTGGTCGAAGTCTATCAGGGCTATAATTGATAGATAATGAAATACAAAGAATACAAGAATAGCAATTTTATGGTGGTAATCACGAAGCTTGTGTGCTAGGCTTTAAAAATTATATGGTTGATTAAGAGTCGCTTGTTCGTAATGGTTATTTTTGGATTTTATGTTCTAATTACCACAAGAGACTTAAAATTTTTGTTCAATTTATGATTGTAGTATAATAATTTTGGACGAGTTTCTAATTACCGAGATGAATTGCAATGGGAAGTAATTTACTGATAGATTTCAATTAAATTGATTTCTATCAGTAACAATCATTGGTAGACTTCAATTAATTGATAATTAACTGATTTCTATCAGGGATAGAAACTGATAGACTTCAATTAACTGATTTCTATCATCAATAGAAAATGATAGAATTGAATTAAACTAATTTCTATCAGTGATACAAGTCAATAAACTTCAATTATATTGATTTCTGATAGAAACTGATAAACTTCAATTAAATTGGTTTCTATCGGTGATAGAAACTAATAGTCTTGAATTGAATTGATTTCTATCAGTGATAGAAACTGATAACCTCGAATTTAACGGTTTTCTATTAGTGATTATCACTAATAGACTTAAATTAAACTGATGGATAGAAATTGATAATCTTGAATTAAACTGAACTAATAGCCTTAAATTAAATTGTTTTCTATTAGTGGCTATCACTGATAGGCTTGAATTAAACACGATAAAAACTTATAGATTATAATTATCAGAGTCTATCGGTGAAACACACTGATAGACTTCGATTAATCAAAGTCTATCACTAATAGACTCCTATTAATTGAACTTTATCATCAAAGTCTATCAGTATTTATCACTGATAGACTATCAGTGACTATCAATAATAGGGACTGATAGACTATTGGAGATACTAAGGGTATTTTCGTAATTTAACATATTTTTTGCTATTTCCGAAAATAATTTTATTTTTTTGTTAATTTTGCAATATGTTTGTCGGTTTTTGCTATCTGTGCAAAGCTCCCAACATCCGGAAAGAGCCAGAAGGGTATAAAATGATGAAGCATATTATAGGGTTTATTTATTTAAATAATGAACAAGCATATCTGGTAGTTGCAGTTGCAGGTTGCAAGTCAGGAATTTCTGTTTTAAAAACTTTATTACATAATCAGTACAGTGTTGTTGAATTGTAATAAATAATGTAAACTTTTTAGTGGCCACCATTGACAGAGAATTTGATTCCCTCAGAATTTGTAATATTTGGCTAACACAAGTTTCTACTTTATGTTTTATCGTTGAAGAATCCTGTTACCTCCTAAAGATGCTCATCTTTTTTTATTTATTTCTTTTGCTCATAAAGTTTATTCCTTTCAATTTGATTTATGCCCTTATTATTCTTATGCTATATGTTTCTTTTTTCATGCTTTTGTTGTGGAGGATAACTTTCTTGTCTTCGTTCAACTCACAAATAAAATAAAATAAATAAATATTGTACATAAAGAAACAAAAAAAGAAAATAACTTTCTTGTCAGTCTAATGTTTAATTGACTCAAGTTTTATTTACTCAAAAAAAAAAAAAATGACTCAAGTTTTATCAACATCTACAATTGACGTTTTTTGTTTTTTTGTTTTTTGTGTTTTGTTTTTTTTTTTTTTTTTAATATTACATCATATTGAGCATAGTATTAAGACCTACGATCTCTAAGAAGTAGAGATGCCTTAATCTCTAAGCTAAGCTCATATTGGCTATGTATTACTATATTAGACACATGGAGGCCAACATGAGTAGCTCAACTTATTAAGAGATATAATAAGATGTTTTTGTTTATAAATAGGCTAAATTATTGCAAAACTTGGCTTATAAAGGTTGTGTGCAATACAATACTAGATGAAAACAAACTTTGAAATCGAGTTTTCTCTTTCAAAAAGTGTAAAAAAGATAAGTGTGAGAAAACAACATATATATATTATTTCCTTTTTACTTTCTTTGTTTGTGTATGCTAGTGATAAGAAAAAGAATGTTTACAAGGTTGTGGGTTTGATCCAATTTATAAGATTAATTAATCAAAAGTTTTATATATGATTTTGTTCTTATTAATATTTAAAAATTGTTAGAACCCATATACAACAATAGTTTCATTTTTTTTTCATAAAATTAATATAAAGAAAGCTAATGGGTAATGGTTGGTGAGGAAATAATATTGAAAAGACTACCAACAAATGAAGTCAAACATATGTAGAATTTCAAGAATAAAACAAAAGTTATCTTGAAGTTTCAACACGAAAATCTAGTCAAACTCTTGAGATGATGTATTGAAAGAGAAAAAAAGCTCCTAGATTATGAATACATGACAAATAAGTAAAGCTTTTCATTAATTTTCATGTATAAAGAATTTACGGTGAGAGAAGGAAAAAAAAGAAGCATTTCCCAATAAGGTTATTTATTTATTTTTATTTTTTTGAAAGTTCAAGGGTATTAATGAAATTGAAATTTTAACGGTTTCCATCAAAAAATTAACGACAAGGGTATTTTTGAACATTTTTCAAAGTTCAGAGGTATTTTTTAGGGAAAAATACATTTTTGGTCCCTGAGGTTTGGGTTAAGTTACACTTTGGTCCCTGAGTTTTCAAACTCAACAAAAATACTCCTGAGGTTTGAGATAAGGAGCACTTTGGTCCCTGCCGTCAATTTTTCTGTTAAATTCTAACGGTTGGTGACGTGACACTATTATTTTAATTAAAAATTATTATTTTTTTATTTTTTAAATAAAAAATAATAAAATATTAATATTTTATTATTTTTCTTATTCTTTCTCCCTCCCTCTTCTTCTTCTTCATCTTCAGAATCTTCTTCCTCTTCCTTCTTCTTCTTCCTATCTCCGGCGGCCGACGCCCCCGCCCGCCGCCGCCGACGACTTTTTTTTTTTCCTTTCCCTTTTCTTCTTCTCTCTTACCCCATTTTTCTTCTTTTCTTTTCTTTTTTTTTTAAAAAAAATATACAAAGAGGGAGACATGAAAATCTTCTTCACAAACCGTAGATCTGGTCATCTCGTGGGTCTTCTTTCTCGCGCAAATAAGCTCGGCGGAACCACCTCAATATGGTCGGCGATCGACTGCTGCTAAACGTCAAACCCACACTTAGACGTAACAACCTTGAACGACGAGGCGTTAGAGATGGATCGAGCGTTTGAGAGAAAGACGGGGCAGCCTTGAACGTTAGACCCACGCCGCTCAGATCTTCTTCTCCAGCGCAAACTGACCCACGCTGTTTCGTGACCCACGCCGCTCAGATCTTCTTCTCCGGCGAGAACTGACCCACGCCGCTCAGCTTAGATCTTCTTCTCCGACGCGAACTGACCCTCACCGCTCAGCTCAGATCTTCTTCTCCGACGCGAATTGACCCACGCCGCTTAGCTCAGATCTTCTTCTTTGGCGTGAACTATCCACGAACCGAACCACGCCTCTCAAATTTTCTGGTTTTTTTTAAAGAAAGTGAAGAGAAAGAGGAAGAAAGAGAAGAAAAGAGAAGAAGAAGGAAAAAAAAAAGTTCGCCGCCGTCCACCACTCGGCAGTCGATGGTGGCCGACGACAAGTTGTGGTGATGTTGAGGAAGAAGAAGAAGAAGGTGGTGGAGAAGAAAAGAAGAAAAAGAGGATGGAGGAGGGAAAAGAAATAAAAAATTATAAAATAATAATATTTTTATTATTTAATTATATTTATATATTGAAAAAACTTAAAATTCATTTTTTTATTTAAAATAATAGTGCCACGTCAGCTTGCCGTTAGGATTAAACGGCAAAATGGATGGCAGGGACCAAATTGCTCCTTATCTCAAACCTCAGGGGTATATTTGTTGAGTTTGAAAACTCAGGGACCAAAGTGTCACTTAACCCAAACCCACAAGGACCACAAGTTTATTTTTCCCTATTTTTTAAAACTTTTTAGAGTTCCTAAGCATTTTTGAAACAAACCCCATAGTTTAGAGATATTTTTTTATAACATAGCCTTATAAATATATAAGCCAGAAATAGTATACCATAATATTACCCACCATTCATTCTTTTTAACAAAGTTAGCACAAAGGATATTTTCAAAACATTTTCAAAGTTTTAAAGATTAAATTGATAACCTCTAATAGAAAATGTATCTTTCCTCCTAAATGAAAGTGACATATTCTGTATGAACATGAAGATAGGAATAAGTAAAAGTTTGAGATTTGGGGTTGCTTGATGCTGTTGTGTTGTAAATAAAGAGATTAGATTAAAACTTTAATATGTCACTGATAATAAACCGGTTATATTCCTTTTGAAAACCCTATATATTTATATAAATATATGGAAGGAGCTACTTAGAATGAGAAACTAAGAGTTGCACATTGTTCGAGCAGGAGAAAGAAACAAAACAAGCTATGTCATCAATGATTAAACAAGGAGCAGAACTGGATAACAGGAAAAAGAAACCTGCGACTCGAACCGTACGTGTTTTTTTTTTCGTTTGAAATTCTAATGTTTTGGCTAGCAATGAAACTCATATATGATATGATATGGTATGGCACGATATGAAATGATGACAGGAAAGGGTTGAGAACGGAAAAATAGCTCCACGAGACCTGAAAATAGTATGGGGCTCCGATGAAACTCAATGGAAGATTGAGCTTCCAGACGACGAGTAAGTACCATGGCTTGTAACTTTGATGAATATATATGAGTAGAGAATGGAATTAGAATGAGTGAATGAATGGTCGTGATTTGTAATTAGGAATCAGAGCTTTGCAGAAGCACTGAAAGTGATGTGGTTCGAAGTAAAAGCAACATACAAGGGAGCAAAAGCAGGAAGCAAATATAAGATTGGGTTCAAAATCAGCCTGACCGGTGCTGCGTTTGGGTGGGACAGCAGTCCAGTGTACCTAATGGCCAAGGTTGGAGAGTTTGGATCCTACACTTGGAAGAGGCTCTATCTCAGTTCCAAGGAACACCCGGAGAAGGTGCAATTCGACTTTCCCAGCAATTTCGAGATTGTTATTCCAATCTCAGCTGAGGATACCACCCTGATATTTGGCCTTTATGAAATCTGGGGTGGCAGATGGAAGGGAGGCATGCGCATTCATCATGCCTATGTTACCAAAGTTTGACCCTCCACATCACACTCTCTTAATTACTTATCTCTAAACTTGTCTCTCTCTATGTGTCTGCGCGCTCAAACCACTGTTTTCTTTTTCTTCACTCTTACACAATTACAGTTATATATTACCATCTAAATAAACCTTACAAACTCATTCCTGCATTGATGATACATGCAGTTGGCATGGAACCTTATTTAAACTCCAGTATTGGTTATGCTAATTCCACTTAGATCAACAATCAAAATCTACTCTAAAATTTAAGAACAAGGCACAATGAAATCAAATTACACTTAAAATAGGAAGTTGATAAATAAGTAGTTTCGTGCATCTGCACCACTCACATTAGCATATCTGACAAAATTCTTCCAATAGACGTTCGATAGTCCTCCTCGATGCAATCTTATTAATCTCAAATGCTCTGATTTCATCCGTGAGACCTGCATGCCAACCGTGAAAAAAGGTGCATTTCAATCATATGTCAAGTGAAAAGGCATAATAAGTTAGTCAGCAGACTGACGCTAGAAGCTATCAGCTGCATGCCATATAGAGCAAGAACAAATATAGATGTGCTTGCCACCTGTTTTTGCAAGTTTTACCTGTTTGATGAAGAACTTTCAGGGGTAGTTGGGATTGGAAGGTATCAGTATTTAAAAAGACTAGCAGCTTCTGCATAAGCTCCAAAGAATCAGCAACAACTAGGATCTCCCTCTAAATTATGCCCAATACCGGTAGATAGAAATAGGGGGCGGGGAAGAAGAAGCAACACAAAATCAGTTAGTAGTGCAAGTTTCTGGAAAATGTAAACATAGAAAGTACAGTTATCCTTGATGTTGGTTCAACGATACACCCATTCTAATGAAGGGAAAAATTTAGTTTAATTGACTTATCGAGTCTAATCAATGCATGCCCAGTAAATGAGGTTATGATTGCCTAATTGCAGTAAGACGTCCACTAAATTTTATAAAGGATATGGACTCTATGACCAAGAGTTAAAGATATGACAAAAGATAGCTCCAAAAGAAAAGATATGATAAGATAAAAGGGAGGGTGGGCCATGGTAACGGAGAAAGAAACTCAAAGAAAAAAAAACCCTTCTAAACGCATGCATATAATAAAAAGGCCCTTAAACCTTTTGATTATATTTTATTTCAATTTTGTAATTAAGCCATCATTTATTTTCAGCCTATTCCATTCCATCTAAATTCTGTCGTTACTCATCTCACAAGTCACAGAACAATGTAATGCCAACCATGTAAATAGTAGAATTTTAATATAGCTATTAAAATTTTAACAGAGATAACTATATTGAAGCTGTCCTCAAAAAAACTATATTGAAGCTAATTGGAAGGTAAACAATTAAACCGAGAGGGGATAGGTAAAAAGGAATTCTCACAAGGGGGAGGGGGGAGATAGAAAAGAGCTCAGTGATTAAAAATCAATCCTTATCCCATAGTTTGACTAAAGGCCTATCTATTTCAACCTTGAAGTTTTTCCGTGCATCGTAGTATCCAGAAACAATCACAAGCAGCTGAAGTTTCTCTACACCTGAAAAATAAAATAATAAAAGTTGATTGAACCAAGTTAATAAATCCACATCTCGAAAGATGTCAAAAGCTGATTCCAAAAGGAGCTGAAATAATATACTTGAATGTGAAAGAAAGTTATTGAAACCTAAAGTTTCCTTATGCATTAGAGGCAAAAGATCATGGATGTCTTATGGAAACTAACACCAATGTTTTCTATTCATTCACATAGATGCACACAGTACACATTATGAAATCCTGGCTCGCTAGCAAATTCGAGAGATCCAACTTCTCTCCCTACCCACCTCACTGTTACATCAATGTTTCCTTATGCATTAGAGGCAAAAGATCATGGATGTCTTATGGAAACTAACACCAATGTTTTCTATTCATTCACATAGATGCACACAGTACACATTATGAAATCCTGGCTCGCTAGCAAATTCGAGAGATCCAACTTCTCTCCCTACCCACCTCACTGTTACATCATTACTACTTTATATACAAAATTCGACCATACTAACTTTTAGCAGATACATTTCCCTTTATGCCTCTTCTAATGTAACACTCGCCTAGTGTATCTATTTCTATATCACGATTCTTTTAGGATTTAGGGTTTATGGCTCTTTCTCGTCGTCACCTAATAGAAGTGGCTCACGTATCCTGGCTTCCTAGCGAATCTATTTCTATATCACTGATCTTTTTACTTGTATAAGGTGTTTTATTCCTATAAGTAGCTTAGGACTATGGGGAGTCTCTACTGAATGATGTCATGAGTGCTAATACAACCATGGGCAAGTTCACCCAAAAAGAATTTGACTTTCTTTTGGTGCTTAGTGAACTTAGCATGCCAACCCAAGGAGAAAAGGGATATTTCATGCCGACTTTGTTGACGATGTCCTTGAAAACCTAGGTTTACTTGTAAGCATGGACGCGGATCCTCCATCCTATTTTGACAAGATAGATGGCTGAACAGTGAATGACTCCAATCAAAATTCCAGAAGCTCTACTATCTCTCAAACTGAAAAGAAGCATCTTTAATAAAGTTTGGAGTCCTTTGGAGCAAAATTTGGATCTAAACTTTAGAAGACATCTCAAAGAGGAAGGAATTGAAGAATGGGTATTTTTGTCATATTTCCTATCAGAGGTATTTCTCTCGACAGCTAAGGATTTTTGGATATGAACAGGCTTCATCATGCTACATTCCCTCTATTATGATTTTATCGGTCACAATATGGAAGTTGACAAGCCTCTCTACACAAGCATTTGGAATGACAAGATATTTATAGAGCCTTTCTTTTGAGATATTTATTACAATCCAAGATGAATCTAGAGAGGACTGATATTTACATTTGAGCAATCTATGTCGATACTTCAAGAACCTTCTAGATAGTTAGTATTGTTTTTTTATTTTAACATATTCAACAACTTCACCACTACTTTTTGAGAGATTCAAATACCCTACATTTATCTTGGCTCTTTCTTGGTGTAAATTTTACTCCCTTCACTTGTTAATTTCAATGATTTAAAAGCTAATTACACTTTCTTTAATAAGACAACTTGTATAGAGTTTCCCCTTCTGTAATATTTCATATCACCATTTGTTTCCTAAAAGGGGAAAATTACACTTTCTTTAATAAGACAACTTGTATAGAGTTTCCCCTTCTGTAATATTTCATATCACCATTTGTTTCCTAAAAGGGGAAAAAGAGACAATGTCCATGGAAACAAAATGGAAAGAAAAGTTGTTGCGTGATTGTATCTACAAACCAATACCTTTAGTCTTGATGTTCCTTGAAGGTAAAAGAGGAGAGGATCGAGAAAAGAGAGACCCGTTTCAGAATTTCATCATCCAAAAGGTTCCTTAAAAGGCCGAGATCCTAAGTGTGAGAAATAGAATTTCAAGTGTTTGGCCAAAGCCTAGATATTCATGAAGGCCGATGCAAGAGAGACCTCACCAATCCAAAAAATTCTCACAAAAACTAGTAGTAGCTCCTATTTCCACCTGTAATCGTGATTCTTCTTGAGAAAAAATCCTTCAGCTTGTAGATGACTTTCCAAGGTCCCTCTAAAGAGTGAACAGGAGGGAGTGGGTAACGGAGTGGCAAGTCAACTTGTCAACTGGATGAAGGCTATAGCTCCTACTTTGATTGGAGGTTTAGGGATAGAAGATTTCAGGAAAAAAATCTAGTCATCCTGTCCAAATGGCTTCGGGAACACAGATAGCCAAGCAGTTTTTTTTTTTTTTTAAAGATGGCTGCATCCCTTGACAGCTATAGGCATTTCAATCTGAATAATATATGCATATCCAATATTACAAGAAATGATAAATTTTGAATCTAAAACATTTAAAAAAGATATAAGATCACTTAGAATTATTCTGGAACTATCTTGATAGGTGTTGACGTTAAGACACAATACATAAATCCTTTATTTTCAACTGTTGTATATCTTGTCTTCTTTTGTTTACCGTGCCTATGTCATGTGGTGTCCACGTTCATTCTAGGTTGTAAATGGTAGTTTTCTCCTTTTCCTCGTGTTAGGTACCCAAACCAAGAAAACATCAAATACTATATATTGCAATATCAAAAGAAGTTACAATATAACCGATAGCCTTTCGAGAGGGCTAACTCTCTCCCAAAACCTCACTATGAGACTACACTCAAAATTCTCCACACCTCTAAGGCTCCCTAACTTTCCTATTTATAACCAAGGCTCCCTAGCTATTTACTATTATACACTTACTACCCTCCTAATACTATTCCCCAATTATATCATACTAGTACCCTTACACCTTGGTAAAGTGGAAACTTAACCTTTAGGGTTCTTTATTTTTCCTGAATCTTCATAAAACTTTTCTTTATCATTTTGCTTGAACCCAGAAAAAGGAAACACAGATGTAAATATAATAATGAAATCTTATTCAAATGTCACATACTTAGAAAGTTTTTTACGTCTTGAGTTGAGTTAACTTCCTGTGAAAGAAATTGAGCAATTGATATTCCAATGGAACTCATCCCAAGATCTTGCCTCGTCAATCTCTTTCCAGAATTGTCCAAAGCTCCTGGATTAAAATTCGAGCAAAAAACTATGAATCAGAAAGCTTTTATCTTGAATTGAAGCTGCAAGACAGGTCACTATGCAGATTAAAGTATCAACATCTATACAAAATTATTAGTACTAAAAACATGAAATTTAACAGTCACTAAATAAGATGCTTACAAAAGTGTTCCATAAAAGTAGACATATGAAAGATGTGCATAAACTGGTCGCTGATATAAAAGCCAAATTATTGGTTTAACAATAGTCTTAAAGTTAATTTATTCTTCAAGTCTCCAAGTATCATTGTAACAAGAAGGTACGCGATTTTTTCATTGAATATACTGACACTGTATGTTCTTCACCACTACAGTAACTGGGATCAAAATAGAATTCGGTTTGGCACAAAGGAGAAATGCCCAAAGCATGAGAGGCAAGACTCTAGTTTTAATTATTGATTGCCTCTTTGGCAACTGAGGGAGGTGAGGATATGTGATTCTTTCCCCAATAGTTTCACAATTCAAATTTCCCTTTGATGTCTTCCTCTGGATCAGAAGTAGGAGATATAATTTGAAGTTCCCACTACTAGATTCTAAGGTTTCATACATTTAATGACCCTAATTAGATATTCTGAAAAGAAAAATAGTTCACTTCAGACTCCTGAGTCCACACCATCTAAAGATTAATGTCAGTTTTGTGTCGAGAGAATTTGACAGACAGGAAAACTATAACCTATCAGGGTGTGGTCCCTTCTGCAAGAAAGGAAAATGAATTGCATGAAATCTAAACTTTTCATCAAATTTTGAAGAGATTGAACGACATAAGAGGACCTAAGTATATATAGAAGACAATGACAAACCAACATTTATACTTTAAGTTCCCACCTTTTGTCCACTTCTTGAAATCCTTGAGCACTATATCTATTACCCCATGGTTGGACACGTTGTACATCTTGTATTTCACTGTAGATGCATATAAGAATTCGTAGATGATATTAGAAGAACAAGCATGAAAAGAAAAAATAATAAGAATTTGGAACTTGTACCATAAAGATTTGGAAAGAATGGAAACATAGACATACATATCTGATAAAAACCATTACATCCGAACCGACCAGCACCATTGATCAATAATGTAGCCATGTACTTATCTTTGGAGGTACAATGCGGGCTTCTTAAGTTTCCTGAATCTAACAGAATTCCAGCAAGCTGCAAGGAAAAGAAAACACACCAAAAGAGTTTGATTTCTTAAAAGGAAATTGAGATATCAATGGAACTGGGAAAATGATCAACTCTGAAGCTAACATTAAGTCTATAAAGCAGGAAAACTTAAAGGGAAGAAAGATTTCTAACCATGTAATTAATACTTCTAGATTTGAAGCTAAGTTCTAATTAAATTTGAAAACTGTTGGGATTTTTTTAATTTGTTATGCTTAACGATCATGCGAACATTTGGGGGCAGAACTAAGACTCCATCTATTAAATGGGAATGGGAATAGAAAGAATGATAATAAAATTGTCTAATGGAAATGAAATGTCAAATATTATATTTAATAAATTTATTTTGGAATTGGAATTAGAATAGAGAGGATTGCCAATGTTATTGTTTAGAATTAATTCGAATGTTAAATTACAAGTTTAGTCCCTAAACTTTTAGGGTTGTATCAATTTGATCGCCCTCAACTTTAAAAAGTGTCAAATAGGTCCTCAAACTTTCAATTTTGAGTCTAATAGGTCTCTGGACTTTAAAAAGTATCAAATAAATCCTTAAACTTTCACTTTTGTGTCCAATAGGTTCCTTAACTTTCAATTTTGCATCTAATAAGTCTTTGACCTATTCAACATAAGAATGGTTAGAATTCAATTTTATATCTAATTGATTGGTTAATTTTTAAAAATCTTGAATATGAGAGTAACCTATTAGCAGAAAGAAAAGAAAAAAAAAAGTAAATAAAAAAAATTATGGGAGTTGTTAAATGGGAATGGAAAAGACATTGTTTTCCTTCCCGAGAGGAATAATCAATAAGAATGGTTAGAAATTTTGGTGTGGGACCAACACCTTGGAAATTATTTCCATTCCTAAATTACTTTAGTAAACAATGTGAAAAACAATAATAGAGTATGATTTCCACTATCCCATTCCAGTTTTATATATGGAAATAAAATATGAACCTAAATATATGAACTTCCATAATAGTAGACATTCTAGGATAACACCATTAGAAGATGAATATTTAGAAGTTGAGGTTTTGTGTAAAATGCATGCCGAACTAGCTAGGGGCTCAACGCTTTGTATTGAATGTTAATGGGCCTTCTATTGTACATTGAAGAAAACAGCATTTCCAAAAAAAAATTCAACCAGAACGTCAAAGTACATATGCATGTATGAAGCCAAAAGTAGTCGTCACAAGTAATAAGTACCAAAAGTCTACTGAATCCCTTCCCAGCCAAAATCTCGGGTGAAATTTGAGCAAACTTCTCGGCAATGAGAGTACAGCATGAGCAGTCCTGTTTTACAAAGTAGTCTCAGCTAAGAAATACAGAAAACCATAATGTCCGAAGACTATGTACTAGGCCAGTTTGCATGGAAGGCATCAAACGAACTCAGACTTGAAAGAGATTTGAACACTAATTTTTTCTTGAGAAAAAAAAAAAGACTCAAATTACAACTAGCTTATATTTTGAACTGACAAATTCTAATGAATATGAAAATGGAACACCGCATAGAATTCCTATTGTTGGAAGTTGGTACTGCAGTCAACTTTTTCCCTTGCTTTCGAATAAACATCTTTATTGATTGGTAACATTAAAGATGATTATGATAATTGAATTTCCAGCAATAATTTAAGGAAATGACCATTGAATTCTCAGCAAAAAAAAAAAAAAAAAAAGACCATTGAATTTTTGTAATTTCATTAATATAAAAACTACCTTAATTTTATTTGTATAAAAATTACCTAATGTTTTATTTGCATTTATATATGATATTAGTACTATTTTTTAACAGTAAGCTATGTTTAATAGTTGTTCAAAAAAAAAAAGCTATGTTTAATAGTTACAATACAATTCTTGTCCAAGTGCATAGCATCCAGGTGCAAATTGGAAGGTTGTTTATGCAACTTCCTTAATATGGGTTGAGAGTCTTCTCCCCTATTTGTACATTTCTGTTTTCAATGAAATCATTTCTTGTCTAAGAAATGTATGGCATAACCATAATCAAATCAAGAGGAACTTAAACATGATTTCTTTTTTAATTTCAATTATTTATGAATTATTATACATAATTAATTTCAATTATTTCTTGTCTAAGGAAATGTGTGTGCCCGCATGTGACATGACATGACATGTCTGAACAAATCTTCTATTTGATGGACTTCATAACTTCAGGTAAAAATATGAAAGAGATAAAACTACATAAAACTATGCAGATGCCAAACCTGTTGGATTGTAATATTCTCGACCCAAGGATACATAGATTCATCCTGAAAAACAAAAGGAAAACATGAATGATTAGTCTCTCATCCAAAGATGATTGGAAGTAGCTAAATTCCTTTAATTTAAACCAAAAGAACGATTCTATGCACCTTATTGCAGTTAAAGATTTCAACAACTGCCTCTTTTAATGCTTGCTGTTGTGAGAGAGAGTAAAAAATGCACATTTCATAAGTACTGATAAACAAAGACTAGGTTTTTCCAGACCAATGTTGTCAAACTGTGCCAACCCGGTCTTACCTCTTGTTTAGCAGGAAGTCTGGAGCTGTTTAGTAGAACGACCTTAAGACTTCCAAATAATTCATAATATGATAGGTCGATCTGGGAAAATATTTGGTAATCAATATTAAAATGAGGTACACTTCTCAATCGAAACTCTGAGAACATAACTGTTCGCGTACTGTTTTACCACTGGACACCTCTGTCATGCTTACGTACAGCATAAGCGTATTCATTTAAGCCCTTATTGGACGGCCACACAGGTTCCATTATGTTATGTAAAGATTCTAACTATAAAGATTGATTGAAACTGGAGTTCTCATTCTTAAAGAAAAAAGAAAAATATCATAATAATTTACAGAAATTGGTATTACCAAATCATGCATTCCAAAGAAAAAATCATTTCTAACCCAAAATTTATGGAAGTTATTACATATTACCTCTGGATGTGATGTAGTCTTTCAAATAAACGTTTCTATTCTCAAGAATACAAACAATTTTGGATTAAAAAGCATTTAACAAAATACCTTTAAAATTGTCTTTAAAGTAATCTTTTATAGTAACTTTATTAAATAGATATAAGTTTAATGACTAAAATGAAAACTCATACTGGTAAATTTGAGATATATAGTTATAAGGACAAAATTGAAACATATATAAGGATCTCATTCCGTGCTTACCAAGCTTTTAACTATATCAATTTAAAGGGTAATTATGAAATAATTTTAGAGTTGAAGGATATATTGAAATTGTTAAAAACTTGGAGACAAAAGTGAAAATACATGTTTTAGTTAAGGGGCAAGAACTACAACTACAACTACAACTTAGACCCTTATCGAAGTATCATCTGATATGAGACAACAAACAACATCCGTCATTGGAGAGAATCATAAATAAATAATTAAAATAAAAAATAAATGAAAATCAGAGTATAAATTTCAGAAGGTTTGCAAAGGATTAGACCTCGTCTACAAAAATCAAAGATGACGTATCAATCTGACAGGAACCAAGCAGCCATTTAAGTTCAGGATGAGAGTTCAGATCCGTTCTTTTCATGTTGATAACAGGTACAGTGCAATACTCATCATATTTGTGTGTCTCATTCAAGTAGAAAGCATACATGATGGTAGAAGCAACTAACCCAACATCTGTATGAAGCCAGAAAATAAGTTAAATCTATATGAGGTTCTACTAGAACTCTATTTGAGTTTTTTTTTTTATACAAAAAATGTAAATCAATAGGAATTTCAGGAAAGCAACTGAGTTTTTCAATCTTATTTGGCAAGTATAACGAGCTCTAGAGATGAATCAAAAAAACAAGTATTAAGCTATACAAATGTAGTAGTATTTATGTGTTCAATCTTTTCTCCCTTTCTCCCTCTTCCAAGACGATCTTCAATTAGGCATTTGTATGGTCTCTGGTACCACAGACAAAAAAGAAAACTGGTGCTACTGTATCTCACACATACAAAGAAATTGGGCTATCTACAATTGCTGAAGTCTTCAGCTGACAGATTAAGAGAACCTATTGAAGTTAGATGTACAAAGAAATGGCAGACCTACAGTAAGAGAGGCAAGTCTAGAATTTTATTTTTGTTTCACTTAGCAATCTCAATATTAATCCGATTTCCAGTTTTCTGGAGTTGATTTGTACCATCTCATTTGTACCTGCTATTAAACTAGGTAGACAAAAGGGGGGGAAGTGAAAAGTAGGTAATTTTCTATTCCGGTAGTCATGACATTAGATGGCAGTAAAAAGTTTTAAACAGAATTCTAGTTTCCTTTCAACTTATACTGAACTAATACGTATATCTAAAGAGTAAGTAGGTTTATGTTCCTGAGCAATTTGCTTATGAAGCGTTCACTAACTTTTGAGTGTGCACAGTAATGCTTTTATTTACAACAAATTAATCAACCAAACAATTTGAAGGCATAAAAATCATAATCAAGTTAAATCCCAGAGTACCATTGACAAACCTCTAGTTGAATAGTTTCAAAATCTCAAATAATACCATGAAAGGTATATCTTACCTATCATATAAACAAAATGCATACTAAACTTCTGATGAACTAATACTAGAATGAAAATAAGCACTAATGATGTCCTAAAATAGATCATCTAGGCTAAGATATCTACAAAGAATAGTTCAATAAGATTCAGCCAAAAGTATTACCTGAAATATCTTTTCCTATCACAACATGTAGAAATCTTCCAGGGACTCCTGCATTGACATCATCCCTTTTGGATTTCAGATAAATATTTAGCTTTCCAATGCTTTCACATGATTCAGAAACTTCCATCAGTGGTGACCAACCATTGTAAAATGAAGCTGCTGACTGAGGAAGTGAGATGCCAGAGAAGTCATCTTTCCTCTTCTTCACACTAAAAGACTTTTCAATCCAGGGCCTTGCTTGGTTGTCTGGAGTGTGATATTCTTGAAAGGTCCCAAGCTCACGTTTATTTGTTCCATTATTAAGAACTTCCAAATCAGGGTTCAAATTTGAAAAAGTAGTTGGAAAAGCAAATGGTGATGTCTTGCCACCCTTTAACCACCTTCCAGATGACGATCTCTCAAAGGGTTCAAAAATAATATCCAAGCCTGAATCATCAATTTGGGGTTCTGTATCATTGTTGATAGTTTTTGAAACTGGTCTATTTCTAATATTGACGTCACCATAATCTGATGTAGACAGCAAAGCATTCTGGCTGATTATACTTTCTTGGGAACCGGTGCTAGAAGTAAAACCATGGCCCTCTAACGGAGAATCAAATTGTGGATTGTCTTTGTTACCAACATATGGCTCCTGCAAATAAACGTAGCCTCATTTCATATAAAGTTTGGTTTTCCATTGAAGAGATGGTGCCTGTAGTCATGGTATAATGATATTGAAAATCGATTGTAGCACTAATTTCAACTGTAGTTTGAATTTCATAAAATTAGGAATGAGCTGATGAATGGTACAATTGACAAACGTCAAGATAACTAATCAACATCATCATCTCCGTCTTTTAATCATTAGAAAAGTAAACTAGTGAACTTTTCTCCTGATCTATCTGCAAATAAGATGGTAAGAGAAAGAAAACAGATAGTTGTGAAACTAATGCAAAATTAAGCATGGTTAAGGAATTTAGAGATTAAGTTTTTAGCAGAACAAGGTGAGAGGTAATAGAACACGGGAATCACTCAGATAACGAAGTCTTAGTCGGGGATTAAAGTTTTATGCTATTTCCTGTAGTTGATTTTCATATAACTAAACGTTCGCATGCATGACCATCTATATTTCTGGAAGTCTGTCAACAATCAACAAGCATTTTACGGTCCCTTAAGTTTTTTTGTAAACAAAACTTCAAAACATATTCATCTAGTGGATATGCAGATGCCTTTAAATCAGAACTCCACATATCTTATCAATTTTTTGAGATTCTTCGCTCTTGCAAATATTAAAAGCAACATTAATTATCATTTACAACTTCAATTGGTAGGTACAATGGATAAGGTGTGATTATACACACATAATACAATGTGTACGTGTACGAAGAAATTTACTCCAAACAAGTAAAATTCTGTCAGAATGTTGAAGTCTCAAATGATACAAAAACAACCTTCTTCAAACTGCAGTTGAGCTAACAAAGTGAATGAGACAAACAACATTTACTGAACAAACTTTCATAGACCAACAATATTTATCGAACATGTTGCTGTGCAAGATTGATTACAACGTAAACTTCAACAACATTCTCTCCGTGCAAGAAATATGAATTCACATGGTCATAATGCTGCAGTCCGCCACAGATAATACAAATGAATAGTAGTAAACTAGATGTGCTCCTTGGCATTACAGAAGAGCCTCGTATGGATACGAGATGAATTAATGGAAGATCGAATTACAGTAGACTAAGGATGCCATTGCCAAACAAATAAAGAATCGTGGTATGAAGCTACAAATCAGAGTATGTAAAATTTAAAAAGAAGAGAAGGAAATGCATGGAAATCAAACAACAGAGAAGAGAGTAGGAAGATGTGACCTGAAGACGTGGTGGATTTGGTTTGGAAGTCACCATACTGAACGTAAGGAGAATAGAAGAGAAAGCAATAGCGCAAAATAATTGCAGAAACCAAACAACAATGTGAAAAGACGGCAAAGCGGAAGAAAAACGCGAAGGTGAATATTGTGAAATCCGCCATTGGAAATATCCTGTTATCAGCTTCTTGTTATTTCAGTGCTGTGCTGTGCTGTGCCTCGACTGTGTCAGCTGCTGACGCTGAAGCTCAAAGCCTTGCCTTGCGCGCTAAAACTAGTCAAAAGAAATTAAATTCCTTTCCATCTAATAGCTTCTTCAACTCTAAGGGTTGTTTGTGTTTGGGGCGCTGAATTGGTTATAATATTTGATGGTTATAATAATCTGGCTATCTGTGTTTGGGTGTAGATTATTTTAATCTGGGATAAAATAATCTGTATTTGGTGTGTGATCTGTTTTAACATGGGGTTCTGAATCAAAAGTTCAAACTGACTGTTTTCTTTTTCTAGCTTTTTTTAATGATATACAACACTTTGATTTAGGGTTATGCTTTTTTTTTGTTACAAAGCAAAAAAATTTAGGTTTTGGTATAGAAAAATCATATTAGTTAACTTTTAGTATTGCCAAAATAAAAATTGTAAATGTTTAGTTCAAAATTCATATTAGTTTTTTTTATTTTTATTTTTATTTATTTTTTAATCAATAAAATCATTTGAAATAAACTTGAGTGTGGTAAATATAATTTCGTTTGAATGTTTTTTTTTTAAGTTGATTAACCTTCGATGTTGTCAACGACTTTTTCGGCAACCTTTGATGTTTTTTTCCTTTATTTTTATTTTTTATATTTTTCAAAATGAAATTGAGAATAAATATGGAAACAAAAAATCGGTGGCCGGAAAAGTCATCAGCGATCGCCAGAAAAGTCGTCGGCGGTCGTCGGAAACTTCGTCGGCTGATGGCGGCCGGCGGTCGTCGAAAAAAGTCAAGGAGTCGCATGGAAGAAGAGATGAGATAGTTACTGTAGAAAATAGATAGAATAATCGAGTGGGTTGAATGATGGTTAAGGTAGAGAATGGATAAAATAATCGGGGGTTAAAATAACTCATCTCACCATTTATTTTTGTTGGTGCCCCAAACATTGAATAGGTTATAATAAGGGGATTATTATAATCTATTCAGTGCCCCAAACACCCCCCGATAGAAATTAACTCAATGTTAGATGAGCTTCTCAGGTTCGCTATAATATTTCAATTTTGTATCTTCTATCGATTCTTACAAAATTTGAAATCTTTAATGAAACATCAAATTTAAAGTTGATGGATTTAATAAACATAAAATTCAAAATTTAGACTCCATTTCATAATAGTTTCGTTTTTTGTTTTTTATTATTGAAAATTATGCTCTCAATTTACTTACCATAGTTCTCATCTTTGTTGATGACACTAGATTCCAAAAACAAACCATTTTTGAAAGGATAATTGTAATGGGTGGCAAAATTAGGGTAAATAATGGCAAATTTAGCAATTTTTTAAAATATTTGCAAATATGGCAAAATTTTTGAATTAATTTTTCATATCCCCGTTTTGCCCTTGGATTGCGCGCGCTTCTTCTTTCCGGTCGGCGTGGACTTCTCTCTTTTTTTTTTTTTTTTGGTAGGTTTCTATCAGTGAGTTTTCTATCACTGATAGAAAGTATAAGTGATACTCTTCTATCACTGATAGAAACACTTTCTATCAATGATAGAAAGTGTTTCTATCACTGGTAGATTCTATCAGTGATAGAAACACTTTCTATCAGTGATAGAAAACTTCTATCACTGATAGAAATTATAAGTGATACTTTCTATCAGTGCTAGAAGTTTTCTATCACTGATAGAAAGTGTTTCTATCACTGATAGATTCTATCAGTGATAGAAAAACTTCTATCACTGATAGAATTCACTTTCTATCAGTGATAGAAGTTTTTCTATCAGTGATAGAAACTTTTCTATCACTGATAGATTCTATCAGTGATAGAAAAAATTTCTATAAATGTTGTATTAGAATCTAAAGTTCTCCTCTATTTTTGTTTTGGTAGGTTTCTATCTGATAGAAAGCTTTTCTATCACTGATAGATTCTATCAGTGATAGAAAAACTTTCTATCAGATAGAAAGTTCTTCTATCAGATAGAAAGTTGAGAACTTTCTATCTGATAGAAAATTGATAGATTCTATCAGTGATAGAAAAACTTTCTATCAGATAGAAAGTTGAGAACTTTCTATCAGATAGAAAGTTGAGAACTTTCTATCAGATAGAAAGTTGAGAACTTTCTATCTGATAACTTTCTATCAGTGATAGAAAAACTTCTATCACTGATAGATTCTATCAGTGATAGAAAAACTTCTATCAGTGATAGAAAAACTTCTATCACTGATAGATTCTATCAGTGATAGAAGTTTTTCTATCACTGATAGAAGTTTTTCTATTACTTTCTATCAGTGATAGAAGTTTTTCTATCACTGATAGAATCTATCAGTGATAGAAATCAGTGATAGAAACTTCTATCACTGATAGAAAGTTCTATCACTAATAGAATTAACTTTCTATCAGTGATAGAAAACTTTCTATCACTGATAGAAATTTTCTATCACTGATAGAATCTATCACTGATAGAAAAATTTTCTATCAGTGATAGAAAGTTAATTCTATCACTGATAGAAACTTTTCTATCACTGATAGATTCTATCAGTGATAGATTCTATCAGTGATTTTGTATATCCGCTGGAAAAATTAACCACGGAAAGTTAAAGCTAAGTCCTCTGGTTCTGTTTCTGAAGAAGCGCCCATGGCGATTTCTTTCACCAAATTCTTCGCCATTTCGCTGATGCTCTCGACGATTTTTCGAGGTGGAATTAGTTCGAGTAGTGTATTCGATTATCCGGCGGCGTTCAACTTCGGCGATTCGAACTCCGACACCGGCGATCTCACCGCCGGCAAGGGATTTAGCCTCGACTTGCCTTATGGAGAAAATTACTTCAAAACTCCTTCGTCTGGAAGGTTCTCCGATGGCCGCCTCATCGTTGATTTTCTCAGTAAATTTCTTTTCCCTCCATTGCTCTCCCTTTTACTTTACCAGTTTCTGCTCTATCTCTCTTCTTGCATGTGATTGAAATTGATGATCTCATTGATTTTCTTTGAACATTCTTTTAATTAATTTTCTCATTTCATTTCTGGTATTTTTAAAGTTAAATTACAGATTGAAGCAGGGGAGATGACCTTTGGTGGTCAAGACCGTCGCCACCACGATGCTTGTGCTCTTCGCCTCCACTCTCTACAATGCCACGGAAATCCGCCGGCGAGCGGCGGAGGCCGGCGTCCTCAACCAGACCGACGAGATTCTCTTGGCTCATCGCCTTCTCGAAGCCTCCATGATCGGTGAGCTCATCGTCAATCGTGGTGTAATGTCGATGGAGATGACCGGAAAAGTAGAGAAGAAAATAGAAAGGGCATTTTAGTAATTTTACCTTTTAGATGGCAATATTTTGCCATTTTTGCAAATAGTTTCAATGGCTGCTATTTTTGTAATTATTTTGGGCCGGTTTGCTACTTTTGCAACCAGCCCTTTTTGAAACCTACTTTTTTTTTTTTTTTAGTTTTCTAAAACTTTGACTTGATTATTTTAAACATAAAAAGATAAAATTGATAACAAAACAAATAAAATGAAAGTAGTATTTATAAGCTTAATCTTTCAAAAACCAAAGGTTATCAAACGAAGCCTTAAATAATTATTTGGGTTTTTGGTTTTGGCTAAATTATAAAAAATATCCGTGCACTATGGGATTTGTTTAAAAAATACTCTTGAACTTTAAAAAGTTTCAAAATACCCCTGAACTTTAAAAAATACTTTTACCGTTAAGTTTTGGATAATGGAAATCATTAAAGTTACAATTTCATTAATATCCTTGAAGTTTCAACAAAATAAAAAAATATCCTTGTTGAAAAATGATTAGTCGTTTCTCTCTAAATTCTTCCTCCATGAAAATTAATACAAAACTTTACTTATAAAAGCTATGTGCAACACAACATCATATGAAAGCAGAGTTTGAAATCAAGTTTTCCCTTTTTAAAAGTGTAAAAAAAAAAGGGGAAAATTCATTTTTAACCCTAAACTTTAGGGGTTGTGTCGATTTTAACCCTGAACTTTCAATTTCATCAAATTGAACCCTAAACTTAACAAGTTGTATCAATTTTAACCTTGAACTTTCAATTTCATCAAATTGAACCTCAAACTTATCAAATCGTATCGATTTTAACCCTAAACTTGCATAAGTGTTACAATGTATACCTTTGGTTAACTTTTTTTTTAAACCACCGTACGTAATTGATTATTTATTTATTTTTTCTTAATTCACATTACATCTGAATTGGTTTCTTATAAATAAAATATTGAAGAAACTTTATTTTAGATGATTTTTCTCGTTGTTGAGGATTTTATGAGAGTTTTTTTTGCTGCTATTTAAGATTACGAAAGCAAAGAAATTTTGGAGGTTTTTTATCTTCAAATATTCGCTGGTTTTTTTTTTCTTGTTCCTAAGAACTTTGTGGGATTTTTTTCCTTCTTTTAATGTTTTTTTCTTGCTAATTAGAAGAATGTACAGATCTAGGAAACGGGATAAAGAAATTTTGAGTTTTTTCTTTCTCATATTTGCTAGACTTTTTCTTGCTGCCAATAACTCTGTGGTTTTTTTTTTATAATAATGAGAATAATTGTCTGAGATATTTGATTTCTTAAAGAGTTTTCTTCTTACAAAACACTACATTAGATGCAATGTGAATTAAAAAAAAAAAAAGGAAATTGTCAATTACATATTTTAATAGCAATTCAAATGAAAAGTTGACAAACGGTCTACATTGCAACATTTATGCAAGTTGAAGGTTCAAATTGATACAATTGGTTAAGTTTGGGGTTCAATTTGCTAAAATTGAAAGTTTAGGGTTAAAATTGATACAACCTGCAAAGTTCATGGGTCAAAATTGATTTCCCCCCCAAAAAAAAAAAGATAAGTGGAAGAAAAAAACATAATTTGTTTATTCTTTTTGTTCTCTATGTTTGTGTATGTTAGTGATAAGTAGAAGAAATGTTAGAATACTGCAGACTTTGTTAGTTTACAAGATTAATTAATCAAAAGCTTTATATATGATTTTGTTTTTATTAATATTTACGAAGTGTGAGAGCCACTATATGGTAATATTTCCATTTATTTTTCCTATAATGAATATAGGAAAAGATAATGGGTAGTGACGGATGAGGAAATAACATCAAAAAGACTACAAGGACATGAAAAATTCAAGAACAAAACAAAAGTCATATTGAAGCTTTAACACAATAATCTAGTCAAACTTTGGGACGATGTATCAAAAAAAGAAGAAAAACTTATAATCTATAAATATATGGTAAATAAGTAAAGTTTCTAACTAATTTTCATACAAGAACAATTTGTGGATGAGAAGAAGAAGAGGTGTTGCTATTATTTTATTTATAATAATAATATTTTATCAAGTTGATCTTAATCCTCTTTGTTTCTTCTTTTTTAGCAATCTAATGCTCAAATAACTAAAATTGAGCTATCTGATACATTTTAGTAGCTTTACGAATACTTATTTAGAAGAAGGGAGGAGAGATGAAGAAGAAAACACTTCATGAATAATATGTGTATACAAGCCATAATGTCGATAACAAATTCAAATCATATTTTTCAAAAAAAATAAAAAATAAAAAATTCAAGTCATCATTGAAAGAAATGATTTTACTTATTTATAAATAATTCTCCTGTTTAATTATAAATAGTTGATGGGAGGATAACCCAATTCAACCGATCAATATACTATTTACATTCCTAAAAGTTAGAGTCTCAAATTTTCACCATTTTATGTAAAAAAGATATTTAATATTAAATTAAAAATGATAAATACAAATATGAGAAGAAATAGTAATTTTCATGCTAGTAAACTTTTCTCATATTTTTTCTTGACAAACATGTGGAGGTGAGAGATTTGAACCACGGACCTCTTAGTCATTAGTAGCTAAGTAAGTCTTTTCTACTTGTATTCTAATGTGTTTACATCAATTTAATTATTAGTGTACTCATGAACCTTGTAACTTAATCAACCTACTTCGATAAATTAATTTTAATAAGGGTCTTTATAATTATTAAAAAAAAGGGTCTTTATAATTAAAAGGCAATATCGGTACAATAAAAAATAGCTTAATTAATATATGAAACGATGCAATATTGTTGTGATTTAAAAAGTTCTAAGTTGGTTGATTTACGAAGTATTTAAAAATATTTTGCAAAAAGAAAAAGTATCATTTAAAATTTTAATTACACACATGGAAAGAAAATTAAGAAAAAAAAAAGTATGGATGCATGGAGGTGATTTTGTTTTTGTTGTGTTTACCAAGGAAGGTGAATATAATATGGTTTGAAGCAAATGTGGATGGAGGTGTATGTAGTATGTAGGGTTGAATTGAAATAGAAAGTGATGGAGAAAAAAAGGAAAAGTGAATTAGGAAATATAATAGATGATGGGAAAATATATGTTGAGGATCCCACATCGGAAAGAATGGTGGAGACCTCACAACATATAAGTTTCAAGGGTCACTCCACTCATTGCCAATTGGTTTTGAGATGGAAGCCCATATAGTCTAATATGGTATCAGAGCCCATTAAACCCAAACGGGTATTCGGTCCAATAAAAAGAAATTGGGATCCGATCCAAGATTGGTGAACCCAAAGAGGCACCATCTTGAGGGGGCATGTTGAGGATCCCACATCGGAAAGAATGGTGGAGACCTCACAACATATAAGTTTCAAGGGTCACTCCACTCATTGCCAATTGGTTTTGAGATGGAAGCCCATATAGTCTAATAATATATAGAGAATGGCAGGTCAGGAATTGAAAATGTAATAGAATATATGGGTGGGCGGCTAAATCACAAATGAATGTGAAATGCATGGTAGGGCACCCTCCAACCCTCCAACCCTCCACATAGTACATACATATACATGATGATACGCAGCGCCCAAAGTTGAATAAGTTAGCGCTGATGGTGGAGATCTGCCCCAGCCCCTGCCTTGCTCTATATATAAATTAAAATTCCCCTGCCCCAAATAAGGAAACTGCATTTACTCTCTCTCTCTCGCTACATTTAACATTACACATGATCTCTTGTGTATATATTGTAGGGAATTGCATTGGGGTCTCCATCGAAAACACAATGGCAATTGGCACCGCCCGGTGTGGGAATTTGAATTTGGTTTGATTGCATGCCTGGCTCCCTGTATGCCACAAGCGCAGCCCCAATCTGTTGTCTAGATTCGGCTGTTGCCGGTGGCGTGCGAGGAGCCAAGCATGCATATATATTTTTTACATTATATGCATTCATTCATTCATTTCCTAATTGCTCTGCCGATCTGCATATATATTTTGTCCACACTGTTGTCTGTGACGCTCGGCCTGCCCCGCCACCCCCACCCCCACCCGGTAAAACTATCTCCTTGTTTCCCTTTGCCTTTTATTATTCTCTTCCCTGATTTTCGCCATTCAGATTCTGTCCTCTAACATTTTACGTTAATAATTATATATATCTTGCTTCCCTTTCTTTTTTATTTTCATTCCAACTTTGACTTTATGTCCTTCTCTTTTTCAGTCTACTCATTACTCCATTTTTGTCTTAATTTCTGCCTTATTCCACGTGATTTATTCTCTCCTTTAACCATTCATTCATTTCTGATTTAATTTTCACATCACACACACCATTATTTTTCTTTTTTTTTTCTTTTTTCTTTTTTTTTTTTTGTAATAACAATAGTCTAGCACTCCATTGGGACTTCAAACAAATATTCTTTTTTTGACTTATGACGTTTCTGTAGTATTAAATAACTTACGGATTCAATTTGTTCTTTTAATAATATATTTATTTTGTTTGACCCTCATCTCTCTAAAATATTCACGTATATTTTACTTCCAACACTGGTGTTGCATTGTACAAATCAATAAAGTAAACCACTAATCATTTTATAATTAGAAAATCAACCTTAATAACGTATTTATAAACCAAATGTTGTAGATTTACTATATATATTTATTGCAATTTATATGCTTTTTATATATATTTTACGGTGAGTTCATCTTTCCACTCTTATATGTTAGAACTAAAAACGTGTGATATGTTTTAATGATAATTTTCAAATATGATTTAAAAAAAAAATACTGGAAGATAATGTTGGAGTCTAGTGTTTTAAAACTTTTCATTGTCAATACTGTTGAGAATCACACATTGAAAAGATTGGTGGAGACCTATATAAGCTAAAAGGGTCACTCCACTCATTGCCAATTAGTTTTGAGATGGAAACTCATATAATATAATAAAAACCATTAGAATACTTATTTTGTTATTTATAAATTCTACACTGTAAATATATTTTTCATCCCACACACATATATGTACACTATCTTAATATATATATTTTTTTTATATCCATGACACAAAAGATTGTATGATTCAAAAAGCACATATTTAAAATAACATTTTACTAGTTAGATGGAACTAAAAAATTGTTATTAAAAGAACAGAACAAAAAATTTCACTTATTATATAATATTTAAAAATTCGAATCCTAAACATAATTCAAATAATCAAAGGTTGAATATTTAAAAATGAAAAATAAAGATTTAAAAAAATAAAAATAAAAATAAAGTAAAAGGATTGGATAAATGAACCGGAGCACCGATTGTCCGACCCGCTTTTCACTTTGGACAGCGACAGCGTAGTTTCAGTTTGGGTGAAGGCGAGGCGGTCGCTAGCGCCTAGCCACATCCAAAACCCGCCAAAGCGCAGGATCAACGACGAGAGCGCCCGCGTCAGAGACGAAAGAGATGCATCTTCTCTCCGTAATTTCAGATTTTAGCCCTAGTCCCCATTGCTTTCCAGTAAAGGTCTCTCTCTCTTCTCTCACTTTTCTTTGTATGTATCTCTCGCTGAACATTGAAAGTTTCAAAGTTGTAAGCCAATCAGGGAGAGCGACGAACAGCAGTTTGTCAAATGCATAGACAAGTTAAGATTCTCAAGACCTTGGCCCCCCCTCTGATTGCTGTGCTTATAGCATTATCTCCTGTCAACAAAACCCCAGGTAAAATCATACCCGCACACACCTATTGTGTATGGAATTCACCTCTTATACCTGTTCTTTTTTTTTTTTTCAATTTTCTAGAACGCCATAAACGCACATTGTGAAATGTATTACAGAAATCTATTCTGATTTTTATTTCACGGCATGATTGATTTTTCCTAGAATCAGATGCAGTGTGACTGTCAGAATGTTGTCAAATCGTCACTAATCTCAATTTTGGGGTCAATTTATAAATCCTTGTCATCTTTTTCAAGACTCATCTCGTCATATAGATGGTTGTGAATTGACTTGAGCATATATGGTTAACACATTATAACTTCAACCTGAAGGTTGGAGGTGAGAATCCCCCACTCACGTGTTTGTTGAACTAAAAAAATGAAAAAAGAAAAAATGGTTATAAATTAAAGAAAGTCGATTCGTGTATAAACATGTGGAAGTGTGTGAGAGAAATGTCCACTTCTGTTCCTCAAACTCAAATACTGTCTGGTGGTTTCCCTAAAAGTTGTAAATGATTTGAATGTAATTGTCAAAGTTATACTTACGCTCATTAAGCTTAAATCACTCTAAATTACTTATGTTAATTAGGAAACAAATGCATGTTAAGGGAAATTTACAAAATCATGAAGAATTTAGAAGATCGTTTCCTTTAGGGTTTCTGCTACCCTATTTTGTTTTGAAAAAATGTGCATTTGGTATATTTTTTCATTTTAAGAAATGATTTAGAAATTTCACATAAATTTCCTTAAACAAAAATGTTCCCATAATTGATTTTTTATTCTTACCTCTCATTTGTCACCTTTTTTTTTTTTTTTTTTTTTTTTTTTTTTTTTTTTTTTTTAATTTCAAGCAAAACTTTCTATTTGAAATTTAATAGACATAAAACCGGAAATAAGTATTGGAAACGCCATCAAATAGACCCTCGATATACTTTTCCCTTCTCTCTTAACTCAAACCAAAGATCTTATTGATATTCAATTGTTTATAGCATTTCCTGACTTGGCTTCGCGCATTTAATTTATGTAAAAGGATGTCTTGCGCTTGCCCAAACGGCAGAAATAGAAAGAGGAGGTGCATTGTTTAGTCAAGCTTGCATTGGCTGCCATGATGGAGGGGGAAACATAATTCAGCCCGTTAGTGTTACTATCTCTTACACTATTTAATTTAGATAAACATCTTTTAATATCAGTGTATGGCATGCTAATATCAGCATGTTTATCTGACTGTGTTATAATTATAATCGTACTCTGTTTTGATCGACCAACATCAGTATCTTTCTTGGAATCCGCTTTTCTTGTTCAGTTTCCTTTTCCGTTTCCTATTCTTTCTGTGTGAAACATTTCTGCTGTTACTGTAATTGAATTTTTTCCCCTTCTCTCCTAGGGTGCGACACTCTTTACAAGTGATCTTGAAAGGTAATCATCTAGAACTTGAGAAAACAATGAATTTAAAATCAGTATATTATATCAGCCCAATGTGCATGCAACATTGCCTTACTAGTATCATGAGATATTAGAACACAGATCTACTTTATATCTCTCTTCAATTTTTGCGTTCGAGTTAAAATAATCATGTACTTTTTGATATTGTACAAGTGTGACTGTTGGATGACATTGATTATAGTTGAGGATTAGGAAGTTTGTAGATTCATGAATAAGGGCAATAGCTTTACTGTTATATGGATTTTTGGTAGGGGTAAAAAGATCTACATGGCCTTAGCTCAAAATGGGGAAATCAGGCAAATATGTCCAAGAACTGTTTTTTTTTTCCTCTCGCCAGCCTTCAATCGTACAGGAAAAACTAGCTTGACTGCAATCTTTTCATTTTCCTTAAATATGCAATTTAATTAAAAAATGCAAACTTTTGTTTCTTTAAAGAATATTGGGGGAGGGTACAGAGTGGTGAACATCCAACCAACCCCGGAGATCTGAAGAAAACTCATATCCAAACAGAAATATAGAAAGCCTGGATACTCAAAAAAGAAAACTCATATCCAAATTGCAACCAAGGACTTTATAAACGAGGCTACAAGTATTCTACCGGACTACCCTATATCTATATCACCCTGTTTGCCTAAATAATCTTTCTTATTTCGATTGTCTCAAAAGCTTGTCATTTTAACAATACTCGCCTTAAATTGGTTTGGCTTCTTTCCAGAGACTTGCGCCTTTAACAATTTGATTTAAAAAATCACCACAATTTTACAGAGATTCGGTGTGAAATAATAAAACTTTCGAATTTTCTCCCTATCCAGCAATGCAGTAATCGGTTTACCGATTGGGTTTGTTGACGTGATTGAACAAAACTGAACGGTAGTAGTGAATGGTTGTTGTCTTTGTTCTGTAACCCAGGAGGATGCGCGATTAATTTTAAAAAAAAAAAAAAGAAGGAAAGCCATTCTAGAACCCTCTGCTGAACTATAAATATTTCACAATTTTGTTTCATTGTTCTTTCTATAGAAATGGAGCTGATTCCGAAGAGGAGATCTACCATATTACATATTATGGGAAAGGAAGAATGCCTGTGAGTAATTATTTGTAACTATTATTTAAGCTCGAAAAGATGTATATAAATCAATGCTTAATGATGGGTTTCAGGGTTTTGGTGAGAACTGCAAGCCAAGGGGTCAGTGCACATTTGGTCCCCGTTTGCAGGAGGAAGAGATTAGGCTTTTGGCGAAGTTTGTAAAGGTACAGGCAGATCGGGGGTGGCCAAACCCCTAGATGGTAATTGATTTTTGCGCCAGAATATAATGCCTTGGTTACCCATTACTAATTTATGTTTACTTTTATAAAAAAATGAAGTCTTACCTGTCAATATTTCCCAAATTCGTATCTGAATCAATGGCCTTATATATGCTATATGTGCTACATGGACTGTTGCTTTGTCCCGTTGATAAATATGGCAATATTTGTTTCTAAAGTGCGACGCCCATACTTGGCTATCGCACATGAAATGATCATAAAATGAACGTCAAACTAACGACTCGAACTCAAATGTTCCAATTTCAAAAATTTGGAAGACGGGAATATATATGTGCCAATTTGAACAAGAAAAAGTATAGTGATGCACTTTTGCATTGTTCTTATTCAATATTCTCCTTTGAGGATTTGAGGATTTGAAGATTATCGAAAGAACATTGTAGGAACATTTATCAAAAGCTTTCCTCCTTATCTGTTGTGTCCAATTGAATTCATAAACACGTTGCAGAACATTAAAGAACAGGAACACAAACCAGACTAACCAAAGATTAACCAATAAGCTTGATCAGAAGCTGAAGTGATCAATGTAAGTGTATTGAGACACCAAAGCAAAAAATCACATGTAAACTTAAATAATGCAATGTATAAAAGTGACTTATCTGAAATGGATGCGATTTGTTCTGGGTGGGGAAGCAAACCTCAAAGACAATACCCGTTGAAGCTGCATGCAATGACCAATAGTGTTGTTGGTGATTGAGTGATTGAAGCTGCAAGATGACCTGATGGAAGAAACAAACCTTTTAAGTCCAACACCGACTCATCACAACAATGTGTTTACCCTTCCCCAGATCATGCTGGCAGCTTCAACCTCTCAAACCAACACATGTTACAAGACCAGCACAAACACAGAGAGAGAGAGAGCCAAACAAGTTAAGAAAGCTTGAGGGCTGCGTCAAAGATTTGAAGGAGAAGGAAAAAGAACAAGCCTGTACGAGCTCTCGTGACTCTCTGTGTCTACAGAGTCGTCTATCCTTTGAGTTGGCACAGCGGTTGAAGAGTAGTTTATATAATGCAGCTTTTCTGCTGTTGCTTACAGCTATTTTCCGCTGACCCATAGGCGTGTTCTGTCCTATCCCATTATCATCATATTGTTTAATTGGCAGTATTCAATTATAAGTAGATATATGGCCATAGTTGTAATTATATGGTGTTGATAAGGGGTGATCCATGTGAATACGCAACCAAGTAATGAAGAACAACAATAAAAATTGATGGGCGTTTAAAAAAATGAAATATTCCATGGCCATAACAAAAGGCCTAGCCAGCCAGCCAGCCGGCTAGGATAGTGCAATTCTTTTATTTTATTTTATTATTATTTTTTTTTGAGGAAAATGTGAAAAGGGCAGATCAAGTTGGTGCGTGTTCGGAATCTGTTGTCGATCGCTTTGGCCTCTGAGATTGAGAGTTAGTTTTTCTGTCTTAATAATTCGATGTCGTCTTTTGGTTCAAAAAACGATGTATTTGACAATTCCATGAAATGACAGCAGACAATAGACAACACATAACGGACAACAGACAACAACTCTTTTTTAGATTCAAGAAAAATGAAAAACATAAACAATTAGGCTTTGATTTCCACTGCCCACTCACATGCTTTTGTTACGTAATGAAGATCAAAGAGTTGACTAATCATCTTTCATTTGATTAAGGTTGGTATGCACGCGTAGCAGGTGGGCTTGCACAATAATCTAATCCCAAATGCCATTTCGTTTCTAATCTATTTTTAGAGCGAATAATTATCTATAATGCACATACACTGATACACTACGTGTTTCATCATCCATGCATCTTTTTCATTGACTTTCTTTACATCCATCTACACTCACTAATTTCATCTTTCCTGATCTCCCCAGATTCAGATTGTTATCCAACAGAACCAACTTATCAAATATTTACTAATTTCATCTTCCTCTTTATGTGGTTGCTAATCTTGTCATGCTTAGCTGTAAACACATGATGATTTCAAGACATTCGAACATGCATTTGAAATCGGCATCAACACAACACAACACACCTTGAATGAAAGAACCAACACAGTTTTAAAGGAAGGCATTAATTAAATCAACATTTCAGAAGAAAAGGGGACTCTTTTATTGGGTTCCAAATATATCGTAACATTTTTCATTTTTAGCTTCTGATAACTTTATATATATTTATATATAAACTTCTTTTTTTTCTTCCCCGGAAGTAGTTATGGTACAAGGAGTTCACCAGCCTAGTTGGTCCAGGTATAACTAGAAAACTCAGATGCTGCGGACCGGCTTAGATACACCCTTCTTCCATAATATGCTGTATGAAAACTAACCTCAAAGCTCTCACTTCACAGGACATGTTTAAAAGAATGGCAACTCTCCCACCTTGAGGCTTCAACCTTTGTAATATGGCAGTCCCAATTTTTACAGCTAAATTTGGCGGCACAATGATCCGAACCCAGTACGGAGATATAACCATTTAAACTTATTTCAATTTTCAATACCAAATTGAATCTATTATCATATTTCTCACTCATGTTGATGACTCTTTGATACTTGAAAGACAATCCGAGTGCTTCCTTCTCTTTGCTTCTGGCTCACCCAACTGCAGTGAAACTGATACCTCGCTATCATAGCCATTCCTCGTGGAGGAAAGATTTTTCATCTCTTG
Organism: Luffa acutangula; assembly: GCA_036850905.1. Lineage (NCBI taxonomy): Eukaryota > Viridiplantae > Streptophyta > Magnoliopsida > Cucurbitales > Cucurbitaceae > Luffa > Luffa acutangula. Next base: position 63,891,194 of record CM072087.1, on the reverse strand, counting down.
GCATTCTTCGTTCTTCTGATGCAGCGGAGAGCTGCTGGTTAATCCTGGTATAAACTGGAGTTCAACACTTGGAGCCATCTCAAACCCGTTTTCTATGTGGAATGCAGCATGCTTGAAAGGTGAGATCAGCCCCTGGGAGGATTCACCTTCAGGAGAAATTTGCTGGACACATAAACCAAGTGACTCGGAGTTCTCTTTAAGTCTATATTTTAACGGCAGCCGATCGAGACAGGACTCCGCAACAGTAGAATCAATCCCTCCAACTGAATTGTTCCTTTGTTCATGCACTGCAGCTTAATTAGTCATAAAATGAGGTGAAAAAAACCCAAGTCAGAAAGACATTATTGATATAAGATGTTTAGGTGAGCCAAGAAGTTATGACAGAACTTATCTTTCAACAACTTCATTTACTCTAATTATTGCATGGGTGCTAGGAAAGTTTCTGGATAAGGACACAGTTCAAATTTTGATACCTCGCTTCTAATAATGTGCAAATATGAAAACATGTTGCTAACATATCAATGAAAATTTATGACAGACAAATCAATAAAGAAAATGTAGAACTAGATCACTAGGGCTGCAAAAGTAAACTAGAAAATCAGAAACGCCAAAGTGAAATTTCCTCCATGTATTTGGAATACATGGGATTGGCATTAGGGCAGGGCACGAACAGGAGTTAACCCCAATCACTTGCCCAATTTCCCCAAGAATCCCTAAACCTTGTTGGGTTTCCCAGGAAAAAGACGCTCCTCTTTTATTTTTGGGTATAAAAAAGTACACGTACTTTTAAATATAAAAAACAGAGAGAATTGAAAATGAATAATATTTTTTTTTATGAATTAATAAGTGACAAAGTTCACTAAATACAAGATAATAAATATAAAGGTTTATACCTTATTATACTTGTTCCTTTTGATCTAGTTCTTCTATCCCTAACCAAATGAGGATTTCTACCATGCATATTACAAATTGGCACATATACATAAAAAACATGCATGCTTATTATTTTCCCTGCCTCAGCTAGACATCAGATCAGAACTAAATATATATCTAACTTGGATAGAACTTCAAAAACCATTTTCAAGATAGACATCAAAACTTCATTAGCATCATCACACTCAACACATGCAACTCGGTAGGTTGTTAAAAAGCAACCACAAATCTAAAATGGCTCTACTGATAAGATAACCAAACCTTGTAAACCATCACTTGTTGTAATAAGATCGAGCTCAAGGAGATCAAGAAGGCGACCAAGATCAACTCCACTGGTCCAATTCTCTGGAGGCTGACCAACTTTTAATTTCAGCCGACCTCGATTAGCTGTTCCTCCCCAGATAATCCCAACTGGACGTGGTTTTTCCTCATCCTGACCAGTTAAGAGAATAAGGCTTCCACTATCACCTTCAAGGTCAAACGTCTGCTGGTCATCTCCAACAACAAGAAAGTCGGTGAAGAAACAAATCCCTTTTACATCGTTATACTCGAGGGCATATGCCATTATAGTCCCTCTGGTCAAGCCCGAACTTCTTCCAACCTTGATCACTTTTCGTCCAATGAGACTGTTGATCGGGGACTGCAGGTCTATTTTGTTGACATCACCAATCTCACCGACACCTTTTACAAATGTAACGACGTTATTCATGTTGAAATCTTCGGCGAAGGGAATGAACGCTCCATCAGCTCGCACAAATGTTTCTGCAGAAGACACCGAATTGTGATGGATATGCAGAGAATTCATCATATCCTACCAGTAATACAGTTTTGAATCAAGATGAAAGTTGACACTCAACCAATGCAGCAACAGCAGCAAAAATATCCCGATTAATTAATGATAGCCTTCAATGCAATTTAATCAATCAACCACATGCTCATAGATTCTAAGTGAAGAGAGGAACATGACTTAGTGGTACTGAAGCTATTGGTGAAATGATCTGCCATCATATATAACCTATCAATGCTCATATCAACAGAGAAAGGGGCCTGCGAAAATTATAGAATGCAGTTTTTTAAAAAAAATTCTTTCCTTTGTTTTTTTTTTTTTTTTTTGGGGGGGGGGGGGGGGGGTGCATAGGAAACCATGCTGATAAGGAAAGTGGAAAGAAAAGAGAGATAAAGATTGTTGAACAACTTACAATATCCCCAACTTAAGATGGAGAACCTAAATAAAACAATTTTCATAAATTTTGGCTTTTAGCACCCATGATGCAACAGAATTTTGTGAATCCGTAGATGTATGTCACAATATGCAATTTTTGTTACCTGGATTTGTTCCAGCAAAGATGCCATACCAGACATCATCAGTGATAAACGATGTTGCTCTCTCCACAGCACCCAGATATACACCAGGTCCAAGGCTGGGAGGCAAAGGATGAAACATTTTCTGACTAGGGTAGTCTAAATCGACTGCAACATGACGGTTTGTAAGGAAACCAACTTGCCGGGTTCCTGTACGACTTTTGACAATTGCACCCAAAGTCCCATAAGTTTCTTGGCTAGCAACCTACAAAGCAAGAAGAAATTACATAACATAAAGAACACAAAATAAAATAAGTCTTTTCTGTAACAAATAACAAAAACAAGTCTTAGCATTTTGCTTGTGTAAAGATCCATAATTTAAATTTTACGAGGGACCAAACATACAAACTAAATCAGTTTACCACAAGCTAAAAAAAATAAATAAGAAAAGCACTTGAACATGCAGCTGCAGATAACAAGTTCAAGCAAATCGTATTAGAATCCAGATGTTTAACCTAACGTAATCAAAATGACTACTGTTAAGAAAAAGTTATGGCTTAACAGGCTTACTATAGTCCACCTACTGCTGTGATTTATTCATATGTCCTATGGTTTGGGGAGTACAGTACAGCATACTTAACACTAGAAAACAATACCAGAGACTGGCTCCAGGTGATTTGGGTAGATTTATTTAGAATAAAATGAAGATCTTGAAGTAAACACATGAATAATGAAAAGATTTGGAGTAGAACTACTTTTACAGTCTCTTCTGAGATTCAAAGAGAAAATTCATATTTCAAAACTTCTATGCTCTGTATCATAACCAATATGCATCGTTCTAAGATATCTTCTCTTCAAAATTCTAGTTGGACCTAAGCTCTACATTCTTTTTTGTATGTCCTAATGTATCCTCGATTGAGTTTTCTTTACAAAAAGAAAGGTTGGGAACAGTTGCATTGAATTCAAAGAAAGCATCAGTCACTGATCAGTTGCTAAAATCATTGCAAAGACAAAGATGTTGCTAACAAAAGGTTAACAACGATGAGAAAAAGAAATTAGCTTTCAGAATCTTGGCTAAGCTAAAGGTATTTCAAATGAAGAAAAGGTTGAAAGCACACAATTATTTGCTCATTAGATCTCATAAGTTGCAACTAAAAACATGTAAATCTATCTAAGTACAGAGCTTTAGGATATGTAGAGATGACAAAGGAGACAATGGTTAGCCACCTTCATTAATGGTACACATGATTCAACATAAGTATGGTAGAGTTAAATGTCATAGAATGATTAACAAAATAATTTTACCATACTTCCTTTTTTCTCATAGAGGGTTTGGATTGAATCCACTCTGGAAGAAGTTCTTGAGAAAATAAAATGTTATTCATAAAACAAAAATTGCAAATAGCAACTGCTGACACTGGGCAATAATGCCTATTTCAACGGTCAAGATCCCCTTTATCTTCATACCATTGGAAATTTAAATACATCAGAACATCCATACACGACCTTTAATGTCAGAATATTGTGTGAACTATGTATAGGGGCAACTGATATCTTTTGTAATCTTTGAAATCACAGACTCGTCTCATTAGATTACATTAGTTAGTTTATTTCTGAACTATCTGATAATGATAGAGAGAGTTTATTTCCGAACTGTTGAAGCTAGTGTGTGGTTTTACTGTAAACATATTTTTCAAGGTTGCACATATGAAATCATTACGATGTAAATGCCAGCATAAAGTTGATGGAAAATGTTGCCATACTCAACCATCCTTGGAAGGTATTTCTTTATAATTTGACCAATGGATTAATTCTCCAAATTCAATAGCTTCCAAAACTCTTCACTTTTCTTTACATTTATGAATTTTTGGTACATAATGAGCAAGTCTAATGACAAGGCAAATGTGTTTTTTTTTTCCCATTTTAATAAAGACTTGGCTAACATTGCCAACATCAATAGGCAAATGTGTTTTTTTTTTCCCAGTTATATTTTCCTATGAAAAAAAGAAGAAAAGGTATGATATTAACCTTCTAACTCAAAACAGAAACTGATTAAAGAAAGACTTGGTATAAGAACCAGACTTTCGAGAAAGGAGACATCAAAAAGATACTCTCTCTCTAATAAAAATATCCATTAATAAGAAACTAAGATACAGAAACTGTCTTTTACGAACCAACTATCATAACCATTTTCCAAGACGGCTAACAGTCATGTATAAAAGAATTTCACTTTTCTGAAAGAGATAAAAAGGTACCTGGGAACCAGAACCAATTGTTGGATCACTTCCCCTCAGGCCATCAACAAGCTCTGTGTATATTTCTTCTTTAGGTGTAGCTGCCGGAGCACCATAATAGGAGAACTCCACAACATCAACATCACACCATATACCTCCAGGTCCCTGACCCCAATGATCATTTTGGGGGGAAATAAAGAAGGAAAAAAATGAAAGAAGCAACCAAATATTAGAAAAGATTCTTCGAGACCAATAAATTTCTGGGTCTCATACAAAGTATTAGCAATCTGTCTATGATTTCTCAGCACCAAACAAGATTTTCTGAAGCTAGTACTGAAATAAGGTCAATGAAAAACCTCAAACAGAGTTAAAAATAAAAACTCAGTATGACGAGTTTCCAACCTCAAGTGCAGCGGGTAGACATTGAACATCATTGAGCCACTGCCTGTGAACTTTGCGCGCAACAAAGACAATAATAGCAGGGATATCTGTCAACATACCCTTCTGGATTCGAAATCCTATTGCAGTTCCAAGGCTAAAACGACGCAAGATCTTGCTATGAAATGCCCTTATGGTCATTAGCTCAAGCAAAGTAGTAGCTCGCTGCCCAGTGGGCAGACGGCCCAAAATTTCAGGAAGCACTCCTTTCTGAAGATTCCCAAAATAGTTTGCTCTATCTTCTGCAGCGTCGTTTAAACGGCTGGAAGTGGGCCATGAAAAGTAAGCAGCGTTGGTCTCAGACAGCTGACTACCTGGAGCAAAGCATTGACTAGGTGAGGGACTTGATGAAGGTAGATTAAGATGACTGCAATAGTTCCTTTCCAAGTCCAAGGCAGATTCCTCTGATTGTGTTGACACTGAATGATGAAAACTTAAATCCAGCCTTGTCCTGTCCATCTTTCAGCTCTCCAATGACTATGAGAGAAGAATTTAAGGTCTCTTAGAAATTAACATTCATTCTATCAAAGTCCTCTAAAGTGAATTTACATACCAAACTATGTATAAATGTTTGTGTGTGTGTGTGCGCACGGTTTGGGGGGAAGAGAGAGAGAGAATAGTTCTGCTCCATTTAAGATTCAAGGGGTCTGAGAAGATGATGCCATTGCAAATAAAAATACATTCAACTATGATAACAGAACATAGGGAAAAGGGAAATACTCTAAGAACTAAGCCACGTGCATATATCCAAACAAATTTAACCTCCCAATTCAACTAAATGCAGACCATTACAGAATTGTATTCGAGAATTAAAAATCATAATACAAGGCAGGAAGCTCGAATAAGGCAGAAAGAAGATAATACGACAAGTCCAAAGTTTCCAACTTTCACAATTCATGCTTCTAATAAAACCGGCTGTGCAAGATGAGAAACACAATATGTCATGCGCGTGCGATTATATCAAGTCGAATATTGCTGAAACATATCAGTTGTGTGACTTGTTTCACAAACCTATTGCATCTTCAAGCTTTCATAATTTGAGAACTTTCAAGTACAATTACAAGTGACCTGGAAGACAACCAAAAAGAAAAAGAGAGAAGAGTGAAGCTTGGAGAGAAGAATGCCAATGGACAATGTAACCGAGCAAAATGCAGGAGAGAGAAGGGGGCATGCCGAATCCAGTACCCATTTCACAAAAACGAGAGATGCAAGATAAGCGCAGGCTTCAAACAGTCTAAAGGGGGGAAAACCACTACCCAGAAGGCAAAACATGAGCATCAATTCAACTGCAGCCCATCTTAGGTAAAATACGTGCGTGGAATTGGGAAAACAAAAATCCTTATAGAAAAGCGAAGAGAAGAAAATAAACTCACCGATCAAAAAAGGGGGAGCTGTGATGGAGGAGTCGAAATGAAGAGCCTTGATGCCCTAGCACAGATTTCCCACCTTACCCATCATCCGTTTGGAGATTACTATGCAGAATCACTTTATCAAAAGAAAAAAGTCAGTTATTTCTGCAAGTAGAGGGTGAAGAAAACAGACAACCATGGTGGATACCATTCTGAAAGGAGAGAGCCAAAATTCAGAAAGAAAAATATATAAGAGAGAGAGAGAGACTGTAACAGCAACTCAGCAAGTATCTTTTTTTAGTTTTATAATTATATTAATAAGAGGATAAAAACTTGGAGAGTAAAAAAATTACCCTTTTTCCTTTTGTTTGTGTGTTGTTTATGATATTCTTCAAAATTCTTTAGTTTGTTAAGAGAAATATATGGAATGGATGATCACATCATATCCTATTATCCTTGGTGGAAGAGGCTTCAATGGAGATGGAGATGAAGATGGAGAGAGGAAATAATTTCTCTTGGATCCTCCATTCATATTCATATTTCATATTTAGTTTGGTGGAGGAGGAATAGGGCCCATTTGTATCTGCTCCCCAAAAGTAGCACACCCTTAAAACCATATATTATTTTATTTCCACCATACCCCATTTTGCTGGGTGCTCTCTTAATTAAATATCATCTTCTTTTCTTCTTTTTACCTATTTCCTTCATTTTTATTCCTTTCAATTAATTATGATGCCAGTTCTTTCTCACTGCTTTCTTTTTTTCTTTCCTTCCCCAGCCCTTTTGCTTTCAATTTTCAGTGAATACTCGAATTTGTAGTGCATATAATTTTTCTTTTAAAACAATAATCTACCCATCGTAGTTCTAATAAGCTTCTAAAATTTTAATTTTGCATCTACTAAGTTTATGTCATTAGCCAATCTAACTGACTAAACTGGTTAAGACATATGACCTTGACAAAAAGATTTGGGGTTTAAAGTCTTACCCCCACATGTTGTTAAACTAAAAAGAAAGAAAAAAAAAATCATGTCATTAAGTTTAATATATACGTTATTAAAAGTTTTAATTTTTTTTAGTTTAATAACGGTGGGTGAGGATTGAATTATCGATCTTTGTGATAGTAATTGATGTTGTAGCCACTAAGCTATGTTTGGATTTATAAAAACTTGAAACTATCGAGACTAGTCTACATAATCTAACAGTTTAATTAGCATGACATACTTATTTTATCATTAATTTTTTGAATAGGCACGACATACTTATTTGTGTGTGTATGCAATCTTTTAAATTTAAATCAAGGGGGTCTATCAATTTTTACCATATATTTTCAATTTCATTCAATTGCACATTTTCTTTTAGTTCAACATATGTGAAGGTGAAGATTTTTATCTCGTGACGTTTTAGTCGAGTTTATAAAGGGTTGTAAATATGGTCATTTATCGAAAAAGAAAATAAGTCATTCATTGAAAAAGAAAATTAAAATACACCAATAAAAAAAAAAAGAAAATTAAAACAAGAATGGCCTTTTTAAACTATAGAAATCCATTCTCAATATATTTTTAAAAGAACCATAAAACCGATATAATTTTTTTTTTTTAATTCATCCCAGATTTAATCTGTGACCTTGATAATTTGGCAAAGATTAAAGTTCATTATTCCTCTGACCATAATATAGAAATTTTATATACGATAGATATAGAAAAAAATGAAAAAATAATCATTAGTACCACACATATGATTAGTGGTTTCTCTCACTTTCTATTCCCATCACATATTATCTCTTACATTATCTTCACCCTTTGTCGTTCATACTATCTTTCAATTATGAAATAATTATCATCCCAAAATTGATGAATATGTACACTAAATAATGGTATTCTCTCACACGTATCATATTTTAATGTGTTTTGATACATATCAACCCATTGAAAAAAGTGGATTTCAGGCGCTATAAATTTTAGTGTTTTTTTTTTCTTTTTTTTTTTATGAATCAAACTATTAACATCAACCGTTCAAAAAGATGGATGCTATGCAATTGATGTGATCTATATTGCATAAGATGGATGGGAGAGAGATGTGGAAAAAGTTTTTCCACAATGCAATTATTAGATGGATGTGTGGTATATGTGGTGTTGGTCCACCATATAATCTGATTTTTCAAACCAATAAATAAATATATGCATCAATTAATTAATTATTAGGGAATTGGTGACGAAGATGATTATATATTCAAATCAACGAAAATAAACTAATCATAAAATTCCCTTTTATGCATTCGCATTAATTAAAACTATCTTTTTCGATTATAATATGCTCTATAAGTGACCAAAATTTTATTATTTATTATTTATGTATTGTACGTTGGAATCTTTCTCTTTTAAATATAATAACATATTTTTTAAAATGCTCTTTTTATAATGCGTAACTCAAAATGGAAAGGTTGAATAAGAATACTGAGTTACATGTTTAAAAAATAAAAATAAAAATAAAAAATAAAAAATAAAAATAAAAATACTGATTTAGTTGGACTATTCTATGTATAAAACTATAACTCATACAAATTAGTCCTACAAAACACATGTAATATTTTACGTGCATCATTTATGACTAATTCAAATTATCAACAAAATCAATGAACAAGATAACCTAATAACAAGCACACATCGCCAAAGATAACCTTACTTGTAATTGGTAACTATATGAATTTTGTTGGTGGTTAATTAATCATTAACGTAGTGGTAGTTCAATTGAATAAGATATTACACATATTATCATAGAGGTAAGATGTCAAAGTCTATACTCTTACATGGTTAAACGGGGAGAGGAAAAGAAAAAGTATATATAATTGATTTTAAACTATTTTATTAATTTTGATGGAGGGTGCAAGTAATCAAACTCTCTTTTTAAGTAAGCTTGCTTTCATCATATAGACATCACATATTACTTTCATCAAGGATATCATTTTATCAATTTAGGTATCTATATATTGTGTTTTTGATAGGATTTTGCTATTTGCAATTTTTGTATCAAATGTACGTGAATTTTAAAAAATATTGTCTAATGTGTAAGACATATTATGTTTTTAGACACAAAATAATTAAAAGTTGAATCTAGTAGGTGTGCTTTTAAAATTCAATAATCTATTGTGAATAATTTAGTTGGCTTATGCTCCAACACTAGTATCTCAACGCTATTCTCTGAGATCTAAGGATGTTCTTCATGGGACGAGGCAATGACAAATCCGGCTTCCTTGTCCCTATTGTCAATCCCACCCCATTAGATTTTTCGTCTTTGTAAAGAAATTTCAATTAAACAATTATTTCCCACAAAATATTATAGAAAAGCGAAAAATACACTTTTAGTCATTGAGGTTTGGGTTAAGTTTCATTTTGATCCCTGAGTTTTTAAACTCGACATTTTAGCCCATGAGGTTTGATTTTCGTTTCATTTTGGTCCCTCTGTCTATTAAAAATTAAAAAGACTAAATTACAAATTTAGTCTCTAAAATTTTAGGACGTGTCAATTTGATCCCTAAACTTTAAAAATCCATAAATTTTTAATTTTGTATCTAACATGCATGTCTCTCAACTTTAAAAACGTCTAATATGTTTTTGAACTTTAAATTTTGTGTCTAATAGGTCATCTATATATTCGAGATTTTAAAAAATTAACTAATCTATTAGATATAAAATTGAATTTTGAGTATTGAAACCTTAAACTTATAATTTTATATTTAGTAGGCGTGTGAAGTTTAAAAAATGTCAAATAAATCAAGGACTATTAACAAAAAAATTGAGTGACTTATTGGACACAAAAATAAAAGTTTGAGGAGTTATGTAGTACTTTTTAAAATTCAAAAGTTGGAAAACTATTTAACTTGATAGACTAAATTGACACACGTTTTAAGGTGTAACCGAACCAATTAAAATGAACATATTTCAACCTATGATTTAGTAGGATTGGGAGCGGCCTTGGAGTCCATTTGATTTACGGGTGGGCAGTGGGCAGGCAAGGAATTGAGTCCAATTTCCAGGGAGTGAAGGCCGAAACCGATACCCATGGCTTTCAGCTTCATTCATCAATACTTCACTTGCAACCCCGAGATCAAACGACAACCGTACGCTTCTCTCTCACTCTTCTCATAAGCGTTGATTCTACGCTATTTCAAGCTGCACATACTCTGAATCTGCTCCGTAAAGAAAGCCTTTTGACCCCATGCCAAAATGTTCGAAACACCAATTAAACCTCCTGAGAATCGCTCTTCAGAAGGCGCCTGGGCTTCCCTTCCATTCAGTTTCACGCAATTTTCCACCTTTTTCGCCCTTCTTCTATTTTTCATCTTTCGCTCTTTCTCCCAACCCAACCTCCCGAAGCAAATCCCAAAAGGACGATGAAGATGAGCTCTCAATATCAGGTAAAATATTCAAATCCGCCCCCCAATTGGGTTCTTATAAATTGGGGGATGCGACATTTTATAGTCTCATTGAAAACTATGCAAGTTCTGGGGAATTTCGTTTGATAGAGCTAGTTCTGGATAGAATGAAACTTGAAGGGCGGGTCCTTGTGGAAAGGACTTTTATCCTAATCTTCAAGGCTTGCGGGAAAGCCCATTTACATCGAGAAGCTGTGAAGTTTTTTGATAGAATGGCGAACGAGTTTCATTGTAAGCAGACTGTAAAGTCATTCAATTCAGTTCTTAATGTAATTATTCAAGAGGGGGACTTTTCATACGCATTAATGTTTTATCTGCGCGTTTTTGGTGCCAATAAGAAGAACTTCCAGCCAAACGTACTCACTTATAATTTGATTATTAAGGCACTGTGCAAGTTAGGACAGATAGATAGAGCTGTTGAGACTTTTAGAGAAATGCCACTTAAGAACTGCAATCCTGACGTGTTCACTTATAGTACATTAATGCATGGGTTATGTAAGGAAAGGAGGATAGATGAGGCAGTGTTTTTGTTGGATGAGATGCAAACGGAAGGCTGCCTTCCAAATCCAGTGACATTTAATGTGTTGATTGATGCAATGTGCAAGAATGGTGACTTGAGTCGTGCGGCAAAGCTTGTGGATAATATGTTTCTCAAAGGTTGTGTTCCAACCGAAGTGACTTATAATACCCTTATCCATGGTTTGTGCTTAAAGGGCAAGTTGGACAAAGCTCTTAGTCTTTTGGATAAAATGGTATCGTGTAAATGTGTTCCTAATGAAGTCACATATGGAACAATCATAAATGGTCTTGTTAAACAGGGAAGGGCTGAGGATGGAGTTCACATTTTGGTGTCTATGGAAGAGAGAGGACATAAAGCAAATGAGTATATTTACTCGTCTCTCATTAGCGGTTTGTTTAAGGAGGGAAAGTCTGAAGATGCTGTGAGGTTGTGGAAAGAAATGATGGAGAAGGGATGCAAACCCAATGTCGTTGTTTATGGTGCCTTCATAGATGGCCTATGTCGAGATGGAAAGCCAGATGAAGCCGAAGAAATTTTGTACGAGATGTCAAGTAAAGGTTGTTTACCAAATGCTTTCGCTTACAGCTCCTTAATGAAGGGTTTCTTCAAGAAAGGTGACAGCGAGAAAGCAATTCTTGTGTGGAAAGAGATGATGAGTCAGGATATAAGGGACAACGAAGTTTGTTGCAGTGTCTTACTTAATGGCTTGTGTGAGGATGGAAGACTAAGGGAGGCCTTGACAGTGTGGAAGCACATGCTCAGTGAAGGACTTAAACCTGATGTTGTAGCTTATAGTTCAATGATTAAAGGCCTTTGTGGTGCTGGCTTTGTAGACCAGGGCTTAAAGCTTTTCTATGAGATGCAATGTCAGGAGCCCAAATCCCGACCTGATGTGATCACCTATAATATACTCTTCAATGCCCTTTGCAAAGAGGGTAATCTCACCCGTGCCATTGATCTTCTAACTAGTATGCTCGATAGAGGCTGTGACCCTGACTCAGCTACTTGCAATATCTTTTTGGAAACTTTGAGGGAGAGGATTAATCCACCACAAGATGGAAGGCTGTTTTTAGATGAGCTCGTGGTAAGGTTACTCAAGCGAGACAGAAAATTATCTGCTTTGAGAATCGTAGAGGACATGCTGCTAAGATGTCTGCCACCCGAGGCATCAACTTGGTCCAGAGTCATTCAAAGGATATGCAAACCAAAGAAGATTCATGAAACCGTAGACGAGTTTTTCAGAAGTCTGTATGGACACTGACGTACGATTTTCTCTCTCTCTCTCACACACACACACATGTGCACACACACTCTTAAGTTTCAAGTGAGCATTTTGCTAAAAACTTATTGGACGTACCAATAACTTCTTTATTTGTAATTGGGGAGGGTTTTGTTTTGTTTTTTTTTTAGTCTCCTAGACTTTATGAAGGGTTAGAGTTTTGTATCCCTCCTCTCTTTTTTGTATCTTGTCACTGTTTCTTCACCCCCTCCCAAAGAAAAAAAAAAAAAGAAATCCAACAACAAAAAATGCCTCTGCAATAATTCGTTGATATACATTGGAAAGCATAAGAGAGTTTCATGTGATGTAATTATGTACGATACAAAATGAGTAATCAAGTTTTGTAAGTATGAAGTTCGAAAAATTTCAAGAACTTTGGTGTTAACAGTTATGTGAAGGTCAAGATAATATGGTGAAGAGTTGAAGCTTTTGAGAAGTTTAATTCCTGACATCTCAAAATTGGAACTCTGTGTCTGAGGTTCTCTCTGTAAATGCAAATACTAACTTATTGAGCTTGAGAAGTATGCCTTCAAAATTTCAAGACTGAAGTTCTCAAGTTGGTAGAATTAGAAGTCCTCTGTATTGATAATATGACAGTTTTACCGCCGTTTTCATCCAAAAATAAATATTTGTTCCTTATTTTCATGCAAGGATATTACAAGCATGCATATTCTTTTTCATCCAAAGTTGGTTGCATTGAACTTCTAGTCGATAGTTCTTATGTACTATTATTATTCTGTTTAAATGTGATTTTATTTTGAATAATGATAGTCATTCTATTCCAGTTTAGGGACTGTATCCTTTAATATATCCAGTATATGGAGCATGATGTTTCAGAAGAACATTTATTTGAGTTCTGAGGTGAGGTGAGAATTCTAAGTCTTATCTAATTATTTGCATGATTTTAAAGCTTCGGTGCATGTACAGATCTCAGAATTGTTTTACATATTTACACTATTTCTGATGAACTTGTCATATTTTTAACCAAAAAAAGTTGAAAGTTCTCTAATTCTATTGGCAAAGGCAAGGCAAGTTTAAGGCTTTAATGAGCATATGGACTGTTATTCTTGCTAGGAATTTTGACTTTATAAGCTTCTTCATTTAGATTTGTAAGAGATGCTTGTCATGCTTTAGACACATCTTAAAAGAATCCCTTGTATTCAGGAAAAATCAATTAACGCATTAACTAATTGGCAATCTCTAATGTATTTTAATTACAGAGAGCACGTATAACCATAATTAATTCTATAATGGATATTTTGGGCATACATTACGTTGTGAGAGATATGTCAAATGTGTTGCTATATAATTGTCATGATTCTAATCAAAATGGAAGCTCTGAGTTCTTTTCCATTCAAAATAACCAAGTTTGAAGAGGAATCAAGTAATGTTAACTGAAAAACGAGAGTTTTACATCTTTGAAAGGATGTGATGGAACCACTCGTTCTTTAGATGTGATTTTGTCAAATCAATAACCAAATGTAATATTTCTCTGCAATTGTAGGTCGCAATGGCTTTGTTTTGTTTAGTTTCTCTTTCTCGCTCACGTCTACTCTGTGGAGCTTGAGTTTTGAGAATGATCTGTAGCTGGAACATTGAGCAGGATTTTCTTTCCCGAGCAACATTTCCATATTTCTTATTTTTCTGCACTTTAGTATGCAAGTCCACACCATTTCTAGTATAATATTGTTTCCACATCAATTTTCTTGATGAGCTAATTGATTTTTTTCATCTTGAATTTTCCATTAATTAAAGTGTTTAATCTTAGGTGCCTTCTTGACGTCAAATGTGTTGAGAGTTTGGATCTTTCAGTCACTTGGAGACTTATTTCTTTGCTCAGTAAGCACTGAAAGAAGACACTGCTGTGGTGTGGTTCAGTTGTTCAAGAGTTGCATGCTAAAAATTTTAGAGCCAAAGATAAATTCCATCTTGACTTGAAGGTGCTTTTTTTGCATTTCGATGGTGATTCAATTACAAACATATTATATATATGGGCACTATCTGACGCTTTTAGGTTTGCTTTGTAACTGTTTAATTTAATGTAGTGTTTCTCCTTTTTTTCTTTCTTTTTTTTTCCTATAAAAAGTGACTGATCGTGTAATTTCCTTTGCAGGAAACAGAAATTTCAGCTTGCTTCTCCCACTTGCATGTGAAGAAAAGGTTGCCAATCTCCTTAATATTTTGACGATCTTTGATATCTCTTTTAGGTTAATAGGTCAACATGAACAAAACTTGTATCTGTGGTATTAAATATCAGCAATCTGAAATTGAACAACTTGCTTCGTTAATAAATTGTATGGCAGGTTCAACTCAAATTCAGCACATATTTGGCTTCCTTTGGCTGAGACAATGCAGAAATTTTAGTGCAAAAAGGCAGGGCTTTCTAGAGGTGGTTAGCAGGTTCAGCCCAAGTCAGCGCGTGAAAAAGAGAAGTGAAGAGTTGAATTTCTTATTCGATTCAATGCCTATTCTCCAAGCTTTGTGGAGGTATTTTTCTGAATTTAGTTTAGTATGTACTAGTGTGCCGCCACGCTATTGAGACCAAGGAGCCTATTACTTGAAGATCTTATTATTGTTAGTAGTAAAGAATGTCACTTTCCTAGAAATGGTTATTTACGTAGCTTCTGATGCGCTTAGAAAAATAAATGTGTAAATGTGTAAATGTGTAAAATGGTTATTTCCGTAGCTTCTATTGTAGTTGCTTGGACTGCCATTTTATTATCCCCTTTATCTTGGTTGCGAAAGTTTTGTTAGTAATATGATATCCCCGTTTCCTATCAAGCTGTAGAAAAGGAAAAAAGTGCACATCATAACTCTATAAATCATCAGGGATATCTCAGTATTTAGAACACTTTGACTGCACATAACCATCGGCTGATTCTTGATTATAAGAACACTTTGTGGTTTCTGCTTGGCCTGATTAGATGCTGTGGCATTTTTCTTCAAGGACCTAACCTCCCATTCTTGGTCTTCTAAATTTTTATGATATCAGGACTGTGTGCTTATATACATATATGTAAATTGGGTAGGAGTCTCAGTTTTATCTTATACAGAACTAATTTGTTTTCTGAAGGGTGTTAATTTGTTGAAGGTTTACAAACGGCAAGAAAGAGTTGGCCATAATGTTGAAGTTGACGGGCAAAGAATCAGCATCTTCTCCACATGCTCATTTTCCCCAACTTGGTTTGGACCTCTACAATCGCACCATAAACTTCGTTCTTGATCGATTGCGTTTTCTGATCATTTATAATTATATTATTTTTCTGATGGCAGGTTAGGCGCTTCAGCTTCCAAATTCTTTGTGGCGCCCGTCTTTGTTGCTTTATTCCCATCAAAGTTACCTGTTTTTTTCTGGTGTAACTTGAGAATTTCCTTTCATTCATACCTTGTTTTTCCCTAAAGATGATTACAGCTATTGTATCAGTTACTTGATGTATAAAGATTCAGGATATGGTCTTGGGGCTGAAAGCGAGCCTTGTATTGATGTGATACTCATACATTGACAGAGTTGGTGTCCACCTCAAAAAGGCTGGATCTAGTTTTCTGAAATAAAGGACTTCTCTTTCTTAGTTAGCTTTTTGCCCCCCAAATTCACTATCATACAGTTGTTGAGTCAAGCAAAGTATACACCTAAATTCCTCTTGCTTAAGCAAACAACGTATGATGAAAAATCGCAAAGATTCAAGTGCTTCAAAAGAAAAGAATAGCTTAAAAACATTCAACAACTTTAAGCTGCGCAAAAGGAGAGAAAACGTTTATTCAAAAAAAAAAAAAAAAAGGAGAGAAAACGTCAATCTTCCTGATATGCCATCTTCTACATAGCCATGATACAGAGATTTTAATTTTTTTTGGTCCTTCCACTTGCCATTCATGTCTGTTCACTATGGTTGTTAAGGGTCCATTTGATGATGGTCACCGTTTTCATTTCTCATTTCCAATTTTAAAGAAACATATACATCTGCCAACTGTTTCAGGTTTGTTCATTTTGAAATTAAACTTTTAAATATACTAGAACAAAGAATTATAAATGGTTACCAAAATGTACTTTTTAACTTGAAAAACCAACAATAATTACGAAGAAATCATTATCAAGAAAATTTTTGCTTTTCTTTCTAAAAAGACAGAAAACAAAAACAACATGAAACTAAAAAGGGTACCCAAAGGCATTTTTTAAAATAAAAAATAAAAATAAAAATAAAAGAAATGGTTTCACTTTCAACTCCAGGATCTCCAAGCCTTGCACATTTTACTTGCAAGATACTTGGCAGCCTTAACACCACCTACAGCCAATAGACCAGACACCGCCTGTCTTGCGCTTGAAACCATCACCTTTCGCCTCAAAACCCCCTGCATGCAATCTGCTGCCTCTTTTCTCGAGCGGATCAACACTTGGCTTCTGCCTCCACCTTTTTCAATACACATATTTTAGGATCATGTAATGTGTGTTCACAGTGACAATACAATGGTCAAATCAAATTGTACCAGATCCACTCAGACTTCTCTTCTCCCCAAGTTTTATCCCCATTGTGTTTCGGATCGTCGTTGGCAAAGATGAAACCAAAAACTCAGTTGCTGATAATCCACAATCCTGTATCACAAGGTTAAATATTTATGTTTGGTATAAAATAAACCATCTGAATGAATACGACGTTTCCATTGTTTGCCTCCATTTTTACAACCATATACACTCAAAAATGACAAAGTGATATACCAATCTTATTGGATTGATACAACAACTAAATTTTTTAAAAAAAAACCTGAGATATATTTGCTTGGTGGCCTCCAGGTGTTGAGAATTGCAACAACTCGTTTGCTTTGTACTGTTCAAGACAAGGTTGGTACATTGACTGGAACAACTGGAATTGCCCTCGAACTATTTTATTCACCTACGGAATGTGAAACGTCCCATCGTAACATAAGTAGACTAGTAGTAATAAATAGTGAAATCACAAAAATCTATACTTGACAATGAAAAAAATAAAATTAGGTCCATAAATTAATAGAATATTGCGTGCGTTGTAAGCAAACAATGATATTCCAGCACATTTGCGACATAATAAGCAATTATAAGGCAAGCATAAACCAAGCCGATGCTATCAAGATTATACTTTACAGGTAACTATGCTACAAGAACCTATGCTAGCTAACTTAGAGTTTTACCTTATCCCTGTCCTCTGCAAAAAGCATACGCAAATCACCCATGTACGAAAGGCTACATATTTTGGCATACAAGTCAACCTACACAAATTAAACTTAAGTGTAAGTTTAGCAATTACAAAGATGCAGTATAAAAAAGGTAAACAACCTCAGTGAACTCAGGCGGCAGGAGGAGGAGAGCTGCAGATACTGCAGACCTCAGATTCACAGAGTTCAGCTGTCGAACATCCAGTGAATCCACTAGTATATTAACCTAAACAGATAAATTAAAATTCCTCAGTGAGGAGGGGAAAAAATCCAACAGGACCATTCATTTTTGCCTCAAATTAGAGCTGTATATGGAGAGAGCAAAAGACAGAGCAACTCTTTTCATATATATACAATTCAATTTAGACAGAAAATCCCACCTTCAAACATGTTAAACCACTGACAATAGGTAAGAATGTAAATGCACGATGAGGATCTTCCTATGAAATAATAGTAAATTATCACTTCCTAATTTCCATGATTGGAAATTGTGAAAGAATGGAAAATGGGATAAATTAACTCTAAAGAACACTTATGAATGTGTGATCCTTGATGGAAAGAAGCCAGAACAAATCACAAGGTTCATCTGATGTTTTAACCCTTCACTATCTTTAGCACTTGTACTTTGCAGTTATACATGACAACCCCAAATAATTTCTTTTTTTTTTTCATTTCACAAACTAACCCAAGGGTTATATGCCTAAGGAGGAGAATATTTCTTCCAAGTCTCTGGCCAATAAATTATTCCCTAAAAACAAGTGGGGAAGAGAAATTGTAAGAAAAGATTGGCCAACATACGAACCAAAAATAGTTATTTTTCAAAATGGAAGTTTCTAGGATACACAAACCGGCTTTTGCAAACGGCCACTGAGGTAGAATGTCTTCCAATATAGTATGTCCTGTACCAAATCATGCAACCGTACAACCCCATACTTAAGCATCTGTAAAAATGCTCAAGAAGTGAGGTATTGTAAGTACCCAAAATCATATTACACGTGAAGTAACAGATATACATCCACAAGCACAAATATTATGCATGTATGTATATATGCATATGTCATAAGCTTTTTGAGGATGGAAATCAAATTACAATTTTATTCTATTCAAATACCTTCTCATTCCACGTAACGTAAGGATTAAAATGTACTCCAACACCAATTTCATCTGCAACTTCAGTAACCTAATCAAACCAATTAGAGAAGTAGCCACCAGGGCCAGTGATAGAAAGAGAGTTCAGAAAAAGAGAGGGGATAACAGCATTACCAGTTTCCCCCCTCCAAGGTACACCATCCATGAGGCATAGTGATCTTTGTTTAATTGAATGTTCTAGGTTGCAGGATGAATAAAATAAGTTAGTAGAAATAAGGCAGTACCAAATCATGTTATAACCCACACTAAAATAGTAATCACTTTTCAAGATTTACCTTTTCGTGCCATTTTTGAGGATCAGAAACGCCAAGAATAAGGTCAACCATTTTTGACTACCGATCCAAAGTTTTAAACCAAAACAAAAAATTGCAGTTACAAGTATGAAATAATACATGTATAACGAAAGGACGAACAAGAAACCCAAATAAAACCTTGTCATGATTGTTTGGATGCAAAGTCGAACCATATACGCAGCAGAACTCTACTGGAGGAAGAACTTTGAGAAAATCTATAAGCCCGGTGTTTTCCTCATTCTTCATGATGTCACTGTCTTCTAGCCTATACATGTTTGTAAACAAGGTCATGACAAGGAAAGGATAGTAATTGAGAGATATATAAGACAAATTTGGCCGAGAATATCTTGAACATATAAATCAAATTTTACTTCGAAAACTAACAATCAACTCCTATTAGAAATTTATAACTCCTATTATAACTCATCATATTACTTCAAATAGTGGCTAGAAAAAAATCCATTGAATAATTATTGAGATAATAAAGGCATTGTTTGCAGCGCATCTTCACTTGGGCTCGCATCATTACGTAAAAAGACCACATATTTGAGAAAAATATACACATTTCACCCGAAATTTCACTTCAAAGTTCAAAGCAAAGGGGCAGGTCGGAGAAAAAAGATACTAGGCGTAAAATAGGCCTATCTGAATCTATGTTTATAGGCAGAACTAATGTAGCACTGAAAGGAGAATTTCATCAAACAGTTGGAAGGCATGCCCAGAACTTTAAAAGAGAACCTTCCACATAGTCACGAGAGGTTGGCGACAACAAAAGGATGACTTTTTAGTCAAACATAGAAAAGAAAAGAAGAGGGTGGATGGTACAATGCAAAAGTGAGTGTGAATATAAGAATCCGGCCTCATTTCGCTAGTTCAATGTGCTTCCTAATACCCATCCAAACCCTTTTGAGGTGGAGCCCTGTTCATAAGGGAGGGAAAGGAAACAAGCATGAAGCAAGGAGAGAGAGAGAGAGTGAGAGGGGCGTACATCATGTCGATTGCCGGCGTAGATAATTGCTGGCGTCTAACCGGCGAGCGGTGCTAATGGCGGGGAATGAGCAGGGGCCGTTTTCGAATTGTCTCAACAGAAAACAGTTTGTATTAATTTCAAAATAAAAATGTCTTTTTTCTTTCGGGATTCATAAGGTTCAACGTATCTTTGAGCTTATAAGATCAATGCTATCTCTTTTTTTTTTTTTTCTTTTTCCAGCTCAAACGAGGACAGGTCATTCGAACTTCTAAGTGAAGTTTTTTTTTTAGAAACTAATTATCCAATTACAATTCCGCAGAACAAAAAAAACAATACACTTTTGGTCCCTGAGGTTTGAGTTAAGTGACACTTAGGTCCCTGAGTTTTCAAATTCAACAAAAATACCCCTGAGTTTTGAGATAAGTGGCACTTTGGTCCCTGCCGTCAATTTTTCTGTTAAGTCTTAATAGCTGCTGACGTGGCACTATTATTTTAATAAAAAAATTATTTTTTAATTTTTTTAAATACAAAATTATTAAAATAATAAAATATTATTATTTTATCTTTTTTTAACACTTTTCCCCTTTCTCTTTCTTCCTCTTCCCCACTTCCTTCTCCTAACTTCTTCTTCCCAACTTATCTCCTTCAACTCCGACAGCCGGCCGCCGCCTGCCGAGTTTTTTTTTTTTTTTTTTAATTTCTTTCTTTCCCTCTCTTCTCTTCTCTCTTCTCTTC
This sequence comes from Luffa acutangula, assembly GCA_036850905.1. Classification (NCBI taxonomy): domain Eukaryota; kingdom Viridiplantae; phylum Streptophyta; class Magnoliopsida; order Cucurbitales; family Cucurbitaceae; genus Luffa; species Luffa acutangula. The sequence goes on along the minus strand of CM072087.1, from coordinate 63,870,376 downwards.
CATTTTTTCACCTTTTATTTTCTTTTTTTTTAAATATAGAAGAGGGAGAGGGAGGAGGGTCCTCCCTCCCTTTCCGGCGCCGGCGATGGGAGGAGGGAGGACCCTCCTCCCTCCTCCCGTCGCCAGCGCGAAACGGGAGGAGGGCCCTCCCTCTTCCTGTTTCGCGCCGGCGACCCTCCTCCCTCTCCCTCTTCTATATTTAAAAAAAAAAGAAAAGAAAAGGTGAAGAAAGGGAAGAGAAGAGAACCCTCCTCCCTCTCCCTCTTCTATATTTAAAAAAAAAAAGAAAAGAAAAGGTGAAGAAAGGGAAGAGAAGAGAGAAGAGAGGGAAAGAAAGAAATTAAAAATAAAAAAAATAATAAAAAAAACTCGTCGGCGGTCAGTGGCTGCCGGCCGGCGAACGACGGCGGCGGCCGGCCGTCGGAGTTGAAGAAGATGAAGTTGGGAAGAAGAAGTTAGGAGAAGGAAGTGGAGAAGAGGAAGAAAGAGAAAGGGGAAAAGTATTAAAAAAAGATAAAATAATAATATTTTATTATTTTAATATTTTTGTATTTAAAAAAATTAAAAAATAAATTTTTTTATTCAAATAATAGTGCCACATCAGCCGTTAAGATTTAACAGAAAAATTGACGGCAGGGACCAAAGTGCTACTTATCTCAAAACTCAGGGGTATTTTTGTTGAGTTTGAAAATTCAGGGACCTAAGTGTCACTTAACCCAAACCTCAGGGACCAAAAGTGTATTTTTCCCAAAAAAAAAAAAAAAAAAAACTATTTGAGTATCGTTTTCAAATAACCAGTAAATATTTCTGGAATGTTAATAATTAATAGCTTTATGTACTGAGCTATAATTGACAACCCAATTTTCCTTAAAATTTTAAGATACCACCTGATTTCATTAATGTTTAACAAATACATTTTTATTCTAAGAAACATGAAAAACATTAGAAAGGAGGATTCTATTCTTTCAAATCTGTTGCATCCAAACATGCATTTGGTTGTAATTTAGAAAATAATTCTATAATTAGAATATATAAAACTGGGTTCAATAGACAAAACTAAAAGACTTGAAAACTCAATCAAATTACTTGATAGTTTGCATTAGGGGTGATACTCGGTTCGGTTTTGTCGGTTTTTGACCAAACCGCGAACCGAACCGATCCAATCGGTTTTACAAAACTCTAAACCGAACCAATGTCCAATATGAGACATGTCCAATGGTTCAGTTTTCTTTCGGTTCGGTTTGTCCAATGGATCGGTTTTCGGTTTTGGGCCCCATGTGGACTTTTTTATTTTTTTAATTTTTGGCCCAATGACCCATTGTACCCCATTTTTTCAAGGGAAATTGTGATAAATGACTACAAAAAAAAAAGCATTCTTGATTTTTGGCTACGTAAGTTTGGATTTTGCAGGCATGGCTACCGACATTTTAGGGAACTGTTTACTGGATTATTTTGGATGTTTTTACCCCTTGTATTTACGGTTATTTACAGACGTCGTTTACGTCATTTTCGAGGACAGAGATGTGTTTTGGATGGTCAACGAATTTTAAAACGGTACATACAGGGGGTGCTGTGTAGTCGTTGACATCCCGAGTGTCAATACTGGTATACACCCCATGGGGACAGTTTCAAAGGGAGTAAACTAAATCCCTAAAATTTCGGGATTTTAGTATCTGTTTGTTGCAAATATAATGGGAGGGAAACAAAACCGTTACCTATTTCAATTTTTTGGTACAATCGTCGCGTAGGGGGAGAAACGACTGAGCATGCAAGAGATGGTTGTCGACGCGGGGGATGAAGGTCGTTGGCACGGCGGAGATGGTTCGTCGGCGTGGTATGAGAGGTAGGTAGTGATATTCACTCTGTTTGGCGGTGGGAAATGGTGTGGAATGGAGGGTTCGGGGGTGTGGAATGCTCTCAAGGGTTTCTACTTTTGGAGGAAGAAGATGGACGGGTGGGCTGTTGCATGAAGGCTATTCTGGTGGTGAGGGTGGGCGGTGACATGACGTTTTTACCCCTTGTATTTACGGTTATTTACAGACGCCGTTTACGTCATTTCCGAGGACAGAGATGTGTTTTGAATGGTGAACGAATTTCAAAACGGTACATACAGGGGGTGTTGTGTAGTCATTGACATCCCGAGTGTCAATACTGGTATACACCCCGTGGGGACAGTTTCAAAGGGAGTAAACTAAATCCCTAAAATCTCGGGATTTTAGTATTTGTTTGTTGCAAATATAAGGGGAGGGAAACGAAACCGTTACCTATTTCAATTTTTTTGGTACAGTCGTCACGTAGGGGGAGAAACGACCGAGCATGCAAGAGATGGTTTTCGACGCGGCGGATGAAGGTCGTTGGCACGGCGGAGATGGTTCGTCGGCGTGGTGTGAGAGGTAGGTAGTGATATTCACTCTGTTTGACGGTGGGAAATGGTGTGGAATGGAGAGTTCGAGGGTGTGGAATGCTCTCAAGGGGTGTGGAATGCTCTCAAGGATTTCTACTTTTGGAGGAAGAAGATGGACGGGTGGGCTGCTGCATAACGTTTTTACCCCTTGTATTTACGGTTATTTACAGACGCCGTTTACGTCATTTCCGAGGACAGAGATGTGTTTTGCAGTATTTAATTGCAATTATTCATTCTGGTGGTGAGGGTGGGCGGTATCTTTTTTTTAGCTTATTCATTTTTGGGGGAAAATTAGTATGTCTTCGGGTTGCTGGTGTTCTTATTTTTTTGGGTTTTTAATTGCTGATGTTCTTGGGTGCAGGTAGTATGTCTTCGGATTGAGAGGACATTTTTTTCCAATTAATGCATTCTGAAGGTATTTCTCTCTATTGAGGGAGTTGAACTTTGTTATCCTTCCCCAATAAAGGTATTGACTCCTTTCTTCCGGGTAGAAATTTTTTCTGGGGTGCAAATTTTTCCAGTAGTAACACCTACTACTAGTTTTGTTTTTCAAACTAGTTTTGTTTCTTGGATTTTTTATTTTTCAAACTTCCTAAAATGTCTCCAACTTTTTTTAGGGGTATATTTTATCTCTCCTAAACTCTGATTTTGATTTTAAACGTTAAGAATACGTTAGGCAGTTTGTTGGGGGCATATTTGTCTTTTACAAATATGGATTTATTAATCATTAAATCGTTTAGCCATCTATTTAATTTTTAAACGTTTGCAGCTATATTTCAAGTCACCTATTTATTTTTAGCCATATTTCTTGTTGCCCCTTTTTTCAATATAAACTTCAATTAATTAATTTATTCAATACAATGACTTAATTTTCTCAAACTAATCCGTGAATAACAATTTTTAAATATTTGATTGTAAATAAATATACACAATAAAGATAAACATACAAATAATATCATAATTTATACTTTAAATTACATATAAAAAAGAGATTTCCAACCAATTTAGGAAAAATGTGATATGTGGAAAGAGGCAATATGCAAAATGTTAGGGTTTTTTTAAGTGGTATATATATAGTCGGTTTGGTTCGATTTTTATTGATTTTTTGAATGAAAACCGAACCGAACCGAAAATTTTCGGTTTTCCCAAAAAATGAAACCGATATGTCCATATTTTTTCAAAATAACCGAACCAAACCATTGGATCGGTTTGATTCGGTTCGGTTTTTCGGTTTTTCGGTTTTTGCTTGCACCCCTAGTTTGCATTTCCCAAACTTTGATGAGAATAAGTTCTCAAAAAATCACCAGCCACAGCCAGACGTGAAGTTGGACTCAATTTCCATGTGTTGTTAGCCATTCACATTTCACTCTCGTCAATTTCATGCCTACTTTATTGCTTAACAATTTAGATGCATGATTTCAAGCAGATTCGCTGCAGTAAAATCCTCCTATGTAAATTAACATTACAAAAAGGGTTCTTATATGTGTTGTTTTTTTCTTTATAAGAAGCCCCATAACAGATGACTTTGGAAAGCCACTAACAAGTCAGTTATTCTGAAGCCAATTTTGAGCAGCCACCAGATCAGGAAGTACCACTGCCCCAGATTTCCTCCATTCTTCAGCATCTGATGTCTTAAATCTATCCAATATCAGACCATGCATTCCCACACTCTTTGCAGGAATATAATCTTTTCGCAAGCTGTCTCCAATGTGGAGAGCTTCTTCTGGTGCTATATTTCCAGCCCTCTCAATAGCAATCTCATAGATTCTAGGATCTGGTTTCTCAACACCCTCGAGACCGGAGAATACACCGAAGTCCCATTCCGATCCCTGAACAGTCATTAAGCACAATACCCGTCAGCAGATCTTGCTTGTCTAATCAGGAAGATATGACATACTAATATCAGAAGAAAGGATTCTAAGATCATTTGTTAAACGATGAGAATTGGTAATGGACATGTATCCTATCTCATCATTTGTCTTCCAAATGCAAGTGGTTTTTCATTCTTGATTAAGTAAAATGACTAAAGGTGGGATTGTGATGTGGTTTTTTGGAGTGAAAAGTTCTTTTACCTAATTAAATGAACATTAAAACATTAAAAGTACCTTTCGAAGCACCTAATTAATGCTATTTTCAAGAAAAGAATGCTTAGAGTTTCACGTAAAAATACGTTTTTTCAAGTCATCTCCAACTCATTATAAGGCCAAAATCTAGATGTCCAGTATACCCAAAAAAATAATAATAACAATAATAAACAATGAGTTCATACCTGATTCAAGCCTAAAGCTGGAAGGATCACATCCTGATACCGGTATTCTGCATTACTCACGATGCCAACCATAAGACCTTGGTCACGGACCCATCTAAGAAATGGTTGGGAATCTTCGAACACCTTATAAGGAGCAGATGAACCAAAGGATGCATATATACGTCTAAACACCTTCTCAAAAGTCTCCTCATCATAATCATATCCAGCCTATTGGTAAAACAAGATTTTCACGTCATAAAAATTTTCCCAATGATGTGGAAATTTTAGTCTGAAGGATTTTCATTTCTAGGCTAGCAGTTGATGTTTCTTTCTCCCATTCCATATATAATATAACAACAGATTTGACTCAGACTGACCATGCTTTCAAAAGAGAATGTGGAGAGAAAATTCTAACAAATGTTCGCCCATGACTACAAACTATGCAACATCAATATTCTTGAGTATATTATGAATCTACTTCACTGCAAAATGTCATTCCCATACATCTAGAGAGCACAGCTATATTGATCTCTTACCCTGACAAAGGAATCTCTAACGCAAGTTTTCCACCAAACGATGTTGGGCATTTTTGCTGCATATCCAAAACATGGATAGTTTTTTGCCATCTCCTTGTAAGCAAGTTTAAAGCCCTCATGGACACGTTTATAATCAGGGCATGGTAGCCCCACGGATTTAGCTGCCATGCAATAGTAATCACCTAGCTCCCCTTTGTAAGCTATCAATGTACCGGTAACATCTATTGTGATACAGCGCAACTTTGACAAGAGCGACATTTTATGAAGAAAATGTTGCCGTTCCAAAGTGAATGATATAAAAAATAGCTGCTAGTGGAATTTAATCTGAGAGCACCCAGCAAACAGATATCAGCCAAGCAGCCAACTACAGTACTAACCAATAAGTCCTGCATATAAATACATAAACATCTTAGGTTATCAATACATAACATCTATTCAAGCAGATAAAAAGCTACGTGTCCTGTGGACTATTCAACTTTAGTGTTGATATACAAAAGCAAATGCCTTTTCTCCATAACTACCAAATATTCTGACCTTTTTGTACATAATTTTATAATTGGACCTTTTGGCTCACGTGGCAAGTTTAATAAGATGGTGAATGATTCTAACGCAAAAATGTATACGAAAAACTTAAGTGATGAGAAATAAAGAAAGATGATAATTTGACTATTAAGAAAAAAAATGACAAGTATATGGCAAAACTTTTCTTAAACTCCACTACCAGGTAGTTTGTGGATCTCCTCTTTGATCTTTATGGATAACTTAGCATCTCACAATAATCTCTTCCCTTTCAACATGACATTTATTGTTTGTACTGTAGCCTACTAGTTAATTTCTACTTGCTTATCTGCATCACACTGAATTTGTTTGTTTGTTTTAATGAGAAACAAACATTCATTGATATACCAAGAAAAAAGGGAAAGGCCCCCTGTGGGAGAGGGTTAAAAAAGGCTCTCAAGGAAAATTGGTATGATTAATCTATATTGTATGATACAGTCATCATTTCTTATGTATTGCATAAAATTTGGTTGAGGGTCCTAAAGAAGACACAAATAAAGACAAAAATAACTAGAATTCATTTAAAAATGAAAAGTACAACGCCTTTACTCTTCTTGGTGCAGACATTAATGTTCATTGAATTTCCGCCAGTTTAACTGAGAAGGAAAATTGACGTCTAAATGTAAATACTCATCCCTAAAACAGTTTTCAATGTCATTCCTCCTTTTTTGAAAAACTTTCAATTTGCTCCCTACTTTATCAATGTATTTCATTCTTGTCCTCCTATAAAGGTTAATAAAAGTTAAAGCATCCATTTGACTACTTTTCATCTTTTACCAGACCATTCCTTCTGTTTTTTTTTTTTTTTTTTTTTTTTGAGAGCACCACACCATTACTTGAATAAAGCAAAGCTAGTGAGAGAAATTGAGGCACTAAGAGAGGTCAAGTGAGAGAAAGGCAGAGTGAGTGTGAGAAACAGAGGGATTTTGAGAGATCCAAAGATTAAAAGAGGGAGATGGGAGGAGAGTTTGATCGATAAAATGAGGAAGATAAGTTCAGTAGTCATGAAATTTTTTTATCAAAAAAAAAAAAAAAAAGTTGAGAGACCCATATTATAATTTTTGAACGCGCCAAAGATTGGTAATACCAACCATCTTATTTTTCAATTTATTTTAAAATTCAAATCAAGGATTCAATTGAAATAAATTGATACATTAAAATATAAAATTACAAAGGTTTTAAGAATAGGAACAAAATTGAAAAATCATACAAGAGACTGATAAAAATATCTAGCCAAAAGTAAAATGTCAATGCCAATACACTTAGCAGACCCAATAAAGTAAATAAGTTAAAGTAGGAAGTCAGCCACCATTAAGGAAAATCTGCAAAGAGTATCTTTTTAATGATCAAAGAAAGATCTGAAAACAACAAATAGCCAAAAAAAAAAAAAGATCTTCGATCATCAAATACATCAATGCCTAACCTCTGGCCTTTTTCTTTGAGGAGATATCAAAAGAAAGTGCAACAGCATTCACTTTCTTTAATCGAATGTACATAGGTTACTCTTAATCAACGAACATTAAATCACGTATAAGGTTAGCTTCACCTCAGAGCTACTAACAGAATCGAGAACTAAACTGTCGAGCATTCCACTATATTTTGAAAAAGAAACATTAAAAACGCATGAAAAACCTTCTTCACTGACTTAGAGATCCAGACAACAACGATTCAAAAGGTTAAAAAAAAAGTTTGACTTTCTTCAGAAAACGAAACAAGCACACAACTACAATCAGATCAGTCAAAACATTCTGAACAGACAATGATGCAATGATTCTTCAGCTGATTGATTAAACCGGCAACAGTGAAAATTTCCCAGAACAAGAAGAAACAAAAAACTTTGACTCGGTTAGAATATGTAGAAAAGCTTAAGATCAATACCAGAGAATGCCGACATCAAGTTCAAATTAGCATAACACGTAACAACAAGACTAGAGAGAGAGAGAGAGAGAGTTCAGTGAATAAGATGCTTCGAAAACATACCCAGAAGCCAAAAGGGCTGAAAATTTTGAAATAGTTGGTGTAAATCACAATGTCATCAGAAGCTAAAAGCTTCAGCTGGACGTTGGTTGAAGTAATGATGAAGAAGGGAAGGCGAGAGAGAAATATATATATATATATATGCATATATATATACATATATAATGGAGGGAGGTTGATTTTGCAAACCTTTCGTCCCAAGTTTGAGAAAACCAATGGCTGAACAATACATATACATTCTCCCCACACTTCTGTTCGCCATTTCCGTTTCTTCCCCTTTCATCTTCGGTATTTACCATTCTACCCATTTAACCTAACTATCAATTTCATGAATTGTTTGTGTTCTTCTTTTTTGGTATTAAGTAATCTCGGTTCCAAAATTAATTGCAATTGGAGAAAGAATATTCGATCCAAGCTTTAGAATTTTCGATAAAATTAATATAGACAGGAATATAATGTTTTTAAAACGAATTATATTTTTATATCTAAACATTTAAAAATGACATAATTTTAAACCTCGCGAACATAAACGTATTAAAGCAGTGATCATTTTCTTTCAAGTCGAAGGTTCAAATCTCTTTGTAAAAAAAAGACACCATATTAAAATATTTTAATGTCGTTATGGATAAATAACATCACAAAATTTTGTTAAAACGAGCTTAGTTTAGTAGTAATCGGGAGTGATTATTGCATGGAATAAATTGGAATAAATTGGGGAGTTGTTTTCAACAATAATCAGAAAGTAGAATGGTGTAAGCAATAAACCGAAATTGGAGGGTCTGAAAGGCAAACTTTTAAACAAACCTGTGGACTCTGCCCACTGGTATTCTAGTCTCCCTCTTTTCTTGTCGTTGGGAGAATGTAATACCACTCTGGTTTTGGGTTTCACCGCTTCGACTCTGGTTTTCGATTTCATTGTCTGTTCACCTCGTTTCAAATTTTCATTTTTCTTTGTACGTTGTACATGTTAAAAACTAGAATCTTGGTTAATTACTTTCTTTTTAAAATAATAATAGAGTTTTTTTTATTTGATATCTTCAATTTTCCATTTCAAATTTTAGAATATATCCCTTTTATTTAATTATTTAAATGTTTTGATTTTATACTTGTTAACTTGAAAGTTTTCTGCTTCTTGTTTTTTTTTTTTTTTTTTTCTTTCCAAAATAAGTTTAAAATTAAGTTGAAGTAATGTTCAATGGTTAAATAAAAAGCCAAAACCAGAGTCATCAGTTCTTTCGTTAAGCTCACACTACACCTAAATATTGCATCTTGCATGTATTCAATTCTTAGTCACGTTTAGAGAGAATTGGAAACCATTTTCTTTAATTTTAAGAATTGGCTAGGATTCAAAAAAGAAAAAACAAAATCTAAATATAGATTAAAAAATAAAATGTAAATAGGCAATTGCTTGAAAGTGATTGTCATTTTGTTATTCAACCAATAAAACTCAATTCCACGATCACATCACATTCCAACATTTCACACATACTTCTACCATCAAAACTCCAAGTTAGAATTTAACATGACCCCAACAAGTAAATGGTTTCAGCAGAGAACATATCACTAGTGATGCCAAGTGAATATAGCTATAATTGACATATACTCTCGACCTAAAGATCAGATATTTGAATTTCTCCCTCCCTTCTCCAAATGTTGGTCAACTCATAAAGACATATCACAAGTGATGTGATAAAAATCTAGGGAAATAAAAATACTAAAGATATCAAAAGTGTGAGGATCATAGGTATATGACTTTCAATAACTAATCTGATGATTGTTTTAACGATTCTATTACCATAACCATGGAGTGGTTAACACTTAACAGTAATTTCCTCCCTCAAGTATATCTCTTAGACAAAGATCTCCAATGTGAAGCACTCAGAGACTAGCCTTTAAAATGTGCACCTTTTGAGGGATTTATGGTCTGTAGGCTCAAAAACCATCATGATTATGAAGATGGTACATATTTACAAGTACAACAAGCACCACTGTCAACTACTTTTGAAAGGTAGAAAGTAACGAGCAATGGTGGAATCTCGATTCTCCGTACTGGATCGTTTGTGAGGCCTGAGCCAAGACCATATTTCTTTTTGAATTTCAGGCGGTAACTCATCGATGACTGAAATGTCAATTTCGTCAACTTTATAATTCCATCTTTCACCTCCTTGTTCTCCGTGATCAGACAATCTTAATTCGCTAGTATGTCCATCTGGCATCATATACATAAAATTCAATTCTAGGTGCTTGTTGACTCTTACAGGTGAATTTTATGTCTAATAGGCTTTATTTAATTCAAAGGGATAAAAGGGACAAGATATTTGAAAAATACCAGCAGATGATAAGTAATCATTTTGGATGCTTTCAGCAAGTTCCTGATTCCTTGATGTGGAAGGGAGATCAGGCTTAAAGAATCTCAAGATTGAAGCTGTGCCCTAGCATCATGACATGTTAAAGAATAAAAACAACAAATCTCCAAAACGTGATTACTATACCAATTAAATAAAAACCATTTTTCTCTCTCTGTATATATACCCCAATGGCATCCATTAAAATCAACCATTATGCTCTGGAATTCCATGGGGGCAGCCAAACAACTGTAATATATCTTTTTTGATCCATTACTTTTACTCCCATACTTCATAGAAAAATCTCTCCATGGTAATGGAACATTTCAAATGAATTAGAATAATGAAGTACTTGCAAACCTTGTCTTTTGATTTGTTCTTTTTCTTACACAGAGGAGACATACTTCTTGTATTCTTGGACTTCTGGTTCTGCTCTTCTAATGAAAATATTGGACGCTCACTTTTATTTGGGCTCAAACAGAACTTTCTTTCTACAAGGATTGCCTGTATTTAGATTAGAAAGTGGAAAGAAAGAAAAATACTTCGGTGTACATAAATACGATACCTGAGATGACTAAGGGCAGTTGGGTTGTTTCTAGAATAACACCATCGTTTTCTAACTCTTTGGAAGAACAAGAAGAATCCTGCACATCAAAGAATCTTAAGTTAGAAATAAGAAACGCTTATTACTAGAATTACTTTTAAATCAATCTTGAGAAAATGCATCGCACATAGCATTTAGCATGCATGAAAGATGACATAACTACTGAAATGATCAGTAACTCTTCACTCAAAACTGTTTGGAACAAATTGCAAACAGGAAAAGTGAGTATATATACTCAAGGTTTCTTGCAAGATGCGTTAAAGTTATTCACAGAATTGGCATTTGCAATTATACCTATGGTCTTTAACAAGTTCTTATTCGTTCACAAAAGCTCAAAAAGGAGAAAAAACTCAAACTCCATGCTTTTGATTCCAAAAACTCAAGCTACCATAAAATTCAAGGACCATATTGAAAACAACTTGATATAGTCAGAATGAGTTGATTATCCTATACCATGACTTCGCCTTTCCATGAACCCCTTTCACCCTCCTTTTGATCCAAATTGCATCTATCTGTAGCATTCTCAACCTCTGTTTCTTCTCCAGTGAATTTATCAAGAGCCTCATCTGAGTCCACTGAATAATTTGTACAGCCTAAATGACCGTTCTCAATCTTGGTTTCTTCTCCAGTATATTCATCATGAGCTTCATTTGAATCAATCAATGAATAATTTGTACAACCTAAATCCCCATTCTCAATCTTGGTTTCTTCTCCACTGTATTTATCATGAGCTTCATTTGAATCCATCATTGAATAATTTGCACAACCTAAGTGACCAGGAAGTTCTCATCAACTAAAGTATAATGAGAAGCAAAATAGATGGGAACATATTTTAATTCTAATTACCTGAAAGTAAAGCAGCTTCTTGTATATCCTTATCCTGGGGTTTCTCAGATGACATGCAAGATGAATTCTGGCCATGTAAGTATTTTGTAATCGAACATGTTCCCTACCACAAGAATATACATCAGAAGGCCGAGCATTGAAAATAAATGAGAAAAATAGCACCAATGTACAGATGAACTAATTAATCACTACGAGAGTGGTGTGGTTCAAATAATTCCCCAACACTTCAAGAAAAAACATGTCAACTAGTATTGTTCAACAGTAAATACAGGTTTGGCCATAAGAACCGTACAAGTTAAGATGCCAAAACATTTAAGGTTAAAATACCATTTTGGTCCCTATACTTTGAATTTCATTTCATTTTAGTCCCTGTATTTTCAAATGTTCAATTTTAGTCCCAATACTTTGAATAAAGCTTAAAATTGGTCTCTACCGTTGGTTTGAAGTTAATTTTTTTTCGAAATTGGTTAAATAATCATAATAATTTTCATGCAAGAAAAGACACAATGTGAACATATTTCCAAAATTTATAGAGGGAAGACTAATAGAAACTTTTTCTTTAAAATAGTTAACAATAAACCAATAGTAGAGACCAATTTTAAGTTTTATTCAAAATATGGGAACTAAAATTGAACATTTGAAAGTACGAACCAAAATGGTATTTTAACCAACATTTAAACAACTATTGGTAAAATTTCCTATCAAGTTCAGACAGGAAACTAGGGAAGATCTTTCAGCCAAAGAGCACGTAACATTGTTCACAGTGTTGTACTAAAAAAACAACCATCACAGTGTTTCTCGATGGTTTAGGCTGGAAGCACAATAACAAGACGTCGAAGCCCTTAGTGATCAGACATAATCAGACCACAGACTTAATCGCTAAATATGCTCAAACTTACAGATGGTATGGTCATAATTTTACTTGCTGAGAGAGAAAGAGAAGTTATTCTCCATCCACTGTTAGAATCTCTCTGGGTGTTTGCTCTGTAAGAGCCTAAATAATCCCGCAATCCAGCCTTAAATAAGTTTAGTGCATCCTCCTGAATTTTAGCAGCACCATATCTCAAAGGACAAGACTTGGAAGGGAACTTTCTAAGTGAATCTGAGTCACCCAACTGCACCACCAAGAATAATCAGATCTCAGCAAATAGCGAGCAGCAAGCCATCTTATGAATACATTTTTTTATTTGTGCTGTGGAACCACAATCTCAGAAACATGTTCATAGCACAAAAAACATACCTTATACGCACTAGCATGAAGAGTAAGGGTGTGAGCCATCCGTCTATTCTGATCTAAATCAGAACAAAGACGCTCACTCAGTTCTTCGGAAAGTTCAGTTAGCCACTGCTGAACCTGCAGAAGTGAGAATGATATGGGCAACTCTGTGATGGTTAAACAAGGACTTCCAAACATGTATGACCAATCCTATGTCTTATCCAAAGGGGAACCTCTTACACATGAAAACATGTTTGGAGCAACAGTAAGAAGCATCATATAGAAATGCGAAATGCCGTTCAGAAAGGAATGAATCCATTTCCAAAGTTTGTTTGGATGTTGATGTAGGGTCTATTAAGATCTTTTACTATATTTACTGGTAAAATCATTTACCTTTTCATTTATTTGAAGTTTTTACCTTATAGTAAAAGGCTTTCATTGCTGTAAATTAGTTAGTTAGATTTAGTTAGTTATTATCCAGCCTATATATATGGCTGTGATAATGTGTTTTCAGGATTAAAAATGGATAAGACTTGAGGTTTTTATTACTTGTGTGCATCAAATATCAACTGACCTGGAAGCCAATAATTTAAGCACAGATACACACGTGGGATATACATTCCAACAAGTACTAATTTGGAGTTCCATATATTAGCTTCACATTTGATCTTCAACAATTATGCACCAGTATCTAATGAAAAGGATAATAGTTTTGCAACCATATATACAACCCAAGAGTTGGACATGGTGGTAAAGCCTTAGGATTTAACCAATGGATTACGAATTAAAAACCCACTGGGATCACTGTTATGTTGTTAAAGATACTGCAGACTTCTTGAATACCAAATGTTGTAGCTGTGGTTGGTAAACCAGTTTTAATTCCCAATGCTGAAGCTGATTCCATTTTTAATTATGAGTTGAAGACTTATCCTTAAATGCTCAGTTAATCATACTTCTGAAAAGGTTTCAAATACTTGAACGCCTTCTTACATCAAACAAGTTCATAAAATGGCAAAATCATGTCATGAAAGAGTTTTAAAGAATAAATCTAGTATAAATACTTTAAAATTGAAGAAACAAGACAAATAACAATTAGACTTAACTGAATATATGGTAACATTAATTTAGAATAATCAATGTGTAGTACAAAGGAGATTATCCATCCTCCTAAACACACACTCACATCAAGGGAAAAAACACAGAAAGAAGAAAAGAAAGAAGGACCAAATAACGGGAACATAAATCTCACTGATTTTCTCAATCAAAAAAATAAATCTTACCGAAGAAATTGTCCTCAGAGCTTGTGGCCCAGGAAAACTCTTCCCAGAACCATGGCTTTTGGGAAGAAGGCGGCATTGTACTTCTTCATCACTGATTCCTCTAGCAATATTCCATAACCAAGTGCTGAAAAAAAGAAAAAAGTAAAATAACTCCATTGGACCTATTCTGTTGATTGTGATCAGACAAACTAACAACCCTACAAACCAAGAGCCGTTTACTTCTCTCTTTTTTTTTTCCCTCCTTTTTGGTAGGAAATGAAACAATTTCATAGAGAGTATAAAATTACAAATAAGAGCCTTTATTCGTTTTCTCTATATTTTTCTGTTTCTTATTTCATTGTTGTTATTCAGAAAAGATCCAACATTGAATTCATTTATCAAATACCCAGTATTGATGCCATAACGTTCTTGCAGCTTATGCTCTGGAAACTTCAATAGATCTCCAACAGTTTTCACACCAAGGTCACTTTCTAAAGAACTCCCTAGCTTTCCACCAAGTTGCTTCCTGCCACAGAATTTCAGAACTGACGCAAATAAATTAAACTTTAACGTATTATTAGTGTGATTCACAAATGGAAACTTACATTTTCTTTATTGGCAGGGAATCAAGCAATCCTTTCACACAGGAGAGGGGTACAACAGTCTGTTGAGCAGGTTTATTCATAGCACTAGCAAGTTTTGCCAGCATCTGCTCACAATCTCGTTTATAATTGAAAAAACTATCAATTAAAAGATGGTGTAGCATAAAAGATATGATTCATTATGAACAAATAATTCATCCTGCCTTGTTATGAGCAATTCCAGCAGAACAAGTAAACTCGGTCTCTTTCAACACTTGCATCCTTAGTTCAGCAACAATAAGAGTTCCACAAGCCAACAGTTTATCACGATAATCTGAATCACTCTTTGTAAGCCACGTCCTTACACATTGTTGGCTATCACTTTGTTCCTGATTTTAAACCAATTTCAATATTGTAAATTATAGCTGATGAACAAGCCAGTTCATAACTAATATTATCAGCATTATGGAGTGGATTTAACTTCTTAAAATTTAGTAGTACAGTTGGAAAAAAGAAAAGGATCTTGTTTGTACCGAGCTAAAAGGAATAGGGAAAAAGGTTGTGCATAAAAAAATAAATGATTAAAGTCTCAGAGATTTCGCTAAAGTTTAAGGTGATTCACCAAAGATGTTGGGAACATAGTTTTCCCTGGTGAAATCCTTTGGAAGAATAAATGTTCAATAGAAACAAAGGGTCAGTTCCCATTTTCAAAAGAGGAGGTTTTCAAGGTCATGAAGGACATTGATTCAAACAAAAAACCAGAACTGAACGGTCTTATCAGCAACATTCTCAAAGAGCAGAGAGCAATGGTGTTCCAAGACTTTTTTCCAAAAAAGAAACATCAATGGTAATCTAAATGAAACCTATTTGTGCTTGGTAGCTAAAAAGTTGAAATCAACCTCAGTAAATAGTTACAGCCTAATGAACATCACTTCCACCCTTAATAAAGTTATAGCTAAAAACGTTGATAAGATGATCAAAATGGTCCGCCCCGTACCTCTCTGCATGAATTCCTCTTTTCTTGTCCAAAAAAAAGGTCCTTCCGCATACCATTTCCATGTTATAATTTTCTTTCATGGGCGGAAGCAAATTACCAGTTCCATTCTAGTAGTGAATGAAGTGGTTAATGATTGCAAAAGAAGAAACAAAAAATGATTAATCCTAAAGCTTGATCCAGGAAAGTTTATAACAAGGTTTTTGGAGAACTCGGAGAAACTGGATTTGTGGTAGTGTATGAAAGTGATAAATTCTCTACCATTATTAAAGGAAGAACAAGAGTTAAATTACGAGCTTCAAGAGGTCCAAGAAAAGAACCTCTATCCCTCCTCCTATCTTTGTACTTGTGGCATATAGCTTCAGCCGCCTTTTGCCAAAAGAATTGGAGGATGAAATCCTAGAAGGATTTAAGGTCGATAGAAAATCTTTTTACCTCAACCCCTATAATGTGAAGACAATACACTGATCTTCTCTTCAACACTGTTTCTTATTTAGTTTCTTACAAATCATTTTGTGTGGTCAAAAGTCGAAAAATAAAAAAGAAAGATTTTGGAACATTGTGGTGAGAGAATTTCTGAAGGAACAGAAGAAACTTCCAAGGTTTAGAATAGGAGCGATTCTCATTTGGTAGTGTACAAAGTATTAGGGAAAAGTATTTCTTATCATTCACATAAGAGAATAACCCATATATATAGGAATACAAGAAAACCCTAACTTAAGGAATGTACAATTACGATAAAGGACATAATAACCAAATAACATATATCATAACACTCCCCCTCAAGTTGGAGCAAATATGTCAATCATGCCCAACTTGTTGCAGAGATAATTAATCCTTGCTCCATTTAATGCTTTGGTAAGAATATCTCCCAATTGTTCTCCTGTCTTCACATATCCTGTGGACACCAACCCTTGTTGTATTTTCTCACGAATGAAGTGACAATCCACTTCAATATGTTTAGTCCTCTCATGAAACACTGGATTAGATGCAATGTGAAGTGCAGCTTGATTATCACACCACAATTTAGCTGGCATAGTAACACTGAACCCTATCTCCGTCAACAGTTGATGTATCCATACTATCTCACATACAGATTGTGCCATAGCTCTATATTCTGATTCAGCGCTCGAACGTGAAACCACATTCTGCTTCTTACTCTTCCATGAAACCAAATTGCCTCCTACAAAGACACAATATCCATAAGTTGATCTTCTATCTTCTTTAGATCCAGCCCAATCAGCATCTGAAAAGCATTCAACTCTTGTATGACCATGATCTTTATATAAGATTCCATGCCCTGGAGCAACTTTTAAGTAGCATAGAATTTGTTCTACTGCAGCCCAATGATCTACTGTAGGTGATGACATATATTGACTTACAATGCTCACTGAATAAGCAATGTCTGGTCGTGTCACTGTTAGATAATTCAACTTCCCAACTAATCTTCTGTATCTTTCTGGGTCTTTAAATAATTCTCCTTCTTTGGTGAGTTGCAAATTTGGTATCATCGGAGTACTACATGGTTTAACTCCTAGTTTTCCTGTCTCAGATAACAAATCAAGTACATACTTTCGTTGTGACAAAAAGATACCTTTCTTGCTTCTCATCACTTCAATACCCAAAAAATACTTTAGTGTTCCGAGATCCTTGGTATGAAATTGACCCTGAAGGAAAGTTTTGAGAGAGGCTATACCTGATGTATCATTACCAGTTATAACAATATCATCAACATACACAACAAGCAAAGTAATACCATTCTCAGATCGTCGATAGAAGACAGAATGATCAGACGTACTCTTCTTCATTCCAAATTGCTCAAGTGCCTGACTAAACTTACCAAACCATGCACGTGGACTCTGTTTCAATCCATATAATGATTTTCTAAGGCGACAAACTTTATCACTCTCCCCCTGAGCAACAAAACCAGGTGGTTGCTCAATATAAACTTCCTCCTGAAGATCGCCATGTAAAAAGGCGTTCTTGATGTCTAGCTGATGTAAAGACCAACCTTGAGTAGCTGCCATGGAAAGAAACAATCGAATAGACGTTAGTTTAGCAACTGGAGAGAATGTATCGGAATAATCAATCCCATAAACTTGAGCATATCCTTTAGCAACAAGACGTGCTTTCAAACGAGCAACTGATCCGTCAGGATTGACCTTGATTGCAAACACCCATTTACACCCAATGGCCTTCTTGCCTGCAGGACGAGATACTAAATCCCAAGTACCATTAGCATCTAAAGCATTCATCTCCTCAATCATTGCATTGCGCCAACCAGAATGAGATAACGCTTCATGAACAGAATTAGGAATAGAGATAGAATCAAGGGATGTGATAAACGAATATGTGGGTGATGACAACTGGTTATAAGACACAAAAGAAGAAATAGGATAAGTACATGTGCGCTTACCTTTACGAAGGGCAATGGGAAGATCATCACTTGGTCCAAGATCAGATGTCGAAGAATCTTGTGGCGTAGGACATGTGCCGGAAGGTTCCTGTGGTGGCCTCCTGGAGTATACCTGAGTAACGGGTGGACGAGGAGGGATAGAAACTGATGGGGAAGGATCATGAGATGATGATGGAGAGATAATCTCATAGATAAAAAGATCATCATCCTCCCCCTCACTCGAGCTCGACAATGACGGGCTAAAAGGAGTATCTTCGAAAAAGATAACATCTGGAGAAATAAGATATTTGTTAAAACTAGGACAATAGCAACGATATCCCTTTTGAACACGAGAGTAACCGAGGAAGATGCACTTCAAGGATTTAGGATCTAACTTGGTACGATGAGGATGAACATCTCGAACAAAACAAGTGCAACCAAATATTTTTGGTTCAATGGGAAACAAAGGTTTGGTGGGAAAGAGTACACGATAAGGAATCTCACCATTAAGGACGGACGAAGGCATTCTATTAATTAAGAAACACGCTGTGGAAACCGCATCGGCCCAGTAAGGCTTTGGTACATGCATTTGAAAGGATAATGCTCTCGCGGTCTCAAGTAAATGCCTATTTTTCCGTTCAGCGACCCCGTTTTGGGATGGAGTGTCAGCACATGAAGATTGATGAACAATTCCATTTTTACACAAATAAGAACCAAGCATGTGAGAAAAATATTCACCGGCATTATCAGTGCGCAAAGTTTTCAAAGACACATTAAACTGAGTTTGGATTTCAGCATGGAAAGCACAAAAGTGAGAAAGTAACTCAGAACGATTTTTCATTAAATATAACCAAGTTAGACGAGAGTAGTCGTCAACAAAGGTAACAAAATAACGAAATCCAGTTTTGGACAATACTGGACACGGACCCCAAACATCAGAATGAACTAATTCAAAGGGAGCACTAGCTCGTTTATTGACTCTAGGACTCGAGCTAAGACGATGAAATTTAGCAAACTGACAAGACTCACAATTTAAAGACGACAAAGACTGAAAAGCGGGATAAAGCTTCTTCAACACAGACAAAGAAGGATGACCCAAACGACAATGAATTTCAAATGGGGAGGCAACTCCAGAACATGCCACAGCTTTCGGTAGTTGGTGATCAAAGATGTAAAGACCTCCAGACTCATATCCTTTACCAATAATCTTCTTCGTCATACGATCCTGAAACAAGCAATAGCCAGGAAAAAAAGAGATAAAACAATCAAGGTCGCGAGTGAGTTTACTTACAGAAATCAAGTTAAAAGAAAGTTTAGGCAAATGTAAAACAGAAGACAAATGAAGAGAAGGTGTGAGATCAATGGTGCCATAACCAAGAACCGATGATGTTGATCCGTCTGCCAAAGTGACAGTCGGAGAAAGTGCAGGTGACAAAGAGGTAGAAAATAGGCTAGAATTACCTGTCATATGGGCTGTGGCACCAGAGTCTATGACCCATTTGGTAGAGGATGTAAGAAGACAATGATTTTGATTACCTGAGGCTGACGCAGCAATAGTTGCAATAGGATTCGAGGAAGATGATGCTTGCAATGATTCCTGATACAACTGGAATTTAGCAAACTCATCTGCAGAAATGGAAACTGACTTCTCAGGTGTATCACTGGTGGAAGCAATCTGAGCAATCTGAGGCCTATATCCCCTACTTAACAACTTTCTACACTCACGTTTTATATGGCCAGGCTTCCGACAATAGTTGCATACAATCTCCTGTCGCCGATTATCATAACTAGTTCTCTGAGTATTAGTGTTCGTTCCTTGATGAACCCTAGAGTCATTATTTTTACTAATCAAAGAACTGTTAGATTGAGGGACAGACGAACTGATTTGAGGACTTTCAATACGGAGAACTCTACTGAAGACTTCTTCCAAAGTAGGAATTTCAGAACCAGAGAGAATTTGTGATTTCGCCATCCCAAATTCAGGTTGAAGTCCATTCAAAAATATCATGACGGCCATCTTTTCTCGCTGAGCTTGTTGAACCTTTATATCAGTGGTAAATGGGAATAACGTACCAAGCTCTGCACATGTATTCTTAAACTGCATGAAGTAATTTGTCACTGATTGTTCTTTCTGAGCTGCATGAAAGAAGGCCATGGAAACATCATACATTCTGTTAACTTGCTCTTTACCTGAGTATAAAAACTCTGTGAATGCTAGTAGTTCTTTCACTGAATCACAATGATTAAACAAACCAAGTATCTCGTTTTCTATAGAATTCTTTATACCCAAGTACAAGCGAGCATCATCTCTAAGCCAAACCTTCTTCTTTGTGTCATCCTCTGGCGGATCCTCAGTGATATGGTCATCCATCTCAGTGCTTCGTAGATAAAACCGAATTGTACGACTCCATTCATAGTAATTGGAGCCATTTAACTTATGTTCTGTGAACTTCGAAGAAAGGGGAACTCCATTAGATATGACCAAAGGTTTCAGCTCAGCCATTGGTAGCTTAAAACCGCTGAAAAACTTCAATAAACCACAAAAAACAGAACTGAATCGCAAAAAAACAGCTTGATACCGAAGAAAACTACACAACCCGAGACCAAAAAATGTGATATTCTGAAATCTAATCACACAGGCTGGCCGGAAATCACAAGGCGAGACGAACCCAGGCGGCGGAAACAAAAACGGACGGCCCACGCGCCCTCACGCGCCGGCGCGTGGCGGCGGCTGCAGATCCCTTCGGCGGCGCGTGTGACTCACGCGCGGCGTTTTCCGACGATCGGCGACGGCGCTTCCACTCTCCTGACGGCGGCGCTCCTTCCTAGGTAGGTGGTGACGACAAACGGCCACTCAAACGAGGTGACTCAAACTACAAACCCTAACCCTAGAGGAAAACCCTAGCCGCCAAGGAGAGAATTCTAAAACCCTAGACGCTCTGATACCATGTACAAAGTATTAGGGAAAAGTATTTCTTATCATTCACATAAGAGAATAACCCATATATATAGGAATACAAGAAAACCCTAACTTAAGGAATGTACAATTACGATAAAGGACATAATAACCAAATAACATATATCATAACAGGTAGAATATTATATTTTTCTTTTCAAATGGGAGTATCCTAGATACGAGCTTTTCTGATTATGACCGATCCCTTATTTGTGCCAATTAAGGATCTTCCTATGATTTGATAGGCTTTTATAGGCTTTCAGCCACTCTCCTCTTATTATATCAATGAAAGCTTTGTTTCTTATTAAAAAGAAAGAAAGAAAAGAAGGGGAAAAAAACCGTCCAGTAACAAGTCAAAATTTGTAATGCAAATTGGCACCTAATAATTAACATTTTTTATGCTTCCGATACATGTTTGAGTTATGACTTTAAGTAGGAGATCAGGAATGAAGAAATCTCAGAAATTGTATCTGACCTCTTGCTGAAGACCTAAAACATGAGATTTAAGAGCCTCAACATCAATAACCTCCATGCTCTCTGGAGGAGTTTCAACTAACATTGCTTCGGCAGCATCGGTTAGGTCAAGATATACTTCATCAATCGATGCTCTCTCACACCTTCCCTTCTTTGAAAGAACACGAACAACCTAGAATTTTGATAGTTCTCCAGTGTCTGAATGCCAACATTCCTTGATAACAGAGAATACCAAATGTACAAATGATCCTACTGACCTCTGAACCAGCATCCCGGTATGTCTTGAGGTCTGCTTTACCACGTGCAACAGGAACTTGAACAAGCTGAATTTGAGGGCAGACCTTCTTTGCCTCATCACCTCGCATTGATCTGAAACTTATTAGACTTTTGAAGAGAAGAAATCATAACTTGGGGGAAGAAGTGTCTATACCGCTTCACACCAAACTTGCGTGCCTCATAGCCGACAGCAATCAAGCCACCACCTTTCCATGAGTTATATTGAACCACAGCAGTAGGTAAACCCCTTAAATGTGGCTGCTTCCGTTGCTCAACTGCATAAATAATAACAATAAAATTAGTCCGGGAGCATTAGTCTCTTTTTACTTCATCAATGGAAAGTTTCGTCTCTTGTTCAGAAAAAATAACAATAACAATTAGGTTGAGAGAGAGATCTGATCATACATTACTAATTTCCACACAAGTGGAAAAAGGAAAATCTACAGATCCATGATACTAATGCTAACCTTTGCACCCAAATGAATCCATGAACCCCACTTACAGCTCATCACCAAATTATGCAACAGCAACCTAAAATTTTAGTGACATATTAATCCTTATCAAGAATATTAACACCCCAGCCAGAACCAGACACCATCTTGCCAAGTGATTCTAGGATAAAAACCTGTGCGTTTTTAGATAGTAAATGAGCCTTGCAATTGATGAGTGAGGAGTACAAAATGAGAGGAAAACATGTCCTCTCGAACAAGCCAAAGGAAATCACAAAGAAATAACTCCAACCGGCATTAATAAATAAGGCGCAGGATGCTATGAGGCTAGAAAGCATAAAACACCAAAGAACTATACTGTAGAAAACTATATAGGAGCCAAAATAATACGACCTCCTAAGTTTGGGAAAGTTCAGGCCCATTAAAAGTCCATTCTCCACTCAGCCAAAAACTAATCTACGAAACTTCTCCTATTATACCCTAACCAACCAGCAAATCGCACATTGCCAAAAATTTCTAGACATTTTGCGCATAAAAACTGTACTATCAATACAGTCTCTACAACCTTCTGCTTTTCCTTGCAAAATGTCCTATGACTGAGTAAAGACGTACACAGATTGCACCATTCCACCACGTCTCAAGCAGCTATTCTAGAAATTTGATATTCACTGGATCAACTCAAGACTTTCAAGTAGTATCCACATATTAGGAACTTCTTGTGTTTGTGAAGAATGAAAAATAGTATGAATAAAGGGTGTGCTGAAGACATTAAATTCCATATAATTTTAAAATTCAAGGATAATCATATAAATAGAATACTTAATTAAAACTCAGTTCCTTGTCCAATAAAAGATTATGGTCGGTCCATGATCTAATATTTCAGCCATTTCCTCTGGAGAACATATCTGAGCAAAGCAACAGAAGCAAATGGAAGAAAACAGTCTCTGCCATGCTTGTGCGATTGAGAAACAAACAAATTTTGAGAAAACATTCGCCTAAAATTTGCCAGCACAACGGCTATAAACAGAAATTTCAGACTATGCTCCGAAGTAGATAGTCTTGGAGCCTGAAAATACTGAATTAGGGACTTCGAAAGGGGTATCGGAAAAGAGTTGATAGAGTGGGAGCATGGCAAGGTATGTAAGAGAATATGAACCCTGAACGTAGAAGCAGTCCATATCTACGTGAGCGATGATTCTGACATCTGATGATTCCGGCTTCCCTACCGGCATCTCTCACCGACGCCCGGGCCTAGAGCATGAGCATACGCCAAATCCAACACTGTCAGAGGCAACACACTTGCGAAAGCCGAAAGGGGATGAGTAATGAGCTTCTTCTTCAAGTAATATCAGGGAATGTTAAGCAACTGGCATGCAGATGCTCGCCCACCGACGAACTAGAATTGGAACAATGAGAGAAAATTAGACGAAAGTGTTTGCTGGGACATACGCATAACCCGAATGGCAAATCGAAATTTGTAAAAGCATACTTAACAAAAGGACGATTTTCAACTCCAAATTTATGGGAAATTGGTTAAAAATGGCGCGCCTTTTTTTTTCCCCAAGTTTTAATATAATAATCAAAGAGGAGAAAAAGGGAAATCGATCGATAAAAAAAAAAAAAGAAAAAAAAGAAGAAGAAGAAGTGGGTGACCAATAAAATTATATAATTGTAAATATAGCACAATGTAAAAAAAATTACAAATATAGTAAAATATATCCCTTTGATTAATCAGAATCTATCGGTCTAACTCCGATCATTCAAAGTCTATCAGCGATAGTGATAGACACGTATATAATCTGACGACAACTTTTTGGTCATGTACAATTAATTTTACTATATATACAATTAGTTTTTTGCAACTGTGCTATATTTGCTATTAATTTGGTCCAATTTGCCACCTATGCAACTGTAGTAAAAAAAAACATTATTAGGTGGAAAGTCCGGGGTCTCATACGATAAAAATAAAAAGTAAACAACATTTAATCTTTGTACTAAATTTTTTATCAGTGATTTATTAAAATTATAATCATACAAGGTGAATAAATTAATGTCGTCTTTA
Organism: Luffa acutangula; assembly: GCA_036850905.1. NCBI lineage: Eukaryota > Viridiplantae > Streptophyta > Magnoliopsida > Cucurbitales > Cucurbitaceae > Luffa > Luffa acutangula. The sequence continues at coordinate 63,846,196 of CM072087.1, read as the reverse complement.
ACCACCTCAATATATTAAAACAGACTAATTTTACACAGTATATCTTTTTAGGTTTATATTTGTAATAATATAAAAATAACTAGTCAAAAGTTTTTTGGTACATTATTATTGAATAGTTAACTTCTTTATTCTGAAAACTTTGGAAATTATATTATGAATGATCATGTGTAAGGATTTACTGAACTAGGTAAATATATATATGTGAATTCAAAAATAAATAACCCCATAAAACTAACCAATTTAAGAAAAATCTAGCCCAAGGTTAGATCATTAACTAAATGATGACATGATATACATATTAGATAAACGTTAATTGATTTTGCTTGACAGTAGAAGAAAGTAGGTAGCTAGAAAAAATAGAGTTTCATGATCTACAAAAGGAATTTGATGTCTTACGTTCAAAGGTCGATATACACCTTGTACAAAGCACTTTATTTGATCCTCTAATTCTTTCTAATCACATTGGGGATCTTCCAAAAACTCAACCAAACCAAACAGAAAGGATTATTATTAGACTTAATCTATAATTTAAGTAGAACGTATATGCTGAACAAGTCGTATCACAACTAAGTAATCATACCATGTTTCAAAAAATAAAAAATAATAGTACCAGACTACCAGTAGAAGGTATCTCATTTTGTGGAATATTATATTATAAAAAGTAAATGCTGATGATAACAATAAATACTGTAGTTATATTTAAAAACAAAAACTTGTTTTTGGTGTAGTCAGCTGGCTTGGAATAACTAATTATCACAGACCATACACAGAAAGATAAAGAATATCCCATCCTCACACCATGCTTAATAATATATATATATATAAGTTTTTAGGTCAACAATACGGATAAGAGCGCAGAGCAAAAAAAATGGTAAATGTGTATATGTATGTACAACCAGAGTTACAGATAAAAAGAGGGCTTAATACGAATATAATATAGATGTATATAAAAGAATGAGGATCCTAGAATTCTTACACCAGCCCAGCCACACTATTAAAGTTCCAAAAACTCAATCTATTATGCTCAAATAAAATAACTTTGAACAGTTCCGGGAAAATTTAGGTGTCAAGAGAAATTCACAATACATCGAAGCATCTGATACATGTATGTTCGAGAAGTCTGCTCACAAGGCTCTCAGACTCGGGAATGAGAGAATATGTCAGGCCGTTCCAGAAATGGAATGTCAGCGAGTCTTTCGAGATTTTCTTCAGTAGTTCCTCCTGTTGAGCCTTTTCGTTTGTAGTTGCTGGTGCAGTAAAATATCTATTTCCAATATAGTTGATTGCACACAAGGGAAAAGTTAATAATATAGACTGAATATTCGCAAAATTACACAGTAAATTCTTTTAAGTAATCAAATTTCAGAACACGTCTGGAGAAAGAGCGACTTAAGAATTCAAGTACGGTGGTTAAGGAGTTGAAGAACCTGATCTCCACAAATAATAACAAACTGTGGAGCATGGAAGAGGGAAGGGCTGTCAGGGTTTCAAGAAAATAATTAGATGATCATTGGAGGCTTGGGGGAAGAGGGAAATAAACTTCCTAAAAGACTTCTCCGGTAAGTTTTGTCCTCGTAGGGATCAAACACCTCAAAGGTAAAAAAAATAGACAGTAAAGATGCTGTTGAGTTCAAATAATGTTGGGTGAGCGGGAATTCTTCTATGTGTCAGGGGGCTAATTGACGCAGCCAAATGAAGCAAAAGAAAAAGGAGTGATTAAGTCTTCAAAAGTACATTCTAGTTCTGCCTGTCTGTTTATATTTTACAGAAATGGGTTGGTTCTCCGTAAATCTAGTTATAGTACAATCCCCTTGAAAAAAATTTAAAGGGTTTGGGGACTATTATCCTTTCTAATTGCCTCCAATTGTGAAGTTCTTTTCATCTTTTAACCGAAATCTGGCAATTGGTCCCATACATATATGTATATACACACACACATATTAATGTCAGAGACTCATAATGTTAAAATTTAAAAAATAAAAATAAATAAATAAATAAATAAATAAATAAACACATACACACACACAAGATGCACGAGCAAATAAATCAGAAATTACCTAGTGATATTCTGTGAAGCAACGGGAAAGAATACAAAAGAAGGCTGCACATTCAACTCAAACTGTTCTGTAGGCACCTCTCTTGAAAACCTTTTTGCAACTCTTGTCAAGAGCTCAGCCCCATTCCATCTAAAACTTCTATCGTCATAAGTCGAATAGTATTCTTGCAAACACTCCATTATAAAGGGGCTGCAGAGAAGAGATAAATGTATAGATCAAAAAGAAAAAACCAAGCAAACAGAAAAACAAAACCAAGCTAATCAGAATCACAAGACAAATGTGGACACCGTGTGCTGCTCAATGAAGTGTTTAACAACGTAGAGAAACACTTCACAGTTGCCTCAACCTCTCAAACACTTATTCTTATTAAAAAGAACTAGCAAATACTTTTGTATCATTACAAATTCTTTAACAATAAATACAAAAAATTCAACCTCTTGAATGCATAAAAATGTACAATAAAGTGACAACAATTCTATCTCTAGTGCAAACTATTCGATTATAATAAATGGGCGGCCTAGAGGTAAAATCATTCCTACGAGAGGTATCCGACAAGGGGATCCCCTATCGCCTTTTCTCTTTATATTGGTATTTGATTGTTTAAGAAGATCATTGTCTTACAGTGCTCAGTTGGGTAAGATATTAACACATCCTATTGGTAACTCTCTGAACTTGACTCATTTACAATTTGCTGATGATACCCTGTTATTTTCTACCACTGATTCTTCTGTCGTGGATAATCTCTTTGGTATTATAAAGGTCTTTGAGCTTGCATCTGGTATGAACATCAATTATGCTAAAAGTGAAGTGTTGGGGATAAACACTAATGACATGGAAATAGAGGCTTTGACTTCAAAATTTGGCTATAACCTAGGGGATTGGCCAACATCATATCTTGGCCTTCCTTTAGGAGGCAATCCTAAGTTATCATCATTCTGGCACCCAGTGATTGAGAGAATTCAGAGGAAGCTTCATAGTTGGAAGTATACGTACATCTCAAAAGGTGGTAAGTATACTCTGATACATGCTACTCTATCAAGTATGCCCATCTATTATCTCTCTTTGTTTAAATTACCATCATCGGTGGCCAAAGTATTGGATAAGCTCATTAGAGATTTCTTTTGGGAAGGTTCGAAGGGTGATGGAGGTTTACATAACATTAATTGGAAGACGACTCAACTTTTCCATATTATGGGAGGCCTTGGTATTGGGAATTTCCATCATCGAAATTCTGCATTGTTGGCTAAATGGATATGGAGGTTTTTACATGAACATGACAGTCTTTGGCGAAAATTTATTACTGCTAAATATTATAATAGAGATGGTTTCTGTTGGTGGCCAAAACCCATCATGGGAGGATCATCAAAATCTCTTTGGAAATCTATTTGTAATACCATTGATATTGTTGGTAGTCGTATTCAAAGAAGGCTCGAAAATGGGATGAATACTTCTTTTTGGAATGATTCATGGCTTGCTGGTGTTCCTCTTAAATCAGCATATCCTAGACTTTATTGTTTATCCACAAAGTCTATGGACTCGGTTGCTCAAGTTTGGAATCCCGAATCTCGTCGAAACCTTAATGAGGAGTAAGTTTTGGAATGGGCTAACCTATCGCATCTTCTTTAGTCAGTCATTTTAAGGAATGCTCAAGATTCTTGGTCTTGGCCTCTCGATTCCTCTAATATCTTTTCAGTTCGATTTTTTATGGAAGATTTAGTCCATTCAAAAGGTCCAACTAAAAACAATCTTTATTCGATGATTTGGAAGGACAAGTATCCAAAGAAGATCAAAATTTTCTTGTGGGAACTCAGTCATGGTGGTATTAATACAAATGATCGGCTCCAAAGAAGAATGCATGATTTCTTCCTCTCCCCCTCATGGTGTATCATGTGTTGTGCAAATGAGAATACCCGATTCATCTTTTTGCTCATTGTTCCTTTGCATCTAATTATTCGTCAATAATGGTGGAAGCTTTTGGATGGAATATGGTTCTGCCATGAACTATTTTTTATCTTCTTCAATTTTTGTAGGTCACCCTTTTCATGGTAAGAAGAAAAGTCTATGGCTTGCCATCAACCGAGCTTTCTTTTGGTACCTTTGGTGTGAGAGAAATGACAGAATCTTCAAGGACGTATCTTTAAATTTTGTTGCTTTTTGGATTTGGTTTTGTTCAATGTTTTATATTGGTGTAAATGTAAACACTCGTTTAGTGACTATAGTCTATACTCTATGTTCTTTACTCTCCAATTGGAACTCTTTCTTGTAATTCTTAGGAGTTTTATCTCACATTATTTCATTTATCAATAAAATTTGTTTCTCTTCTTAAAAAAAAAAAAAAAAAACAATTCTATACTAAGACAACAATAGTCAATACATCTATTATTACCATTAATGCTGCTTTAATTTTGTTATCTTCTTTTACGTGGCCTAATGACTCCGAAGATATACCTTCAGATAAGAAACCCCTACACATTCTTGCTGCCCAAGCAGACGAGCTATACAAGACTCAAAAAATGCATTTATAACTTTTTCCCTTTTCTAAATTACCTCTAATCCCTGTTTCCTTGGAGATATCAACACAATGGACATGTTTGGGCAACTACCTTAGATTCCAAAGAATTTATTTTGCGCAACTGTCTAGAGTTCCACCAATGAAGTAGCCTGTCGCATGTTCAGGGATGATTGTTTTGTTTTTTGTTTTTTTTTTCTTTTTTTTCTTTTTGGAAGATTTGAATGGAGCAGAATAGAACAATTTTTGAAACATGTGCGTAAAAAATGAAAACATTTAAGATATTTTATATTTCATGGCCTCTGTACATACGTAGTAGGAGTAAACTTTCGACCCTTAATAGTTCATAAGCTTAGATGACTTGAATTTTTATAAAACGTGTGCATAAAAAGTGGAAACAGTTTAGGTATGTTAAATTTCAGGCCTCTGTACATATACAGAGTGGGAGTAATCTTTTGACCCTCGATAGTTCGCAAGCTTAGAAGACATGAACTTTTTCAGGCAGATCTATTTCAATGTTGTCCTGCGCCAAACATTTGATCCCTCAACCTTTTCATTTTTTGTATTTTCTACATCATTAAATTGTTTTTCTTCACAAAAGCATGCTTACTCGATATAGATTAGTCAAGATGCTATCGATCATTATGTTTTCAGAAAGGGAAAAAACATGGTCATCAACTGTTATAATAACATAAGGCCATTCCTAAGCAGAAAATGAATGGTCACAGAAACGATGCCTTTTGAACTCCCACATACCTGTGCCTTCTAAATGCCATTACTGCCCCATTCAAAGAACTTCCAGCAAGCTGATCCTCCAAACCAACAGAGTTGTGAAGCGAAGATAGAGGTTTCAACACTACAATATCAGAATCAAGATAGATTCCACCATACCTGGATAATGAAACAAAATTGTAATCTAGATACTTAATCAGAAAAATACATAGGATATCAAAAGTCTGGACTAAATTCAGAGCCTTTGCCATAATGATGGTTACATTTAAATATTCACTAACCCTCATCACCTGTCGATCCTGTCGATCCTCTTGACATAAAGAAACCTATAAACAAAGAATGTGGATAGAGCATCTCCGTGCCTAACTCTTTTTGTAGCTCTTATCTTCATGTAAAATCATTTTTTTTATTTATTTGCGAAGGCCTAGAATCAGAGAGAGCCTATACGAAAATTTATTTAGGGATGTTTGACCTTTTTTAGAAAGGCTAAATATATTTTATAGTCCCTAATGTTTGGGTTTTTTTTTTTTTATTCAGTTTAGTTCCTAATGTTTAAAAAGTTTCAATTCAAGAGGACTAGAACATATATTTAGCCTTTTAAAAATGATAAATACTATATATGATGTTAAGTAATTGTTTGTTCAGCCTTCAAAATAAAAGATCATCCTACTATTGTTTGGAATGAGGACATGCCTGGGGTTTCTTTTCCCATTTCATTTGACCAGAAACAGAAGCATTGTTGACTTAAATTAACAGACTAAGCACCAACCATGTTGCACAGCGTGAGATTGTATTCATACATCTCTCAACAGAAAAAATGGAAATTTAAGGATAGAGAGAGAAGGCTTACTTGTATAAAGCAGCCAAACGAACAAGCTCGCTGTAGTGAGTAGAATAGAACTTTGTCTTTTTCCATTCAAACCAGATGGAAGCAAATTTATGGGTTGGAGTATCCTTCAGTAATTCGTCAAGATTTGGCATAGCAACCGCAACTTTGTAACTGTTGAGCAAAAATTGCAATTACTCAATTGCAAAGATAATATATATATATATATATATTAATTTGTAAGAATCTCATTAGGATAACTACCCATTTTTCACAAAGTTATCTTTGAAGAAATCAAGCTCAATTGTCTCCGAGAAAATAACAACACATGCATTTTGATGGTGGGAGAACACACTCTCTAGCCCACGTTGATGCCGAACACCGAACATCCAAGGAGGTGAGTTCCAAACCATAAAAACTCGCATATCGCATTTATTTTTCTTGAAGAATGCATCCATAAAACGAGAAAATGATAGATGCGGATGTAGACCAGGATAATAACCCCATCGCTTGCCGTCTGCATATATACTAGGCAAAATATGAGGCATATCCCTCAGTTTAGATCCTGCACCCTTCGTAAGAACCGCCTTATCTACTACTACATCAGCGTTCTCTGCGCTTTTATCCCGGCTCTTTTCTTTCTTAGTGCTCCTAGATATTGAATTCCTAAAGCCATTGAAATGCGAACTCGGATTTTCATCGAAATTGATAACTTCCTTCCTAGGAAGGTTATCACCGGAGCGTTCATCTGAAGACCTGATTCCGTTTAAAGTTTCCTTACCATTGTCCATTACGTTTATATCAGTATGACCACTTAGGCTCCCGCTCTTCACACTGCCGTTTTCTACTTCCGTATTAAAGACCTTCCGTGTAACACCTAACGGCTTGTTAACAAGAAACGGAACTTTTTTGAACTCGTTCATCCACCATTTCTGCACGATTCGATCACTTCTCTTTAACGCGGTCACACCCAGACCATCCGGATCTTGCAAAATGGGATTATTCAGTGGATTCAGAACTTCCCAGTTGGACTTAAACATCCTATCCCTCCTCAAAAAATCGCCCTTCTTATCGAACCAATCTCCCCACCCATCTCTTAAGGGCGAAACTCTTCCACCCACCTTTAACAAAAGTGCGTCCTCAATCCCCGTCATTTCGCTCGCTTTCCTCCTCACCTCTTCATCAACCGGCACATCGTCAGAGCCAAACGCAGCTTTACTGCGATCCTCTTCACCTATTCCCACAGGAAAACCAGAATTCTCATCAGACCAATCTTCGATGGAACGTTTGTTATCAAAAACCTTCCTAATGGCCCCACTAACATGATCAAAATAAAATCCAGAAACCCTGACCTGATCAGATTGATCTTCATCCTCTCCCAATTCCTCATCGCCAGATGCCCTAGATAGAATGTCCTCATCCACAATATCGAGCTCGTCGATCTTGTCCTCGTCTGTGGTAGTAGTGCCCAAAACAATATCGCTGTCGTCATCTGAATCAGAGACCAGAATGTTGCCTAGGGATTTAGGATACATGTGACGAGAGTAAGTGTGAGACTGAGAGCGAGAGAGGCGAGTGTAGAGGAGGGAGACCGAAAATAGAAGCAGCAAAGCGGCTGCGAAGGCGCAAAAGTAGGCCCCATAAGGACCGCGACGACAGGACTGAAGGTTCCGCAGCATTTTACAGATAGAAATTGCAGAAGAGAGACGGCATTGGCCAAACGGAAGAAAGAAAGAGGAGTTTCAGTGGCGGGCAAGTGATCTGAGTTCTATGGGCGAAGGTACCCAACGTACGAACCAGGAAATGTAATGTGTTAGTTGTAAATGGTAATATTTTTCAAAAATTAAAAAAAAAAAAAAAAAAAAAAGGACTGCAGCGATACTTTTTACTTTCTCTTCATTTGATAGATCTCCTGACCTGCAACAATTCTCCGTTGGAGATAGCAACGTGACGGGCGCGGGGTTTGGGATGGGTTTTTCAGAATAGTAAAATAAATTTATAAAAGAATTACACAAAAGGGGCTGCTTGAAATTTATTTACAGAATTGGGGCACGGCAGCTTTTTCTTTTTCTTTTTCTTTTTCTTTTTTTCTCTTTTTCAATCCTTTTTTTTTCCTTTCTTTCTTTCCATATCTTTTAAATTAATTAAATTTTATTTATTTATTTACCCTATACTATTGCTTTTACATTCGTTTTTCTATCTTTTTTTAGATCTATTTATAGGTTATTGTTTTTAGATTTTTGTATCCTTTAAGATATACATATATGTATTGGAACTATTGTTTAGATACTTGTTATCATTCTTTAAAAGCAAAAAAAAACTTGATTATTATACTTTGGTATATTAGTCATTTGAATAGCTCACTTATTTGTTTTAAAAAAATTGAGATTTTTTAAATAATTTAGAGATCACTAACAAGATTTCAACAAATAAACACAAATATATATACTTTTTTAGTATACTAGTGAATAACACTTTGATTCCGTTTAAATATTAATTAATTGATTCTATGAATTTGTTCCAATTTTTCAAACAACAAAGACTAAATCATACAAATCCAGTTTTAATTATTTTAAAAAAAGTTTATTTAATTTGACTTCCAATGAAACAACATTTAAGAGGTAATTTTTTGTGGTCATGTTCCAAATCTAAATAAATTGTGTTTTAATGTTCTAATGATTGAAATATTAATTTTTGTAAATTTTATTTACTATTCTTAAAAACCTCTTTTATCTAAATTTTTTATAAAAATTATTTACTCAAGGTCTAATTTAAAAAAGGTCTAAATAAATTGGAATATAGAAGATCAAATTTATTTTTTTTTTAATAGTGAATAACGACTTTTTTTTATGGGTGGGAGATTTGAACCACGAACCTCGTGGTTATCAGTACAAATCAATTCAAAATGTCCAGATTAAAAAAAAAACACAATTATAATATTCTAATTATGTATTTAGATTTGGAGTATGACCACAAATATTTAACTCTACAAAGAGAAAATAATCAATAATTTTCTATTAGATGTTGTTTCATTGGAAACCAGAAGAAATAAACTTTTTTAAATAATTAAAATTGGATTTGTATGATTTAGTCTTTGTTGTTTGAAAAATGGAAACAAATTCATATAATCAATTAATTAATATTTAAACTGAAATATTCACTATATTTGTGTTTATTTGTTGAAAGGATCAATTTTGTTGAAATCTTGTTAGTGATCTCTAAATTATTAAAAAAAAATTAAAGATTTTAAAAACAAATAAGTGAGCTATTAAAATAATTAAGGATAATTGTAATGGGTGGCAACATGAAGGTAAATAATTGCAAATATAGCAATTTTTAAAAATATTTGCAAATATGGCAAAATTTTTTAATTAATTTTTTATATTCCTAAATTGACCCTGTGTGCCCATCTTCTTTTTTCTCGTCAGTTTTTTTTTTACTGATAGAAAGTCTTTTTATTACTGATAGATTCTATCAGTGGTAGAAAAATTTTCTATCAGTGATAGAAAGTTTCTATCAGTGATAGAATAAAGTTTCTATTAGTGATGGAAAGTTTCTATCACTGATAGAATAAAGTTTCTATCAGTGAAATATCACTGATAGAATAAAGTTTCTATCAGTGAAATATCACTGATAGATTCTATCAGTGGTAGAAAAATTTTCTATCGGCGATAGAAAGTTTCTATCACTAATATTTCTATGACTGATAGATTCTATCAGTGGTAGAAAAATTTTCTATCAGTGATAGAAAGTTTCTATCACTGATAGAATAGAAGATTTCTATCGCTAATAGAAACTTTTTCTATCAGTGATAAAAGATTTCTATCACTGATAGGTTCTATCAGTGATAAAAAAACTTTTTATAGAAAATCATAGAAAAACTTTTGATAAAAAATATTTCAATCCCTAATCACCCATAAAAATCTTTCTATCTCCGATAGAAATCTTTCTATCACCGATAGAAATCTTTCTATCACCGATATAATCTATAAGTGATAGAAAAACTTTCTATCACCGATAGAAAAGCTTTCTATCAGTGATAAAAGATTTCTATCACTGATAGGAATTTTTACTAGTGATAGAAAGATATTCTATCAATGATAGAAAACTCTTGATAGAAAATATTTCAATCCCTGATAGAACCTATCAGTGATAGAAATCTTCTCACTTATAGAAATTTTTTCTACGAGTGATAGAAAAAAATTCTATCATTCATAGAAAATCTTTCTATGAGTGATATAAAAACTTTCTATCTCTATCACTGAGACTGATAGAAAAACTTTTCGTGAGTTATAGAAAATCTTTCTATCACTGATACTTTTCTACCAGTGATAGAAGATCTTTTGTTTCTATCAGCGATGGTGATACAAGGTGAAATCGAGCATTGAAAAATAAAGCAAAAAACGAACGATTATAGAAATCAAACACTGAAAAACAAAAACCAAACACTGATAGAAAACCAAATAACAACAACCAAACACTGATAGAACACCGAACAAGTGATAGAAAAATATCTATCGCCGATAGAATCTATCAGTAGTAGAAAAAATTTCTATCATATGATAGAATCTATCAGTGAAAGAAAATTTCTATCACTGATAGAAAATCTTTCTATCACTGATAGAATCTATCAGTGAAAGAAAATCTGGAGGGGTATTTTAGTAAATGCAACACACAAACTATTAGATTTTGCCATTTTTGCAATTTTTTTTGTGGGTGGCTAGATTTGCAATTATTTTGGCCCATATTGCTATCCTTGCAACCGGCCCAATAATTAATATACCAAAGTATGATAATCAAGTATTTAAATAATAGTTCCAATACATATATGTATATCTTAAAGGATAGAAAAATATAAAAACAATAACCTAAAAATAAATCTAAAAAAGATAGAAAAACAAATGTAGAAGCAAATAGTATCGGGTAAATAAATAAATAAAATTTAATTTATTTAAAAAATCGGAAAAGAAATAAAGAAAACAAAAATTGTCGTGCCGTACGGTGTCACGTCTCTCCCACAGACGTAAAGTAACCACGATATTTAGTTGGGATGTCTGGCTCAAAATTGGGTTTGTTATGATTGGGATTGGAAGTAGAAGTTTACGAAGCATGTATTTGGAATGTACTAATCAATAAGCTATATAAACATGAATTATATTTAGTTTGAAAAAATTTATTTGTAGTATAAAAGGTAAGGTTCATAAGTTCTGAGTTCATGCGCTTGATGGGATTAGCATGTCTAAAGCTTCTTGAAGCAAGTCCACGTACTCAACATAGACTTCACTGAATCACTATCTAGCTCAGAGTAATACAAAACCTGGCCTATCAGTCAAACACCTTCTTAGTATTGCATAAGATTATAGAACACACATGATCGTGTAAGGTGGGATATACTAGAGCAGTGACTAAGGGAACTTTCAGCGACCCAAGACAAGCAACATCACTTTGTCTGCTTGCTTTTACAATTTCATAAAATTTTCCATTGACTCATGCTCATTTCTAGGAGGACCAAAGGACTTGCAATGGTCTGCTTTGTTGTCTTATCCTCATCTCTACTACTTTTCTTCTGTGATAGCCAAGTGCATTGCTTCTATCCTATTTTCATTAGTTCATTTGAGGGTTCAAATTGTTTTAATTCTCACTTCAAGGAAGCCTAGTCTGACAGGGAAGCAACCATACATCCCTCCTTGTTTTCCCTTTGAACCCTCTAGTTTTTGGAGCGTTTTCCTGTTAGCCCTTTCCTTTCTCATTTGTAGCAAGAGGATTAGTGGTGCATTTAGTTCTATAAGCATGCATCAAAGGACTTGGATTCACATTCTCCAAAGTTATGGAAATTTACGGTACTGGCAACTTTAGGGGTGAAGATGGCTTCGAGTAAGGCCTGTCATACTATGTTGAAGGAGATACTTATGACAAGCTGCTTTCGTTGGCTAACACTGGGAAAATTTGCCTAAAGAGAAATAAGAAGTTTTTTAAAGGTATAGAGGGATTCTTGAAGGAGGTATAAAGTTTCACTCAGTTCAATAGCTCCTGCTGGTTGTCTTCAACTAGTACCAAATATTTTTTAAAATTGTCCCTTGTTTTTTATTCTTAGAAAGCATAATTTTTGTTTGCAATTTTTTTCTCGAGCTCTCTTTTGTTTTGGGCTTGTGTTTTGTATTGCTTTGATTTTTACTTCCATCCATCTCAGTGAAACCAGTCGTAAAATAAAAGCAATATATAAGTTACAAATTTCTTTTATAGAAATTGATAATTCGATACAGCAATAACTGCCTAATTAGCATCATGTAGTATGCTCACAGGGAATATACAGTTCACAAGTGAAGCAAAATAAACCCAAACAGCATTTGTACGTCCAAAGGACAATAAATTTGTGTTTGAGAAAATATTCTACAAGTAACCATCCCTTCTGTCTTGATCCTCAGCTTCCTTATTAGCAACTTCAACAGATTTGAACCAAAGGAATGCCTGTCTCGAGAAGTTAGACAGAGAGCCTTGTAAGTGGGAATTCGTAAATTTCCAATGGCAATGCCATTCTTCTTACTATCCCTGTGGAGTTGACACAGAATATGGTGTCTTCTGTGCAACGTTTCTAGCTAGGAATTGACACAACTCAGAGAAGAGGACACCAGATTTTATTTGATATTTTATATTTTTCTGCATCCCCCCCCCCCCCCCCCAAAAAAAAAAAATAAATAAAAAAGGAAAGAAAGAAAGATGGATAACCGTCTTCATATAAAGGTTGATGTTATTAGGATAATCCATTGACAGATGTCAAAAAATGGAGACAGGAACTTACAGCAGTGGGAATGCCAGTAAATGCGAAAAAGCCAAGCAATGGAGCATAAAATATGCTGTCTGAATTTATAATTCCAAAGACGGGCTTCTGATTGACGTACTCAAATACAGAACCTATCTGCAGCGTTGGAAGTCATTCCAAAAAACATACAATCAGCTTCGATTAGAATTAGTATCCATAGCATCAAACTTGATCACATTTTTCTGAATAAATAAATTATTACATACAATTCCCTCCACCCCTTCAATGCATTAAATTGATTCTTTCATCACTCTCCTAAATACACAATGGAGAATAAAGGAAGAACTGGAGATGGCTATCAAACAGATGGTGGCCAAATAGGCCACAGTTTCCCTAGAAGTCAATAGAATATTTACAAAAGAAATCCCAGTTGACTCTATCAACAATTCAGTCAGGAAAGCCATTGATGCATTCTTTTGACAACAGTTAGTAGTGATTTAATAGGACATCAAATTACAACGTTACAGATTCAAATTCTCAGTGTTATTTTCTCCTTATTTCATACAAGTGATTGTGTTAACATGAGGTAATAATATCGTTTGTTTCTAACTAAATACGAACAAACTGGAATTAATGCAGCAGTTAGAATATAAATAACTATCCAAAATAGCAAAAACAAGTCTGTAGTTAGAGGGAAGCTTACAGCAGCAATTGCAGTGATAGATGAGGCGAGTAAGTAAACATAGAAAGGGACCTGAAATCCCTGTTGGGATCCAATTTCCTTGCCTTCTTCCCTTGCCCAAGGAGGAGGCTCCTCCGAATCAGGTTTGGCCCAAGAAGGGATTGTTTCTTCAGACTCGCTCGATTTTGCAGAGCCTTCGGTAACGGCAAACACAGTAAGCTTTCGATAGCCATTGTTTCTCATTCCAAGAGGTCGTGAATAACTGAATGCAATGCGTTTCGTATCCATCCTCCCGTAATTACAAGCTAAACTTGGATTGCAATAAGACACCATTGTCGCAGACATTACTCCCAAATTTTCTTCCGACCCCTTCAATCTTCTTTCTCAATCAGCTTCAAGAAAAATCAAAAGTCGTACAGAAAATTCACAATCCAACTGAAACATTTACATATAATATCTCTGCTAAGCACCTAAGAGAAATGTCATAATTCTAGCAGCAGTTAATACTTAATATCAACTATGGACCCCTGTTCCCGCAGCAACCAGTTTTGGTACCTTAATTCTCCTTTCATACACGATGAAAAGTCGAAGAATAAAAAGAAGAGAGAGGAGGGGACCTACTGGTGTGGAAGGAACTCTGTCGAAGAGATATGAGTGAGCTGCGTGCGTAGCGTTGGGCTTCCGACCTCCGTGGAACTACCGGCAGCGATGGGAAAGAGGACTGGATTGAGCGGTCGGTTTGGAGGGAGATAATACTGAGGATAACGAACGACACACAAAACTAAAATCAAATAAATTAAAGGCTAAAATACATTTTTAGTCTTTATGTTTCAAGTTCGTTTTTTAATAGGTTACTAAATTAAAAATCCAACAATCAATAAGGCATTTCTAATTCTACCCTAAATTAAATAATAATAATTGTTGTTGTTGTGTGTTTTTTTCCAAAAACTGCAAACCATCGAGTTTTGAAATGGTAATTAATGTCTTTTCTATTCAACTATTCTCACAACAACATAATAATTGTTGAACTCGAGAGTTAAAAAAAAAAGAACATACGAAATGATTTTTTTTTAATAATAGAAATGAAATATATAACTACCATTAACAAATATTATATCGCATGATGATCCTCTAAAATTGACGGTAAAGATAAATGCCTCACATTTTCAAAACAAAAAGTTAGAAATTTGAATATTCCATTATTAGATGTGTTGAACTAAAAAAAGTCACATTGAAGCAACAACAATTATCATGTCTATTACTAAAAAGAAAGAAAAATATCAACATTCACTTTAAACTTAATTAATAATGAAGATGAAACATATGTCCAGTACGAGATAAGTGAATTATTAAAATTATAAGAAAATCAAGGTTGGAGATGAATTTTTGTTTAAATATGTAACTTTTGAAAAATATATTAAATCACAAGTTCTGTGCATGAAAATCGAACCAAACTTTTTCGTCATTGGTACCAGCCTTATACCAATTGAGGTAGGTTCAAATTGTTTTTTTTTTTTTTTTTTTTGAAACGATTTTATTTTTTTTGTTCAATTTGTTATTGAAAGTTTAAGAGAAAAATTGACATAATCTAGCAAACTAGGGATAAAAATTATATTTTTCAAAAAAGGGGAAAAAAAAATTAAAAACAGTGATCGGGGGCATTCATGTCAACTTACATTTGTGACAGCAGTCACCGCCGTTACCGAAGAAGGATCGCAGTCCGTCGTCGACCAGTATAAAGCCCCACCCACCCACCTTCCTCACTGTACTTCAACTGGATTTGCTTCTTCCCGCAAAATTCTCCAATGGATACGCACTCTGCTCACCTCACTGGTACGAATCGTTCGCGTAGTTCTCAATCCCCTTCCCCTTCCCACTCCGCTTCCGCCTCTGCGACTTCCTCCATCCACAAGCGCAAATTGGCCTCCGAGGACCACGTCCCTCCTTTCCCTCCTTCCTTTTCCGCCGAAACACGCGACGGGGCGTTAACATCCAATGACGACCTCGAAAGCATCTCAGCTCGCGGCGGCGGCGCTGACTCCGACTCCGACGACGATTCTGATGATGCCGTCGTCGAGGATGACGAGGATGACTTCGACAATGATTCCTCCATGCGTAACTTCACTGCTGCTCGGCTCGAGAACAGTGGTGCTGGTGGTTCTGCTTCGGCCTCTGCATCGGCTTCTGCTGCGCGTACGACTAAGATCAAGCCGAATGCAACGGTGAAGATCGAGAATGCGGATATCAACAAGGATGGAGTCACGGCCGGTGGAACCAATGCGGCGGGTCCAGCAGCGGGGGCAACAGGAAATTCTGTGTCCGGGATTGTAGTGAAGGAAGATACTTCGAAAATTTTCGCCGACAGTATTCAGACCAGTGGTGCCTATATTTCCAGAGAAGAGAGCCTGAAGAGAGAGGTATGTCTTCTGGACAAAACTGTTATCATATTTTTTTTTTATCAAGTCTCCGTTGTATGCTGTTTAGAACAGCAATTTCTCTATCTAGAGAGGCACGAGTGTGAGAGAGAGGTGGTGCGGGTGAAAAGGGGTGGAAGTGGGAAAGGCTGGCCAGCAATACCACCTGCGATTCCTTTTCAAGAGTATTACAATTCAAACAAGGTAGGGAATTTGAACCTAGGACAACCTTGACCAGTTAAGTCTCAGATTATCGAAGTGGCGGGGGTAGAGTTAAAGTAGAGGAAAGAGGGAGAGTAGTGGGTTTAATCTACATCGTACTGGTCTATGGACTTCAAGTTGGGGAGTTCTTTTTAGAAAGTCATAGAAGCAACAGATTCTTTTGGCAAACAAGATGACTGTTTTGTAATTATCCATTACTTATTTTGCTGGATTAGGAGCATTTTCTTTGGGTGGTCTCTGCTTTTGTGAGCTCTTGTTTTGTATGCCCTTCTATTCTTTCATTTTTTTTCTCAATGAAAAATCGGTTATTCATAAAAAGAAGAAGAAGAAAAAAAGCACAAATTCATTAGGCAAACAAGACGTGATGATGACTTATCATTACATGTTATGGACGGACAAATCCTTTAACTAACTAGAAATTCGTTTGATTAATCATTGAGGAAAGTTTGAGTATCTATATCGGAGGTAACAAAAAATGGTGGCCAAATACGCATCTTGTTTCGAACTTCACAAGAATATCACCCCTAATAAAACAGGAAGAGAGCCTAGAAATCTCAAAGGGACAGTGACTAGTGGTTCTTCGATAGGTTTGTCAAAGAAAAGGTGGGGAAGAAAGAAAATAAGGTGTCTGACCCTAGAGAACAGGGGCTGGTTTTAAATTTAATGAAATTAGGTTGGGGTGAGGAGGGGGGATATCAATCTATTATCACTAGATAGTGCATTGGTTACAGGTGGTATAGTATTTGGGATGCATTGAGAGCAAATACATCAGAAAGGTTACAGATTTGATGTCTGAAGGTGTCCTTGAATCCATCTCGCTACTCTCTTTGTTTGGCAGCAAGTGAAGGGAGGAATCAATACTACCTTTGTAATTAATGCAAATTGGAGTTGGTTTTATGAGCTCCTGTGTGGAGCTTGTCTTTGTAACACGCGGCCTATCAGACCTTACTTTGTAACTTTTCACCAGTTGATGATTTTATTCCCTTTTTTTTCCCCCATTTTTTGGGGGGTATCTACACTTGTAACACAAGTAAAGAAAAACAGATAAATATAGGTAATCATTAAATTCAGCTGCATTGTGTCCATTTCGTTGAAGTTAATAAGGATTTGAGCTTGTTTTAAGCTATTAACTCTGCGCGTTACCAGATAATTTTTCAAGGGGGACTTTGACTTACTCTGTAGTACTGATGATTTCCTCAATTCATAATGTTTCAGGAGGAAGCAGCGTTACTCAAATTTGTATGCCTTTCGAATGATGGTGTTGATGAACACATGGTTTGGTATTTTTTCTTCTTTGCCTAAGTTTGTGCTGCACGTAATTTTCTTTTTCTGTAACATTCTTGCTGTGCTTTTCATGGCTTTGATGTTATGTTCACATCTAGTATAGCCTCCACAATAGGCTATATGCTTTCCAATGTGATCTCATTTTAAGTAATAATAGCTTTAATGTAATATTGAATGTTACGTGGAACTTTCAGGCTAATTGGATTGAAGAATATTTTCGCCCGACAACTACCTAACATGCCCAAGGAATACATTGTGCGTCTTGTTATGGACAGGTACTTTCAATTACTACATGTTATCTATTTGGGAGGTGAGACAATGAGGCCTGAAATGCACAGTTCAGTTTTAATGGAGCCTTTTTTTTTACCTCTCCTTTTAGGCCTAGGGCCCTCGTCCCTAAGGTGTTTAGTTCGTTCCCTTTCAGTTTTGGGTCGATGCATATCGTTTGTTTCCTTTTTAAAGAAAAAATGGAAGACATCTGGTTTGCATGCTTGTAGGTTCTTGGTGTCATAATTAGCTATAATTGAGTCTCCTATGTACCGTGGGGAACAAAGAGAGACCCCAAAAGATTCAAACAAATAAAACCATCCTGCTGCAAAGAAATTGCAATTAAAAAATAAGCGATCAATAGTTTCTTCTTTCTCCAAACAGAAGTTACTGACTGAGGGAGATAAAGCCTGCAGATTGAGGAAGATCAAGCCCAGGAAGCAAATCTTCTTAGAAGTCTATCTTGGATATTGATGGTCCTATGAGAAAGAGACCAATTTATTTTTATTAAATTTTTTATAAACCTTTCCTTTCCATCTTTGCTTGATCAACAAAATGTTAAGCTTCTGGTGGGTGGAAGTAAGTTTCATGAAGGGCAAGTTGTTCGTGAAAGCTCCTGACTTCTCCAAAGACCACAACAACCCATCTCAGATTCAGCCAAGGCTAACCACCTCATTTTTTTTGATAAGGGAGATTCAACTCTCTAGTTCTCAGTCAACGAGATTTCTTTTAATCCTCAAGTCCGAGCTAGATGTTCGTTACTTCAATAGAACAGTCACTATGAGAGCCCCCTTTTTTTGTTGAAATTATGTATATCTGCATAAAAGTTTACTAAGGGAGAGGAATTCAACCACATCTTCTTAGAACAGGATTCTTTGACTGTTTAAACTTTAGATGAAGAAACTTAAATTGAAATACCTTTAGTGTTCTACCATAAGCTGTATCTTGTAGAGCCCCTAAAAATTTTAGGCTCTTGCTGAAACTCTCCCCATCATAGATGCTAGAAATCACCTTATGCTGTAAAGCATCTTCTTCTTGGGTAAACTGCAAAAGAGATTTAAGAATTAAAGAGCTATTCTTTCTAAACATTCCAAACTCTTAGATCACTAGAATCCCAAGGGAGGGAGGAGACCTAACAGCTCACAAGATGACTTCCTTCATCAAAATCAGGGTCCTTCCAAATAAAATCTCTAATATATTCTCCGTAGCTTTAAGAATTTTCAAAGGAGCTTTAGCCAATGAAAAATAATGAAGCCTTATTCTTGACTGGAGCCCCTTTCTTTAGTGGGGGTCTCTTTTGTGGGCGTATTTTTTTGTTGTCCTTGTATTCTTTCATTCTTTCGCAATGAAAGTTGACCTTTTATCAAAAAAAAAAAAAAAAAAAAAGGAAAAAGAAAAAGAAAAATAATAAAGCGATAAGCTAGAGAGAAAAATCAATTGAGACAGGGTTGTTGACCTTCAAAAACAAATCTATGACTACCATTGTAGAGCCTTCTTGAAATGCTTGTAACTTCTTCTACAATTAGTTTCTTTGTATTTAGAACCTCACTGTTGGAGTTTATTAATGTGGCGATGAAGCTCTTACTTTTTCTATTTGAAGCCCACCTAGGAAAGAAATTAATATTCTGATTTCCTCTCTTGGAGCCACTTGAGTTTAATTGTTTAAGTCAATGATCTATTAACTCGTGGCCAGTAGATCACGAACATGGAGAGCAGAGAAATATAAATTGAACAATCAAATTCATTCAATCAAGAAAAATAAAAAAATCAATCTATAGAGTTAATGGCTACATCAATTCCTAGCAAAGGTACATATAGTTACTCATAATCAAATTTAAGTTACCAAGCCTCCTGTTAAATTCCACAACAAAGTTACCAAAAGCCAAGAGAAAGAAGGAGAAATAAATCCCCCTGATGCAGGGGCGGACTCTAGAATTTGTAGTGCCATGACGCTCTATAAGTGAGCACCATGGCACTTTGCTTTCAGATTCTAGGCTTGTGCCTGATTTTTGCTCATGCCATGGTGTTTCATGGTTGCGTTATTGTGCTTCCACCTTGGATTTTTGGCCTTCCATTGGTCCAATAGGTGCCATGGAGTACCTAGGCATTGCACCTCGAGTGAGGATCCCATTCCTTGTGTAAGATCTTTATTATTCACATAGACTCTGATTCCTCTCAAAACATCTCTCTAAGTCTTCAATTTCATGTGTACAATTCTAGCACGGAAAACACAAAAACTAATTATATTTGGGTTATAATCTGTATAAAAATAGCTCACAAAGTCTGCTATCAAATTTATACACAATTCTCATTTGTATTGAAGTGTTATGCTATGAATTATTAGATTGTTGTTCAACTGGAGCTTTAGTTCACTGGTCATCTTGGATTTTGACTTTTTTGGCAATATACCGTTTAAAAACTCATGGCACATTATTATTCATTTATTCACTTTGTAATTTTCTCTAAATTTTAACTTGCAGAAACCACAAGTCAGTGATGGTTATAAGACGAAATCAAGTTGTTGGTGGCATCACATATCGCCCATATGTCAGGTGCTTTTTATGATACAACTTATACCATTAGTCAATTGTATCTGCCAATTTCTGGGTGCAAAAAGTAAAAAACGAAAACACAAATGCCTCTTGCTATCTGATGTGAGGCAAATTGCCCTTTTTCTTTGAAAACTTGGTTCAGTTTACATCCCTACTACAGTTCTTGCCTCATTCTATTTGTATCTGAATCTTTCTGTTGATGTTCGTTTGTTATCGGTCACTTGTTTATAGGACACTAATTGGATGACTTGTTTATAGAACAATATTGGTTCCTTTGTTATCGACATGTCTCATATCCCTAAAAAAGGAAAAAAAAAAAGAACAATAATTGGATTATCGATGTTCAACGTGTTTTTGTGCAATGACATCTCTTCTTCCTGCAATGTATGCCAGCCGTAAGGAAAAATTTAAGTCTTTGGATGTATGGCACGCTATGTGTAAAATAAATTTGCTTCTCTTCTCTTCCCTGTTCATCCTGTATCGTAAAGCTCCAGGAAAAAATTTATTTATTTATTTATTTTAATGAATAGAAAGTATAAAGTTCTTTAATTCTAATTATTGATATTGAAGTTAAGAACATTTCAATTTTGAATAATGAACTAGAATCTCTATTTATTTATTTATTTTTATGTTGGAACTTGGAACCCTATAGAACAGTGAAGCCAACATTGATTTCTGTTAGGGTGCTTGTAGGATGAGGATCTTACTATACTAAGTTGGGGACCAATCTCTTGACTTCCTATTCTTTTTCCCCCCTCTTCTCTTCTCTTCTGTCCTTCCTGGTGACCTTCTTTTGCAGTCAAAAATTTGGCGAGATAGCCTTTTGTGCTATTACAGCTGATGAGCAAGTAAAAGGATACGGTACCAGATTGATGAATCACTTAAAACAGCATGCACGTGATGTTGATGGTCTAACTCATTTTCTCACATATGCGGACAATAATGCTGTTGGCTACTTTACCAAACAGGTCGAGTGGTCTATTTTTAAAATACTTATCTCGATGCTTCTTAATTTATTGCTTATTGTTGTATAAACTCTTGTGTTCTATATTGCTTCTCCATTCATTCACATAAAGCATGTTTGGTTTTCTGGCCGAAAACTAATTCTGTCCTTATCGGTTTACTATTTGACATGTAAAAAGGGTTGGGAGGAGGGTAGGGATTTTGACTAATGGAGATAAATTGTAAACTTGATCAACTGTAAGCAAAACATTGCCCTCATATGTCTATTATTATTATTTTTCCAATATTGAGATTGACCATTCACTTGCAGGTGTTTTGTGGTATAATCAATAAGTTATATTGTTTAATTCCACTCGATAAAGGGATTGAACCTAGATCATTGAAAAAGTAATTTCATAATGTCATATTTTAGATGAACATTTACCATAGTTTACTTCAATATGAATTTGATTAGTGCAGTCAGTTCATCATACTCCTAAAGGGAGTCTCGTACATTTGATAACAAATTTTCTGATTGGCCAAGAGAGTAGATATAGCATCTTTCCATTGTCATCTTTATTTTGTGGTTATTATCTTGGGGGCATTTCCATAACTTCCTGTACCTATAGAGGTATGAATTTTCATTTAAGAGGTGTTTATAACCCTATAGGATATTGGGCATTTTCTTGTATTAGGGGATCTTATGGTACTCTAAATGGGAGTCTTGTACTTTTAATTTTTCGGTATTTTATTGAAAACTTCTGTTCTATTATCATTATCTTTTTAAAAACACTGCAGTCAGTTCATGATTGATTCGTTATCATGGTCTTTTAGAAAATTGCACTTAGATGGGATCCAATTTTGTTTAAATATTTTTTTCACTTGTCTATAATCTTCTTCTTGAATGTTGGATATCAAAAGGAATAATTGATTGACTTGGTCCTTAAACTTGTAGGGATTCACGAAAGAAATCCACCTGGAGAAGGACCGGTGGCAGGGGTATGTCACAAGCATCTCCATTATTTTGAAGACTGCCAAAGTTTTCTTTTTCATATCTTTTGGGGACAACAATGAACTGATACTTTTCAATATTCATTCTCGTATTTTGCAAGTATTCAAGAATTAATTTCTCTTAGTGAAGAAATATTAGAATTCTTTAAAAAAGCTCTCTCTTCTCTCCTCCCTTGATGTCTCTAGCTTCTGTTTAGCTCCAGTCACTGCTATGTCCTCTCTCCTCCCTTTCCCCCATTTCTAGCCTTCAATTGTCAGTGTTTCTAACTTCCTATTAGCTGCAATCACTGCTTTTCGGCATCCATTACAATGTCTTAAAATGCTAAAGGTGTTTCTAGCCTTCTCTTTGTGCAATGTCTTGAAATGCTAAAGGTGGCCACACATGGCATGACTTTTCATTTTGTCTTTATTTACATAAAAAAAAATTTATAAAAATGCAAAGACAAATGTACTCAAGAGTCAAGGCTAACAATAAAAGACAATATAATAGAAAAGAATATTGAATTTCCATTTTTAAAATATGATCATCTCTTAAACTTAATGCTGTCTGCTAATCGTGGTTCCACCTTCATTCATTCTTTTGATTGTTCTCTTCTGTGGGTTTCTCAAGCAATAGTGGTAAAGCTTAGAAGTAGTAATAGGTTAAATTAACACAACCGACGTTGTAATAGAATTATACTTGTCGGTTAACATTTACATATTTTTTATGAGAAACAAATATTTCACTGATTGGATGAAATGTACAAAAGAAAATTAGAAGGCCCAAGCGGAAGAGGGTTACAAGCAGCCCCTCCAGTTCATCCAAAGATTGTTTAGGCTATAACAAGAAAAGGAGGAAAAAATATATTCTCAGCTTAGAGCCATAACCAAAACACTATCAAGAAAATAAGATAAGCTGATAGTTGCCCCTTAAAAGATCCTGTTGTTCTCCTCCTTCCAAAGCTCCAAAAAGATCTCCTAATAAGATGTCTGTTAATGTTACTGAGGGGTTGCCATCCAAAAGTTGCTAGAACTAAGAATGAAAAACTAAAGGCTAGCAATGACTTTCTTCCAAAGCAGTTTCTTCTCAACTATCTACCTCCATATACATTTTGATTGGAATGTTTTGTTTCTTGTCCTAATATTGCCAATCCCGAGGCCTCCTCCGGGTAACAGAAGTTGGACTTCTTGTCAGTTAACAATTATGTTCTCTAGAATAGTCTATTGGGCAACTATCCCTGCTGCATGCGTTTAGGACTCAATGTTTCCGTTGGAGGCATGAGCCACTTAGGAATCAAAGATCACACCTCTAAACTTCAAAATTTGTGACTTGCTCTTCCTTGCGGTGTACACCTTCACTATCTTTTCTTTGATATGGTTTGATGTATTTTCGTTCTTTTCCAACTCATTGTTTGCATGGAAAAGAAGCTAGGAAGTAATATGCCTGTTATCTGCTATTACTTGTATCTGCAAATGTATACGTATTATATTTTACACTTCACACTTTAAAATTTTGAAGTGTATGATAAATTTCTTAAGTAGAGGTTTGATCGCCTGCTAGGTTTTGTGCCTTGCTTTGGGTGTCTGTTTCTAAATATTTTTGTAACTGTTTGTTGTTAGCCCTTGTTCTTTTGGCTTAGCTTCCAGCTTGTCTCCTTTTATTGGACTGCCATCTTTTTGTTATTCATCTATATTGGCCTTTTCTATTCCTAATTTTTCTCTATCAAAGCTCAGTCAATAAAAAAATATATTAACAATGTATTTCTTTTCAGGTACATAAAAGACTATGATGGGGGAATCCTTATGGAATGCAAAATCGATCCAAAACTTCCATACACTGATTTGTCTACAATGATTCGTCGGCAGAGGCAGGCAAGATATCTTTTGCTTGGTCATTGTGGATCCAAATATGTAGTTTGAATAAAATTTTATGTTCATGCAACTATTGATGATGTTTAAAAGATGAATGAGCTTCAGTTCTTTTAGCTGGATTTATCTTTCCTAGGTTAACATGTAGATTTTCATGCAACTACACTCTGAAAGTGACATCTGAGCTTCCCGATGGTAGTGGAAAAAAATCCTCAATCCCTTTGACATTTGGTTGGGAGAGCACCACGCCTTTGCTAAGTTCAGTATCCTTAACTGATTTTCTGGTCCCCTTTACTACTCCACATCCTGTAGTACTCGAAGGAATTTGTAATTCTTCACCCAGTCTTCCAAAATGAGGTTGTGGGCTGTCCCACTATCAATTAGTACCAACACCTCCTCAATGCTAGTTGGCCTTTGATCTTTATGGTCTCTAGTGAATCCAAGCCTCAATTTAGATGATCTGAGTTGACTCCATTTCCTTTTATGGATCAGTTTTTTTTCCCTTTAATAAACAGTCCTTAAGAGATGGAATCAACTCGGCACAACTCATCTCTGTTGTTGTTTCTTTTAAAATCATTGTCCATTTGAATTTGAAGCAATCAAGTTGCATTGTGGAAATGCATCAAAGACATAAACTACCTGAAAATTTTGTTTGAGTTACTTGGGAATATTATTTAAAAGAAAGAAACTGACAAACTGAAACTTTGATGATTTCTAATTAGAAGTAGTTGTATAAGAATGCTGGCAATTGACATGAATGAGAGGAATCTGGTAGAGGTGAACACTGAAACGTCAGTCTCTTAGTACTATCAATTTGACTGGTTCTTGTAATAATATGATTGTAGTATATATATCTTCTCAATTCTTCTCGTTCTGTTTAATGTAGGCTATCGACGAGAAGATAAGAGAGCTTTCAAACTGCCACATTGTTTATCCTGGACTTGATTTTCAAAAGGTAGGCTTCATGTCTAAAAACACGACATTTTTATCAATGTTAGTTTTTTTCTTATATTATTACCTTCATTGTGCATGGCTCAATGGATAAAAGCACCTATTACCTTTCTTGAGGTTAAAAGTTCAATTCCTCACTCCTTCATTGTTGTTTATTACCTTCTTTTATGCTTGTACATCTTGAATGGTAGACATCCAATGAGCCTCCAAGTTAAATGAATTGAGATTCTACTTTCTAGTTTCTACTTATTTTTGGATAAAAAACATAAATCCTGCACAAGGCTGAATTTCACTTGAAGGTTGGAGATGATTCTAAACGGGTTAAACTGAAGAAGTGTTTGCAAAATGTTTGTCGGGAGATGGTGCATTTCCAAGAAACCAAGATGGTTTTTATTGACACGAAGTTTGTTAAATCTGTAAGGAGCTCTAGAGAGAGTTCATGTTGAAGCTTTTGGCTGGTCGGGTGGAATGCTAGTCATGTTGGACGAAAGCAAAGTAAATGTTCAAGAAGTGTCAAAGAGTGGTTTTCCCTCTCGGTTAAAGCGTCTTTTCATCAAGGTAAAGCTTGTTGAGTTTCAAATATATATGGGCCTAATGATTATTGGGAGAGAAAGCATCTTTGGAGTGAATTAAGATCCCTTAACTCATATTGTGATGATCCTTGGTGTGTTGGTGGAGATTTCAATATAACAAGATGGGTTTAGGAACATTTTCTGATTGGTAGACAAACTAAAGGGAGGAAGCGCTTTAATAAAATCATTGATGACTTTGGATTGATGGAAATTCCCTTGTCTAATGGGAGATTTACATGGTCTAGACTTGGAGATGAAGGAAGTCATTCTTTGCTTGACTGATTTTTTATTTCTAAAGATTGGGATGATCTTTTTGATAATTCAAGAGTTTCAAGGCAGCTATGCATTTTTTCAGATCATTTTCCTATTCTTTTTGAGGCTGGCAACTTTAGTTGGGGTTCTTCCCCTTTTCAATTCTATAATTCACGGTTAAATGTACAAGACTGTGTTTCGATTATTGAGAAGTCTCTTTCTGAAGATTGTTTCTATAGTTGGGCTGGTTTTGTTATTTTTGCAAAACTTAGAAATTTGAAGGCGGTTGTTAAAGGGCTGGTTTGTTGATTTTGAGGTTAATAGGAAGAAGGAGAAGACATTGCTCAATGAAATTGTTTTTTTTATGCCAATTCAGATTCAGGTCCTCTTTTCCCCAAGATCTGAGACTTCGCTCTTTGGTAAAAGGTGAGCTAATGGAGTTTTATTTGATCGAAGAAAGAAATTTGATTTAGAAGAGTAAGCTTCAATGGCTTAGAGCAGGGGTAAGAATACTAGTTTCTTTCATCGGTTTTTGGCAGCTAAGAAGCGGTAGCTACTAATTTCTGAATAACCTTCTATTGATGGGCATACTTTAATGTCTTATAGAGAGATCGAAGCTAAGATTTTGAGGTTTTTTTTCTACTTTATACACTAAACTTCCAGGCAAACATTTTCTCCTCACAAACATTAAGTGGAATGTGGTCTCAAGTTCTGATAGTGATGCTTTGGTTACTCCTTTTTCCGTTGAAGAGATTTGACAGGTAGTTAAAATCTGGGAAAGAATAAGGCTCTGGGGCCCAATGGCTTCACAGTTGAATTTTTCTTGAAATTTTGGTAGTATTTGAAAGAGGATTTTGTCCAGCTTTTCAAGGAGTTTCATCACAATGGGCATGTGAATTTGCCAAATCTCTATGGAGTACTTTATCGGGCTTTTCTACTTATTTTTGGATAAAAAAACATAAATCTTGCACAAGGATAAATTTCACTTTTATGGTTGAATATTGTTTGGAGTACTTTATTTTCTTTCTATTTCTTCTTCCTTTCTAGGAATTTTGACGTTTATCATTGATCTATATTTCCTTGATATTCTTAATTCAGCACATTCGTGAACCATGCAAATGATTTTTGCATGAGGCATGCTTTTGAATTACCACCTCCATTTGAGCTAATCTTGATTTACAATGTTTGGAGACTTTAGAAAACTAGTCATATGATGGAGCTTCTTGATGAAATATTAACTTCTGCTGCAGTCTTATCTTATTTGTAGTTTCCTCTTATATAATATTGTTGGAATTTCTCGGAAAAGAAATTTGGGTCAAGGCAAAAAACAAAGACTGCGGATGCCGGAAGTAGGATGCACCAATCGAGAATGGCGGCTAGAGTTCCGACGACGGCAGCTAAGATTTTTAGGGTTGTAGAGATAGCTAGTTTAACCTTACTCTGATACCATCTCAAATTTAGGAGAGTAAATAGTCTCTTATTCAAATATGAACAACTTAGGTCTTCTTATATAGGAGAAAGACCCATTACAATAAAAGAGGAAAGAATAAAGGCAATAATGACTAAATATTAACAAATAATATTTACACAATTATAGAAACTAGAAATTCCAACAAATATATATATATATATATATTTTCCCTCTTATATAATACTAAAGTTGTTGGCGAATAGGATGTGGGGTTTTCTCCTTTTTTGGACTTTTATCCTTCCATTTGTAGCTTCCTCTCGGTAATGAGATATGCTGTTCCACTGGAATATCCAAGTCTTTTGTCTATTCATCTTTTTATTTAATCTCTCTTTTTAATTTTTGTCATGTTGTGATGAAACTACCTACCTGATCGGATTGAGCTAATATGTTTAAGATTCCACTTTCCCTTTCTAATCACAAAGTCAAAGTCAAAGTATCTCTTTTAAATCAGTTTTACCACATACGGAGGTAGTCTTGGTATGGTTGCATCCACAACTTGTGAATTTGTTACTGAAAATAATATTACCTACTTTTCTTTCTCCTAATTTTATTTGAGTGATGAACTGCTATTTCTGTATCGAGTCTAATCAAGACTTGGTTGTTCAGAAGGAAGCAGGAGTTCCCAAAAGATCGGTCAAAGTTGAGGAGATCCCGGGTTTGAGTAAGATTCTATCTTTGGTCTTTGGTTTTTATTGGTTTTCTCGTGCATAAAGATAAAGTACTTCTGAAACTTTTTTTTTTTTAGAAAAAAAAAATTAGACCAGTTGTTTTTGTGATGTTCAAAGTTGCTTTTTGACGTGGTACCATTGAAATTATTCCTAAGGTTAAGGCAGTGCTACTAGTAGAGATACATGGCTTCGTTTCCTTCTCTTCCATTTATCTGTGTCATAAGTTGGTGATTTGGATGACGAGGAAAGCAAAGGAGAAAATACTAGATTTTGTCCGGGAGACTATCTCCAAAAC
Organism: Luffa acutangula; assembly: GCA_036850905.1. NCBI lineage: Eukaryota > Viridiplantae > Streptophyta > Magnoliopsida > Cucurbitales > Cucurbitaceae > Luffa > Luffa acutangula. Next base: position 63,817,881 of record CM072087.1, on the reverse strand, counting down.
CATTTTCTGCTTTTGCTTTCAAAACTCTTTTTAATAACTATTTTTAGGGAATTTGTAGAGAAGGTTTTTGTCTAGATGAAATTATTTACTTATTTGCCTATGCTTTTCACTGGAGAACAACTAAAATAGTTTTGAAACATGAATCATCCGTATAAATAAACTAAAAGGAAAGAGAAATGACTTTTAAGTAGTATCTAAAAATGTTTTTACCAAACTTTTATTTTACAAAACATATAACTACTTTCTGCAAACCACTCTTAAAATACCATTTATAGTGTTTTACCTTCTCTAACACCAGAAAACCACTTGCTATATCCTTAAGATTTCCCCCTCTCTGTGCTCTTGAATGGTGAAATTTTTTTACTCTCCTAACCACCAAAAAAGTTTGTCACTTGGTAATAATTTTGATGGCGATCTATTTATTCAGATGCATTAGTCAACTGACAAGAAGTGTGCTACTTTTGATAATAGAGGAGGCTGGATGGACACCTGATCAATGGGGCTTCTCACGTTACAGAGCCTTAAACTCTGCTGATGGGATCTCAAATCAAAAACATTTGACTGCGTTCATGCGCTCACTTCTCAAGGCAAGTTACTCGGTTTAAGAACCACCTCTTATTTTCATTTTCTTTTTTGGTATCCATTGCGGTTTTAGTTTAATTTCAATCAGAATAAGTATGAGCTCATACTATAGTATACTAATGATATCATCTAACTATGTCTTCAAAAATCAAGCTGTGTTTTCAGTTTCCTTTTCAAAAAGAGGAGAGAGACGGATACTGGTGGTGCTTACCACGCTTAATTTACTCACCATTGCTTGTCCAGAACTTTTTTATGAAAGATGATAGGCTGGCCGTGACTGCCATCCTCTATCTACTCAATTATCAATCCCTGGCCGAAGCTTTTTGAACATTTTAGAATTTCTTTGCATTCACTTGCATATTTGGATTGTGATTTCTTCTATTCCCACTTAAATTTGACATTTACAGCTGCATTTATCCTTGTCTCTGTTAATTGATTCTTTCTGCTATTTTTCCACACTAGCAGTCAATGTATGACCATGTTGACGCTTGGCCATTCAAGGAACCTGTGGATTCTCGTGATGTGCCTGATTATTATGAAATTATCAAGGATCCAGTGGGTAAGAACTCTCAGGTTAACAAATTAGTCTCGTGGATCTTTGCTGCATTCTTAGGATATTAGTTTGTGATAATTGCTTTTGCATTTTGTTGCGAGCTCTGTTTATTGACAATAACTTAAAATATGGCAATTATGTCAGTTGGAGCAGTTCCTTGGCTTTGAATGGTCGATAGTTTTTCTTTATCCCCTCTCCTGTTTTTTTCTTTTTTTACTTATCAATGGAATATCCCTTTCTTACTGGGAAAGTGGAAAAAAGATACAATAATTATGACGGATGACAAAAAATTGTGGGATGGCATCTAATATGACACAACTCTCTCATGCGTCAAATCTTGTGTATTGATTAGTGCATCCCTTATACTCTTGTTATATGATAGGTCGACTTGTAACTATTGTTGATATTTAACGAGATTTCATGCTCATTATTTGACCATATGCTATAGATCTAAAGACTATGTCTAAGAGGGTGGAGTCAGAACAATATTACGTTACTTTTGAGATGTTCGTCGCTGATGTGACAAGAATGTTCAGTAATGCACGCACGTACAATGCTCCCGAGACTATTTATTACAAATGTGCAGCAAGGTAGGATGCGTTGGATCTTGTAGTATCATTGTCTTGTTTTTAGTCTCCCCCGTGTTGGCTTACCCATGTTCTTTGCAGGCTACAAGCACATTTTCAGAGTAGGCTTCAGTCAGGTCTTCAATCTGCTAACAAAATTCAACCATGACGTTTGCAATGAAGATGCAGCTTAGTTGTACAGATATCTTTCACAAGTAACTTTATTACAATCGATTATTCTAGCATCTCCTGCTAACCCTGATTCTTAATTGTTCAGGGTGAGATTTTTTCCCTACTCCCCTCTATAGATCAAGTGATTGTATCATTTTTTTTTTTTTTTATTTATGAGATAGAGCATGGCTTAGATTCCTAGATGTGTTTGGTGTAAGTGGTTCATATGGAATAAGCCAATCATGAACAGACTTCAAGCTTTGTATTTCTGGTAGAAAAGTTGTAGTAGAGTGGAATAAGCCAAGTCTATGATGGTTGCATATTTATTTTTATTGACAAAAGTTTGCAAGCGGGATTTCTAGTGATCGAACTTCAAAGAGAGATTTTTTTTTTTTTTTGTTGGGTCAACGGTGAGCTTCTTCCTTACCTTCTGTTTGGAATTAGGAAAGTTTAAGAAATGATTTCAAATCCTATGATTTGAAATTCGAGAAATGATTTTAAATATTTTATCTTGTTTGGAACGAAAATGATTTAAAATGAATGTATTTAAAATTTTGTGTTTGGATGGTAACCGGAAAAGAAAAGAAAGTAAGAAGTTTACTAATATAGGTTTTTAATATTAATTTATTAATAGAAAATTAAAACATGACAAGGTCAAATAAGTAATTTAGTTCTAAATCCTATGAAATCTTGCATAATCTGATGGTTTTAGTTGGGAATTTTTTTTTTGCGTAAAAACATGATTTGAAATTATTTTAGATTTTAAATTATTCTCTTTTCTGTGATAACAAACAAGAGAATTGATTTGAAATAATCATGAGGTTCATTCAAATGATTATTAGACTGTATGTATCTTCACAAGAGACCTTTAAAATTCTCGTTGAAGTGTATTATTTTTTTGAAAACCAGAATACTCTTAATTTCAAACCTTTGTTTGATGGTCTAAACGTTCTTCCTCATGCTTCACGCATAGACCAAGCTTCCTTTTGCTAGTGCCACGTAAAAGTAATTAACTTTTACATTGTATTTGAGTATTATTGTTAAGAATGAACAAATATTCTTTAAAAAAGGTTTGGGCAAAATTCTAATGGTTAATTGCAAATATAGCAAAAATTTTTTAATTTTTTTGTTTTTCACTTTGACATTTTTTACTCCTAGCATTTGTGATGTAGTATTAAAAAAAAAACAAATATTTGATTGTAAAATTTGAAGTATCAAATATTAGATTTAGGAAATTCGGATAAAATCAGGTTTCAACTTGAATTTTCTCTCTCTGAAAGAGGGACTTCAGGCAAATATTGGGCCTTGCAATTGCAAATGGGCACCGCCCTGGCATTTACGAAACCGAAAACAAATCAACAAGCAGTAACTGAAACTTGTAACCTGTAAGCACCATGCGCCTGCCTTAATCTCATCCATGGCGCGAAAGTCATCTTCCCCCTTGACCTTGAGCAAACCCTAACCACATTTACAATGTATGTACTTGGTAACTACGCTATTGGGCAATTGGGCTTTATGGGCCCTTTTGATATTTCATTTGTAAAAAGGAACTCTTTTTTAAAATCTCTTATTTGGGGACTCTTTGGGCTGCGAAAATACTATTTTGCCCTTTTCTCACTCCCTCTCACGCTCTCAAAGGTCTCTCCCTCTTCTTATCCCTCTCAAGCTCAACATAAACGATTGTCCAAGAATTCAATGAATCTCAATCGAATTTTGACAAATAATCATGCAACCACGGACTAAATTCGACCAAAATTAATGAATCCTGACCGAATTTAGTAAATCCCGGTCGAAAATGACCGGGATTCATGCATTTCCGGTCGAATTTTGGCCGGAAATCATGCAAATCTGGCCAAAAGGATGAATCCCGACCAGAAATAATGAATCCCGACCGGGATTCATGCATTCCCGGCCGAAGTTTGGCCGGGAATGCAAGGATTCATCTTTTTTTTGTCCAAGCTTCCTTCGCCTTAGCCCCCATTGCGGCATATTTGTTTTTTGTTTTTTTTTTTAAATGTTTTGAAGAATTAAAAGTTTTAATGTGGTTGATGCTAATTAATGTGGTTGGTGGAGAAAATTAACTTTTCTTATTTTGAATTGAAGAGGGGCTAAAATTGTCTTTTTACACCTTTGCTGACATCATTAGAGTCCCAAGTGAGTGAATTTCAAAATGGGGCCCATTTTTACAAAACAACAATCAAAAGGGCCCTGAGTCCCAATTGCCCAACAATCTTCCGTATTTTCCCGGGAAATTGGAGCCGCCCGTGAAATTGTACCTCTACGATTTGCCGTATAGTGCACTACACTCTAGTACGCGGTGGCGGTGGTCGAGGTGAAGACTCGTCAGAGCTCTAGTACCCTGGTCACCTGCACTTGGTTGAGTGGTACATTTTCTCTGATCTACTTATCCGTAGCGTACAGGGTCACCCATAATTTGATTGTTGAATGAATCGCGATGAAGTAGACGTACCGTCTGTACAGCAAGGAGGAGGCGCAGGAGCCGTCGGTAAATTCGCTGGAGGAGCAGCGGAATTGGTTGCGGAACAAGTTCAGGATCCCAATGCATTTAAACGGAATTTTTGATAAAATTAAGAGTAGCGTCTTGCTCAGATCAGATTTCTGGGGATTGAGGGTAGACCAAGGACGTGATTTTTGTCGTACTATCATCAGATCGCATAATGTGTCATTAGTCTCGTAGCTCGCAGGATCTTGCTGTCCATTGTTGGCAACCGCTTTAAGAAAGAGGTATTTATTTTCATGGGACATTCTAATTATCATCGTTGTTTTGAGTCTTCTAAACACCCAAAAGTTTTCTGTTTCGAAAACAAGGTCCCTGCTCTATAGATTTGTCCTGGTTAAAAAAAAGTTCATTTTTCTAGGTCGACAGATGAACCGAATAAAACTAATTGCAATCTTTCTTGATAATACCTCACTTGTAATTAATTGCCAGAGTCTCAGGGCTATTTAGAGATAGCTGCATGTGTAACTCATTAAGAGAGCATAACTAAATACTATTCTATACAAATGAAATTAGTTACATCTATAACCCGTATACCAATATCCAAAACAGTGATCTTCAATATTCGAAAGGTTATCTTTTTCTTTTTCCTTTTCCCGGTTCATGTGTTTGCCATTGATTTAAACTACTCGGACATCTGATTTTAATTTCTTGTGTTACTGAATTGATGATAAGTATTTTTCCAAGTGGGTCAAATGGGACAACACGATGTCTCTTCTATACTAGTTTGTACTATCAAATGAGTGAGACAATTAGGAATGTTTGACTCACGATTCTAATAAGCTTACGTGGATTTAAAACTTGAGCGGTTGAGTCTGTGTAATTTATATTTGTTTATGCAAGGGAATGAGTAAGAAAACTTGAATTTGTGTAAGATTTATTTCATCTATGAGTTTTTGTTATAGACGTTAGACGGAATTTGTTAGCCTAAATTTATGTAATTTTTTAAAAGTAACTAATAAACAAATCTATACACCAAATATAGGTTGATTTGGTAACTTTTAATTGCACAAACCAAATTGTAATTGTGTGGATCAGAATAGGTTCTGGTCATCAACAGCAGCACATTTGACAGCCTATGTGACATGTGACTGCACTTACTTTTACTTATGGATGGAGAGTTCAGTTAAAACAGAATTGTGAACACATTTGACAATTTTCAGATGTTATCTTCATTTTCACTCGTTTGACGGGTTTCAGCTTTATCACTTCCCCCAACATCTTTTCCGTTCTTTTAAGGTAAAATACAATGACCTATGGATTTGATAAAGTGATTGAGTTTTATATAACTGAAAAGTCGAAATCTAGGGTTCTTTCTTCCAAGTTTTCTGTATTCCCATTGTTTTGGCCTTCTTTGTGCAGATTTCTCTTTTCTTCTTTCCTCCGTTCAAATGAAGGTTGTTGGTACCATATGGAATAGTTTATATTCTCATGGTTGGTGATTGTTTTAATGAGCGTGTGATAGCTGGCGTGCTGGCTTAGCATGTGTACCATCACTTGTTTATTTTGTAACCATCTTTGAATATGCAATTTGGGTTAACTGGAACAGAACAGTATTGAGTGAAATGTTATATTTTGGTTGAGAAGTAAACGAAATTCTGTTGATAGGTACAAATCTCGTATGATTTGCATGGAAGTTTATTAGGTGGATGACGGGTAGTGGTTGATCAAGAAGCCTAAACAATCTTCCAAAAAGAAAAAAAGAGCCTAAACAAGATAATAATGACCAAGATTAGTTTTAATCATTCTGCTTACATATTTCTTGCAGCAACTCCTAGTTTTAACTAGTATAATTGGATGTACTTCCTTTTTATACCCCTTGAACTTGCTCTACACAGGTGAAATTATATTTTTAATACGAAGTGTCAAAAAAGGACGACAATGAATGCAGAAGCTACCCTCAGTCAAACTGATTATTGTGGACAGAAAGCTTGTCCAGGAAGAAATGAAAGGACCAAACTGCTTTTGTCTGTGTTGAAACCTTATTGAATCATCAAGGCCATAAGCTATACTCACAGGCTTTTGAAGTTCATGCTCAAAAGGAGAGGGAACAGCTCGATTGCATGTTAGTCAGTATCAGCCAGGGAAAATGTGGTTTTTTGACTGACTACATAATCACAATTTCACAAGTATGTTTCAGCTCCCTCCATTTTTCATTCTTTTTTTTTTTAACAAGAAACAAGACTTTTCAGTGATGAAATGCAAAGAGACTAGTGCTCAAAAAATACAAATTCTTCCGGAGACCCCTTTACTGAAAAAAAAACCCAAATAAGAACAAACATGCAGAAAAGTTTAGAGCCCTGCAGGGAACAAAAATCCACGGAAACTGAAGCAAGGAGGCAAGAAGAAACACAGTCCACCAAGCGAGTGAGAACAGCACAAAAACGAACCACAAAGGGATATGAGTTCCTGTTATTCTCTCTTTTCAGCTCAACCGGATGCTGCATGCTGACCCGCTGTAGTGTGCTTCTCTTTGTTGATAATGTACGACCTTAACTTTGTAGGCAGATCATATGTTGTAACATTTGGTTTACACCTCTGACTTCAACTATTTTACTATCAATGTACATGCCTTGCTTTTATAGAATATCAACATATTTCTGATTTTCCTTTTCTGTTCCACGTGTGCCCCTTTGGTAGAAAGTGATTGATGGTTAGGAGATTTTTCATTGAGGTCACCATTTTAGCAAATATATAACTAAAGAAAAAATTGAATGAAAATCATTACATTTCTATTCGATAAACATTTGGGTTTTGGTTATTTAGAATGAATCAAGGTCTATCTAATCGTTTTCATCTTTATTAAAGAAATATTCGAAATCTTAGTCAATCTTGAAATAGAAACATATTTCATTGATGAATGAAATAATGGTCGGTATGAAAAAACCAACTCCTAAGAAAAATTACAATAAGGATCTCCGATTAGCAATCATAGAAGAGAGACTATAGTTATTGAAAGAATGTGTATTTTTACACAAATACAAAGCATTGAAAATAATGAAATCAAAGAAGTTATCCATGAAGCTGAATTAATTGAACTAGTAGATAGGTTGGGTAATTGAATATTATTCGAATTATATATATATAATATTGGAAAAGACTAAAGAGACCATTAATTTTAATTTGTTTTAAGTAATAAAGAGATAATAATGAATTAAATGTATAGTTTAGTTGTTGTATGAAAAATGAATGTGATAAAAAATTGGTTGCAATTATAATTATAATATTATAAGGTATAATGTAAATGTGGTAATTGTGTAATGAAGGGTGTTGGAATCGGAGGTGGAGGTGGAGGTGGAGGTGGAGGTGGAGGTGGGTAGTGGATTCCATTTGATAGACATAGAGCCCAGAAATTTTTTGAAGGAGATCTATCTACCACGGCGCCGGACTTGCATTGCCTATTGCCAATACTTGGTTGATCTTTCTTTCCTTCCTTCATCCAGCGACCAGCGCCAACTTCTCTTTTCCTGATTTTTCCTTTTCCATCTCATCTCTCGAGATCTATCTCATTCTGAAGAAGCACTTCATCATCTCGATCTCTTCCCCCCCTGCAATTCCACTACTGAATGTGATCCTTCCAACCCCCCCATCAGTTCATGATTCTAAGATTTTGACCATGGAGTCCCAGCCTTCCCAATCGGGAAGGTCCCCGACTGAATATTCCACCCCCGTCAGTAGACAAACGAGTCTTGCTCGAACTACTTCCTCCTCCTTGGCTAAATCCAACTCCGATGCCACCAGCCAGAGCTTGTCTTCAATTCTCAACAACCCCCACGCTGGCAAATCCGATGCCTCCTGGGTTGGCTGGTGGTCTTCTTCATCCACCGTGAGCCCACCTGAGTTCACGCCCCTCGTTTCCACCATAGCCTCATCCGAAGTTACTCGATTCGATTTTAACAACTACACGGCCTCGATCTCCGATTCTTATAATCGATTCGAGGACATACGCAACCATTCCAGCAAAGAGAATGGTGGCTTGGATAGCATTGGGGGCCAGGGGGAAGCCCTTGTCGCATGTTTGAGAGAGGTTCCGGCGCTTTACTTTAAGGAAGATTTCGCATTGGAGGACGGGGCGACATTCCGTGCAGCGTGCCCCTTCTTGAATGTATCGCAGAATTTGGTGCTGCAGGAGAAGCTTTCGCATTATTTAGATGTGGTCGAGTTGCATTTAGTCAAGGAAATTTCACTACGTTCCAATTCTTTCTTCGAGGCTCAGGGGCAGCTACAAGACTTAAATGTTAAGATAGTGGAGGGATGTAGCCGGATACGGCAATTAAAGGAGACCATACGGCTCTTGGATGCTGATTTAGTGGATTCTGCCAGGGAAATTCAGGAGCAGAATGCGACCAGGAACAATTTGTTGGCTCTTCAGCAGAAATTGAAGCTTATTTTATATGTTAATCAGGCCATTTCAGCTCTTAAATTGGTACTTAGTCCATTTCATCATACTTATGGTACAATTTACTTGCTGTGGTTGTTTTTTGCACTTCTCGAATGTGCCTTTCGTTTCTCAGTTTTTACCTCGTGTACTTGGTTGTGGTTGATGCATTAAGTCATAGCAAATAGCAACTGCTGTCAGAATGTGTGCTTTTACGTTTCTAGCTGAAGGCTTGAAAGCTTATAATTGAAACTTTTTGAGCACAATCCTTTGACCATGTTCGATCTTGAAGCTGTTACTAATTCGAAATAATAAAAATTTGCTAATACTTCTAGAATGATGCGCGAAGCTAACATATTCAGGACACGTGCAGTGGTTTTTAGACTCTCTGTCTTGAGATCACCAAGGTAATCCAGATACATCGTTATCCTAAGAAAATAAAGCATGTATGGTTCTTCTGTATAAGAGGTCTTGACTTCCAAGACAAAATTCAAATGAAGAATTTGTACTCATCTTTCTCCAAGTTGGTGTGTCGTGTGTAAAAGAAATTAGGAATTGATAGATCACCTTTTCCTTTAGTCCTCTTTTAGCATGGGATTATGGACAAACCTGGTTGTACTGCTTCTGAGAGAGAATATACACATTATTCTGCTTTCTGCTGTTGTCGTGACTTCTAAATGAAAGCCAATATTTTATGGTTCATTTCCATTAGACATATTTTGTGGGAGGTCTGGTTAGAAAGAAATAGGGGTCTTTCCAGAAGAATAGGGTAGATGGAGTCGTGACAAAAGTTTAAGTTTTTGTTTCCTCCAATTGGAACACTTAATCTTTTTATTTTTTGCAAGATTAATATTGATTTTTTATTTAATTAACCTTCAACAAAACTTGTGATTGCGAAAGAGAAAGCATATACTGTGTAACTTCTCTTTACTCTTTATAAAGGTATGATATTGGCCATAGGACTCATATCTAGTAGTGATGGTCGAGCTAGTACCAATTGATTTATACTTTTGTCATACAGCTTGTAGCATCAGCAGATTGTGCTGGAGCTTTGGATGTGACGGATGATTTACTACATCTTTTGGTATTTTCTCATCCAATGAATTATATCATTTTTATTTTCTAAATTTATAATGTTTATCTCTCATGTACAAGTTTAATTCATATTCTAGGGTAGTATGTGTTGATATGCTCTATACTGGCCCTGTTTATAAATTCCTACCAGTTAAGATTTTAGGTTTTTTTCTTTTTAATAAAATAATTATTTCTTAGCTTTTGAAGTTACAAATATGAAATTTAATAAAAATGGAGGAATTGATACAAGAATCTAGTCGGATATCAGTCTTGTTAGAAAGCAAAAAGAAGATGATCGAGACACCAAATTATTCACATTATAGTTGAGAAATTTAATTTGTAATTCTTGTTCCTAGTTTTACTGTTTTCATAGAATCATATATGTCTGAATGATCCGTTAATTCTTTTTTTTTTTTTTATAAGAAACATCAATGGAATATATATTAATCACAAAAGAGGACAGCCTAAGGCCGGGGTGGAGATGATCCGTTAATTCTATTCATCTGTTTATTGATTCTAACTATGCCCGTCACTTGAAGGGGTAAACTGAAACAAAAAACATGGTTTACATTTTTGTTGATAAATTTATTTTCATTCCAAAACGTTATTATGTTGGTTTAGATCACCCAAAATATTTCTGGTTGATCTGAAAATAAATATTTATTAGTTTAATTTCTTATGTGCTTTAGGAGGGTGATGAGCTTGCTGGTCTACATTGCTTTCGCCACCTACGTGATCATGTAGCAGCATCAATTGAATCCATAACCAGGTAATATTTCAAACTTCTTGTTGTACAAGTGAGAAACAATTAGGAAAAAAGAATTACACGTTTATAAACATCCAGTTACTTCTTTAGTACACATTTGGGGAAATCTCATCTATCATTACATTTAATAGCTTTCCGTTCTGAACCATGACATATACTGCGAGCATGAACCATCAAGATATTCAACTTAGTGCAATTCCCGTTCCAAATGACCCTAATCATGAGGGAAACTGTTAAATTTCATGTATTGGTAGACATGGCTGTCCATTTCATTTCCCTTCCCTCTTTCTTCTTTTTTATCGATGGAAATAAACTATGTAATTGTGTTAACTGTTCAGTTTCTAGGAAGTGCATCAGCAGGTTCAAAAGATAAACAAAGTCTACCTATGATTTTGCTTCACTAGTTGAACAATTAATACTTATTTCTTGATTCTTGAAGCTAAATCTTTTCTTTTCTTCTCTTTTTGAAGCTAAATCTTAAAATTTATCACAGTTTAATTTTTTTTTTAACTGAGTGTCCTAGTTACTTGATGCGGACCTCCATTAATTTTATGAAACAATTGAATTGACCATTGGGCCAAACCAAACCAAGGTGATTAAAGTCTACCCCGAAAATCATAGACAAAAGGAGATTTTACCTGTTTTGATCTCTTTGAGCTGTATGGTTCCGGGCACATTCATAGTTTGAAATGTTCTGTTAAATAGCATATTGTGTGATTATTTTTATATATGACATGCAAGTTGTTGCTTGTGTCTTATTTTTCATTTTATTGTTTATGTAACTTTGAAAATGAGTGACTATGGATATAGTGTACATTCTTATTATTATATTTTTGCAATTCCCTCCAGAAACTATTAATATATTAGTTTTGTGGTGTAGCATTCTTTCAGCAGAATTTATGCGTGCCTCTATCCATGATGCTGGAGATGTAGATCTCGTAATTATATCTGAAACAAAAGCAAGGGCTTCAAATTTAATGAATGGAAAGGATGAAGTAAGTAATATATTAGTATAAAATGCCTTGAAAATATTTGTTTTTCTGGTTTTCTGGTTCATCTTTTACTAGTTAGCTGAACTGAAGGATTGCTAATATTTTTCTCTGTAGTAGATTAACTACGCAATATATTCTTACTTCAAAAAAGAATGTATATCTTTTTCAATATTAATTGTGTCTGCATCTCTTTTTCATTTTTTTTTTTTTTTTTCGTTATTACTTGAGAACTAGTTTTATAATTTCGTTGCATGTAATATGTGGAATTCAAACTGTGGCAGGTCAAGTTGGATGAGGAAGAAACCTCCAACTTCCGTGATCGTCTTCTTCCTATTATCATTGGATTGCTGAGAACCGTGAGTTCTCATTATCCTACTACATTGTTTTGGTTGAAGAATAATTTCTTGATCCTTCCTCTTTGATTGGACGTTGAATCCTTCATTTGTACATTAAGATGCATAACTGTCAACTACCTTGTTATTTTATCTTGCTAATCGTAATGATCCAGACAGTAACTAATCACCCACAATTTCAAAGGAACAATTCTCTCTCCCTCAGCCCCCGTCAAGATTTATTCATGTGTTTGATGTGATTAATCTCTCTTATGGTCAATTTAAAGATGTTGCTATGCACTCTAGATAGATAGGGTTCTTGATATGGCTTGATTATGAGCATTAGAGTTATTTTACCGTCTGTTATTCTCCTTTCCTGTAACTTCCAAATATTAATGGAAAGTTTGTTTCTTGTTCTTACAATTACACACACACACACACCCACAAATTTTCGATTCTGAACCAAATTAATTGCATATATATAACGGTTTCTCCAGGCCAAGCTTCCCACTGTGTTGAGGTTATATCGGGATGCAGTTACGGCTGATATGAAAACTGCTATTAAGAATGCAGTGGCAGAGTTACTTCCTATTCTTCTAATCAGACCTCTAGACTCAGATTTTGCACCTGGAGAGAGAACGATGGAAGCAGATGGTGAGATGTTGCTGAATCTTGATATCCATCTGTTTGTACAACACTAATGTTTGATTAGTCTTTTTTAATACGAAACAAAATAATGTCATCCACATTTTGTATATGATATGAAGTTATTTCATTGAAGAGGATGAATTACAAAAGATTAAATGGAAAAAGTCCAACTGAAGTCAACAGCCTGAATGAAATCACATCCCCAATAAGGTGATAGGCTATAGTTAAGCTTTGAATTGTCATGAAAAATGTAGCATCCTTTAGCCTTTGTAAGATATTTCCTTTTTCATTGTTGTGTGTGTGCGTGTGTGTTTCTTATTAAGATATATTTTGACGTGATCAAGTTGTGTGTCATCCAGTCTGGAATTTTTAAGTTTCTTTAATGCTTCTTTATTTCCCTGTTGTTGGCTTTTATGTGAATGATATTACAATTAATTTATGACTCAGGTGGTGGTGCATCACTCGCAAGCAAGCTGAGGGGCCTGTCATCTGAAGGCTTTGTTCAACTTTTAAGTGCCATTTTCAAGATTGTACAGGTAATTTTACTTGCTTAAATGTATTCTCTCCATAAGTCACTTAATTTGTCCTTAATTGCTTCTAATTATTTATACTATTAAAACATTAGATTATTATATGCAATGTAAGTACTTCTTAAGGTTAAAAGAAAGTTTCGGTTTGTGATTAATTTTGTTAGAAATGTTAATATCAAAAAGTTAAAAGAAAAGGTTGAAGTTCCAGAGTTATGGATGTTGAAGTCAATGGAAACTTGAGTTAGATCGTGAAATTAGCAAGCTTGTTAAATGGGAGATCTTTTTGGCCTTCCCTCAACTATATCTTTATCTAACTTTATCTAAGGGGTTTCCTTTTGGGGGCTTGGTTTTTTTTTGTATGCCCTTGTATTCTTTCATTTTTTTTCTCAATGAAAGTATGGTTCTTTATAAAAAAAAAAAACTATATCTTTGGCTGACTTAGTTTAGTGTATGATTTTTATTTATTAAAATTTTCTTTTTAAGAAAACCTGGTTTGGTGTAAGGCTAGAGTAAATATCTTATCTTCATCTCTTTTTTTTCCTTTTTTTTCATTAATGAAAGTACTCTGTCCTCCAAAAAAGGTATGGTGTAGGGTTGCTGGTTCTCTTTTTCATGCTTTCCTGATTCTAGTAGGGTTTCTGGTTCTTTCTCTCTCTCTCTCTCTCTCTCTCTCATATGAAACTGAGATATATATATATATATCAACAAAAAGGAAGACAACTTAAGGTCAAGGGGTAGGAAAAACCCCTTCCCAAACAAAAGAACTACCATAGAAAAGCCTTCCAATTTCTAATAATCAAAACAAGGCTATAAGTACACCAAAAATATGACTTGAACTCCACCAAGAAGCCAAGTGTTGTATAGTATAGACAAAAGAATCTTCCAAACTCCTCCAATCTGTAGAGATTCTAAGATTTCACTAGTTCCATGTTGTCCATAAAGTAGCTTTAACAGCACAACCCTATAGGATCTTTGCTTTTCCCCTAAAACAACTTCCCAACAAAGGCTCAAGCAACCAATCTTCAACCTTAGCAGATCAAGAGTCCAAACTCTTTTAAAAAGGACCAGTCCTTAACCACAAAAGTACAGTGAAGAAACAGGTGATCAATGGTTTCTTCCCCTTTTGAGCAAAGACAAGAGCAAGAAGGAGAAAGCATGAGGAAAATGAAACCGTCTATGCAGGTTCTTTATCTCAATAACTTCTTCTGATTCTAGATGGACATTACAGGTTCAATAATTGTTGTTTCTGGTATTATCAGGTTGAGTAGTGGTTTCAGGTTTTAAAGGAATGGGTGTCTTTGATTCTCTTGCAAGAACTGAGTGAAAGAATTAAGGAAGAACTTGTTCCAACCACTTATCTTCTTCCTCAATTTCTTCTTGAAGACAGTTCAGAAAGAAACACTTTTATTAACAAAAACAAGAAACACAAAACAACTAGGACAAGACATTCTCTTGTAGGGCCAGATTAGTTATTAAATTGCTCTTCAGTTGGTTTTGAATCACAAAAGTAAAGATAAATTCCTTCTAGCTACTTGCAATTTGTAGATCAGACCCTTTTTCTATTCCAGTATAAAGATTGGAGGTAAAAATCTTCTTACTCTAATTAAGGTATTTGAGCATGCATCTGGCTTAAGAATTATTAGCATATCCAAATAGGTGGTAGTAGGAATTAACAACTTGATAAAAGAGCTAAATCTGGTTGTTAATGAAAATGTCATATCTCTAGAGGTTATCTTACTCTTAAGTTTTTCAACATGCTGGAATTTTATCGGATGCATTATGATCTCTTTTCATTTAGTGAATGCAGGTACATTTGGTGCGTGCTGCAGAAGTGAAAAAGTCTATTGAATGGATTATGTGCAACCTTGATGGGCATTATGCTGCAGATTCAGTTGCTGCTGCAATTGCTACTGGTGCTGCAGCTTCTGGTACAGCTCAAGATGGTGATAATCAAGGTGGTTTGCTTCTTCCACATTTACCTCAGCGAGTAGCTGCCAAGGTTACCTTCTTACAGGGAAAAGCAAATGATGCAGCAAATCCTTCAAATATGTCTAGAAATTTCAGGTTAAGTGTTGCTTCGTTTTGATAGTTTTTGGTTAATTATTTATAATATATTGGTTATTTTTCTCTTGAGGGAGAGGGGGCAGAGAATGTCTGGGTTTGTGCTATGTGCTAATTTAGTTGAGTAAAACTAAGCGGGTGCAATTAAGTATCACTCCATACAAATTATCATACTTGATGTACAGATGGTTGCATCTACTCTCTCACCCTCTCTTCCTTTTACTGTTATATTTTGGTTGATAAAGAAGTAATATTTAGACCTTGGATAAAGTGTTATCAGTTCAACTTACAAAAAGAGGTTTTAGTCAAGGACATTGACCTTCCTCAAAGTCTTGAGCAATCAGAATATCACAAGTCCTAGTATTTAATTGTTCTGGAAAGCTTGAGAAAGAAGAAAATAAAAAATAAGAACATCTTACTGCTTACTGCCTTCCCGCTGCACCAAACCAATCTTCGTGGGACTGCGAAGAAAATGCCTATGTTAGAGAGTTTGAATTAAATCCTTTTGCATTAGCCTTCTTTAACACAAGAAAAGAAAAAGAAAAGAAAAATAATCCAATCTATCTGGGTATGGTGCTATGAAGCACTATTCTTAATGGACTTTTAAGAAATTCATTGAGAATATTTTTCTTCCCCTGATAAAAAGGTTGCTTCTTATCTGCTGAATAATTAATTTAGATACATTCTATTTTTTCTTTAAAACTTTGTTATTATCTCAACTGTTGAAGCAATCTGATTTTAAACAGAGCTGATGTACTGCGAGAAAATACGGAAGCTGTTTTTGCAGCTTGTGATGCTGCTCACGGAAGATGGGCTAAACTCCTTGGTGTTCGCATTCTAGTTCATCCAAAGTTGAGATTGCAGGAATTTTTAAGCATATACAACATTACACAAGATTTTATAACCGCCACTGAAAAGGTACTCAAAACTTATCTGGATAAACTTACAAGGATATAAATCTATAGCTAATCAGAATATTCATGATTACATTATTCTTCTAACTTAAACAGATTGGTGGAAGGTTGGGATATAGCATTCGTGGAACTTTGCAGTCCCAGGCCAAAGCTTTTGTTGATTTTCAGCATGAGTCTCGTGTAAGTTTCTGATTATCCTTGTTTTGTTTGTTTTTCTTTTCTTTTTCTTTTTTCTTTTTGGTTTATTTATTTATTTTGAGTTATTGTCATACTTAAATATTATTCATGGTTCATTCGTTTATGACATTGCAGATGACAAAAATAAAAGCAGTGCTTGATCAGGAAACATGGGTTGAAGTGGATGTTCCCGATGAATTTCAATCTATAGCTGAATCACTATGTTCTCAGGAGCTGCTTTCTGCAAAAATTGATGATGCTCAGGGTAATATGGATCGAGGCTACAGTGATGTAGCTACAAATAACGATGATTCACGTGACATGTCTGGGGGGAATACTGAACATGTGAAGCCTACTCCTGTGGATACAATTGAAAAGAGTAAGGCTGATGTCACAATTCCTACAACACAAGTCAACAATACTAATGTGAAGGAACGTGGAAAATCAAGTTCTCAGACTCTGCAATACAAAGGCGTTGGTTATCACATGGTAAACTGGTTAGTTTCTTCTTTCTTCTATACTTTTTTCTGGACTAGATATCTATGGCTTGCTCCCTCCTCCACAAACATCCTTAAATAAATTGGTTGATGCCAAGTTGTTGGCCCTGACTTAACCTATTTGGTCATTTGTTCTGTCTTTATTTGGATCTTTTTAATTCCTCTGACCACTGACATCACATTGTCACATTGAACTGTATATTCTATTTTTTCCTAGTACAACGGTACTGATGTACACCTTCGTTTATCAATTTTAGTTAGCTTCACGACCTATACTTTGTTGCCGGGGTTCTCAAATAAAATATTTCTTCTTTAATGGTTTCTTTCCCAGTGGGTTGATCTTGCTCAAAATGTTGTCGGAGTACATTGACATGAATGATTCTCTTCCAGCACTATCTTCTGAAGTCGTTCATCGTGTTGTGGAAATTCTTAAGTTTTTCAATACAAGGACTTGTCAGCTTGTTCTTGGAGCTGGTGCTATGCAGGTACTTTATTTAGACACAATATATGTAGTTAACGCAATCCTTCTAGATTTGTTTCTTCAGCTATTAGTTTATTTGTAAATATAAAATCCTTTGAATCCCTGGACTTACTTGTGATGTTCTTGTGCGTTGACTGTTAAACCATTGTTTGTTTTTATTTTATTGGGTAAAATACCTTTTTGGTCCCTCATGTTTCAAGTCAGTTTCTAATAGGTCCCTAGGTTTCAAAATCGGACAATCAAGTCCCTACTGTTCCGGAAATGGTTCTATTGAATCCCTCTAGGGCTGACGTGGCAATTTAAAATAATAAAATATTGATTTTTTTAATTAAAATAATAATATAATAATAAAATAATAATAATAACATTAAAAAATATAATAATAATAATAATTATTATAATAATAATAATAATTATTATTATTATTATTATTATTATTAACAAAAATTATCTCTCATCTCTCTCTCCCCACCCTCGAATTTTCCTTCCCTTTCCTCTCTCTCCTCTTTCCCCCACCTTTCCCTCTCTTCTTCTCTCCTTCCTACCGCCGGAGCTCCTCCCCGCCGCCGCCAGAGGATAAACCCCATTTCTCTTTTTCTTCCTTAACCGCTCTCCCTCTCTCCACTTCTCTCTTCCACTCTCCGCAACATTCCGATCATCTTCCAATTCCATGGCCGTTGATCTCGCCGCCTTTCCGCCTAACTTCGACGATCAATCCGCCATCCAAGAAGCCGCCTCCGCCGGTTTACAGAGCATGGGACATCTAATCCGCCACTTATCCAAACAACAATCCTCTCCGACTCTCAACCACCACCAACTCGACTGATCCCAAGTCACCGATTTCACCGTCTCCAAATTCAAGCGACTCATCTCCCTCCTCAACCGGACCGCCCACGCCAGGTTCTGTCGCGGCCCCTCCCCTTTTTCTGATTCCCCCAATCCCGTCCTCAATTCCCTCGATCCGCCGCTCAAATCCCCCACTCCGACCTCCACAGTCAATTTCCTTAAACCCAATTTCACTCATCCGCCCAAATCGCCCGATTCCAGGGCTCCAACTGAGTCCACCACGACGTCGTCTTTCATGTCCATCGTCACCGCCGACGACAGCGTCTCGAACGGGAAGCTCGGTCTCTCACTCTTCACGACGCTGGCGATCTCCTCTGGCGGCGGCGGGGAGGAGCTCTGGTGGTAGGAAGGAGAGAAGAAGAGAGGGAAGGGTGGGGGAAAGAGGAGAGAGAGGAAGGTGGGAAGAAATTTCGGGGGTGGGGAGAGAGAGGAGAGAGAAAAGTTTTTTTTAATAATAATAATAATTATTATTATTATTATATTTTTTAATGTTATTATTATTATTTTATTATTATATTATTATTTTAATTAAAAAAATCAATATTTTATTATTTTAAATTGCCACGTCAGCCCTAGAGGGATTCAATAGAACCATTTCCGGAACAGTAGGGACTTGATTGTCCGATTTTGAAACCTAGGGACCTATTAGAAACTGACTCGAAACATGAGGGACCAAAAAGGTATTTTACCCTATTTTATTTTATTTTTTCACTCCTTCAAGGACTTCTGTTTCTTTTCCAACATTTTTGTATCTTGAGAAGTTTGTATCTGGTTAAAAAAATAATTTTAATTGAAAATAATGTGGATTTTTCATTCTTTTCCCCTGATGTGTAATTGTTTGAATATTATGAATTTTTATTGCATAGAACTTTGTTGATCATGTCTACCATGGAAACTACGATTTTCGAATGCTAGGTTGGTCACTCTCTCCTAAAAACTGAATTTATGTGCTGTTCCAGGTGTCTGGTTTGAAGTCCATCACATCCAAGCACTTGGCCCTGGCCAGTCAAGTGATCAGTTTTACCTTCGCCATTATTCCGGGTATGTTGTAGCAAATTTTGAAGGGTTCAACTTTAATTCCCTATTGTTGCTATTCTAGCAGCCTCTATCTCACGGGCCAATGCTAGTCAATTTTATGTCGAAGACATTATTTTTTACTATATTTTATTTACCCTCAATTGTGCTTTGTTAATACCCTTTGGGAAATTTCAGAAGCACGTTGGATGTAGCCACACGGCCTATGCCTTCTGTTGTGCTTTCATTGAATTTAAACATTAAGCAAAAGAGAGAATTTAAATATTCCTGAAGTCATTCTTCTCTTCTTTCTAGGTCTGATATAACCATTACATCCTTCTTGGTAATTTTCCTTCTTCCGATATGAAAGTCATTTTAGGCTTATCTAAGAGCAGATTAAATGGTACAGAGGAGCAGCAAAACGCTTTGGGAAAACATTGTGTTTCAAAATATATATTTTTTCCCCTTTATTTGATGTATTCAAGACTGGATTTCATGTTCTTTTACAGTGAATATGGGATTGGGAATTATTATAGTGCTCAAGATATTTTGAGGTAGTTTGACATTTTTTTCTTCTTTTTATGTCTTGACCAAGAAATTAGGAGAATCCTTTTTCTCAAGGTACCTGAGGCACGAAAGACATTATTGCTCTCAGAGATTGATCGAGTGGCTCAAGTATGTATATATATATATTTTTTTTTCTGTTCTTTTCTTCTTCTGTTATATATCGATCATGCTAATTGGCTGCTTATAGTGCTAACTGGTGACATATTATAACTTATCTTCTTTTTTCCCCCCAAAAAAACTACGTATATGTTGCTTGTCCCTATGATGGGAAAGGGTTCAAATAGTTATGGTATAGTGCCTTGTGAGCCAAATTTTTTAAAATGTGAATTGCATTGAAGTCCAATGGTCCTGGCTCACTTGAAGCACAAATTTTGAAGGAAAAAAAAAACATGAAATAACACAATAAACCAACTCCAAAAATTGCATGTACAGTTGACATTGAATTTTGATTGAGCAGTAAATTACTAAAGAGGGCGCACACTCATCAAGTGTGCAAGTATTTCGATCTTTCTGGGTGTATGGGGTGAGACAAATTGAAGAGTCTGGGACAAGTTTAAGGAAGAAAATATATATTTATTAGCCATCTTGGATGGTTGATAAATTGGTTATTTTCAAAGATTAATCTAATTCAGTTTAAAATTGTTGTTGTTCGAGTTGCATCAAATAGTTCCATTTTTAGCTTTTAATTGTTAGTTTTTGGATCCTTGTTCTAGTCCTTGTATTATTACTCTTGAATATTCTGACAGCTTTCCCTTGCAAGATTCTGTATGAATGCCATTTCTTTAACAAAAACTAAGATTACAAGAATTGCTTTGTTACGTATTTACACCATTTATTGAATTATTTAATAATTCAGGATTACAAAGTTCACCGAGATGAAATTCACACTAAGCTGGTCCAGATAATGAGGGAAAGGTTATTGGTACATCTTCGTGGCCTGCCTCAAATTGTTGAAAGTTGGAATAGACTCGAGGACGCTGACCCTCAGCCCAGTCAGTTTGCTCGATCCCTTACCAAGGTATCTATATGAATTCATCAATCAAACCAATCCATCAAAGTTTGCCTTTTCCTCCAGTTACTTTAGATGTTTGTCCTGTGTACCATGTCAAATCAAGGGATAAGTTCTTTCTTTTCAATATCGAGGTCCTTGTTTGCGCTTTGCATAATTGAACATTTCGAATGTACGGATATTCTAACAGCATAAGTCATCTCACAAATTTGATTAGAAATTAGAATCGTCTTTGTATTTTGTTGTACTTTTTGCCTTGTTTCTCTACATATTTCCAATTGACTTGGGTTGAAATCACTGCTATCCAGGAAGTTGGGTACCTTCAGCGTGTCTTATCTCGAACCCTACATGAGGCTGATGTTCAGGCAATATTTAGGTGAGTCATACTATAAAAAAATCATTGCTAAATTTTAATCCAGACCTTCTACTCTTAGTATGTTGAGAACTGTTGGTCTCTGATTTTGTTTTCACAGATAAAATATTTCACAGTGAATATATTTTTCAAACATGGAGAACAAATTAAAATCTCTCTGGAGTGTCTTTGATTACTACCAAAGATACACATAATGGTTCCTTTTAGTATATGAGTTCTGAAGCAGATCAATAACGAGATACATATGTTGGTTCCTGTAGTAGATATGTTAAGCAAACAAATTGTTTAATAGGGCCTTTCCTTTTGTTTTTTGTTTTTTTTTAGGAAAAAAATTAGACTATTGCTAAATTTATAGCTATTTGTAAATAAAAAAACATGTTTCCCATTCTACTACTTGGAAGTTAATAATTTACTTTGGTGCAACCTTCAGGCAAGTGGTCAAAATCTTCCATTTACAAATTTCTGAAGCATTTTCACGGTTAGACATAAGCACCCCTCAAGCAAAGGATAGGTAATGCCCATTTGTCCTTCAGAAACGGAGGACATTATCACCTATTTAAGTTATAACCCGAACCATTATCACAATATGCTCCTTGTTCTGACACCCTCTTTCTATTGCATACCAGGCTGCTTCGGGATGTTAAACACATTCTTGGCTGCATAAGATCTTTGCCTTGTGATGATTCAAGTAAACCTGGCATCCCAAACTGGGGGCAACTTGATGAATTCTTGGATCAAAGATTTGGATCTGAAGCTGGATAATGATGTGAATGTGTATTGGCCATTGTTTGCTTTTTTGACTAAGGGTGTTATATTTGAGGAGTAAATAACAGGATATCAGAAGTCAATTTTCAACCCATGTCATCTCCCTTGTACAACTAAAATATCAAGGTATGATACAAAAAAAGTCCTTATCCTAAATAATTTTGATGGATCTTAGTTGGTAGGGTAAAGGTTTAAGCACTTTTGAAATAAAATCGAAGTTAGCATACCCATAAAATTGATGAGCACTTTTTAGTTTCCATTTCTAGACCTCTAGCGGTAGTGTAAGAAAACTGGTATTTTTATATTTGCTTAATTTATGAGCACTTTTGTTTTCATTGCTCGTACCATATGAGGAGCTGCATTGGCCTCCAAAACTCAATTCATATGTGGCTCTCTCTTGCATATTACACAGCAATTAAATGTTTAGTTCCTACAACTAATCTGAACTACGTAAAGTTCTGTAGGGCTTTAACTTTCCCTTTTCTAATCTGACGTATATGGTGCTTAAAAATTAGTCATGTCTATTGGATTTTCATTCTTGTGTAGTGAACCTTTTCATTATTGCGTACATTGTTCACTTCATACTCAACCCCAAATCAGGACTACGTGAACTTTATTTATCAAATGAGATTGTATCACTTGGTTTCACTGCATCTAAATCACCAGTACATTGACTTGATTTTATTTGCAATATCATCTGAGCGATTTCTGTTGTGTACTAACCATCGGGAAACTTGCAGGTTTTCCAATGCTCATGGACAGGTATAAAGTAACGTTTCGGATTCAGATATTTCAACGAAGTTTTCCCTTGCCCTTTTTGCTGAAACACATAACATATTATTTGTATTGGCTAGGCCAACGTTTTTTGCTGCCCTGATTGTAGTTATGTTTAGAGAAAGAACAGATCATCAATTGGTTTACTTGAGAAGCTTCAACCAGAATAGATTTTAGTTCCTTTCGTTTCTTCCCCCCTCCAATTTCAATTGGCTTCCGTACAGTTATGCATGTTTGTATTTTGTAGAGCAAATTTTCTCTTCATTGGCTATAAATAATTTTGCTTACTGCTAGTTATAGCATTTCTTGTCCGATGCAATTTTTTTTATTTTTCCAGTTTCAACTTGCACCCATTTTCCTGTTATGTATATAATTTCTGAATATATTATATGTTTTCTTTCTGACTAGACCTTTAAGAATTATACTTGGAAGATTTCCCCTTCCTTTTTCTTTTCTTTTTTTTTTTTTTTTTTTTTTTTTTGTTAAAAGATAGTAATTTTGTTAATACTTCGGTTCCTTAAACAGAGGGTAGAAACTCATAATTCAACCTCGGTGTTCAAAAACTATGTTAAAATATGGGTTGGGCGATGTGCATGAAAAATAAATTCTCTTTGCACTGTTGATATTATGAAATAAGAAGTGGCACAGAAAAAGTTGACATCGACTGTATTTCTTATTGACACTTCAATTTTCAGGCTTTATATAATAATTCTCTCTACAATGGAAAAATCAATGAACTCTTATGCTCCCAAATTTAAAACAGATGTCAACATATGGACGTTGCCAACTTAAAACTGCATAAGAGGAACGTATAAAAAAGAGAGAATTGATCTTTAATTTGGCACACGTTAATTACTGATATAAAATTATGCTGGAAATGTATGGAAAAAGTAATATTGTAATAGTATTATTGAGAATAAATATGACTATAGCTCACATGCCAGCTTATTATGACTTGGACCAAAAAGTTGAAGGTTTGTATTCCTACCTCTACACAAACGATTTGACTGATGTAATAGTATTATTTATTGCAATTTAATTTTCACTCGGTTGTAGTTAAAAAAAAAATGGAATTGAGACATTGAAGATAGAAGGTTTGTTTGAATGAAGAGGTAATTAAAAATGTTGAAGCAGAGAGAGACTAATGGTTTGAATGTGAGTGGGCGTTCATATTTGAAAATGGGGATTGATGAGGTTGAAGACTTGAAGTGGTAGTTGTATTGTAGGGTGTAATTTAGGAAGTAAAAATAGAGTGCATGTGAATTTCAAAACTGGGGGAGGCTTTGAACTTTGACGTTGACGTTAAACTGTCTTCTTTCCTTTTTTAGAAACCTGCTACTCTTATATTCTTAATATTCTCTCTGTTTCTCTATTCGCTGCCACCTCTCACCTAATCATTCCTTCCCTTCCCTTCTCTCTCCTCTCCTTCATATAATTATTAAATTTACAATGTTCGTTACTTATTACAAATGTTAAACCCTATATATATCAAACAAACACATGCTCTTCTTTATAAATTATATCAATAAAAGAAAAAAAAACTACTACATAAAATGAATTTTAAGCCTCTATTTCTGTCTGATTATGCATCACACTGTTTTCTTTAAAAGCAACGAGTTTAGAGATATATAGTAAAAATATGGTGAAAAAAAACCTTAGCTTTTATATGTTTAGATACTGAAAAAGTTGCAAACTCTAAACAACTTCTTAATTAAATTTGTGAAACTTCGTCATTCATTCCCATTATTAAAAGTAAAGCCCTTTAAAATTTCTTAATCTTAATTAAAGTACTTGTGAAACTTCGTAGTTCATTCTAGTTATTAAGACATTATATTTTGACCAAAAAATTAAAGATTTTTACTTTTTTATATTGTTGAATGTTGAATTCAAAATAATAATAATAATAAATAACGTAAACGCGTAAATATATATATATAAAATAATGTGTGCGGGATAATTAGAGGTGTGGGTGGCGAATTAATGAGGTGCAAGGCAAAGGGAAGAGAAATTGCTAAAAAGGGAAGGAAGTGCTTTTAGGGTGTAATAATGGGAGTTTCCCAATTTGGCAAATTCCATAAAGCACAGCAGAGAGTGGTTAAGTGTCACAATTTCACTCCCTACTTTTCTTACTTTTTCTGCCACTCATTCCAATTATATTATTTTATTTTCAAAGAAAAAAAAAAAACCTCTTAATTTAATATATATATATATATATATATATATATATATATATATTATTCTTTCTCACACAGTCACAGTCAGGCATATCCAAATTACATTGTGTTTTGTATGTTTGGAGTAATATTGTTGGAAAAGGAAGGGCAATTGAGGAAATTTAGCAAATAATGAAATGAATAGTTGGTGGCTGAAGGAAGATGATAATAAAATCAATTTAATTAGCTAGCTCATGCAGCATCAGTATAATTAGCAGCTATATATATACACATTTAAAACGCCTAGAGATCAGAATATCAGATCATTGTTCCTCAAAGCAGCAAGCGCTAAGCTAAGCTAAGCTAAGAGGTATAAACAAAAACAAAAATCCATGATTCAAAATTAGGGCATACAAAAAAACAAAACTTTTTCAATATAATCCCTTCTTATCTTATTAATTACTCCTTCTTCCTCCCCATAACCAAAAATTCTCTCTCTTTTCTTCCTCCACATACATCATAAAATCACTACGCCCCTCTCTCTCCCTCTCTCTCTCTCTCTCTCTCTCTCTCTCTATATATATATATATATATACATGTGTTGAAATTAGGAAGTTTATTTGGTCTCTCCTTCCATTTCCCAGGAAACAATTTGAAGCATTATTTATTAGAGCTAATTGCTGCGTGTGCGTGTGGTTTAATTTTGCCCGCCACAGAGAAATTAGAGAAAGAGAACCGCAATGGGAAGAGGAAAAATCGCAATCAGGAGGATCGAAAATCGGACGACAAGGCAAGTTACGTTCTCGAAGCGGCGTGCTGGCCTCTTCAAGAAGACTCACGAACTCTCCGTTCTCTGTGACGCTCAGATCGCCCTCATCGTCTTCTCCAGCAACGGCAAGCTCTTTGAATACTGCAGCCAACCAAGTTGGTCAGTCCACTTTAATTATTTTCCTAATTATTATAAATTGATTATATTAATTATTGTGATCATGATTTGTGTGTGTACGTAC
This sequence comes from Luffa acutangula, assembly GCA_036850905.1. NCBI lineage: Eukaryota > Viridiplantae > Streptophyta > Magnoliopsida > Cucurbitales > Cucurbitaceae > Luffa > Luffa acutangula. Next base: position 63,792,130 of record CM072087.1, on the reverse strand, counting down.
TCGTAGTATGGATCAAATAATCAGGAGGTACCAGATTGCAATGGGGAGCCGAATTCCGGATCAGCACAATATGAATATGAATATGAATATGAATATGAACGACCCGGTGGAGTTGGAGACGCGACTCCGGAATATGAGAAGAGACACCGACGAGCTGCAGCTCAGCCTGCAACGCTACACCGCAGAGGATCTCAGCACTTTCCAGCTTCGCGATCTCGACGAAATCGAGAACCGTCTTCAAAACTCCCTCAACAGAGTTCGTGCTCGAAAGGCACGCTCGCGCTCTCACCTAATTCATAACTCGATCATTACATTTTAATTCATTATATTATATATATCATTTTTTTTTTTTAATAATTAATAGTATTATTGCAGTCTGAGCTCTTACAGCAGCAAGTGGACAATCTGCGAAGAAAGGTTGCTTCTAATTAATTAATTAATTATCATCTCTCTCTACCTACCTATTTTATTTTTCTGTCTCATAATCAAAATATTTGCATGATGGTCGTTGTTGGTTGGTGTAGGAGAAAATGCTGGAGGATGAAAATGAACAGATTTATCATCTGGTAATTAATATATATATATAAGTAATTTTTTTTTTTGGTATAATAATAATGATAATTATATGAAGAAGAATAATTAATTAAAGAAAAGAAGCGTGTGTGCGTGTAGATAAAAGAGCAGCAGATAGCGATGGAGGAGCAGCAGGTGGCGGCGGCGATGATGCAGAAAAGAAGAAGCGACGAGGAGGAATTAGAGAGAAGGACGAGGAATAATAATAATGAAGATGAGGATGAGCAGCAACAACAACAACAACAAGAGGTTGTAAATATGGAATTATCTCAGGATCATGATGATCCTTTCGGGTTCAGTAGTAATATTCATCCACACCTTCAGCTACAGCTTCAACACCATGATCACGAGCCCAACAGCGTCCTCCAGCTGGCCCCACTACTGCCGCCTCCGCCGCCGCCCTTCCTCCACTACCGCCTTCAGCCCTTTCAACCCAATCTCCAGGACATCAACCTCCATTCCTCCGCTTACGGTACCCAGCTTCAATTATTACTTTCAACTCAACAACCTAACCTTTCATTATTAATTTCTAAATTATTACGATGAATCATGCAGAGTAGGAGTCATGGGTAAAGAAAGACAAGGGTGTTTCTGTGGACGAAATTCTTGCTGGTGAAGACTGGAGATTCATCACTACAACAGTTAAGCTGCAATTTTAAAATCAATTTCACATCACATATATATTTTTATATTTTTATATTTTATATTATTATTATACAGTTTCTTTCATATATGTGACGACCAAAACTACTTGATTAATTAAATGTGAGATCAGCGAGTGTTTCTTTTTCTGCTGCTACTGAATATATATATATATATATGACTTTGTTAATTTCTTTTCATCACCATATGTTATATCATCAATTTAATTAATTGCTTTCATTCTTTTTTATTGCTTACTTATTACAATTACCCAACAGAGAGCTACACGGATATTTTAGTTAAACCACCAGATTAATTAACAAAATCCTGCCCTTGTGTTAATTATTTGTTCTTCCTTACTTAATTAGCATATGCTTGTCATAGGGGAGGCGAATACCACAGGTATAACCAAATTCTTTTTCAATTAACAAAAATTGTCTTCATTTGAAGACACAACACATGTTAGGCTGAAACAATATCCAACCCATTTCAGCACATCTTAATTAGTAAAAATATAATGTTTTTTTTTTTTTTATTAAGATTTGAGGTTCTTCAAGTCTTTCACTTCTTTCTTTGTTATTATTTTTTTTATATATATAGTTCGTTTCCAATAACTTTTTAATACAGATTTAAGAGATCCTTATTTTAATATAAAATTGTCAATCACATCATTTCAATCGCTCAAATAATTTTAAGATTACCAAACAAATTAAGAATTTCAACAAAATCCTGATTTAAGCTAAGCCAAACGAATATCTTCTCAACAATCAAAACTCAATTAAACTAATTACAACACTCAAACTCTTAATTTATTACGATAATAGATCATTCGTCATGTGTTTTCTTAGGTCATCACTCTCAGTAGAAACATAATAAAAACTCTTTACTCTACAACAAAATACAATTTTTGGAAAAAAAAAAAAAAAATGTGGTGACGTTATGTCATGTGTGTATTAAAAAACAAAAAGAAAAAAGAAAAAAAATCTTTATTTTTCGTTATTTTATTTATTATTTATTTATTTAGCCATTCTCTTATTGTTCGTTGGCGCCTCAATTGATCCGCGATCAATCCATCGCAGCTTTTGCAAAAGTAGTTAATTGGAAGGCGAGTCGACTTGTCTTTAACCTCGTTTCTCATTTCATTCGTTTTCCGATTGGTCATTGGGAACAAAAATTCATCCGCTTCACAATTCTAGTTTTCACATTTAATCGTCCAAATCCGCTCATGCGAGAGAAATCGCGTTTCTTTCTAGTTCATCTGCACTTTTTTTTGGTGATTCCATGTTATCTGTACTGTATGTATACGATCGCCTGCTTTCTCGACGATGCTCTGTTTGCTTTGACGGAAAATGCCCCAGCCAGTTCGCCATGAGAGCTTTGCAGATCATAATGAATATGCTCATCTGTTTTTTTTTTTCCTCAATTAATCAACAACTTTTACGTAGACCCTTCCATTTTCAGAAGCCCGTTTTTATTATCCCGGATGGGTACAACCTGGCGTTTCAATCAATGCACTGCAGCAGCTTTTTTTATTTCGGGAAGGTGAAATTTCTGTTTCAACATAATTACTTTACCTCATTGTAATTGGGTATACGAACGAAAATATTTTTGTTTCCAATTTCAGATTTTATGTAATTGTGATTTTCTGAGGTTTCATTGGAATGCCGTCTTATAGAGGACATGGAATCTTGATTGGCATCGATAATTTTCCAACTCTATATGCTACCTAGATGGTATTAGGGCTGCAAATTTTTCTCTCCAACGCGTTTCGTTTTCAGTTTGATGAATTCTAAGTTCAGATATCATTTGATACATTGTTAACTGTGAAGATGAACGAAATATTGTACCACCATAGCATGCTGCACCACGCTAGAGGCTCACTTTCACAAATTTAATCACAGTTTGTATTTTCTATTGTTCATTACAATGTTTGATGATGGTCCGATTTTCTTTTCAGATTTATAATGCGATTATTTCATTGGACTATATTTAAACTAAAGTGTTTTATTCTTGTGCAATTACTGAGGATTTCTAACTAATATTGTTGTGCGCAATTTGTTTTACTCTTTACGACCAATTCTTCTATTTTAATGAAGAATGATTCGACCTTTCTTTATTACATAGAGATTAGGGACAACATCCACATGGATATTGGAACTCTCCCTTGGGCTGCGGTAAGTAATACTAATCTCTTTACATTTTCCCCTGCACTTCTCAGTGCACTTTATCTTCCTTTGTTCCTTGATTCCGGATGTTTTTAAAGCCATTAGAAGCATTCGTGTATTCTATCTCTCGGATGTTTTAATCGGACTAAGTAAAATTTAACTCCTTGAGGGGTTAATTTTAGCTGCCTTACATCTTGAATCTCCCGATGCAGAGAGGGTGTCTGCAACATAGCCTTTGCTTCCTTTTTTTTTTTTCTTCTTTTTTTCGGATGAAGATCTATTGCTTCAGCCCATAGATACCACTACTATTAGCACAGGTTTAGCAATATTGAGAAATGGAGAGTCACGAGAGGAATAGTGCAGCACAAGATGATGATGCAGAACTATAATGTGTTGGTGACATGAAGATGTAATCAGTTAAAACTCAAATTTCCATGAGATTGACAAAAGCAAGGTGTCTGATCTGGAGGCTATATTTTATTTCTTTTGCAACATTCTGTTGAGAGGTCATTTTGGGTCTTTTTCATATATTGCAGATTGAGAATAAAAAGAAGGCTACTTGTCTCCCATTCATCAGGCTCGTAAGAAGGTGAGAATGGCTTCAATGATTGAGTAACAATGGTAGAAATTTGAGAACGTATGTTGGTCAATACTTTGGTATATATGACTTGATTTAGTTTGGGATATGTACTTTAAATTTTTGTAGTATGCAAGTGTATGGGAACAGATCATGACTTTAGAGGTATTCAATACCGGCAATCTTTTAGTTGATGGGTTTTTAACGATCTGATGTGAGATGTGAGATGTGGGCAGTGCAGTATAGATTGCTTTTGGATGTCTTGTGGGCTTCAAATATGGATTTTCTTTTCTATGTTATTATATATATAATAAATATAATTTTGTCCCTTAAAATCAAGCCCAGTAATTTCTAATTTTCCCTCTTTTGGAGGATCTGCGAGTTTTTTCTCCCCTTGTGTGTTTTAATGTACTCGTGCTATTTTGTTTTTTTTCATTGAAACTAAATAACTTTCCACTTTTTTGGAACATTGTTCCCTCTCTATCATATCTTCCCCCCTTGTTTTAAAATAGAAAAGCCTGTTTTTTATCCGAAGAGGAGCTTGTGCTTCTTGAAAAACGAAAAAGAAAAGGAAAAGATAAGTAAGAAAAGGCTAGAGATGTAGATTGATTGATTTAATGCTGTCGCTAAATTTGAAAACTCATTCTTGTTTTATGTTTCTGTTGAAGCCACTTTGAACTCCTGTCTGTTTTTGCTCACCTTTTAGGACTCCTAAAAATGTAAAAGAGTTACTGATTTAATCTCTTCTTTAATCTATCCTTCTAAACTTGAAGGCATATGGCCTACAAAGAACCTAAAGGACAAACCAGTTCATAGAATCCTGGAAATAAGGTAACAAATACATATTGTCCAGGCCATAACTTGTTTTTGTAAGCTCGAATATTGAGGAGTCGCTCAACTTGGAAGATGGTTGATTTCGCTAATGTTGAGGGAACTCCACTTCAAAATATGAACCATGAAATGGCACATGTGCAAGTTCAAGTACTGAAGGTGCACGTGTGTTTGACTGGTCCACTTATTGCACGGAACGGACTCACGGAGATAACACTGAATTGTATTATTGTCTTTGGTGAACTTGACTAGTGACGTAATATATATATTTATATATATATATATGTAATATTTTGGAGATAGAGTAGTAACACGATCTTGCAGCTCATGTTCTACTCAGAGATTAGAAGTTTAAGTAATTCCCAAATTTTAATAATTTGAAATTAAATCCCATCCTTGCCCTGAGTGTTTATAATCCCATAACTTTTATATTCATTAAAGTTGTTAATCTTTTGGTGGGGATAGAGAGTCAGTCAATCGGTTGTATTTATGAATATTTGAAATTTATTCCCTTTGACTCTTAGAGCCCAACCATCCTTTTCAGAACACCTATCTAATGGGATTTTTCTTTTCAGATGAAAATTTTTCAGGCCTGAATTAAGGACCTTCATATGCCATTTCCAACTGGTCAAGCTGGTGATGTGCAAATTGATTTTTTGAAGTAAATGTGAAGTTCAGATGAATTCTCAGTGCCATTAATATGAGGGTCGTTGAGACATGTACGTTTCTTCTTTATTTCTTAGTTTATTGTTTTTTATTCACAAATCTGACCTGCCAGCTTTTGCAATCTTCAACTTTTCCATCTTCTTACTCAGGCACGTAGTAAGTCAAAGTGATGGTGAATAGAGGTTCAATTTCGGCATATAGACTCCCTTACTTCCATTGTTCCATATTCTTATCTGGACCTGAAATTCATGTTTTAAGTCATAGTTCCAGTCTTATGTAAATAGCTAGTATACTAATTCTCTTCTGTTACTGTTATTATTATTATTATTATTATATTATTATTAATTTATGTAAATAGTAACTCTCTTATGTTTTAGTTTTCTCTGTAATTTGTTTGAAAATTTTCTTTTAGCAATATGATAACTTGATTAACATGTATAGAACTATAGTCTCAGAATTATGGATATTATAGGATTCGAATTCTTCTTGTAGCCTTTTAGGTTGTCGTCGCTTATTGATTGAGCACTCATTTATTGGCCAAATATTTGTCGTTTTGTGCTACAGACATATGATGACTGTATGGAGGGCCATTTTCATAGTAGCGTGAAGACATCAGAATAGTAAGTGCGACTTTGATTAGAATTATTTCATGAGAAAATATAAACCGACCTACTGCATATATGATTTCTACATTGCTTTTGCTAGATTTAATGACAAGAGAAACATCAATCTTTTAGCATAATCAAGATAAGACAAGACGACTAATACTTTCACATCCGTTCATGTTTTTATGATGTGGTAATTATTAAAATTTTCCTGTGTTTAGAGTTGGCACAGAGGAATATAGTTTTTCTTAAACAATATATGTTGACCTGTCTCTTCTAGGCAAATATTTTGGCTATTGGCGATGATCACGAGTATCAAAAGTTTAGGTGTTAGAATGCGTGTTTTGTCTTGCAACACTTTAGTCTTTGCTAAAAATCTAAAAATCTTCTATGGTTTAATCCAAATTACTATTAGAGGCATCATTTCTCGTAATAAAATATCAGGTTTACAAAAGAATCTGAAGTTGCATTCATGAATGATGGTTTTAGACTTCTTAAAACAGTTTGGAAAACTGATTTCTATTTCCAGTTTCTCCGTGACATATTTAAGTCATTCAACATATCCCTGTCAACAATGTAGGTTTGACTTACGTATTTCTCCTTGAGCTCCACCCTTTGACAGCCCTACGATGATGGTTTGTGTTAGGGGTAGGATTAGCAGGCCCATAGGGTCATCGAACCGCATAGGCTCTCATTGAGGTAAAGGCTTGGGGCCTTGAAAGCAATGTAAACCTACCGAGCTCGATCCTGAACAAGTCGAGATGCCAATAGCCACCGATGGAATCTCTGTTGACATGTGGGTACTGATTTGTCAAGAGACCATGAGAAACTCTATAAATACCAGAAGTCATTCTATTATCAAGGTAAACAATATCATCCTAGCTCAGTTCAATACCACTTCGGTACAATCACCAACTTAAGCATTGGAGCAGGTTAGTATCTTCCTTGCAGATCATCCTAACGCCTCAACTGTGGGTTTACATGGACCTGCGACCATATTCTTGCATCCATCGTTTGAATTTAAATCCCATGTCTATAACTTTGTTAGATTTGTTACCCCATACTGTTATTTTATTTATTTACTAATTTATTTGCTTAGTATAAGCTAGTTTTTAGTTTTTTTCGTGATAACAGGGTTAGGCGTAGGTCTACTGAATTTGTTCTTGCTCTAGCACATTTATCCATATATCTTCCTCGTTTATGAGGATTTTTCTGGTACGATAATATTTATATGCTAATAGTTACAGAGAGTCAAATTTATAAGTTGAATTAGGTCCAGAGATGAGTTGTACCTAACCTAATGATTTGAATTATGACTTTGGCCGAAATAACCCCACCCAACCGGAGCACACAAGATGATGATTTTATTTGAAGTCAAACTAACCGTAAGAGTTGATGAACCAACCTGACTTTCTTGACTCTGGCCCAAAACAATTGTGAAGTTGTATTTTTTAGGATGCATTATGCTCTCAGTTGTGGCGAAAATGAAGAGATATAGCACATATACAAACTGAGAAGCTCTTACTTCCACATGTCAACTCAGGTCTTGTCGCAGCGCAGGAAAGCCCAGTAAGTTTTGATGTTTCCAATTTCCACAACTTTTGAATTAATAATCTACTTGTGTGATGTGAAAAAAGAAAAAATGCTGAGGTTGTTGCAGGTATTGGTAATACTGTGGTGTACTTGGACAGGGCTGATGAGCCATAGCGTATGAATTCCAAATAGCATTGCATCGGTACAACACAAGAAATACCAATATCAATTTAAAACAGTTCTATCAGCCGTCAGGTCAAGTACAGCCCAATAACGCCCCCTGGCCCCTTCCACTTAATTCATCCAAAAATTTTTCAAAAATCTCAATCACTGATTCTCTCTGCTTTTTCCCCAGCCATCATCAATATGTTTAGGCCCAATTTCAACATCCCAAAATTTACAGTAATTACTAAATGAAATTCAACATATTTGTGTGGTAGTTGACTGTATATGATTTAATGTATTATTGAATAGAACTGTTTTGTTTTTTTAATTGAATATAACTATTGTATTTGTAAAAGTTAAAATAGGTGTCTTTTGTGGAGATTTATAATTGAATGTGTTCAATCTAACTTCATTTAAGAGTCAGAGAAGAAAGATTTTCAAGACAATGGAGCATCCCAACGTGATTTGAGGCAAATAAAAATGCTTTTTAGAGACTCTGATAACTATAATTGAGATAGGTTGTTTCACAATTGTGATAGTATACATCACAACATATAATGAATAGTACGGCAAATAGTAGGATGCATATATAATGGTGCATATTAATATTTGCAACACAAACAATTACACAAGTTTGATAAACAATAACTATTCATCTTTTCAAATTTTTTTATAACGAAATTCCAGTAGGAAACAATATAATTGTTGACAATACCTAGTTCTTGGAGTTTTATGCCTGATTTGAGAGGTTAGAGAAGTCAAAGAGAATATGTTTGGTTTTTATAAAAATGAGACATATTCTTGAAAAGGTGTGCATGTATGTATGCATATATATATTTAAAGTGTTGTAATATATGTTATAGACAAGACAGTGAACTTTTCAAAGAAAAAGAAAAATAAATTATAGACAGTGGAAATATTGCAGCCCACTTAATGATTTTTTTTTTTTTTTTTGATAAATTGTTTTATGAAATTTCTATACTTGTTTGTTTGTTTGATTTTTCCTCTTTATTGCTGACAGTTTAATTTTTAATGTATTTTTCTCCTTGCCCAGATAATACCAAAAAATTCGCTTATTAGCGTAAAATACATGTTTGTTATTTGAAATTTGAAATTATTTGTTTTTAGTTCTTGAGTTTTCAAAACTAATACTCTTGGATCTTGAAATCTGACTTTAGCTTTTATTTGGTATTCGAGATTTTGAAAGTAACATGTACGGGCATTACAATTTGAATTTAATTTCAAATTGGTCCCATAAGTTTACAATTAGTTTTTAAATAGTCCATAAGCAAAGTTGATCTAATGAATCGATGATATGATGATAGTTAACCTATGTTCACTAGACTTTGTTGATACGTGTCTTTTAAACAAGCTAGATTTTTAAACTTTTTTTTTTTTTAAAATACTTGGGAACCAATTAGAAAACTAATTTCAAGTTTTAGAGACCATTTAGAAAGAAAATTCAAATCTCAAGGATCAAACATGTGACTCTTGAAACATTGAAAACCAAATGAAAACTCCATTAAAAAACACAAAATAAAAACAAAATTCAAATCTCAAGAATCAAAAGTGTTGGTTTTGAAAACTTAAAGATCAAAGTTCAGTTTTTATGAACCAAAAGTATATTTTACCTTATTTACTCATCTAGATTTTATAATATCAGATTTTGAGAGGACGACCATGGACAAAACATATGGGGGCAAGGGTGCAATAACAAAGTTAGTAGGAATAGGACTAGCCTAACTAAAATATATTAATTATTACTTAAATCAATAGACATCACTTAATTATATTATTTTTTAGTTAAATAACATTAGAACTTAGAAGTGAGTTTCAAACCTCTAACTTATTGTTCGATAGCAATGTCATGGTCATCACTTAATTATGTTATTTTTTTATATAAAAATATGGTTAATTCGAATCTAAATTAGTAGATAAGATACTAATTATCATTTCAAAATTGATTGGATTTTCCAACCCTTATTTTTTGAACGAAAAAACAAACAGTTTGGATTTATTAAGAAACATTTTGTCAAATTTATCACATATGGGTTGGTCTGACGTAATTTGAGGCCTTAAAGCCCCAAGTGATTGACACATCTGGCTATACCTTAATATCAAGAGCAAGATATCTGGAGATTTTTCTTTTCCGAGATTTTAAAAAAGTTTTTTTTTTTTTTTTTTTTTTTTTGAAAATGAGATTTTAAAAAAGTTAAAATAACTGAAATGCTAATCCAGATTCCGTTGTTAAAAAACAAGGGCTAAAAATGTTCTCTTTCTTCAGTTAGAAGAGGAGGCAAAACAAACAGAAGGCAACTATATCTTCAAATTAAAAAAAAAAAAAAAGAAAAGAAAAGAAAACAACATAATTAATTTCCAATCTCATCTTTTCTTTAACATACAAAATTCCCCAATTTATGAAGATCGATCTTTCAGATGGTTATGGCGGCGAAATCCCCTCCCGCCGCTGCACACGTGATCATTCTTCCAATGTATTCTTCTTTCTTTTTGGAATTTTTCGAATGCTTTTGACGGCCGCCAATACTTGTATTATCATAATTGATAAGAACAAACAGGTGCGGCATCTGCTATTGTAATCGAGATGTAAAAATTGAGCGGAGGAAGAAGAAGAAGAAGAAGAAAAGTGTACGACATTAGAAAGCAGAGAAATTGAAGAAGATGAAAGTGAAGTACAGAGCATACCGAAAAAGCCAGAAAGCAATGGAAGTCGAAGAAGATGGAGGTGGAAAGAGAAGAGGTTGTTCTTCCGTTTGTTGGGGAAAGAGAGAGGATGAAGAGAGGAAAAAGGAAAAGGAAAGTGCGCAAACTGAAGGCTGAAGCGAAGTGCGTTAAGGCTCTATAGATGACACGTGGCGAGAATCCAGTGGTTTGGGATTCCTGGGAGGCTTCAACAGCAACAACAGCAACAACCCAAAACCCAACACCAACGTATACAACCCACAATCACAATGTCAATCTCTCTCTCTTCTGCCATGTCAGAGTGTAACCCCGTCCTATGACCCCGGCGAATCCGTATTTGTGTGCTTCTCTTTCTATAAACTCTCTCTCTCTCTATTTATTCATTTGTCTCCCACATCTGTCTCTTTCATTCTTCTCTCTCTCTCTCTCTCTTTCTCTCTCTCATCCCCAACTCTCCGAGCCCTAACTCTCGAACCTCCTTTTGCCCCTTTACTCTCCTCCCTCCCTCAATCACATACTATCATGCTCTGTTTTCGCTTTTGATCCACAGGTATGCCTTCTAAGCTTCTTAATTTTTCTGGGTTACTGTCTTTTTTCCTTTATTTACACATGTATTGCCCAATATGATTCGCTATTGGTGAAATCGTGCAATTTCAGCTTGCACCATGTCTGCTTTCTTACTACTTTGTATGGATGGAGTGTTTGATTCCTGTGATGTTTTGTTCATGAACTTTTGATTATTGTTCCAAGTTGATATTTTTGAAGGGTTGGCTAATTGGGTTTCTGACCATTGCATGATAATTAGTTACTGAATGGGGGTTTTGGGTTAAGTGTGTTAAATTTAGTGCATGCTTAGGTTGTTGAAATTTTATGATTTTTCAGTTTTATCATTGTAGATAGTCTGCATTTGCAGCATTGGGTGGTTTTGAGATTCTGGGCTCATGGTTTGCACTACTTGACTGTAACATGTATCAATGCAATAGTTGGACTAACTTCTGGGTGATCTGCATATTGGTTTTCTTCTCAAATTTTTAGTTTCTTTCATTTAATGCACTTATCGCTTATTAATGTTACAATGTATGTAGTTGATTTGTCCCTGGCGTTTCATTTTGTTAATTCGGTTTATTTTCTCTAAATTGTAAAAAGATAACATTTAATTGACTGCTTGCTTGCCTAGTCATGATGAAGAACCGTGTTAGCATGGCAATGGGAATTGCACTTGCTTAACATTTTTATTCCCAGGACACATACTTTTGCTTAGGGTACTCTGAATTATACAGTGTTAGTTCTTTCTTTAACTAGTATGTTGAGGCCTCTTTCCAAGTCTAGAGTTTTTAGAGTAAACTTCTCGCCAAAACTTTGATCCTATTTAAGTTTTTAGAGGTTTAGCTCTGTTGATGATTTGACTAAGCTTTTTCAAAGTATTAGTGGGTTTTTGGATAATAACATCCCTTTCTGCTTAGGGAGGAGAGGTTTCACTTTCATTGCGTATGTAAATAGCTTGGTTTATATGTTTTGGATCTTTTGAGGCAGAAATATTATTATGGTCAAAAGTTTGGTGGTCGACAAGAAGTTGTGGGAGTGGTGACTGTCTTTTATATTTAAGACCCAATTATTGGTCTTACTATACTACTATGAGTTGGCTTAGATGCATCGGGGCATGTGGGAAGAGTAGAGGGACTTTAGGATCCGATTTTAAATCCCATGGCGATCACATACCTAAGATAAAATCCCAAGTTTCGATGACCGAGTAGGATCAGAAATTTATCTCATGAGATTGGTTGAGTTATGTGTAAGCTAGTTTGGATATTCACATTATTTTAAAAATGAATTGGTCATACCAGTTGTGTGAAATTTTCTCCAACAGTGGTGGATAAAGTTTATAATAGGCCTGATGATGAGAGCAAAAGGTGCCTTTTTATGTGGTGTAGGCTAACTCTCGTCCCTTCAGTTTTGCGCAATTTACCTCTTTGCTTTACCTTTTTAAGGTAGCTCAAGGAATTGTAAGGAAATGGGGGAATTTCTTGCAAGAAGGTGAAGATGAAAGAACGAGGGATCATATAGTGAAACATAAAGGGGGGTTTTGGGATTGGTATTTCATAATGGAACATCTTTTTGAAAATGGTCATATTCTTTTTCTTATGAATTAGGCTGTCTTTGGATTTGATTGATTGGAGAAGGTATGGATTCACATAATTTGATGAATTAAAAACATGCTGGTATATCCTTTGTTTCTATTGAAATGAAAGTGTGCCTTAAAGATAAATGCAAAAAGGAACAATAACTTGGTCACTTGTTCATCAGTTTTTTCATAAAAGAAAGTGATATAATGTTAGTATCGGTAACTTACGGTGGATATTATTGCTATTGTTAAAAAATGGCCTTGGTGTAGGTTGAAGGTGCATTCTTATCCTGCCCAAAATTGTTTCTTGTTTCTTCAAGGAAAGCTTTTATTTTTCAAATGTATTAGTGAAGTGTAAGCGACTATGTTTTCTAGATGCTCTGCTCTGCTTGACTTTTATGTCAATTCATGATGTGGTACATGTATTCTTTTGAAGACTCAGGGTTAAGGCATGAAGGAGGATGAATCATCAAGTAGTAAAGTTATTAGCAGAAATTGGGTCATGAAACGCAAAAGGAGAAAGCTTCCTTCTGCTACTGATCTTCCCAGCAAAAGGGAAGACAGGTCACTTGCAATAGAATCCCCTAGAAGTATTTCTTTGGCTAAAGGGAAAGTGAAGAGTGAGGTACATCGTGACCAGTTTTCATCCAAGAAGAAAGGAAATGATGGGGTGAGTTTCTTTCTGTCTAATTAGAATAGGTTTCATTATTTTTTTGCTTGCAACTCCTTTTAGTTAAGGTAATGTTCTAGCATGCATCATAAATGGTTATCTTTAAATGATGATTACTGGGCGTACAAATTGTCTCCAGCTTTTTTAATACTCCTACCCTCGATAGAGTTTTCTTCATTGTGAATTATTTTATGCCATTCAATCTTTTTTCCTAGTATTTTATGGTAAAATGATAATATTAGGCAATAGATGTTCACTTGCCTCTCCAAGTTGAATATGCTTATTATTTGTTGATCCAGTATTTCTTTGAATGCGTGGTCTGTGATCTTGGTGGAAACTTGTTATGCTGTGACAGCTGTCCAAGGACCTACCACCTTCAGTGTCTTAATCCACCCCTTAAGGTTTGTTGATTCAATCTATAATTTGCTATTGGGACTGACATTTACTCTTACTGCTGCTGGCTATTCATTAAAAATAATTGTTTTGCCTAGATTTTCTAGTTTTTTTAATGGTTTGCAATGCTCTGTTCTAACTTTTGCATGAATCTGATATTTGTTGAAGCGGATTCCTATGGGTAAGTGGCATTGTCCAAGCTGCAATCAGAAGAATGATTTACCATTAGATACCACAAGCTATTTGGACACCATATCTAAGCGAGCAAGAACAAAAGTTAGTGCAAAATGTAAAAATGGAATAAAGTCTTCTGACACTGAGAAAGTGTCCCGGATATTTGGAAGCTCCATTCTTGCTAAGAAGAGATCTTCCAACAAGAGAAAATCAATCTTAGCTCATAAAGCAAAGACTTTTGGAAGGAAATCAGCCACCTCCAATATAGACGTGTCTTGTAATACCAAGCCAAGTCATCCATCAGATGTTAATACTGTTACTAGCATTTCTTCTCCTGTCAACATTGATGATGAAAAGCTATGCAATGTATCCCAATCAGACTCTCAAACAGAAGAAAAGTCGGTTCCTGCTGTTGCGGAGGTTTTATCTCATTCCAAAGCTGAAAAATTAGAGCCATGTGATGAGGTTCCTGATAAGAATCTTGATAAGCTTGAGAACAAGCTTGGAAATTCTTGTGAGGATGCATCTCCAAATAAGAACCTTGTTCTTGCAGTTAGCGCTGCAGGGAAGGAGACTAAAAAAAGGAAGAAGAAGATCAATAAAGATGTTGGTCAAAAGAAGCATAAGACTGGAAAGGCAACGTGTGCAGGTAGCACTTCAAAAAAACTTGGCTGCAAAGTAGATGCTCCCAGTCCTGGAAATAGTAAATCAGTACGGAAACATAAACATGTTGACCATGAGATACCTACTTCCTCTTCAAAGGAAGAGGTTGGGACTAAGAATTCAGATCTTGAGGAAAAAGATGAGGTACCTTCAATACTTCCATTGCTTCATTTGTGCTTCTTGGGATGTCTTATGCATGAATAATAAGTTTACTGGAGTTCGACATTTTTCTGTTTTCTCAGTTACCTACATCCTTGCTCTTCATTCCTTTTTATGTTGTGAACTGGTTGTTTTCTGTGTCAAATGCATATTTTTTCCTGTTAAATCCACTATATAGGATATTGATTCGACTGATTCACCCACGGCTTCATGTTGTTAAATCAACTTAACATTGGAAATTACATTTATTTAGAACTCAAGGATACAGAGGTACAACCTACCGAACAGAACTTTTTCAAGTAAGGTTGCATTAGAAATTACTTTTATTAATTCTCCTACTTTGTCAAATAACATTTACAGTGATGAATGTGATACTGGTTTCTCTCTGTGTGTGTGAGTGAGTGAGTGTGAGTTGCAGCGCCTCTTACTCCTGCTTGTTTCCTCAATATCAGTATGCTTAAAGAAAATCCAACTAATTTTACCTGGTTAATTTTGGTGTTTTTGTTTTTTGAAACAAGAACTTTTACATTGATGTAGAGAAAAGACCATACATAAGTATAAGACTCTCATTAGGAGTTTATGAGAAGCCCCCCCAATTTATTTAAAAAAGAATTATCAATCGAATACCAATATGACCAACGGAATTTAGCCAAATTCAAAACTTCCTCCCAACTCCACTCATTGCTCTTAAATAACCAGAAAAATAAAAGCTGATTTTTGTATTATTTTGCATATTTCTTTCCCTTTTTCTCGGGTAAGGTGGTGTTTTTTTAGTCCCCTATTAATATCAATTTAGATGACCTTGTTATTTGTAAGGCTTTGATTTCATATATACTTGGAGTTATCATGATATATTGGTTGCGTTGCATGGGAAAGGTGGTGAGAGAATACTCAAATTATTACTAATGTTTTAACCTCATGGATTGGCCTAGTTGTCAAGGACTCAAGGATGCAAACTATAGAGCTAGATACCCCTGATGTATGACTAGAATGCCTCTCCCCTTTTTTGTAAAAAGAAACCAACTTTCTTTAAGATAAACAAAGTACAGAAGATGTGGTCGTAAAAGGAAATCGGAGAATTTGATTCGAAAAAGACTATAACAAAATATAATTACAGAAAGAGGCTCCAATTGTCGAGGACAAAAAGTAATGGGTAGTTACAAAAGATCTTCAATGAGAGCACCCAACACCCCTTCACGCGGCCACGCCTTCAAAAGTTGTGGTATTTCTCTCAAGTCGCATATTTCAGATAATATCAAAGATTGTTGTCTACGAGCGATCATCCTCCGCTACAAAATGGAAAGTGGAGAAGCACCTTGTCTATCATACTCTAACAATAATTTCAAGAAGTTTGCTCTAACTTTTCATTCAAAAGTGTCATCTCCATAAAATATGATTTAGGTCTTTTGATGCCGGCTTTCACAAAATACACTGGGGCCTAAAACCAAAGACAAAGACTTTGGACAAAACTTGTTGTGTTAATCTTGCCCAAAGAAACCAAGAGAGAAGCACAATTTTTTTTTAGGGATGGGCCAAGGAATCAAATAGACAAAAGTTTTATTTTAGTTTTTTTATTTTTTTTATTTTTTTAAATAGTGATTGGTGAGTTGGATGGTGGTTTCGTTGGCTGAGGAGGTTGGGTATTTGGGGTTTGGTAATGAGGAAAGGAAATAACAATTTGATGAGAAAGTGGCTATGGAGACCTCTTTTTGAATCTGAGCAACTTTGCTATGGGCTGATTCAGAGAATTTATGGGAAGAAAGAGGGGGAGTAGTTCTGGGGGAAAGGAGGTTGAAGGAGGAAGATGTATTTGGGAACAGATGATGAAATTGAAGAAGCATGTTGTAAAATTTTCCTATGAAGGTTTGGTAATGGTGAGAAAACAAAATTTTGGGAGGATGTTTGGGTGGATGAAAGTCCGCATCCTAATTTTTATGGGGTGGTGGAAGGAAACTCAAACAGTTTCTGAAGTTCGGGATCCAAGAACTAGAAGCTGGAATATTGCAACTGGTAATTTGAAGAATAAGTTGAAATTGGGTGTTCCTTTTATCTTCTTCGTTCTTATGGTATCTTTTTATCATTGTACTTTGAGCATTAGTCTCTTTTCATTTCTTCAATGAAAAGTGTTTCCTTTTCTAAAAAAAAAAAAGAATAAGTTGAAATGTGAGCTTAAGGGGTTACTAGAGACAACAAAGATGTTTTGTTTAAATGACA
This sequence comes from Luffa acutangula, assembly GCA_036850905.1. Lineage (NCBI taxonomy): Eukaryota > Viridiplantae > Streptophyta > Magnoliopsida > Cucurbitales > Cucurbitaceae > Luffa > Luffa acutangula. The sequence continues at coordinate 63,775,278 of CM072087.1, read as the reverse complement.
TTGGTGATGTTAGGGTGTGGGTTTTAGAGTCTGAAGAGATGTTTTCAGTTAAATCTTTTGTCACAACTTGATCAAGGGTGGAAAAAATTATGATAGTCACTTGTGTTCAGATGTTAGTATGTGGATCTATGTTGTAAAGTCTTTTTAATGGAAAAATTGGCTGGATATGGATAATAGAGTGGTCCTAAGGAATGGGCGGAGGTGCTTTACCGATCTAACTTTAGTTGTTCTCCTTGGGTTTCTTTAGAGAGAGTTTGTGGGTGGTTTAAATATTATTAGTAGTTGGATTGTTTCTTTTCTAATGGCAGTAGGGTGAGTGACTTATAATTTGGTTTATGGTATGGTTGTTGTGAGAGTTGTTTTTTGCTTTATTTTTCAGTAGAAACTTTCTAAAATTTTGTACTCCATCGGCAAGACTTTTGATGAATGGCCAACCATTATTTGCAGCACAAATCTCCCCTACTTTGATGTTCACTCACGATTTCGGCTGTTCTTTTGCTTGCTGGGTCTTTTTAATAAAGTCTAGTTTAATAAATTCTCTCCTGTCATTGAAGGGTTTCATGTTAGAAGGGATAATTTGCCTCTCTCTCATCGTTCGCTGACGATGCAATCTCTTTCTGTTTTGGTAATGAGGACTCCTCAATAAACCCAAACAATTTTCTGGCTTTCTTTGAGGCCATGTCAGGGCGAAAGATTACAGAGGTAAGTACAGTTAAGTTGAATAGATGGGCTACTTTTGTTGGGTGTGAGGTTAGGTCATTTCCTTTGTCTTATTTAGGTCTCCCATCCGGCCATAACCCTATAAATAGTTTGTTCTGGGATTTAGTTGTAAGATTCAAAGGAGGCTTTTGTCTTAGAAGAAGAGTTCCTTTTTGAAAAGGGGCTGACTTACTCTCATTTAGTTTATGTTGAGGCATCCTAAGCTATTACGTGTCCTTTTTAGGATCCTTGTATATGTGAGTAATTCCTTGGAAAAGCTAATAAGGGATTTCCTTTGAGAGGGAAGTGAGAAAGGGAGGGGGTCACATTTAGTGGGAGATAGTGACAAAACCAGTTGATGAGGGGTTTGGATATAGAGAATTTAAGGGCTGTAACAGTACGTTATTGGCTAAATGGCTTTGGCGTTTCCATCTTGAGTCTAATTCCCTCTAGGAGAAGGTTCTTGTGAGCAAAATATGGATCACTTCCTTTCAAATAGATTTGAGGAGGGGCTAAAGGCACATCCAGAAATCCTTGGAAAGACATAGCGGAGTGGCTTCCCCCTTTTTTTCCCTCAATTTGTCTAGTGTTTGGTGGGTGGGATAGATATTTTTTTCTGGGAGGATAAATGGTTCGGGGATAGACCCCTCTGCTCTTGTTTCCCTCGTTTGTATCACTTATCCTCAATGAGGAACCACTCGGTGGTGGATGTGTTGTCTAACAGTTTGGTCTTTTCTGCACCCATGTGGGGCTTCCCGGGCTTTGACTGATAGGGAGACGTCGGATGTTGTTGCCCATCTCTCATTGATGGGGGATTTTTGTTGTAGTTCAGGAAGAAGGTATGTTTGTCTTTGGAATCCTTGTCCTTTCAAAGGCTTTTCTTGTAAATCCTTCTTTCTTTGCTTAGTCAATCCCTCTACCACGAGTGGTGTCTTTTCCTCGTTGTGGACTGTGAAAGTTCCAAATAAGGTTTAAGTTTTTTTGTGTGGCGCAGGTTCTTCATAAAAGGGTTAATACTTTGGATTGGGTTTTGAGGAAGGTGCCCAATTTGATTGGGCCTATGTTGCATTCTTGATCATATCCTCGGGAGCTATGATTTAGCTCATGGCCTCATGCTGTTTGGAGCAGTTTTTTCGAGGAGTTTGGTTTGAGTTTAGTTAGACATAGGAGTTGCAGAGAGATGGTCAAGCAGTTCCTTCCCCGCTCTCCTTTTTTAGTTTGCCTCCTTTATTTGTTTTTTACATGTCCTTGTATTCTTTCACTTTTTCTAACTCCACCCAACTCCTTGAAAGTTCGGTTATTCATTAAAAAAAAATCTCTCCTGTCACAAGCATTATTTGCTTTTGGAGTGTAATCTTTCTGATGATTGGAGAGTTTGGCATATTGATCTATCCAGCCATTTTTTATCATATGTCTTGGAGTCCATTCTAAAATTCAAGTTCTAATTCGGCTCTTGGATTTAGGAAGTTTAAAACTTGTGACATTTTTTACGAAGGTGGCCACATAATTCTGTCATTCTGTGTATTTATTTGGGTGTGTTGACAGACCATTTGTTGATATTTTGTAGCTTTGCGAGTAAGCTTGGTTGGATCTTTTATATTTGTTTTATCTTTGCTGGAGATTTGCCAAGGTTCCTTTATTAATCTATGAGTTGGTAATTTTGGTGTAAGGGTGCCTAAGAAGAGAAGAATTTCTGCTGAAAATTTGCAGCTTCAACAATTTATTGGAATTGAGATTTTCCAATAATATTGGTTGGAAAGAAATGAAAGAATATTTTAGGATAAAGTTGAAGATGTTGAAGAAATATATTAGCAATGGTTTCCAGTTTCTATATCATGTAATTGCCTCTGTCTGTGCTTTTATGAGCCTTATGGAAATTATTTCATTTGTTGCCGTAATGCTGTTACTTCAAACCCCTCCCCCCCCCCCCCCCCCCCCCCCCCCCCCCCCCCCCCCCCCCCCCCCCCCCTTCCCCAATAATTCGTAATTAGGAAGTAATCACATTTTCTTATTGCAGAAACTTCTTGATGAAGACAAAGATAAATTGGTCGAGCTTGATAAAGTAACAAGTCATGCAGATGGCATGTTGGTTTGTGAAAATGGATTGGATGGCGAGACTTTACAGGTAAACGTTAATGCTTCTAAAAGCGAAATTCTGTCTTGTTTCAATGGCAGACATTTCTTGTCTCTTTAAGGGGTCTTCTGTAACACACTGTCATTCACTTATCTGTTTGTTTTTCCTTTCTTGGGTGAACTTCTCAGGTTGATCGAGTTTTAGGGTGTCGTGTTCAAGGTAATAGCAAGGAATCTTCATATATAACTGAGATAGTGGTTAATGATCATCCTGAAAATCTTCTAAATCCAGAAGAAGCCACAGAAACAGGAGACAAATCTGCATTTGATGATGTTTTAGATGTTGGAACAGAAAATGTCATAAAGGCTCCAGAGAATGTAGGTCCAAGTGGTGATATGGAAGAAAGCTTGAAGAATGATACGAAGGTAGATAAAATACAGGTATATAGAAGATCTGTGAACAAAGAATCAAAGAAAGGTAAGGCCCTGGATGCATCGAGCAAGTGCAAAATTGATTGCTGTACAACCTTGAATAGTGAAAGTCGAGATGAATCTTCTGCAACATTGGAAGAACAGGGTAGAACCACTGAAAATGCCATCTCAGAGGAGAATGTTGACAATATCTTGAGAAGTTCTGATGGAAATGATGTTCTAAAAGTGTCTGAAAAGGTTGCTTCTTTTGAAACCAATAATATAACAGAAGGTGATATAGACGTAGGTATCAGTAGCAGTGTGGAAAATAAAATTGAGGATTCCTTGTTACCTGATACTGCGTGTAGGAATGCTGAGACCACCCTACATTATGAATTTCTAGTGAAGTGGGTGGGTAAATCTCATATTCATAATAGCTGGATTCCTGAATCTCATCTGAAAGTTTTAGCAAAGAGAAAACTTGAAAATTACAAGGCAAAATACGGGACTGCTGTCATTAATATATGTGAGGATCGATGGAAGCAGCCCCAACGAGTGATTGCTCTTCGTTCTTGCAAAGATGGTGGCCATGAAGCATTTATAAAATGGAGTGGCCTTCCTTATGATGAATGCACTTGGGAAAAATTAGAAGAACCTGTTCTAAAAGAATGTCCACATCTGATCCAATTGTTCAATGATTTTGAGCAGCAAGCAATTGAAAAGGACACCTCAAAGGAAATTTTACCTAGGAAATATGGTGATTCACAATTTGAGATAGCTACTCTTACTGAGCAACCTAAGGAACTTCAAGGAGGTTCATTGTTTCCTCATCAACTTGAAGCTCTCAACTGGTTGAGGAAATGCTGGTACAAGTCAAAAAATGTAATACTTGCTGATGAGATGGGTCTTGGAAAAACGGTATCAGCTTGTGCTTTTATTTCATCATTATATTTTGAGTTTAAAGCGAGACTCCCATGCTTAGTTTTGGTCCCGCTGTCCACAATGCCTAATTGGCTTTCTGAATTTGCTTTATGGGCCCCAAATTTGAATGTCGTGGAATACCATGGGGGTGCAAAGGCAAGAGCAACTATCCGTCAGTATGAATGGCATGCTAGCCATCCAAGTCAGTCAAATAAGAAAACAGACTCCTTTAAATTTAATGTTCTTTTGACTACATATGAGATGGTTCTTGTTGATTCTTCTTACCTTCGTGGGGTTCCCTGGGAAGTACTTGTGGTAGATGAAGGCCACCGTTTGAAGAATTCTGGAAGTAAGCTTTTCAGCTTGCTTAATACATTTTCTTTCCAACATCGTGTTCTGTTGACTGGTACACCTCTGCAGAACAACATCGGTGAGATGTATAACTTACTTAATTTCTTGCAGCCAGCTTCATTTCCTTCTTTATCTTCATTTGAGGAAAAGTTTAATGACCTTACAACTGCTGAAAAGGTGGAAGAACTGAAAAAACTTGTTGCTCCACATATGCTTCGAAGGCTTAAAAAGGATGCTATGCAAAATATTCCTCCTAAGACTGAAAGAATGGTTCCTGTTGAGCTATCATCCATCCAAGCTGAATATTATCGTGCGATGTTGACAAAAAACTATCAGCTACTAAGGAATATTGGGAAGGGTGTTGCACAACAATCCATGCTAAATATTGTGATGCAATTACGAAAGGTTTGCAATCACCCATATCTTATACCAGGCACCGAGCCTGAATCTGGTTCTGTAGAGTTCCTTCATGAAATGCGGATAAAAGCTTCAGCTAAGTTGACGTTGTTGCATTCAATGCTCAAGATTTTACATAAGGAGGGTCACAGAGTTCTACTATTTTCCCAGATGACTAAGCTTCTTGATATTCTTGAAGATTACTTGACCATAGAATTTGGACCTAAGACATATGAGAGAGTAGATGGCTCTGTTTCAGTGGCAGATCGCCAAGCTGCTATTACACGCTTTAACCAAGATAAGAGTCGGTTTGTTTTCCTATTATCAACACGCTCTTGTGGCCTTGGTATTAACTTGGCAACTGCCGACACTGTTATTATTTATGATTCTGATTTTAATCCGCACGCTGATATCCAAGCTATGAATCGGGCACATCGAATTGGTCAATCAAATAGACTTTTGGTATACCGGCTTGTAGTTCGTGCTAGTGTTGAAGAGCGCATTTTGCAGCTTGCTAAGAAGAAATTGATGCTTGATCAGCTTTTTGTAAACAAGTCAGGATCACAAAAGGAAGTAGAAGATATTTTGAAATGGGGTACAGAAGAATTATTTAGAGATTCAACCATCATTAGTGGGAAGGACACAGTTGAAAATAGTAATAGCAAGGATGAGGCAGTGACAGATATGGAGCATAAGCATAAGAAGAGGACTGGTTCCCTGGGGGACGTCTACAAGGATAAATGTACAGATAGTGGCAATAAGATTGTTTGGGATGAAAATGCAATTTTGAGGTTGCTAGACCGTTCAAACCTTCAATCTGATGCAACTGAAATTGCTGAAGCGGATACAGAGAATGATATGCTTGGCTCCGTGAAGGTTATATTTTTCTTATGCTAGTTAAATGTTATATTCTTTTTTATTCATGTCTTTATTGCTTGTGACAAGCTTAACTAGTTGTTGCACAGTAAAAGAGGGGAGAGGATTTGAAGAGTTGCATCTTCCTTTTTTTTTTTAATAATAATGCTCTGCTGGTAATGAATTACATATCTAATGACTTATCTGAAACCCTGGGGATTATGATGCCTGTAAAATGTGTTCAATTGGCTCGTATTAGGAGAACTGATGCAGATTTAGCTCGGCATAAGACTAAGATTCAAACTGGAAAAAAATCTAAAATATTTTTGTTATGAATGTTTATTTTATTAACTTACAGTTTGAGTTGAAGTTGAGGTGTGGAGAAACAATCTCTTTATTGAATATACTGTTTCATAGTTTGGTCTACTTGCAATTCCTAGGATGAACAGAATGGATTGATATTTTTTTTGGGTACCTTCCGATCTTGAGTTCAGGCTGACACATTTTTCTCCTATCAAACAATAAAAAAAAATGATAACTTCAGGTAGCATTTTAGAAATTAGTGTCCATGTGCTCAACCTGTGGAATGCTACGTATCTAGTGACTACTATATAAAAAAAATTCAGAGTCAATATATTTTTTCTGTTGTTAATTTGAAATTCCCAATTTGTATTCCCATCAGTCCGTCGATTGGAATGATGAACCAGCAGAAGAACAAGGAGGAGCTGAATCACCCGCTGGTGTAACTGATGATATTTGTGCACAAAATTCAGAAAGGAAAGAGGATAATGGGTTGACAGGTGCCGAGGAAAATGAATGGGACAGGCTTTTGCGGATCAGGTGTAAAAACTCGTTTCTTGGGGGTTTCTCTACTTTGCCTATTAGTATTGGCACAGGATTTGAAAATGTATTACATAATTCAATACGAATATATGAGAAATGTATATACAAAAAGAAATGAGTATGGTAGTATCTTGAATTCTATTGATCATGCTGTCTATTTTAACTAGCTGGAGTGAGTTCATCGCTTACATGTTTCATTTTGGGAAAATGCTATATAGAATAGTGAAGTAATATATGAAGACTGTTTGTAGGGTTAGTTAGAAGTCTATTAATAGTGGTATATATATATATAATAGGAAATGGTGTAAGGTAGATTTCGAAGGTTGACAAATCATGATGGTTCTGAAGCATATATATAATAGGAAATAGGAAATGATAACTTGTTTAACTTGTGTTAAACGTTGTTTCTTTGGGATATAGATGGGAGAAGTATCAGAGTGAGGAGGAAGCAGCTCTTGGCCGTGGGAAACGCCTCCGTAAAGCTGTTTCTTACAGGGAAGCTTATGCTCCTCATCCTTGTGAAACGCTGAGTGAGGTACTTCCGTAGCCCTGATTTCTTGGAATCCCTTGTCTTTAATAAGTGTCCGTTGTATCCATTTATAGACATTTTTTTAATTATTCATATCAATGATAAGTATGAGTAATACCTTATTGCTGTCTTTCTTCAAGAATATTTCTGTCAATTGATATCTTTTATATATTTATTTTACTAGTTAGTAAGCTCTCAATTTTGGAAGTTGTACAGTCATTTATGCTCACAGACTATTTTTAAATCCCCCCCCAATGTATAACTTTCTGCAATCCTCAGTATCTCTCCTTATTCCTCTTGCAACTTGCTAAGGAAATAATTTAAGGCACAGACACAAACACTTCATGACATGGACTCATGGTGTTTGTTAAAGGTAGTACATAGACATGACAAGAACATTATAGTTCCAAATAGCAACATATTTTGAACCCTTTCCCCCCAGGAATTAAGTCATAGAACAACTTTCTTCTGATATTTCATTAGATAAATGAAATATACAAAAGAAAGGGAGGAGAGCCAACCCCACAGCTTAGGGAGGTTGACTGATTTGCAACCAACTTCCATACATCTCAAAATATTTTACAATATATTTATGTTTCTTCAGTTTGGAAATATAGCTAGCAAGCATGTTCTGGAAATGAATCGTGTGGTACTTGTAGTTGCTTTTGGTCTTGTACTGCATTCCTTTGCCCTTTTGAAGTTACAAATTTCTTAGTTTGGAATTGGACAATATTAATCTTCTTTGGTTTATTGAGACTAAGTAAAGCTGTTACACTATTTTACCATCTTCATAACATATATGTGAATCATCATTGTTAATTTTTAAAAGCAGAGTGGGGGTGAAGAAGAAAGAGAACCGGAACCAGAGCCAGAGAGGGAATACACACCAGCAGGACGAGCTTTAAAAGAAAAATTGTAAGTTCAAATTTTCTCAAGAATGAAAATAGAGGGGCTGGATATATAGCTTGAGTCAATAAAAATGTTATTAAATGGTTATTATAGCTGAATAGAATAGACCAGTGAAGTATTGCTAAGTAGAAATTTTTTCCCCCATTGTGAAGTTATGTGAAGTTATCCAAATGTTTCTATGTTATGCTGCATTGATAAATTGCGAATTTTGAATTCATGGGTCTATCTTTCTATTCACAAGTTTTTCTCTGAAGGGAAATATTGTACAAAACTTCATTGTTTTAATAGGAATTGATAATATCTTAAATGAAGAATAATTTACTATGTGTTTTTTTTTAAATAAAGATATTTACTAAGAGGTTTGAGGCTCCATGTAATTGTCTTTTGATAGCCCCTTTAGTTGATAACCCTCTTGGTCTCTATCTTTGGTGTTGCCCTTTCTCTTCAAAAATTTGATTGATTTTGATTCTGTAGATGTTAGGAATTTGGTTGGCCTGGAATTAGATGTAGGCCCCTTTTCATCCTCCATTTCAAGAAAAAGGAAGACAATTATGCTGGTTTGTTTGCTAATTATGAATCGTCTGGTTTGGATGGAGCAATCTGGTTTCATGATATATAAATATAAATATATATATATATATATATATATCATGAGAAATCATGCTTTCATTGAGAAGAAATTGAAGAATTGAAGAATACAAAACAAAAGGTTCACGAGCATATAAAAGAAAACAGGCCACACCAAAGTAGCCAAGCAACTAACTACAGGAAAAAGGCTCCAATGCCTACAAAATGTAGGTGAGAGATATGTAAACTATCCCTACTTACCCAAAGCCTCTAAATCATACCCCTATTCACCCCCTTCGAGATCATCCTGCTAAGGACATGTACCACCAATATGAAGAGAAAGGGGATCTCTTGTCTACGCTCTCTAGAAGCTATAATCTTTCCCCTTGGTTTGCCTTTAATGAGTATGGAAAACCTCACAAACCTGATGCAGTTTCAAATCCACTTAAAACAAAAGCCTTTCTTTTCGGAAACTTTATCGAGAAAATCTCAATCCACATAGTCATAAGCTTGCTCAAAATCAATTTAAAATATGGTCCCTTCTAGTGTTTTAAAAGGCGCACGCCCGGGCTCGCCTAGGCGCAAGGCGCAACCTTAGTGCCTTGCTTCGAAGAAGCGAGGTGCAGTGAAGAAGGTGCGGCCAAGGCACGCGCCTTCCTTGAAGCCCCCGGGGCGCGTGCCTTAGGCGCCTCTGGGGCTTCACATTTTTATATATGTTTTAAGTTTTTTTAACCTAAATACTTGTTATGAAGCTAAATTCCCCGTACTTGGTCGTTCGGAGTGTCGAATATCATATTCAAGGCATATATTTTAGGGTGGAGTATTGACATCATCATTCTTGGTCATTCAGAGTGTCAGAAGGCATATTAACAATACTAAACTCACTGTTTTTTTTTGTGGAGTATTGACATTTGACTCTATGTTGGAAGACTAATATTTGAACCTTATTTATCTTTTATCTATTTTTCTTGGTTAAAAACTCCATTACTTGCCATGAAAGTGTTTTATATACATGTATATATTTTTGTATGTTTTTTTTTTCTATATAGTGCGCAGTAAAGAAAAAAGCCCTCGCCTTTTTGTGCGCCTTGCGCCTAGGCCCCAAGAGGCCATTGCGCCTTAGTGCGCCTTGAGCCTTTTAAAACACTACTCCCTTCCTATTTACCACTCCAATACTTCTCAATGACCTCATTAGCAACCATAACTTTATCTAGAATTTGCCTTATAATATTAAAGGACCCTTGAGAATTAGAGATAGTGCTTGGAAGAACCTTAACTGACTGGTCAAAACCTTGGCAATAATTTTGTGAACATTGGTCACAAGGCTAATGCATCTTTTTCTATCTCAAAACCAAAGATCACCTCTCTAATTATCCTGGAAGAATGCCATCGAAAAACCGTTTGGCCCAGGCGCTTTCTCTATCTCAAGACCAAAGATCACCTCTCTAATTTCCTCCAAAGAAAAGAGAGTTTCTAGATCACTTTTCTTCTCCTGAAATGGTGCACCAATCATGATCATCCAGAAACAGCCTTGTAGAGACTGAGAGCCTGCCACCTCCTAATCATCCAAATACCTAATGCTATCCACACACTCACCATTGTTCCTCTTGCGGTACTCAATCACATTCTTATTCCTCTAACCCACTCCTAACTTTTTAAAATAAGAAGTATTGCATTCCTCCTCCTTAGCCCATCTCACCTTGGCTTTTTGTCTCCATCAAACCCTGAGACAGAGAACCTGCCACCTCCAAATCATCCAAATACCTAACTCTATCCGGCACCTCTTGCTTCTTAATTTTCGATTCTTCAAAAACATTTAAAGAAGCAAGCTTTTCCATAAAACAAATAACTTCCCACCTATCCACCACCTCTCTATCCTTTTGATGTTTCTTATAAAAAAAAAAGAGATAACCACATGTTTTTGAATTTGGAGGGGCTAGGACCCCATTTCAAAGGGCTAGAATCAAGACATGCCAATGATCCGAAGTAACCCTAGGAGCTAAAAATTTCTGACATTCGAAAACACATCCAACCAATCTTTTGATAAACAAAATCTATCTAGTCTACAACAAATCACTCTTTCACTGAGGTTAGACCACATGAACCTGCTGCCATTCACTAAAGGTAAATCGACAAGCTGACAATCATCAATAAACCTAGTTAACAACCTCGTGGATCTAGAGACTCTGCCCCTAGTAGACTTTTCTGTTGAAAACCTTTTTCACATTAAAATCCCCCACCAAACACCACCTAGGGCCACATAAATCAAAGGAGGCTACCAAGCTTTTCCTAGCCTTCCTAATCGGAGCCTTCATCGAGCCATACACCTTAGAAATCCACCCCACCACATCCCCAGGAAGCTTAAAGGAGATGGAGAGACCCAACTCAAATTGACTAGAGGAGCTCGGCCTACAAATGAGTGTCCCCAATATAAGGGAGTTAGAAAAAAACCTCTCCAATTGGATATCATAGAAGAAAAGCTATAGTGGTGAAAAGGGGGAGAATTTGCATCTTCCTTGAATTGATCGATGTGAATTAGCTCGGCTCACGTCTTCACCTTGGTGTTTGTTATCAATGTTGTGAATTGTTTTTTTGCTTCAAGATATATGTCTAAATTGGAGGTGTTTTTATATATCCTATAATTGAAGTGTTTTTATGATATGTTATGATTTTCTTTACTATTTTATGTCATTGTTATGTTTTTCGTTTTTTCACTCCCTAGTGAAGTTTGTATCTTTTGAGAATAGCCTATTTTCATTACATCGATGAAAAGTTTTGTTTCTTAACCATCATGGGTTGACCCTAATGGTCAATAAGGGCCATAGAAAAAATAAAGGGCTTAGAGGGAATGGGTTCAATCCATGGTGGCCACCTACCTAGGATATTTAATATCCTACGAGTTTCCTTGGCAACCAAATGTAGTAGGGTCAGGCGGTTGTCCTGTGAGATTAGTCGAGGTGCTCGTAAGCTGGCCCAGACACTCATGAATATCAAAAAAAAAAAAAAGTTTTGTTTCTTGTTTTTTTTTTTTTTTAAAAAAAAAACCAAGATATATAGTGGTGAAAATCACCAATCATGCATATTTTGAGTTTCTTAAGATGTTTTGGCTCTGGTAATGGGTTAAGATTTAACATATTTGCTGCTATGGAGTTATTTGTATAACTCAACACATTCTGGAGTGTAAAGGAGGAACTTGTGGAAAATCTAACATGATTAGTTTGTGGAAACTGCTTGATTGGATGTGCAGATTTCCAATACTTACAATTTTGACTTTGTACATCCTTATTAACTTTTATTTTGATGAACAGTGCTAAGCTACGAGCAAGACAAAAAGAACGGCTTGCTAGAAGAAACTCATTGGAAGAATCCTTCCATCGTGAAGGAGTGACTCTACATGCATCACTCCCTCACCCTCAGTGTCCTCACACCAATGCAGCAGATCCAGATCAAGCAGCAGAATCATTAGAAACTAATAAAGATAGGACTACAGTATTTGACTTGGAGGATGACAAACTTGTCCAGTCAGCAGATGCTCCAAAGAGCCGGATTGATTCAACCTTGAGGTTAGGAAGAATTTCAAGGCATAAAATCAGCAGTAACTTAGATCTTGCTGTAGGTTCAGTAGGTTATTCAGCTGCTGATAACTGTCTTCCAAGTCAACATTTTCCGGGCACCAGTCATGCAAACTCAGTCCCAATTAACTTGTTGCCAGTTCTTGGACTTTGTGCTCCTAATGCCAATCAGCTTGAGACATCACGTAAACACTTGTCAAAATCGAATGGTAAACAGAGCAGAACAGGAGCTGGACCTGATTTTCCATTTAAATTATCCCCTTGCTCTGGAACTTTAAGTGGCACTGATATTGGTGGTGCTGAGGCTATGCCAGACAAAGAATTGCCAGCTTCATCAGCAGAACGCTTGCACGGCCATCTTTTATTTGCTCAGGTAAATTTTCAATCAATTTCAATTTCTGGATGGCTTTCTTCTATTAACTATACTATACTCCAGCATTTCCTGATATTTTAGCTAGTCTATCTCTGGCTTACAGGAAAAGATGACACCACCCAATTTTCCCTTTGATGAGAAAGTGCTGCCCAGATATCCAATCCCATCCAAGAACTTGCCAAGTGCACGGCTTGACTTCTTTTCAAACTTGTCCCTGGATAGCAGAGTTGAAGCTGTTAATGGCTGTCTTCCAACAATACCTTTGCTGCCCAATTTAAAACTTCCTTCCCTAGATGTTATGAGGAGCAATCAACAAGATGAGGAGGAAGCTCCCTCCTTGGGTTTGGGACGGATGCTTCCTGCATTTTCAACGTTTCCTGAGAATCATAAGAAAGTGCTTGAAAACATAATGATGAGGACTGGAACTGGATCTGGATCTGCCAACTACTTCAGAAGAAGACCAAAAGGAGATGGCTGGTCTGAAGACGAACTTGATTTTCTTTGGATTGGTGTCCGTAGGCATGGAAAGGGAAACTGGGATGCTATGCTTAAAGATCCAAGATTGAAATTCTCAAGGTACAAAACTTCAGAAGATTTATCCACCAGGTGGGAAGAGGAGCAACTAAAGATTTTGGATGGTTCAGCTTGTCAGGTGCCAAAATCAGCTAAGCAGAGTAAATTACAGAAATCTTCTCCATTTCCAAGTCTCCCTGATGGGATGATGACACGGGCTCTGCATGGAAGTAGACTAGTTACAGGACCGAAATTTCATACCCATCTAACAGATATTAAACTGGGTCTTGGTGATCTTGTTCCTAACCTTCCTCGATTTGAAACATCAGATAGACTTGGTTTGCAAAATGAGCAATTTGCTACCATACCAACCTGGAACCATGACAAATATCACACATATTTTCCAGGAGAATCTTCGGCAGGAGCTTCTGAACGATCAGGGATTAATTCAACAATGCCTGTTGAAAACCCTTTTATGTTCAATTCCTTGGGAACTAGTCACTTGGGTTCTTTGGGTTTACATGGCTCTCGTAGCTTTGATACACGGGGAAAGGAGAATGACGAAGCTGGTCTTGATAACTACGGGAAGTTGCCTAATCTTTTGGATAGATCTTTGAAACTATTTCATGAATCACCTAACAATTTGGAAAATGATTCTGGACCACTGCCTGATCCCAGCAAAGGACTCAGTGTAGCAAATTCAAAAGAAGAAGTAACGGATAGCAATTCTTCAAAGGACAAACTACCTCATTGGCTAAGAGAAGCTGTAAATGTTTCTTCAAAGCCTCCAGACCCTAACCTGCCTCCTACTGTGTCAGCAGTTGCACAATCAGTTCGCTTGTTATATGGGGAAGACAAGTTCATTTCGATTCCCCCATTTGTGAACCCAGGTCCACCTCCCTCTTTACCTAAAGATCCAAGGCGAAGTCTAAAGAAAAAAAGAAAGCGGAAATCGGTTATTTTCAGGAACTCTCCAGCAGATGTAGAAAGCAGCCAGCAGGAGGAGCTTGAAGGTGGCCCTGTCCATGGTGATGCTACTGCTTCTTGCTCCATCTCATTGGTCTCACCACTTCCCATGCATCCACAACCACAGGAAATGGCAGGAACTTCAAGGCTTCCAGGTCTGGAATCTGATCTCAGCATACCTGCTCTGAACTTAAACATGAATCCATCATCCTCATCTCTACACACAAACCAGCAGAAGAAATCGAACATGGGATTATCCCCATCACCAGAAGTTCTTCAGTTAGTTGCATCTTGTGTCACTCCTGGTTCACACATGTCATCTATATCAGGGAAGTTGAACTCAAGTCTCCTTGAAAAGAAGCTCCCACTATCAACTTCCCATGATCCAGAAGAGCTCTTGGGTTCCAAAGGTTCGTCAGGAAAAAGTAAAAAACAGAAATTATCATTCAATTCGTTAGATTTCTACCATCAAGATAAACCCAATTCCCCTGAAAGTGACGACTCGAGTAAGACACAATCAGACCCCTCACGGAGCAAAAGACCTGATGGGGAAGAAATATCGTCTGAAGGGACCGTCTCAGATCGTCATGTGAGTGACCAAGAATTATAGTTGTAATAAGAACCTGTAACAGTATAGTCATTTTTTAGTGCTGCGCGAGGCTGTATGTCAATGTGCTTGAATTTTTGTAGGCTCCCCAATGAGTTAAATGCATTGGTAAATGTAGGCTTATTATTAGCATATCTTGTGTAAAGCTTTTTGCAAGAGAAATGTCAAATATAGTTCTCTCTTTTGGTATTCCTTGTGTTGTGGACTGTAATGGTAGCACCAAGCTTCACGTTTTGTTGTCTGATCCATTCCTGATTCTTGGTCAAAAGTTTGAAGGAAACTGTGTTCAACATATCCAAACATCCAGCTGAACCAAAAGCACTTGTACTTTGTTGAGTGTAAATCTGTAGCCTTAGGTAAAGCATTGACTCAAAGCTATAATGTAAATCTCCTTCATTTGGTTCTCTCCCTGATTCTTTGTGATTGTGGTAGTGTTTACTTTCTTGGATATCAAATGAGATCGTTCATATTGTGAGATTTTTGGGAAATAAAAGTCAATTGGTGATGAATCTTTGCCAAAGAGATTTTCTTCAAGTCCCTCGCTTTTTTTTTTTGGCAATTATTGGAAGACAGAAGAATCCTCCTACACTATCCAAGAAATAATACTAGTAGTAATCTCTACCATTAACCTCTTTAAAGAAATGATAATGTAGTATATTTATTAGACTCATTTGGCATGATGTCATGACAAATAGATGACAAAAGTGAGTGAACAACAGATAGAATAAAATAGCACGTGCAATATATTCTCCTTTCGAAACAACATATAAAATCATTTTATAAAATGCACACTCTAATTTGTTTAATTGTTCACTTTCTTCTGTCATCTATGTTATGTTGGGTTAAATCAACCAACATTTGTCTAATAGGCATATCATATTATCATTTAGTTGCAAGTATTATATAGAATTACAATTTAAAGTTCATGGATGTATTCTAAACCTTTTAAAACTTAAGAAGTAATTAGAAACAAACATCTACAATTAAGTGTAATAAAATAATAATCCAACTTAGATTTTCTTCCAAGAAAAGAGAAAGCCATAAATTAAACTTGGTATGTGTAGCACTCACATCAAATGGCGCAATACATGAACCCTGATTTAGGGAAATTCGGATATGGAGGTTAACAAAAGGCAAAGGGGTTGGAGTTGGAGGTAAAATAATTTAATTTTATATTAATCACTAACACACAAACACAAGTCAAGCCGTTTGAAGGCAGAAAAGTAGTGAATATTTGACACCATCCATCACGGGGTTTTGTCTGCCAAGATTTCACATGCTTCCTTTTCCATAATCCCTCATTTCCACTCCCAAAACCACTTCACTTTGCTCTCTACTAAAGTTCCTTCCATTTTCAATTCTCAAAAAAGATCTAATTCAATCTATTCTTAGTTAAACCAATACTCAACAGTTCCTAATCTTTTTTATGGAAAAAATTCTATCAAGCAAAAGTGACAAGATCATAATTGGAGCTCTGACAAATTCTGATTCTTCTCTCTATTATTCCTTTATCCATCCATCCATCCATCACTTTTTTCTACGATTCTCATGTGAACACATCATGTGAACCTCACTCTCTTTAGTCTTTAAGCCATAATTATTGATTCAATTATTTCACACGAGAAGAAAAAAAAAGGATAGAATTAGAAATGATCTTAACTCGATCTTAATGTGCGTTTGCCCTCTCTGAAATTCTTGAACCGTGTATATTTATATATATAATCAAAATCAACCTAATGCTGCATACAAGTTAAAGATCGATAAAGAAAGGGGAAAGGAAAATGCTAGGGAAAGAGATCGCGCTAGCGAGAAGCAGTGACTGTTACATCAGGAGCAGGATGAGGAACATTTCCTGGATTGGACGCGAATCTGGAGGAGAAAGCGCAGAACTGATAGTGATGTTCGTCTAACAAGCTTCCGCAGCCGCTGGTGTCGAAGTTGAGAGAGTAACTCAAAGGATCGTAGCGGCATTGGAAGGTGCTGCTGCTGTCTCCATTGGTGCTACAGAGTACTCTGCCACGTTTCTTCAGTTTGCGCAACAGTTTGGCTACGCGGTTGCAGTGCGAGGAGGATGCCTTCCTGGCGAGAGAAGTCGCAGTTACGGCACCGGTGGCGGAGGATGTGCTAGTTTTGGCGCCGGAGGAGGCGTTCTTCGGCCACCAGAGAAGCCACATTTGCGTCATGTGAGTTGAAGGTGAAGGAGAAGGTGAAGTTGAAGTTGAAGTTGAAGTTGAAGTTGCAGAGCAAAGAGCGGCGAAATTTGGAAAGTGGAAGGCGACGGAGACGAGATGGTTACAGAGCAATTTGAGTTGGAAGTCTCTGTTGGTTAATTTATGTAGGGAAGTGGGGAAGTGATATTCACGCATCTACAAGAGCGCGTGAGAAAGAACTCTGTCTTTGGATCTCAGCGTGATTATCAAAGAGAAAAGAAAAAGAAAAGGGACGGCTTCTTTTCTTATTCCCTCTAGGAAGTCATGCGTCCCCCACGTGATCCAGCATTGGTAAACCCTAATTGCCATTTGCTCTTTTTTTTTTTTTTTTTTTTTTTTTTTTTTTTTTTTTTTTTTTTTTTTTGCTTAAAAATTATTTGATTAAATTATAGATTAAATTTTGAACTTTTCAAAGTAGTATTTGATAGGGTTCTAAGTTTAAAAAAAATGTCTAACAAAACTTTCAATTTTATGTTTATAAGTATCTGAAATTTGAAATTTCTAAACTTTCAATTTTGTACTTAATACGTTAGTATCATATTTAATATTTTTTAAAATTCACAATCCTATGAATTAAATTTTGTATTCGATAGGACCGACTTTGAACTTTTTTTTTTATGTCTAATAAGTTCATGAATTATAAACAATTATTGAATATGACATATATCTATTAAACACAAAATTAAAAATTCAATGACCTATTAAAAACAATCTTGTTAAGTCTAAGAACTAAATTTATAATTTAATCATATTATTTTCACATTCCATTTACACCTTAAAGTGTCAATGATTACAGTAATATTGACGTTTTAGCTTTATTGATATCAATATTATTAACTTTCAAAAAGCGTCAATAAATGTGATAGTTGATACTTTTTAGCCGTCAATAAAGGTCAAATTTGTAGTTGCGTATATCCTAGCATCTACCTATTAGATAATATTGGTTGAGTTAGTACGATGAGTCAAAATACTAAACAGAGAGAGAGACAGAGAGAGTAAAGCTCAGGGATGATCATAAAGGATCTCTTGTATATTGAAATATGATCAAAGCAATATCCTTTATATATAGGATATTGACAAAACAGAATACATAAGTAAATCAATTGAATAACTACTCAGACATAACAGAATTACAACAAATCTTAGTGTGCTCTCTTAACACCCCCTCAAGCCAATGTTGGAAGAAGACTGAACATTGAGCTTGCTCTTAAGAGGATGAAACCGTGATGCTGATAGAGGTTTTGTGAAGGTGTCAGCAACCTGAGCAGTAACTGGTAGGTGACAAACCATAAGTCGTTTCTGCAAGACAAGGTCACGAACGAAGTAAATATCAATTTCCACATGTTTAGTTCTGGAATGGAGAATAGGATTGACACTGAGATGAATAGCACTGAGGTTGTCACACCATAACGTTGGTGGCTGTGGAGTTTCTAGCTTCAAGTCTCTAAAAAGCATCTGAATCCATATCAAGTCTGCAGCAACTTGAGCTAAGCTCCTGTATTCATCATCTGTGCTTGATCTAGATATAACATGTTGTTTCTTGGAGGTCCATGAAATTAGATTACCACCAAGAAAAACACAAAAACCAGAAGTTGACTTACGATCGTCTGGATCCGAGGCCCAATCCGCATCAGCATAACCTTGTAGACAAAAGTCACTAGGTTTGCGAAAGAATAATCCATGATCAAGAGTGCCAATCAAATATCTCAAGATTCTTTTAACAGTTTGCCAATGGTTTTGAGTAGGAGCATGCATGAACTGGCAGACCTTGTTAACACTATAAGTGATCTCGGGTCTTGTGAGAGTAGCATACTAAAGTGCCCCTACCGTGCTCCTATATAGTTTAGTGTCATGAAACGATTCCCCACCAAAGGCAGACATAACTTGACCACTCAACATAGGAGTAGAAATGAAGTTAGTTTCATGCATCTTGGTCTTATGTAGGAGATCAGATATGTATTTAGCTTGTGAAAGAAACAAGCCACCACCTGGAGGATAGGAAACCTCTACTCCCAAAAAATAGTTCAAAGTACCAAGATCTTTAAGAGCAAAACGTTGATGCAGCAAATGAATGAGAGTATCAATATTAGATGAAGAACTACTAGTGACTACTATGTCGTCAACATATACCAAAATATAGAACCTTTGACCACAGATATGTCTAACAAATAAAGAAGAGTCTGTCTTAGAACTGGTAAATCCAAGAGAATGAAGAAAATGACTTAACCTGTCAAACCACGCTTGCGGGGCTTGTTTCAGGCCATAGAGAGCTTTCCTTAGCTTACATACCATATGTGGTTTAGAGTTGTCCAGCATCCCAGGTGGCTGAGCCATGAAAACTTCTTCATGAAGAAGACCATGGAGGAAGGCATTGTTAATGTCAATCTGCCTTAGGTTCCAACCATAAGCAAGAGCCATTGTAAGAATAACCCTGATTGTGATCGGCTTAACAACCGGACTAAAAGTCTCTGTGTAATCGAGACCAGCCTCTTGATGGAACCCTTGAGCTACTAACCTTGCTTTATATCGAGCAACAGAGCCATCTGAATTCCTCTTTATCTTAAACACTCATTTGCACCCAATAATCTTCTTATCAGAAGGAGGTTCAACCAAAGACCAAGTCTCATTCTTCAACAGTGCGTCATACTCAGATTTCATAGCCTCCACCCAATGAGAACTCTTGAGAGCCTTTTTAACTGACGGAGGTTCAATTTCAGCATACTCTGTTAATAATATTCGTGGTTTGAAAATCCCAGCTTTAGATCTAGTGACCATAGAATGAGTATTGACAGCTTCAGTAGATGTAGATAATGGTGCAACATTTAGAGTTGGTACATTAGAGGAGATTGGTTCTGCTACTGGAAGATTTGGAGCGATGGTAAGGATAAAGAAGACTGTTGAGCTGGATCAGTAGGTAATGCAGACGAAGAAGAATAATGTATGGAATGGGAAGTATTTGGGGAGCCGTGACATTCAGATGATGGTTGTAAATTGGGAGTAGGAAGGACAATAGTTGTAGTCACGGGAGAAGTAGAGGTATGCAAAGTAGGTGTAGGCAAAGGACGTATGTCAGCAGGAAATGAGGAAAAAGAAGCAGCCTTTGAATTAATTGTGGGCAGAAAGCTAGATATAATAGGAGAAAAAGTGTCTGACATCTGTTTAGAAAAGAAATTTGGAAAAGTAGCAGGAAAAACATGTTCATCAAACTGCACATGTCTTGAGATGTACAATCGGCCAGCTAGGGAGAGGCATTTGTACCCTTTGTGACTTGTACAGTAACCAAGGAAAATACAAGGAATAGATCTTGGTTCTATTTTGTGTCTATTATACGGCCTTAGTAAGGGATATCAAAGGTAACCAAATGTTTTAAAGAAAGAGTAATTTGGTTTGTAACCATGGAGAATCTCTAAGGGAGATGAATTCTGATGGACTGTTGTAGGAAGCCTATTCGTGAGATAAGTAGTTGTGGAAAAGGCATCATCCCAATATTTTAAAGATAATGAGGCTTGGGACAAGAGAGTAAGTCTCATGTCCACAATTTGTCTATGTTTTCTCTCTACAATCCCATTTTGTTGGGATGTATAGGGACAAGAGATTCTATGTTCTATACCATTCTCCTTGAGGTAAGTGACAAAAGAACGAAATTCACCCCCTCCATCAGTTTGGAAACGAAGAATGGAACGCCCTAATAGCTTTTCAACATAGGTTTTGAACAAAATAAAGGCTTGAAAGGCTTCATTCTTAGAGTTAAGAAAGTATATCCACGTGAAGCGTGAAAATACGTCAACAAAACTGATGTAATAGCGAAAATTATTTCGAGAAGATTTAAAGGAAGGACCCTATATATCAGCAACTACTAGTTGAAGAGGTTCAATGTATTTAGTTATAGAATCAGAGAATGGTAGTTTATGACTTTTGCCAATAACACAAGCATGACACAAATGTGAGACTTTATTTTCAGAATAGGGAATATTACATGCTTGCAAAACTTTTCTAACAGTAATAAGGGAAGGATGACCTAGTCTTTTATGCCATAGGTCAACAGTACAAGACTTAGACATATATGCAGTATTACAAATGGGAGATGATAAAGAAGTATGAAGTACTTGGGGTTTGGATTTTGAGGAGAAACAACCACCATTAGAATCTTGGGATGCCACCTTTTCCAGTGAGAATTTGTACAATCCATCAGACATCTTGCCTTGGAGGAGGATTCGACCAGTGTGGATATCCTTCACAAAACAACAATGAGGATGAAATTCAAAAAATACATGATTATCCCTAGCGAATTGACTCACACTTATGAGATTCTTTGTAATTTGGGGAACATGAAGAAGGTTTTTAAGATGAAAAACAGTGTTAGGATTAGAGGATGATTTAAGAGAAGAAGAACCAATATGTAGGACATCCAAACCTGCACCATTGCCTACAAGAACCTTGTTGTCTCCAGGGTAATCAACACCAATATTCAGATTAGATAGGTCACTTGTAACATGGTTAGAAGCCCCTGAGTCCGGATACCACTGATTCTCTCTGTTTAAATCATGTTGAAGAGAGTATGTTGTAAAGGGTTGTTGCTGAGTGTAAGAACTGTTGGTATTTAAAGCAACAGGTTAATGCTGAAATGAATTCCCACTGTTGGGTGACTGAGAGCTGCTGTTATTGTTTGGACCTTGATATCATCGTTCAAACCGAAAATAGCAATGAACAGCGGTATGCCCAAACCTCCCACACAGTTGACACTGTGGTTTTCCATTGTTATTCCAGTTTCATCTATTATTTCTGGTTCCATTGTTGTTTGAATTCTTTTGTCCTCCATTATTCTGTTTCTGATTATCTTGAGTAGTCGACTGCTGTTGTTTGGGACCTTGAATTGTTGTGTAATTTACAAAAGGTAAGGAACCATTTGTATTAATGGTGGAATTCCTCTCAATTCGACTTTCTTGAGTCAAGAGAAGAGAGTAAACTTTTTGCAGTGGTGGGGTGACATCCTTTTTTGTAATGACATTCACTGTAGAGTCATACTATGAGCCCAAACCTTTGAGGATGTGAATAACATGATCATCTTGAGAGATCTTCTTACCAGCAGCTGCCAAGGAATCCACGAGAGTCTTGACTTGAAGAAAGTAATCTTTAAGAGGAAGATTGCCTTTCTTGGTAGTTTCTAGTTTGGTTTTGAGTTGCAAAACCTGGGCAAGATGACGGGAGGAGAATCGAGCATTAAGGATTGTCCAAATGTCTCTGGCCGTTTCACAATCAAGAACTTCCGATAAAATCTCGTTTGACATTGAGCCTAAGAACCATGACGAAATGAGATTATCCTGACGAATCCAAGCATCATAGTCAGGATTAGGTATCTTGGAAGAAGGATCGTCTCGGGATTGAACCAATTTGGGTGGAATTTGAGCATCGTCATCGATAAATTGACCAAGACCGTGACCCTTGAGCGTCGTTCGAACTTGTATTTTCTAGTACAGGAAATTACCTTCATCCAACTTGATAATATTTATTTTACTCCCAGGATTGATAGCCTTCAGCATCTGGGTAGGATTCAAAAATTCTGATTCTGTGGAAGACGAATCCATAGCAATATGCGGAAGAAAAAAAAACCAAGCACGTCGTTAGACTGGGTGGCTCTGATACCAAGTCAAAATACTAAAGAGAGAGAGACAAAGAGAGTAAAGCTCAGGGATGATCATAAAGGATCTCTTGTATATTGAAATATGATCAAAGCAATATCTTTTATATATAGGATATTGACAAAATAGAATACATAAGTAAATCAATTGAATAACTACTCAGGCATAACAGAATTACAACAAATCTTAGTGTTCTCTCTTAACACGATGCAATAGACACTAGTAAACAACCAAACGTATTAAAAAGGCACTCGAATGAGACTAGATAAATAGGCAAATGTAATAACGCATACATTAATAGATAAGCTTGTTTTCAAAAGACATTTAACTCACTTTCAAATTGAGTATAGCTTAAATAATTAAGATAGGTCGAAGTTGAAAAAAAATAAATAAAAATTAAAAAACATTTTAAGTGATTAGTGATGTAATGTTTGTTGAGCTAAAATTGAATCCAATGGAATCTAAAATGAAAGCAATGGATAGGAAATGATGGAAGAGGGCATAGGGTAGCCATAGTGAATGTGGTGAGAAATGATTTGAGTGAGAGAGTGAGACAAGATGGTTCATGACTTCATGACTTAGCCTTAGCATTGGCCCTCCCATCCCATCCCATTCCACGCTACACCGTTTCTTCATTTGCCTTTTCTTATGTATGTTTTGTGTAGGCCCCTATCCATTTATATCTACTTGCACACCACATGACATCCACTCCAACCACTTCCATCTCAACTTTAATTAATTACCTTTTCATAACATAATGCTATCTTTCATTTAAACATAAAGTTACTTCATAATATAAAAACTATATAGTAAGAGTTTTAGCATTTAGCTAGGACAATGAGTTTGCTAATCTCTTAAGTTACTAGTTTTTTTTAACAACATGTGTGATCATCAGTAAAGTTTTATGTTCAATGTTCATGTTGGCAAATCCTAAGTTGTTAGTTTACTAATTTCATATAGCCTAAACTATTGAAAACACATCTCCCATATTACATAAATGTTTCTAAATTTAAAACTTCAATAAAAATATATGATACCCAAATTTAGAATACTCAAAAGATATATGGACAAAAGTTAAATTGAACTAAATCTATTTACCTCATAGAAAGAGAGTAAATCTAAGCCTAAATCAACTTGTTAATACATATATCTTTTACTTAAAAATCTTCACATTCCATATATTATTAAGCTAAAAAAAATGGAGAGAGTAAAAAAGAGGAAGAGAATATTATAAATTTATGGATATTTGAAAGAAAAATGAGTAAAGGGAAGATTTTGTAAAAAGATATGGAAAAAATGATTGTTATTGATAATTTGATTTGGGAGTTTGAAAAGGACAGCGTGTGGGGTATGGTTACAGTTGCTGAGGCTTACGCTTACCCCACGCCCCACCCTTTCTTTCTATGCCTTTTACAGTTTCTATCACGTGCTACTCATACCTCCTACAATACCAAATGCAAAGGGGCCATCCTTAACTCAACATCGACTTCAATAACCAAACACACTCCTACGGCTTTCTTTATGGAGTGGAAAACAAACCTATTCAAAATCCGTTTTGAATATTGAGAATCATAATTTTCGAATTCTAACAACATTCGATCATAGTTCTATTAGTAATAGAAAGAAAAGAGTCTGTATTATATTTTCTCACTATTCAGTGTCCAAATATATGGACTAATCAATATAAGTATAACTCAACTGACATAAAGACTCTACTAATGATCAAGAGGTCTGTAGTTTGAATCTTTCCACCCTACATGTGTAAAAAAAAAAAAAAACTATATGTTGACTAATTAATTTAGATTATTGATGTTTATTTATTCTAAATATTGATATGTTATGTTGAGTTTTCTAACACAATTGTGAAAATAATCGTAATATAATGGAAAAAAGATTAATTACTCATATGTCATCTATGCTTTAACTAAAGTAATTAAAGCAAGTTCTTCTCTTTAATTTTATTATAAAAAAATTTACTTTAATTACTCATATTTCTTCTTCTTTGGCCTCACACCGTTTTGGCCTCTTTCTATGGGTAGTTTTTGGCTTTTTGCTCTATGGGAGGAAATTGGATTCACCCAATATGGGTTGATGGAATCATTTGAGAAAAAGAGTTAACTTGGTATCTTTGGCTGTATTTTTTGTTGAAAAAATATTTCACAATTTTTTTATAATGTTCTGTTTAAAAAATAAATTTATTCTAAGTTTCTTTTATAATTATTTTTTTTATTGTTTCTTTCCCACAATTTTTTTTTTCCTTTTATGAGACAAATTGAATTATTATGAGGGAATGAAAGGAGACACGAATTATTTTTAATTTCAACATTTTAATACGAGGGAAATGAATAGAAATATAATCCATCCGCATATTTTATTTAGGATTTGAATTTTGGAATCTTAATATAGAAAGGAAAAAGAAGAGTAGAGATGCTAAAAGATAAAACAGGGTTCAAAGTGATTTTTTTTTTTTCAACAAAAATATAAATAAATAACTGATTTAGACAAAGATATTCAAACTCATATAACTGATACCAAAAAAAAAAAAAAAAAAAAACTGATACAAAAATGGAACAGTTGTCTTTTTGAGATATTATACACAAGTCTCAATGAGTAATTATCTCTCAATAACCTAAGGAAAGGTATGGTTGCATTGGATTTTGGATCTAAATTCAGTTGGTCAAATATTATATTTACCTATCAGACATGATTTTGTGGTTTTATTTTATTCTTTAGTTTATTATTTTAAGCATGTGCATAGCACGTGCTCTCTGAGGCTCCCAAAGTGTTTATTATTGTCTCATTTTTTATGCTTATTATAGTTTTGAGGGTATGCTTATAATAATATCATGTCTTGAAAGTCCTTTCCCCATATATTATTAGAAAATTTTAAATAATAATAATTAAAAAAAAGAATAAATAATAATAAATGGGATGAGGGGAAAACAGAAGGGAGATCATTGGGTAAACAAGTTTGACCAAGACATGTGCCAAACCTTGAAATCTAAAACTTGTTCATTTTAGTTTTTTAATTAACATAGGTTGAGAGAACATGGTCACCTCAAAACTTTAGTTCTTATTGTTTATTAACACATTACTTAGCTTAAATCAACTTGCATTGCATAAAGTTTCCTTAAAATATGTAATCATTTTTTTTTAAATATTCATCCTTATATTTTAAAATATTTAAGAGTTTCAAACCAAATTCAGTTGTTTGTGAACATATCCCCTATATTGTGTTTATGTTTGATTATCCACTTGAGAATGTTTCCAAGTGTTTTTGTTTTTGTTTTAAATTTTTATTTATTTTTCAATTTTTTAATTCATGATAAAAGCAGTTATTGAATGATATATTTTTACCTATCACAAATTGTCACCTCAATAATTTGAATTAATGATGAAAATATATATTCGAGACCAATTATAAATTTACACATGTTCTCACATTAGATTAAAAGAACATTTAAAATGGATAAATCAAATAATAATCTTACTAGTCTATCATACATCCATCAAAAGTAAACCACTCTAATCCAATTGTACCATGTGACGGTTGGACTCAAACCTAACTTATCCCGAGCTCACTAAAAGGGCATTGAGGCAATTTAAATAATCAGAATCCACTAGAAGGATTGAGTTAAGTCCAAACAAGAATAAACCTAAAAGTTGGATTCAAAGTGAAGCAAGTTCAGACTCATACAAGGTTCATCAAAATTTATAAAATAGAAAATTCAGAAAACTTCCTCCCAGAAGATTAAGATTTCTCTAAGAAAATTTGCACAATACCTTAATAATTTTTTAAGACAAGTTGAAGATGAGGTGTATTAGACTTATCGATTTTCTTCAAGAATATCAACAATCAAGCTAAAGATCACTAAGTTAACAGGCTCAGAAGCTGATCTAAAAAAAATCAACAAGCACATGACTTTTGAATTTATATGAGTTGGTCTCCATATCAACAAGTTTAAATCCTATTTTGGCCTTGAATTTTGAATTTTTTGTCTGTTTTGATTTTTAAATTTTCAAAATGTTTATTTTACTGTCTAAATTTAAGAAAGTGTAATTTTATCTTTATTTTTTCAATATTAAGCAACACATATTTATTTCTTGATTATGGGCATTAGTTATGTCCAAATGAAAGAGTAATCGATGTACTTTGATAGAGAGGAATTTGAAGTTTCTATATCTCGAAACAGGATAATCATTGTAATTGCTAATTCAAACATAGTTCATTGGATGAGACACCAACTACAATCTTAAAGGTCAACAGTTCGATCTTTCACTGCTTGAATAGTCGAACTAAGAAAAATCATAATTTAGAGGGGATGAAAATGATCATTTTTAAAAAATGTTAGAACGTTTTGGAAGTATAGAACAAGGACTCCCAAGAGGCCCTAAAAGCAGATATCAGAGTTGGAGCCCAATTTGAAATAGCCCAATAAGAGAGTGGACCAAGATCTGGTCACTAAAAGCAGATAGAGGACAGTGAAATTACATAATTACCCTGAGTAAAGTCCCCAACCAACTCTCACTTTCTTCTTCTTCTCTCACGCTTTCCACGATTTTCTCCCTTCACCTTCACGCACGCAGACAAGAAACGGCGACCAAGGCACGGCGAGCAGGCGACGGCGACGGCGATCAAGTGATGGCGACAGCAACCACAACGAAGGAGAAGCAACTACACGGCTGGAACGACATGTTACAGAGTGTTCATTGGAATCTCTGTAGTATAACTCCCTAAAATTTACTTTTGTAGTTCTAAGGACATACAAACTCTTACAGAGATGATGGTCGTCGTCAGTCGTCGTTGCCGTCGCGTCGCCTCTTGATCGCCGTCGCCGTCGCCTCGCCGTTGCTCACTTGTCTGCGTGCGTGAAGAAGGGAGACAATCGTGGAAATTTTGCGTGCGTGAGAGGAGAAGAAAGTGACTTAGGGTTAAAAATTGGGGATTTTATTAAGGGTAATTTCGCAATTTCACTGTCCTAAAAATCCCAACTCTCTTTAATGTCTTTTTTGTCCTATTTTTGACAATTACCCACGAAGAAACTCTTCGCGGTTGCTGTTTGTGTTTGCTTTGCCAGTACGTCGAGAGGGGATGCAAGTCGACGGTGCGGTGGTGGTCGAGAAAGTTGCAGGAAAGTCCGCCGTCACCAGATGCTTTTCCAAGTATCCCCTCAAATTCATCATTCCCAGAAAGGTCCGTCACCAGATTCTGATCAACTTTTTCTCTTCCTCTTTTTTTCTCCGTCATTAGCTAAATATGTAGAATCGCCTGTCATGGTTCTTCGTTCAGGTTGGCCCCTCCAAAACGGATGCTATTTGGATTTACAGCCTCAATTATGGTGGTGGCATTGTCTCTGTACGGTCTCTTTCTTGTCATCTTTTACCTTGAATAACACTTCTCCTTTTCAATTTATTTTCGAGAATTTTTGCTCGATCTTATTCTGGTCAGATTTTTACGCGGCAGGGAGATTCAATTTCGTGCGAGTTGACCGTTAAAGATGGCTGCACTGTTATCTTAACGACCCAATCTTCTACTAAGGTGATCCATCCTCAGATAATTCGCCACTTCCTCTTTTTTTGTTTAGTGGATTTGGAATCCATGCAAAGTGTGTTGTACTTGATCTACCTTATTCTTTGCAATTCATCTTCCTGCCGGTGGGGTTTCCAATTTTGCAATCTTATGCTGCTTTAGGTTTACAAGTCAAGGGGAGAAGAGCGCTCTGAACAATTATTGGAGGTAACAAAACGAAAATTGTTAATGTTGATAAAATCTACCTTGATAATAATTGCTCTGAAACTACATGCGCCCTCGTTTTTAGTGTTTGTTTTATGACTCTAGGTTCCAAGAACTTTTTGAAGCTCTTTCTATGTTTTTATAAATATTTGTGTGTATAGTTTAATGTAGTTTAGCATATTCGTGTGCAGTAGGCAAGGATTGGTAATGATGCCCTTTTGGCAGTACTTCCAGATCCCGTGACATGCTTCGCCACCGCAAGGTATGCACAGAAACAAGTCTTTAGAGTTGTTTCAGGCTCTAGTTTGGTTCTTGTTGATTGGTTTACAAGTGGGCGCCGTGGGAGGGGAGAAATTTGGGAGTTTGATCTTTTCAAGAGCACCAATCAAATATTCTTAGAAGACGGCCATCCATTATTTTTTGATACGGTAAAAGTTAAAAGTGCTTTCATTATTTCATTCTGAACTATAATTGCTTGAGAATGTGGCGCACGGAACTAAACTTTTAGGCCAGATTCTGTGATTGTCTCTGTGGTCAATTTTCTGCTGGATGTCTACTTGGCAAGATATGTTTCTTTACAATCCAAATCCGGGTGTTGATGGATACATGCAATTTGATCAAGTTACGCGGCATTCTCAACTCTTAAGAACTGCATTGTATCATATACCTCATCTCGATATGACTCTCTCACTCCCAATTTTTTATATTATGTAATTTGTTTAGAAGTTCCATTGTTTTTCAAAGGAAGATTTGGGGTAAGCAAAGGCTTCTCACGTATATCTCTGTGTTGAGAATTTTCCTTCCTTTCACTTCACTTTTTGGTGAAGTTTAGTTCATATTACAGAGAATCAGAGAATCATGGGACTTCTCATCTCTCAACAGGCCATTAGTTTTGTTTCAAGTAGATGTAATATAAATTTATAGAACATTGAAAAATAGGCCTGAGAAGGGCCTTTTTTAAAAAAAATTCCCTTATAATCATATATTAATGCCAATATCATTTGCGGGGAGGCACTTCCGAAAATTAAATATTGTTCCTCTACATACTCATGTAGTGAGAGATCATGAATCCTTATCTAGAACGTACACAAACTGTGCTGCAAACCATTCCCTTCTTACTTTCTTGTCATCCATACATCATCATATAGATAGGTTAAGCTGAAGACTTAGGCTTTTGTTCACGAGGAGTGCCTTATACTGACATTTACAATTGAGTAAGATTTTATCCTCGGATCCTAGATACAATATCTTTCAAACTATGCAGAAATATGATTGATATTTTCTGAAACCATATATTGTTTCATTGCAGGTGCTTCTAGAGCAAGGAAGCACGAACTCTATAATAGAACGCATGCATGGATACCAAGTCATTGCAATGGTTGTAATCTTGGGGTAGACACTTGAGCATCTGCGACTTGCTTTGTTTCGTTGGCCTAGTACTTTGACGCCATTTATATAATGAGGATCAGGAAATTGTTTTCTAATTTATATTGTTGTTGATCGTGGCTCCACTACAGGCCAAAGGTTAAGAACATTCAAGACCAGGTTCGAGAAAACGTGAAGAAGATGATGAGTGACCAATTACATTCTCCTTTCACTTCTGCCCGTGGAGCCCAAATGAATAAGAACTCTGATCATTTGTTGAACAAACCTGGAATCATTGCTTCTTCCAGCGTCTTTGGCCCCATGGTTAGTTAAATCATGCATTCACGATCTGTTAGTTATTTATTTTTTTTTAAAAAAAAAAAAATTATTGGTATTAAATTTGTTATAGTTGCTGCTAATGAGGGGACTAAGGATTCTAATTTCTAAATGTTTCTTCTTACACATAGGGAATTGGCACCGTTGTTAGAATAGCAGCCATGGAAACTGAAACGGTCTACAGGTTCCTCCAGCAACAGTTAGCTTCAATGGAGCCACTTCTTGGAGTACCACCTTATAAATGAGAAGTATACTCAAAACTCTTGGGCTTTAGCGTTGGAGGTAGGGTTGTGGTTCCTGAGTTCTGAGTTCTGAGTTCTTCATTGAGTCATTAGCTGGGAATCTTTCAAGTGTTGTACTGATATTTAAATGTGAGTCATTCCCTTGCTACGGAGCAATAATCAGTGGAATATTGTATCAATAAAGTGCCTTATGGAGCCTATGAAAGCTGTAGACTAGTTTTGTTTTGGTGCTTCTGATCCATTTACATTATGTGTTCAACAGTAGAGATGGCGTTTTGTATGGTGGAAATTCTTAGAAATCGAAAACTTTAAGCATTTAGAAACAATGAGGAATATCAAAGCTTGTGTGCCTTAACCTTGAACATAGAATGAAAAGCGGAAGAACAGATATGAACAATGAACGCACATATTTAAGCCCATCTTTCAGATTAGCCTAATTGAATGATGAACTACAAGAAAAGTTCGAAAGTAGTGATCATAAGAGACAAGCCGTTATAATTGTAAGCGGCACACTTCAAAGAACAATGGTCGAACCTTTTCCCCGATGCTGACGGTGATTGGGAAAAAGAGCCTTCGTTTTAGAGACTTTAACAAAATTAATAATAATGAGAACGTATATTAATGAAGCCTCAACTAGAGCTGAGCTGATAGACTCCACCTCGTATCTCGAAACTCGAAAGTCAAGTTGGAGGCAAACAATCTGAAGCATTGAATTAAGTTATTGAAGCGAAATCCCACTTTCATTTCCAACGACTAAAAGATGGGTGAATTTTTTCAGCTGAAGCTGATAGTATTAAGAACAGTGGCAGCTAAAACCCACATGATCTGATCGTCTTTAGGAAATATAATATTAACAAAACCGAAGAAATACTCATTGGATAACCCAGCACTTAATGTCACAAAGCAGTAAATGATTCACACTCTATCTCACAAGTATAAGAAAAATGAACCTCATTCTCAATGCTAACTCTAAAATAATAAAGCCGATGACTCACAAATAGATTTTGGAAGGTTGACTCGGAACTAGAAAGAAATTTCACAAGGTGCATGGAATGTCCTTCCACGGCATATCGCTTCAAGGTTTTCTCCAGCATATGAACAAAGTGGTGATACCTCCACGCCTAGGTTCAACATCAAACGTATATTACATCAGAACACCATTTTTTCATATAACATAGCCTAGTTTTGATAAATTAAATGGTCCAAGATTTTTGGGTCTCAAAATAATGTTAGTAAAATTTTTCTGCTTGGCTCACTGAAATCCTTTCTATGTTATATCTTCTATGAATCACTTGCTTTGGTCCAAGATATTTTATGAACATTATCAATAATTCAAGTATGCATAAATATACCAGTTGCATATAAGGGCACTGAATGTGTCAAGAATCCACCAGCTGCAACCACCCAGCGAGCATGGAGTCGAAGAACAAGAAGTCTTGCACTATCTGGAGTGTCAAAATTTGACCCATTGGCATTTTTCACTGGTGCGAACTCTTCTTCTCGTAAGATCTAGTTAAAGATACAAAAATGAACCTCAAATATTAAGTATGGTGTTAAGAACCCTTCTAAAATAGTTCAAAAGAATATACACAAGAGAGGAAACAAGAGATGTTTTCACCTCAAATAGTGCAGTAGAAGGAGCATAAGGAAATGCATCGAATATGAACTGTTCCATTTTAAGTCCCATTGTATGCCCGTGAATTGAAGGAATTTTTTTCTCCGCCAGATGGTAGCTATGGTTAAAAGAAGCATATGAGCAAGCTCTTCGTGATATATATTAACTGTAGAAGCTTTGTTAACTCTAGGACATGGGCTCGCATGGTAAGCCACAAAAGAACACACATTGAAGAATCTGTGTGATACACTAATACTAAATACTAATCAGCCTCATCTATCTAGTCCGTAACACGGTTATTAGTCACCCAATACCTGGGTAATGAAGATAGATTGTAAACTGGATGCTCCTAAGTTGACTACTAAGATAGATTGTACCTTTGCATAAAAACTAAATTCAACGTGCCTAATCGAGAATATGAACAAGAGATAGATCGTCAAATTTATTTGAAAAGCTAGGAAAGCTGGAATACAACAAAAATGTGAATACAGTAAAAAGTAGAACCACATAAATATCAAATAAGTCCAAGCCTGAGTTCAATATTTAATAACTACATATTAAATCTTTTTCATATTACAAAATCACTCAATGTTCTATATACACCAAGTCTGGAGTTAAAACTTGTTTGGTTCATCTTCGGGTTATTTCAACCTAGGCAATCAAAACTAGGATAGAGTACTGTCCAACAATCTAACTGTAATCATTCATTGAGCATTTCAATCATTTCCTAAATTGAATAATAGTTAAGAACAACAGCAAGGACCAAAACAAGTTCAAACTAGAACATCATAACAACCAGAATAGAGATGCATCAAACGGATTGTTGGAAACTTGCTCTGTTCAATTATAAATTTTCAACTAGGGGGAGAGAGGGAGAGAGAGAGAAAGAGATACTAACATGCTGTCCTTTTCAAGACCATTTGCCACTTGGTTTAGAAAATCCAAAGTAAACATGTGTAAGCACACCTGAACATGGAAAAAAATTTAAATATAATCATATATCGTATTCATGATATTTGAAGTTTCAAAGCATAAAACACAAGAGTGACATTATTTTTTTAATAAGAAAAGAGTGAAATGAAAAATTATTAGTATTGAGTGCATTTAAGAAAGAGGACTAAAGATTTTGCTCCATCTAAAGAAAATACAATCTTCAGTGCTACTGAAATTAGGCTATAAAATTTATATGGAAAGAATTGAAACAAATCCGAGTATGAAATGATCTCATAAGTGGAAGCTATCATTTGACCTTCATAAGATGGTTACGAAAGATATGTACTTCTGTTCCTGATTTATAGGGATCATGATGGAGGATTCTAGTTTTTGCATCTGTCCTATATTTGTTTCTATAATGTGGCTAATTAGGCCACCATACACAGATATGGAAAGGATTGCTAGAACACGTAGGATATTAAATCCTTGGTAGGTGGCCACCATGACTCGAATCCATTCCTTCTTAAACCCTTTATTATTTATATGGTCCTTATTAACCACTAGGTCAACTCATGGTGAAACCCATGGTGGTTTCAGGAAGATATGTAATATTCATGACTTATAGGGATAATGCTGGAGGATATTACTTCTTGTATCTTCCCTATATTTACTTCGGAAATATGGTTATATTAAGCCACCATGCACACACTAAGAAATCAGTTCCAACAGCTGCTAGTACTCCTTGAGGGAATCTTGATTCAGTCCTAGAAGGTATGCGGAATTTTCCACTGTTTCAATACCTATGGTGCTCAAAAACTCAAACATCTCTCTTTTTTCGTTTCTTCTTTTCACTCACTTTTGAGAATAAGGAGAGGAAACCTTTCATCATCAAGTGACTAGTATCTTTTAGTTAATGAGAATGTCATTAAGAACATTCCCGTGAAATGTAAGCATCCTAACTGACCAAGGAGGTTAATAATTGAGACCAAGGAACTTCTCTGATTATAATATTTACTCCATATCTTTTGTGGGTAGGAGTTAGAAATTAGGTGGATCTTTATTTTCTTCCTCCTACTGCATTTCAGGAGCAAACTTCTCGGGTGTTTCGGGTGTGTGCAGGCTGAAACCATAACATAATGCAGAATAGTGAGGATTGAAAATGAAATTTGACTAAAAAGTAAATGCAGCATATACTTTTTTTTAAAAAAAAAAATGCAGTGTATACAAGCAGTAACCACTATGAGTTGCTAAAAAGTCAATTGCATAAATAAAATTTAGGAGTAAAAGAATACTGAAACTAATTTTCATTCACGATGAAAAAATCTGGAAACCTGCATTTGCAAATAATTGGGCTAGATACAAAAAAAAAACGTAGATAAATCAAAAGTACTATTTCTGCTGAAGAAAAGGATGAAACAAACATTACATTACTCCAACAGAAACGAAGACGCCCTGTTACTTGATTGATTGCAGAAGCCAGTGATGAATCCAGTTCACTGTACTCAACCACAGTGAGTGGTCCCCCTTTACCTCGTCGGACAAAAACACCAACCTTCTCTTGAGGGTATGCCTGTAACCAAATGAATTAAAAAAAATAAAATACAATCTACTCCTTACAACAACAACAACACAACCAAAAAAAAGGTCAAATAAGGTCAGAGAAAATGTTAAAAGATCTATCTCATTTGGCCGCTATTCATTGGGGTGGATGTCAGAGAAATTATAAACCTGATGTGAGAAATTTTTTACAAGTATGCACCAAATAACTTATTCATTTTAGAATTGAAACTATCTTTCTTAAAATATATCCTTGAGTGTACAAGCTTGCTTCGCTTCCACGCACCTTTTACAAAGCAAGAACAAAGATTCTAATCTCTACATTATATCTATTTCTAAACAGTAAACACCATCATCCAGGATATAATAATATCTTAAAAGAAATTAAGCTAACAGTATTTCATCAGAGATTTACAATGCTCTCATCCACAATGATTATAATTTAGATAAGAAGCTTCTTAGAACCAAGATCTTAATCGGAGAAAATTAACACAATTAATCTCCTCCCATATGTAAAATAAACAATAAGATTAATTACCTTGCGAACAACTTTTGCTGCCGCAGATACACCTTTATCAATGAAATAACCCAAGAATGTTGGATCAGCCACGCGAACCTGTAACCAAGATGCAAGAATTTGAAACATATTAATAATTTTGTAAAACCACTCATCCAGAACAAAGAAAATTCAACAGATATGGCAACTCACTAATGCATTGTCAACTCCATAGCAGTCTATATATTTAATCCCTCTTGCTGACATATCTTCTAACAAGTTTGAGGATCTTAAAGCTGATCAACAAACAAGTCCACATAAGAGGGTAACAAGTAGAGTTAGGAATAGCCAACAACTCGAGCTTATTAATTTGCCCAGCTTACCTGCATATACCCCTCCATTCCCATCTGGAGCCTTAGATACCTAGCTTTTAAAAAATTCAAACTTTTATAACCATGGTTTTTATATAATTGAAATTTGAGAATTACAGTGTGATGCAGAGATATGGAGTTAATAACATTCAAATCATCCTAATATTAATAATTTAAGACCCTAAGGAGATAGACACCAGTTTATTGATCCGGCACTCATCCATTCTATAGCATTGCCTCATATCCATTACTATTAACAAATTCTTTTCATAAGGTTCTTCCTTGCCCCTTCAGTTCATCAAATACAGATATCAATTTATGAATGTGCATACTAATGAATATATTTGAAATCAACGATAGATTTCCTCATCCAATCCTAAAGTTACTGGAAATTATGGTATGACATGACTGGTGTAGTACTGGGATTGTAAAAATTAAAGGCTAGATATTTTGATACGATCTCTGGTACCACTTCCTTTATTCAGGAAATATGAGTATTAACATTCCTTCATTTAGTTCCTACCTTGAGAAATCAAAGTTTTGCTTGAAGAATCATACATACAAGGACATGTTGGGGTTGGGGGGAAAGAGAAAAGTAGAAGGATGGTGTATAAAAGATATGATATGGATAATTGGGGATTTATCAATTCATATGGGAAAAAAAATAAAAGCCATACTCTATATGGTGTTTCCATCACAAATCTACCATCCTTTGATATACAAGGAATGGTGCCCTGCTGAAAGAAGGTGACCTGCAATCCGGACATGGTGAAAGTGAGCACCAGAACAAGCAGTGAATAAAGATAAAAAAAAGTATAAGCATCTAAAGGATTATAACTTGATTAGCCTCCAAACCGAAATATTTCTGACTTTCAAAAAAATTGCGAGTGGCCTCATCAGTAAATGGGCTGGTCATCACATACCAATGAATTGTTGCAGAACTGGTAGAATCTGAGATTAATAATGCATGTCAATAACTGTCACTAACATCCATTATAATCTAAATTCATCTAAAGTATCTAAGTACTCAGAATTAAACCGACTCCATTATTTTCTAGCAGAAGTTGGTTACAAGCATAAGGTTCCAACCTTCAGGGATAAAAAAAAACAAAAAGATACTGAAAATTGAAAACTTACTAT
Organism: Luffa acutangula; assembly: GCA_036850905.1. Classification (NCBI taxonomy): domain Eukaryota; kingdom Viridiplantae; phylum Streptophyta; class Magnoliopsida; order Cucurbitales; family Cucurbitaceae; genus Luffa; species Luffa acutangula. Next base: position 63,739,055 of record CM072087.1, on the reverse strand, counting down.
CGGTTGCAGCTTGAGCAGCTAATCTTTGAACACGCAAAATTCTCTCAGCTTGGAGTTGAAAAAGGGATTTCCCCGATGGAAGTCCAATATCTAACAATTAAGTATATTAAAAATTAAAAATACTGGAGTGTCTCAGTGATATAAATAAATATGAGTATGATTTTCCTCCTCCCTTGAATGCAAAATGAAATTAGAAAGAATAAGGATTCAGTTATTTTGTGTTATGAGGAGAGAGACTTAAGTCATTAATACTCCTTAAAATACTCCGACATCGCCGCCATAGAAAACATCACAGTGACAAATGTTTCAAAAAACACATTGTTTGTCAGCCCAGGACTAGAGAATATGACTTTCTTTTTAGTTCTTACCGTAAGTGTTCTCATGGCAATCTTTCCCTTTCATATCTTGACCTACTACTTCAGGTATGCTATTTGACGTACTCCATTTTTTCAAACTCTATATTAATTGTTTCAGGTACACTTATGTCGTCATTATACATTTATACTCTTTTTCTAGAATTAAACCAGTATCCAGACTGAGAAACAACTTGCTAAGACATGACTAGATGGATACAACTGAAGTATATAGTTGTTGGTGAATTTACAAAAAGATTTAGGATAATACAAAACCAATAAAATCTCAACAAAACATGGACATGACCCTATGAACATGCACACAGTTCTATTGATTGAAATCATAATTCATTCAGCCATCAACTATTGGATTCAAGAAAGAAAGGAAAAAAGAAAAAAAAAGAAAAACTATTGGATTCAAGAATCAAATATCCCCATCAAAACGTAATGAAGCTTTTTACGTGCATTGGCAAGTAGAAGGAATAAATAATTCAACAAGTAAATAAATTGGTGAGTAAAACATCAATTCTACGTGCAAATCAATTTAAATGACACCTCCATGGAGAACTCTAAAGTAAATGCTCTATTATTTAGTGAATATGATTTTACTTACTGAAACATCCCTTAGGATCAGAACTGCCCAGCCGTGTTCCCTGCATTTTAATTTCAACAGAAGAAGGCAAATAAAAAAGCAATCGAGCATCCACCCATGCAAAAATAAATCATTAGTATTGCCCTGTTAGATATGAACTCAAATGAAAATTAAATAAATAAACAAGACCATATATTTAGGCAGCTTTTTTGGATCCCTTTGCTCAGTTAATCTAAAAAATTCATTATACTACTTTAAGACCCCTCAAGTTTGTTGAATTGTAAGTTTTCCATCTGTTCAACTCCAATGAAAATCCGACCACTAGTGAACATTATTAAGAGTATAGTTAAGTTATTCTTAAATGAAAGAAATATTTTGCATAAAGGTAAACCAAAGACTGAAGTCATTGCAAGAATTTCTTTTTTTTTTCTATAGGAAATATGAATAAGTTTTCTCATCTTAAAAGAAGTTACTAAGAAGTCAGATTCTTTGTAACTATCTACATTTGACAGAAGAAATTCTTTCTAAGAAAAATGTTGGGCTTCAAGTTAAGGCTTTACTCTGCCATACTCAGAAGAAACATTAAGGCCTTTAATTTTTCGTATAAATCAGTTGGCAAGAGCTAAGAGAGGACAGCCTCTTCTTCCACCAGCGCTCATATTTTAAAGCCAGAGAAGAAGAGAAGAGACAGTAACGAGAACTTTCATTGTTATATACACCACCTTTGACCTGAAATTGCATGTGGCTAAATCGTACTGAAAACACTTTGCAAACTAGATGATAGAACCCAGCTGAATGAAGAATGTGTTCATTTGAGTGACTACTGCAAGTCTCTAGTAATAGTAGTAGCAGTAGTCAAAGCAGAGGTAGAATTCGTTTTCATCAAAATTCATGTTGACTGTTCAATTAAGGTACCAGAACGAGATAGATTACTCAAGCGTGATGGACTCCTACTAGGTAACTATTCGTCTCTCCCGTGCCATCTTATACACCCTTAAATTGGACAATGAAGTAAAGGTTACACTTTTACGATTCAAACAAAATAAATAATTCGATTTATGGGTAGCATTTTTTCCTTTTTTTTAAAAAAAAAAAATTCTTACATCAAGGAATTTATCTATCTTCCATAAAGGAGCCACAGGGAGGTGAGTTGTTTCATCGTGTTAAGTGTCGAGTGGAAGTCCCAGTTGGCAGACCATTGTTCAACAATTTTTGGATACGGACCTCTTCGTAAGGTAATTATAGTTATCTAGATTAATCAGAAATTTCTTTTTTTTTTTTTAACGAATAACGAGAATTAAAAAGGGGAAGGAGAGGGAGGGATCTACCGAAAAGAGAAAGATCACTTAAAGTGCATCATTAGATTAGATTGATAATTCTTTATAGTGGAGTATAAAGGTCGACACAAAGTAAAGGAATCAATGCCAAGCAGTCGGATCAAGTTTTGCCAAAAAGTTAAAACATGCCAAGGAGAAACGGAAAATGATACCTGACCGCCAGATAAAAGCAAAACAGCCAACTTTCCATCTGAGATGGCCTTCAACCCCGTCTTCCACCATCTCTCTCTTTCGTCAAGGGTTCGCTCCTCCAGCGTCGACACGCAACTCTCCGGTACGGGCTCAATTGCAGCCGCCGGTAGCCCTACAAGAGCAATATGATTAAATTTTATAAGAATTGACTGTTACGGTTAAAAAGAGGCCACATGAGGAAGATACCAACCTTGAGAACGAAGCGAACATCGAATAATTCGATCTACTCTGGAAAGATCTAAACTCTGAAAAAGAGCATCGACAATCATGTTACAATCCAGCGTAGCGCATCGGAGATGAATATCACAAGAAAAGAAAATAACTAATTTCCGGAGTCATGCAGGATTAGAAACACCAAAACAATAAGCAAAATGAGCTTGTTTAGTCGCAGAGAAACCAAAAAACGACGAGAAATTGAAAATTCTGAAAATTACTGAACTCTCAGACTCAGCTCTCGACTAAGTGAAATGCATGAAAGACGAATTAAAGCAGTTAGCGATCCATTTCTTGGGCGAAAATCCGATGCTCAGAAGATGAGAAGGAGAATTGAGGGATCCAAGAGGAGGTGAATTGAGAAGGAAGAATACCTCAATATCCTTGACAAGAAGGTCGCGCTCTTCGTGGGAGAGCTCATCCCAAAGAGCAAAAACATCTTCCTGGCCGTAATCCTTGAGGCGCTCGAGCAAGGCTTGAGGTGGTTGCTGCAGGAGGAGCTGTTGTGGCGGTTGCTGCTGTGGCGTCAAGGGCGCATTGGCATCGAAACCAACCACGGCCATTGGCTCGGTCATAAAAGAGAGAAGGAAAGGTGGCGATGGGAGATCTGTGGGGGAGAATGTTGATTGATAATTGAGATTGGAGTGTCGGTGTGTGCGTGTTTTGGTTTTTGAGAGCTTATAGAGAAGAAGAAGACTAAGAGGGAGAAATAGAACAGTAACGACGAAGACAGGGGAATCAGTCAGTATAACCACCTGCTTGTTCTACAACCTAAGATTACCAAAATGCCCCCATCCTTCTTCCATCAAGCAATCTCATTCGAAAACGCATCTTCTCTTCACGCTCTCTCTTTCAGAACATCTAATCTAACTCTTTTTTTATATATATATATATATATATATTTTTTGGTTGTTGCCTTCAATTTTAAAGCTTATTTGGACAAATTTCTGTTTTATTTAAGCTTTTCATTTGGTTCGATGAATTTTAAGTTTGGTATAACTTTCATATTTATTTCTACAATATTCCTAAACTTTCTATTACTTGTGTAGTTGTTGTGTTCATGGTTCGGTCGGTTCAATTTGGTTTTTCCAATCAAATTGACCGAACCGATAAATTACAAAATCAAAAATCGAACCACCAACGGACGGTTCGAGTTAGTGGTTTGAGGTCAAGGGAATAACATCAAAGAGAGCTAGAATTAGAAGACGAAGCCAATAGCAGAGAGGTAGCAACAGTGGCGGATCCAGGATTTTATGTTAGGGGGGCACAAGTTCATATAAATGTAACTTTAGAAGCATTGGTACAATATTTAAATTACATAATATCGATTAGATTAAATTACAAGTTTAGTCCTTGCAATTTTGGGTTTGTGTCTATAATCCCTAAACTTAAAAATGTGTCTAATAAAATTTTAAACTTTCAATTTTGTGTTTGATAGCTGAGACTTATTTTACATTTTTTAAAATTCACAGACTTACTAAAAACAAAATTGAAAGTTTATACTTTCATTAGACATAAAATTCGATTATGAATGTTTATAATTTAAATTGATACAATTATTAGTTTGAAGTTCTAATTGACCCCAACGTTTAGGGGTAGAATTAATTTCTTTTCCTAATTTTTTAAAAGAAATTTATAAACCTGATCATTTCAAATTCCTTTTAGGTTAAAATATCATTTTGGTCATTGTACTTTGGAACTATTTCTATTTTATTCTCAATAATTCCAAATGTCCAAATATAATCCTTGTACTTTTTATAATCTTAACATTAGTCAATGGTTAACTTTTTTGAAAATAAATTTAGTCTTTATTACCTTTCACTTTACAAATTTTGAAAACATATTAACAACAATTTCTTTTCTTAAGTGAAAATTATGATGATTAGTTTATCAAATTCTATAAAAAGTAACTTCAAATTAATGATGACTAATCTAAAGATTTATTGAAATTACATAGGCTAAATTTGAACAAATGAAAGTGTATGAACTAAAATAAAATGAGTCACAGAGTACAAAGATGAAATGATAAAAAGTTTAAACAAAAACATAAAAATATATTTTTTTAAAAGTTTAAATTATTCTATTTTAAAAATCATATATTATTAACGAGCATCAAAATTCAAAATCATGGTTGCCTTTAAAAAAAACTGAACTATTAAAAAAAAGAAACCAAAAACTTAACAATTAAAAAAAAATAAAAACGGAAAAAACGGGGAAACAAATAAAACAAAAACTGAACTATTCAAAAAATAAAAAATGGAAAAAACGGAGAAAAAAAACTGAAAGGTCAGATTTGAGATTGATGAGAATCAAACTCACGACCAGGTGAAGGGGGCACATTCACACGCATCTTTGCAAAAACCACTATGCCAATATAGTATTTTGATTTTTAAGCGGCAAATTATATATATAATTTATATTGTTTGAAGTTCGGGAGGGGGCACGTGCCCCCCCTTGCCCCTGAGTGGATCCGCCCTTGGGTAGCAACGGCTGACTGTGAAGACGAAGGCGAAGGATACAGCTAACGACAAAGGCTACGGCGGCCGGGCGACGTGAGTATTCAGAGAAACAAAAATTAGGGTCAGGGAGGGAGAGATAGAGGCTAATGGGCTGGACTTCATGATTGGGCTGGGGCCTCCGTGCTTTTTCAATGGAAATTAATTTTCGGTTCGGTCAATTTGGTTTTTGGTTTCTTGGACCGGTAACCAACCCATGCGATTGGTTTTTAAATAATACAAACCAAATTACAATCAAACCGACTTCGTTTTTTTTCTATCTACTTAGATAATTTATTAGGGGCTGTTTGGGGCGCTGGGTTGGTTATAATAGCTGGGGGTTATAATAGCTGAGGGATTATAATAGTCTGGGGGTTATAATAGTCTGTGTTTGGGGTGCAGATTATTATAGTCTGGGATAAAATAGTCTGTGTTTGGGGTGCAGATTATTATAGTCTGGGATAAAATAACATGTGTTTGGGGTGCAGTAATCTGGGATAAAATAGTCTGTGTTTGGGGTGCAGTGTTTTGGGATGCAAATTATTTTAGTATGGGTTCAAATAATCTATGTTTCAAGCTGACTGTTTTTTTTTTCTTGACTTTTTTTTTGTTTATTTTCCTCATACAACTTTGTATTTCAAATATTAATAATAAAAAAGGGTTTAGTTGTAAAAAAAATAAAAGTTTTGGGTACAGGGGTTAAATTATGTGTTTAGCTTAAAAGGAAACAAAAATAACCTAAAGTAAATGTTGATTTTCTTTGTGTTTAGAGTCATGGTTTTTTCACAAAATAAGTCATTTTATGATTTCATATAGAAAAACCATATTTGTTTCATTTATGTATTTCCAACATAAAAATGGTAAATGTTTATTAAAAACTCATTTTACCTTTATTATCAAAAGAATCAAATAAAATAGAAATCACATAAAATAAAAACTTGAGTAGTATTTTTTTAAAATTATTATTATCACGGTAAACTTAAATACGATAAGTATAATTTGGAATGAAAAATATGGTACGATGAAGGTAAACATTCATATACTTCATTATCAAAAGTAATTATGTAATAAAACTTCATATTTATATATATGTACAAAGACAACCTAGTATCTAACTCTCCCTAGAAATTTTATGATTTTTCCGACGACCAACAAATTTTTCGGCGATCGAAATTCTTTTCCTCTTTTTTCCTTTCATTTTCTTCTACCTCTTTTTTTTTCTTTATTTTCGTTTTTTATATTTTTTGAAATGAAAATGAGAAGAAGATTTTCTTTTAAAAAAAAAAAAAAAAAAAAAAAAAAAGTCGCCGGAAAAGTCGTCAGTGATTGCCGGAAAAGTGGCCGGAAAGTCGACCGCGGTCATCGGAAAAGTTGTCGGTGGTCGTCAGAAAAGTCGTCGGTAGAAAAGTCAATGAGTCACATGGAAGAAGAGAGTAAAGAGTTACTGTAGAGAATGGATACAATAATTGGGATGAGTTGAATAGTGGTTACTGTAGCAAAACGGGGGGAAAAAATAACCAACTCCGCCCCTTATTTTTGTTGGTGCCCCAAACACTGGGTTTGGTTATAATAGCGGGGCTATTATAACCAACACAGTGGGCCAAACGGCCCCTTAATATAATATAAAATTGAAACTTTATGAATTTATTAGATATTTTTTTAAAGGTAGTTACACTTTTAAAATTTAAACCTCTTAAAAGTTCAAAACTCCCCTTTGTAATTTAACTTTATTTAATATGAGTTCCTTTTTATTTATTTTTCATTTCATTTAATAATCCTATTAATTTTTGCTGTCTATAGCCGTCAATATAAAATAACTTGTTCAAATAATTGAATTATTATTCTTAGTGAATCAAAATATACCTTTTTCATACTTTAAATTTAATGTACGAAAAATAGGTACATAAACTAAACCTCAAAAAAACTATTATTTTGTTTTAAAGAATGAATTAGAGTAAATGAACTAAATTGCTCAGAACAACTTAATCAAATATTGTATTTATCAGTTGGGTTGAACCCATCCACCCATTATGGATAACTTATAATGCCAAGTGAGTTGGATCTAAATGATTGCTTAATTCAGTTCAATTCAACTTATTATTAATATCATCTGTTTAAAAAAATAATAATAATTAATTAATATCCTGTCTTATTCTCCCACTTTCCTCCAAACAAATTATGAGTGATTGGAAAAATGTAAGGGAAATGGAAAATATGAGAGATGGGCATATTGAAGATTGTTAAACTTGATTTGTTAGGTTGATTTAATATATGTCACTTTTCATGGTTTTATCTTTATATGTTTTATGGGTTCCATCTTAATATTTGTCTTTATGATCATAGGTTCCATTGTCGACATTGATTACTGCTGGAAATTTCGAAAAAAATACTTGACCAAACGTGATTGGAAGCCTCGACCTCACGCTTGCATAATGAACCTTGTGCCCTCAACCACTGATCCAACATTAAGTTTCATTACAAAATATGATTTTTTTATATATTAATATAATAAAGATTCACTTATATTATATTAAAAATATAAAGTTTGGATAATTTGAGGAGGCACGTGTCCCTGGCCCCTTCATGGATCCACCCCTGTATATATATATCATCCCTTTAAAATATATTATTTTTTCCATGGATTAACCAATAAAATATAAACATTCCACCAATAAAATACTTTAAATTAACCACAAAGTCATCAAATAAATAAAATAGCGCCCCAAACTTAATAACAAAATATTCAAACCTAGATTAAAAATATATATATATATTCAACTCGATCAACAAATTACAAATTAACTTTTTTTTTAGAATAATTACAAATTAATTTCATCCCATTATAAAAATGTCTAACTAATTATAATCTTTTTAAAATATTTAAATTTAACTAATCAAAGAGCATTAATTTAACTGGTTATTCGTTGTCAAAGATAAAAAAAAAAATCATGGCGGAATGGGGTTAAGAGACCTGACTATTTTTAATCAGGCGATGCTTGCAAAGCAGAGTTGGAGGATCGTCCGGAATCCAGAGAGTTTACTAGCCAAAGTGATGAGGGGTCGCTATTTTCACACATGGAATTTTCTAAAGGCAAAAATTGGAAATAATCCCTCATACGCATGGCGGAGCATCATGTGGGGGAGAGATTTGTTCAAGAAGGGATATAGATGGCGTATAGGCAACGGAATTCAAGTGGAAGTTGCCACAGACCCTTGGATCCCTAGAGAAAGCTCTAGTTTCCCGATTTTTGTTAAAAAAAAGGGCCCAAAACTTTTCGGTGGCTCAACTGATTCTCCCCTCTAAGACGTGGGATGTGGAATTGGTCAGAGATCTGTTTCTGGAGAAGGATGTTGAGGATATTCTTAATATTCCATTTAGCCAACACAACGATGAAGATGAAATTATATGGAAAATGGACCCTAAAGGCCTGTTTTCGGTAAGGAGCGCTTATAGGCTTGGACACCAACTTCAAAATGCAGCAGATGCATCAGGATCAGACAATGATTATAAGGAAGCCCGTTGGAAAAACTATTGGAAAGCCCATACTCCCGCGAAAATCAAAGTTTGTGGATGGAAAATCTATAACGATATTCTTCCTACAAAAACAAACTTGATTGACCGGGGCATGGATATTAACTCTCTATGTCTTTTTTGCAGGAAACACCCAGAAACAGCCAAACACTTGTTTTGGGAATGCAAGATGACTAGAGGTATGTGGGATAGTTTTTTCCAATTTCCTAACAATATTTATGCTAATGACAGGAGCACGTGGATGGTACCAGACTACTGTGAGAAACTTTGGAGGGGTGGCAGTGGAGAAACATGGGAGATCAACCAGATTCGAAGGAGTCTTATTATTTGCTGGCAAATTTGGAATTACAGAAATGCTATTCTTCACAACAGTCAGCAACCCAACAAAGTTTATCTCAGTCAGCAGATCAGTAGCAGTCTAGATTCATTTGAAGAGAGCGATCGTACCTTCGGCCGCAACTGTCGAAACCGAAAGCTGGGGACCTCGAACGAACAGTACATCACGGCTCGGCGTTGGGGAGAAGAACCATCAGACTTTTGGGTCTTGAATAGTGATGCCTCTTGGTGCGAAAAGGAGAAAAGCGGCGGCGTCGGCTGGATCGTTCGGAGAGGAGATGGAACGCCGGTGTCTGCTGGATTTCAATTCATTCATCATCCATGGGCGGTGAGCTGGTTAGAAGCCCTCGCAGTCACAGAAGGCTTGAAAACGATCCCTTTTTCTTCCCCCGAGTTGATTATCGAGCTTGACTCTATTCAGGTGGTACATCTGCTCGTGGGCAAGGAGGAGGATGCGACGGAATTAGCCTTCTTTGTCAACGAAGCCAGAAGAATCTCTTCAGTTTTACAGGTGAAGTCGATTAGGCACATTCCTAGGAGTTTAAACAAGATGGCCCACCAATTGGCCCAAAAGGCTACTTCAACTAAATCTTCTGTTAGTTGGATTAATAATTTCCCTAATTGGCTACTTATGTTGAATAAGGAGGATATTGAGTGTGATAGAAACATTTGTGGGGGTGCCTGTCCCACCAATGGCTGCCCGTCGGGAGCAATTGCTCTCTTCTAATGTTTTACTTTCTTCTCAAAAAAAAAAATGATTTTTTCATTTTTTTTAAGGTCAATTTGAATAATTAATTATACCTTTTGGGTATTCAAATGTTATTTATAGATGGAATGCAACTTTTTTTTTTTTTTTTTTTTTTTTGTAAAGGTAGTATATAGAGTGCAACTTTTTATGGCCTTTTACTATAATAGCTAATGCAAGAGGGAAAATGTGCAGTTGACTCTTGACATAAAAAAAAAATAAATAAAAAATAATAATAATAATAAAAAATCCCTGAAAAGTGATATATATATATATTTTTTTCGAACTTCCCTGAAAAGTGATATTCACATCTCTCTGTGTAGCCTTCAAATACTTAAAGAAAATATATAGAAATAATAGTTGGTAAATCAATCCCCCCATCATTAGGAGAGTCATGATACAAAAATAAAACATTATTACATTTAATGTGGCGCACGTGAGAGTTTGTTTATGTGCTATTTCAAAGTTAAGGACCACTTTTACACGCGTGGTATGAAAAAAGGTCTACTATATGGAAATTTTATTTAAGAAAAAATCAAAATTGAAGTTTCACCTAAAGTTAATTAATAACTTACCATTCGTATGTTAGATCCATTGATCCAATATCAAATGATTGACAGTTAAATAATTACAAATAAAGTTAAAGAAACTAATATAATTGATAATGAATTTTCATTGACCATTACTAGTTATTTACTCAATTGAATCATATCATTTACTACATATTAGTTTAAACTAGTTGAAATATTGTTTAAAATAATTATGCGATGTGTCAAATATGAACAAAATCCAATTGATTTGGTATCATGTTCAAACTTTTGTCTCCATCGATGACGAATAATAATAATAATAATAATAATAATAATACAAGTTAATGTGTGAAATATTGTAAGTTAGTTGAGGTATATTGACAATGTATTTATTCATGAAAGATTGAATTTTCGTATGTTTTTAGTCTAAAAAATATTTCTAAATTTAATTTTTCTATTGTTTTTTAAATTAAAATATACTATTATATATTTAACTTTGACTCTAGTAATATTTTCTTCCTCATACTTTGATTCACGGAAACCAATCTTTCAAACTTTAAAAAACCTAATAGCTATTTTCAAAAAAGAAAGAAAAAAAATGAAATAACTAAGTTTTTTTTTAGGAGGTAATAACTAAGTTTTGATTAAGTTAAAATGTAGAAATTTGATTAAAAATAATTTATGCGTGATTGGCAAGCGCGTGAAGCCAATCCATTTGTTCATTTGTACGACTCAATTATAGCAAGATTTTTAATATTGATACTTAAACATTACAACTTTTAAAGTATAAAAATTCAATTATTATGGATTAATAATGAAAGCACGATGCTATAAGAAATTAAGTATATAAAAATTATAGAAACAAAAAAAAAAAAAATGTATTTGAATATTTTTGTTTATAAGAATTAATTTTAAAAGTAAAGAAGTGCATAAAAGGTTAAAGGGGTGATAGGGGCCCAGGGTGGATGCTTCCCTCCAACCTAACAACTGGTGACTAAGATATGAGACCAAACCATTGAACCAGAAACCCACATGTTCTTTATGAGACCATAAATAAAAAACAAGGATGGCCCTAACATTTTTTTAATACATTATATTTTCCCTTTCCACATTCTCTCTCTAATCTCATCTCCCACCAAATCATACTTGAATTGAATACTGATCTTTATCTCAACCTCTTAAGTTTCATTATCAAATATTGGACTTGAGAGACAGATGTGACTCTAACTTTAATTTCACAATCTAAACAAACTTAGGTCATACAAGCCTTTCACTTAACTGACAATCATTATTCTTACCAAATCCCATCCTTATTTAATGGGTTATTTGGGTTACTTATTCTTTTCTTTTTTGTTTCTAATAATTTTGTATTGGTTGACATTGATAGAAAAGCTAGCTAGTATAAATACCTTTTTTGACTCTTCTACTTTCAAAACGTTCATTTTGGTCTCTACGCTTTTAACTTTTATTCAGTTTAGTTTTCTTATGTTCGCAACGTTTGTTTTGGTTTCTTTACTTTTAAAAAGTGACCAATTTTATAAATTTTTTTACATAATGTGAATCATTTAACACAAATTTATGGTTATATTTCAAGATTTTTAGTGAGTAAAATGACATGCTAAATTTACGACCGAAAAATGGGATAAAAATGGACATGAAGAGATCAAAATAATGACTTTTTAAAAGTACAAGGATTAAGATGGAGGCTTCAAGAGTATAGGGACTAAAATGAACAAAAATTGAAAGTAGGATGACCCAAATAGACGTTTTGAATGTACAAAGACCAAAATTAACCAAAGTCGAAAGTACCAAGACCAAAATAGTTTTTTTTTTCTTTTAGTTCAATAATATTTGAGAGCACGGGATTCAAACCTCTAACTCTTGGTCAAAGTACATATCAAGCCCCTTTTAGCCACCAAAAGGGTATTAAACCTATAAACAAATTATCAAAAGTTGGAATATTTCTACTTCCAAATGTTTTGTTTTTTCAAATAAATTTTAGGTTATCACGAATTATTTGGGCCACAAGAATAAACCTGGCCCACCAAAAACAATCTACGTAAATGCATTGGGCTGAGTTAAAGGTATAACTGTTGCCTGCTTTAAATTATAGTGGGCCGAGGTAGCCCATCTACCACATCAACTAAATTTCAAACAACATTCGATGCAAGGAGAATAAAAAGAGAATTTTACAATGTTTTTTCCTTTTATTTTTTTTTTTAACGGACACCAGTAATCTTTCCCAAGCTTCCATCTCAAAACCAATTGACAAAGAGTGGAGTGACCAGCTTATATATTGTGAGGTCTCCACCAATCTTTCCGATGGGGGATCCTCAACAGTTTTATCCACAGTTTTCTTTCTTTGGCAAGTAAGAAAGAGAAAGATGGAAAAGTTAACAAAAGTTTAGCTTAACTGACATAAAGTTGTACTAATAACCACAAGGAAGATCTGTGGTTCCATGCATACTCATATGTAGCCAAGTTTTTTTAATACACTCCTTTAAATATTTTTTTTTAAAAAAAAAAACTGCCGTTTTAATCATTTTTTCAAATTTAGCCAGCCAACAATGTGTTGTTGATTGATCGATTTTTTATGAAGATAAATAAAGGATTTACTATGATTGGTACATGATTTACATTTACTCACTCATTTTCTTTGTATAATTATTATGTTATAATTTTTTTTTTAATATTATAAATTTCATTTCTTAAGTTATTATATGACTAATCCAATATCCTCCACCCCACCTTATTTTTGTTATTACATATCAACACGAGCATATATATAATATATTTCTTAGCAAGCTTGGAATTCCTTTTTGAAAAAAAAAAAAAAAAACATATATCGCATTTTTGGTAAGCCTCATTTGGGATTTATTTTGAAAAAAAAATGAATATAAACATATAGAAACGCGAATCAAATACTACTATTAAAAAAAAAAAAAAAAAAAAAAAAAAAAAAAACCATTTTTTAGGCATATGTTATCAACCAAGAGATTAAATATTTAAGTTTGCATCACTTTGTTGAACTAAAAAAGAAAAAACCTCTCTTGCCAAACACATACTAAAAATAATATTAATAATCGTTTATCAACGTATAAAAATAAAACGAGGTCAGACATTCAAACCCCTCCTCCCACATGTGATTAAAAAAACATATAAAAATAAAATAAATAATTCTTATTGTGTTAAACCAAGTCACTTTGTTATTAGTTTAAAAAATAATCATGTTGTTATTTGTAATATTTCAAAATATAGACAAATACATTAATAATAATTTTATGTACGTCCGTTCTCAATTAATTTTTAGCAACAATTAGAAAAATGCATCAGAGTTACATTAATTCAGAGAAGTGCATGTAACTCACATACAGAGTTTTTTTTTTTTTTTTTTTTTTTACTAATTTAACTATTTTTATATATATAATATATGGGAGATTCTTTGACCTTTTGATTGAATGTACATGTGTTTATGTCAATTATGTTAAAAAAAAAAAAGAGAGAGAGAAAAGTAAAATTCAATTATAATATATGTATATATATTTGTTTAAAATTATGTGTTGATTTAAGATTCATAAATCTCTCAACCTTACATGTACTTATCTTTTCATATATATAGTTAGCTTTTACTCTCCGTCAATACTTTGAAGATTGATTTTTTTCCCCTGGAAATATATGATTTAGATATTAGGATTTCTTTTATGAATAAATAAACAAATAAAAATAAAAATAAAAACTAAAGATTAAAAATTGGGTGATTATGATGTGTATTTGTAGGTAGGGGAATATTTTGGAAAGCTAATTGCACGTTGCATTCCACGTGCAACTCAAACGACTCTTCAGGTAATGTCGTTTGCAGGTGAACGAAGGATCGTGAACGATAAAACGACATAATTAATTAAATTCCAAAGCTTGTTTATTTAATTATTCGATTAATTATAATTCATATAGAGTTTCGTATACATACCCCACCTGAGTCTGAAAATCACTTTATATTCTCTGCAAAAATATTAATTCCATCAAACTCTTTATTTAATTCGACCAAACTCTTTAAAGAAATTGGTGAGGGAGCGGAACCCGATGACACACATCTTCCAAAAGAAAACTTGTAGCCAACACACTATGGTTAGGTATTTTCTTTTTTATTCATCTAATGCCAATTTATATCATATGCTTTTAGTAATTCAATGAACCTCTCTTTTTAAATATTTCAAAATCTTAAATAATACTTTTTGTGACACGATTGACCACTTGTTCAGTACATTCATTCACAGTCGAAACAATCATTTTAAGAAATGTCACATGATCATCACGTGACAATCAAAGTTAAATACTTCTACGTTGTTGGTAAGTACATTTTATTAATTTTGTAACAACTAGATTCAACATTACATAGTTTCTATTCATGCATGTTATTTGAGATCTATATAATTTGAACGCAAAAATGTGCTAGTGTTTTTTCGACTTAAAACTAGAAGTTTCTTAAACGATCACTTTAAGTTCCTTAATTGATCGATGATCTAATCTAATAACTACATCTATATGTGTCTACATATATAATGTCCAAATGAAAATCTAAGAACTTTAGAATAATTTAAACAATTTTGTAATCATATTTTTCAAAACTTGGTGATCAAGAATATTACTCATTTTATAAATGTCATCACTCTCTCATTAAGTATTCTACAAGTCAACTTTGTATTCCTATGTAATGTAAAGATACTAAAACAGTACTTCACCATTTTATGTCACATGTTTAAATTCTATTTTACATTCAAGTAATGATAATAAAAACATCTTCTATGAACACCATACTAATCTAGATTGTTAGGATAACTTTCCCGTTATTTTACACGATTTACAATACTTATAATATTGTGGAAATGTCGATTCACTCTCTTGATATAATAACAAAACAATCCTCGTTATATCATCGATAAGACTGATCTTTAGTTTTTTTTTTTTTTTTCACATACAATATAATAATTATATAATATGCCTTCTCATACAGTGCAAAAATTAGAAAAATAAAATAAAGGGGTTTAACAAATCTTTTCCTGTTACATATATTAGAATGAATCATTTTGGTTTTTTTAAATTTAAAGTTGGAAAAAGGAGCAGAGAAATGTTGTTTTGTTGAGAAGGTGGGAGACTTAAATATGGTTAAAAAACCAGATTTTGTTACTAATCTAAAATTAGTTAGTTCAATTATTAATAGAAGATAATGTAATTAGATGGTATACTTATGTACAAGAAATTAAAACGATAAACAGTTAATAGACTATTAAAATTTACTATCAAGTTTAATCACCTATCATTCAAATAAAGATAATAGTTATATTTTAACTCTTCATCATTAATACATCTATTTTTTAAAAAGTTCTAACAGTCAAGTCACTTTGGAACTAAAATGATTTTACAAAGTAAAATCTAGCCAACCATAAGATAAGAGAGTGTGTACATTACCTTAAAGGAAGGAACAATATTTCCAAAACCAATCAGATAATGATCATTTACACCCCAATGGAAAGTGCTATGAATTGCATTGATTGTTGGTTGGACCATACTATGCAATTGAAAATTTTATAGGTGAAGAGGTGTCATGCATAGCCAACTATTTTCTCCTAAAATATATATACATATATATACACACACACTTGGTTAACTAAAACACAAAGGTGAAAGAGTGAATTGTCTCTTCTTTATAGTCTAGTGTTAACAAACGTTTTGGATTAAGATGACACAAACTCTTTTTCTTTTAGTACAATAAATGAGAGGCAAAAATTCAAAGATATGACATCTCAAGAAAAGAAACCGACATCTTAACTGTTGAGCTATGTTCATGTTAACAAGATGATTCGAACATAGATAACTAGATTATAACTTAGCTGAAACACATTATTGTAGATGATGTACAAGGTCGACCATCACATAAGAGACATGTGTCTTTAATTGAGATAGATATGTAATCGTAAAGGGTCGTGGGAAGATGGTCGAGCCCAATTAAAAGCTAGAAAGTGACAAAAACAAAGAACCAAGTTCATCTTGTTATTAATTAGCTATTACTTATTAGTATTTAGTACCAATTTATTTAAATTAATTAATTAATTAATATTTTTTTGGGTTAGGATTGGACAGCACATAATTTTGGGCAGTGATTTGAAAAGCATAAATGGCAGTACAAGTTATTATTTATGGGCATTTGTCAGTGACTCATTTTTTCAGATCAAACAACAACAATCAACAGAAGAAAAAAAAAAAAAAAAACCCTTATTTTCAACCGTTCTAAATGGAAATTCAGTTTTATATTCAATCATAAAATCACTCATTCAATTGAAAATCTTGTAGATCAATACCTAAAGGCCAATAGTCACATGTTTTCCTTAAAGAATAAAAAAAGCCAATTGTCACATCGATTTCTTTTCGATCTAGATTTGCTAGATGCATTAAGAGAGATAACAAAGCTAGAAACACTTTGAATATGTAGACTATATAACGGTTCAAATTAGGTCTTTTAAATTATAGGGTTCAAAACTAAAGGCAAATTATAGCATGAGTATATAGGAAATTTGGGATAAGAAAATATTTGAAATCAATTTAAATAATTAAAAGCTAAAAAAGAAGAATATAAGAAGAGAGAAGATTAACGTTTTGGCCGCTCTCACATTTTTCAATATTCTTTATTAAACTTTCTTTTTCGGTAGATGTTATACTAGGCAAAAGAATAACTAATCCACCAAAAAAAAAAAAAGTTTTTAATTCCCAATCTAAATTTTGAAGAAATTGACATAAATTTCAATTTTGTATATAAATGATTTAATTCTTTTTCAAAATATCTATTAATGCATGTGGTATTGTGTAAGCTTTTTATAAATCTCTCTTTTTTTTTTTTTTTTTTGTTTGAAATAAAGGCTTCATTAAATTTGATTTATAACATTTATCAGTAGAAAAATATAATTATTGAGTATGCCTAAGTACACAGCTATTAACTTCTCTAAGTTAAAAGATAAAGATTTGATCTGTACAAATATATCTGTTGTGTAAAAAAAAAAAAAAAAAGTTAATATATAACGTACTTAAAAATTAGATGAAAAACACAAAGCAAAAATAAATTAAAAAAAAAATAAATAAAAAGGCGTAGAATGTTAAAACGGAGAGAGGTTGAGAAGGGGAGAGGGGCATTTCGGGGAAGGTGAATGAAGGAAATTGAGAGAAAAAAAAAAAGAAAGTAGAAATTGGTGGGGAAGTGTAATGTGTAATGCCGTAATGTTGTTCCCGCCATTCCATTTACACACATCCCTCCATTCTCCATTATTCCACAATCCAATCACCATTTCTCTCTCTCTCTCTCTCTCTAATTCCAATTCCATCTTATTTTTATTTATATTTTTTTTTCTTGCGTTTCCACTGATCTCCCTCAGACCCTCTCTCTCTGGGTTTCTCTCTCTCTCTCTCTCTCCATAGAGTAAGGACAACAATTCTGGAAAGTGAAAAAACGCTACTCTGCTCTCCTACAAAACAATTTTTGACGGAATTCCAAATTTCTCAAAAAAAAAAAGGGTTTTTAGGGTTTTTCCGAAAAGGCGACATAGGGAGTCGGAGTGGCGTCGGGCAGTGATAAATACTAGAGGGTGTGGGTACTACTAAAACAGAACAGAACAGCATAGCCCACTTCCTTCCCAAAGATAACACAATGAGAGAATCGTCATCGACAATCTACGGCGGAAACGGAAACGGCAATGGCAATGGCAATGGCAATGGCCTAGATCTAGATGAGGAAATAAATATTGAGCATCATCTCATCAACAAAGGAAACATGAAGATGATGATGAATAATAATATGATGAAACCTGCATGGCTTGAAGGGTTAATGCAATCTCACTCCTTCTTCTCTCCCTGTCCTCTCCACCACTCTCGCCGCAAGAACGACATGAACGTCTTCTGCTTACACTGTTGCCACAGCATCTGCCCTCACTGCCTTCCTTCTCACCGCTCTCATCCTCTTCTTCAGGTTCCATTTTCTTCTTCTTCTTCTTCTTCTTCTTCTTCCTCCACAGATTCTTTCTATTTTCTTTTTTCTCTTTTTTTTTTTTAGAATTCGAATTCGGATTTCCTTACTCGATTGATTCCAGAGCAGAGTCCACTTAATGATGTGTTCCTTGATTCCCACTTTTTGGATTTGCTTCCATTCCTATTTATGGAACAACTCTTTTTTATCCATTTTCTTTCTTCCTGCAAACCCTTCTCACCTGTTGCTTTCATTCAAACCCAAGCTTTGACCCAACTTTCTTTCACTCCCTTTTCCCCTATATATATATATATCTCTTTAATTTCTATTACATTTATTGTTTTTTTTTTTTAAAAATTCTCATCACTCCCAAATTTATTTCCCCACCTAATTTACCCACTTGGACTTGATCTACCTGCTAAACTTCCTGCTTCCTTCCTTCCTTCACAACATTAAAATTATAAACAACAAAAGAAAAAGGAGCCCTCTCTTTATTTCCTTAATTGAGTATGAGGGTTGCAACTTAATTACAGTAATGTGATTGAATTTTGACAGATTCGACGATATGTTTATCACGATGTGGTTCGGCTTGGCGATCTCGAGAAGCTCATTAACTGTTCTTATATTCAGGTTCCAATTAATTTACATTACATTGATGCTCTTTTTTTAAAAAAAAAAAAATAAATTGAATTGAATTTGAATTGCAACATTATCTGGTGGTGTGGTGTGGTTTGGTTGCAGCCTTACACTATAAATGGTGCGAAAGTGATATTCTTGAATCACAGGCCACAATCCAGGCCTTGCAAAGCTCCTTCCAATGTTTGTTTAACTTGTGACAGAATTCTTCAAGACCCTTTCCACTTCTGTTCTCTATCATGCAAGGTAACTGCAGCATTCATATATATATATAATGTTTTTTTTTCTATGTGTGAGCTAGTTTGATTTGATTGGTTGTATTACAAAATCAAAATGAATGCAGGTTGATCATATGGTGTTTGAAGGTGCAGATCTTTCCACTATTCTGTTCAGGTTCGACGAGTCCGATTTTGCGTTTTCACAATTCGAAGGCTTACGAATGGATGGCTCTGAGGTGACCGACGACGATGCCCAAATTACTCCAAACTTGGACTCCTTACAATGCAAAGGTTTGTCCTACTCCATTTCGAATGAGGCGACAAGCAATTCGGTCGAATCGCGAGAACCCGAAATCGTGAAGAAGAAGAAGAAGAAGAAGAGCAATGGATTCCTCCCTGGAATTGTTCTCTCTCTCGGGAGCCGGAGGAAGGGTGCTCCCCAAAGGGCTCCGCTCTCTTAGAATCAACCATATCAAAAATAAAACTAAAATCAAATCAAATGATTTAGGACTTAATTATTAGATTAAATTGAAAAGACAAAACATGTTTGTTGATTGTTAGTGAGTTAGATGTTGTTAAGGTTAGCTTTTAATTAATTATGTGAAAGTGAGGGAGAGGGTGGCTGGTTGGTTTGTTGTGTATTATCCAAATTCAAAGTGATTTTTAAGGTTTAAATTCATATCAGTGTGTAATTGTATGGTGTCAAGTCTTGTGTCTAGAAGAACAAGATCAGCAATTCCCATTGCTAAGGGAGGAGGTCTGAGACAACTTTGCTTTGCTCTCAACACCACCAATTTTGTGCTTCATCATGTAATGGAAATTGGAGCTATATATATATATATATATATATATATGTATATGTATATGTTATAACCTTTCAAATTTGTTTATGATCTAAAGCCTTTTCTTTTCAAACAAAGTCATTTTAGCTGTGTATGTGTGTTTTTTTTTTCTTGAGTTCCACAACTAATTAATGTCTTTTCTATCCAAATAGGTTGTGTTCATACCTAATTCTAATATTAAATTAAACAATAATGAGTGTTTCTAGTCATTTTGTCTTATATGATAATGAATTTGTTTTTAGTTTTCTCTAAATTTCAAAACAAAAAGTTGATTTGTTTTCAGGTTGTTTTAGTAGATGATTTTAGTTCTCTAGATTTCAAAAACAAAAGGTTGGTTCTTAATAACTTATGAGGTTTTCAAAATGGCTGTTTCAGTAGATGATTACAAAACAAAGCAAAAACAAATACTTGAGCAGTATAATTCTTAAAAAGGGAAAACTAAAATAAGTTTCTTATTATAAAATGGTTAAATTATAATTTCAATTCCTAAATTTTACCCATAATTTTATGTGGGTTTATGTAGTGTACAAGATTGTATATTAGTTTTTTGAGTTTCTAATCAGTTTGGAGTTTAGTTCTCAATTTCTCATAAAAGAAAAAAAAAAATCTTACTATCAGAATTTGCTATAGTTTATTCATATTTATTTACAATTAATAGATTTTTTTTGGAACAAAATATATAGTTGTCATGATATTGTGTACCATTCATACATAAGAATTTAGAAAATAAAGAATCAAAGCATTTACTTGTAGTAGTTGACCTAAAAAAAGCAAGATCATAATTATATAATAAAAAACTAATTCAAAGATTAAAGAGCATCTCACTCAAAAAAAAAAAAAAAAAAAGTGAGCATTAAAGATTGTAAATGACATTCAATAAAGAACATGAGTAATGTCCTAGTTTCTCTCTAAATAGAATTTATTAAAAATTGAGGAGTTAAAATAAAACTTTTTAAATTTTAGATATAAAATTTATAATGAAGTAAATTATAGAAACTTAAGCTATATTTTAACCTATCAATCTGAACATAATTCAAGAAGTTAAAGTATTATCATCAAAGTCATAATCTCCACCCTTACATCTTCTTTTTTTTTTTTTTTTCTTTTTCTTCCTGAAGAACCCACCCTTACCTCTTGTTGAACTAAAAAAAACTATATTTCATGTGAAAAAACAAAAGATAATATTGAGAAACATCAAGGACAAAAATGGGGTAGAAAAAAAAAGAGGGTTTTGTAGTAATAAAAAGAAAGTAGAGTGGGAGTAGTACCATACCACACTTTTTTTTTTTTTTTTTTTGAAAACTACCACTCTTTATCTTTATATAATAGCTTTAGTAAAATAAAAAGAAATATTAAAAAAAAAAAATTGGCATTGATTTGTCCAAGTATTAGAGACTTAGTTTTGTGTGTGTCTTGGAACTTGAAGGCTATGGATGAGATGTTAGGGTTTTGAGGAGCAAACAAAATATAAGTTATGGACAGGGAATGGGATGAGATGAGATGGGGAACCCTTCACGGAAAAAAAAAAACATATAATAATAATACTTTATTATATTAAATAAAAACAGCTATTTATTATTTGCAAATATATTTTAATTGAACTTGCCTTTTATTTAATTTTTTCCCTTTTCAAATTTGCTATTTTAGGGAATGGGTTTTGACTTGCCCTTTTGTCAGTTCCTTTTAACTTCTGTCTCATTCTCAAACTCGGAAAACCTCCTTCATTACCTTTAAATTAAACCAATAAATAATTATATATATATATACATATTACTTAATCGAATAAAATAGGAGTAGGCTCATAGAAGTTAATTGGTTAGAATCATATATATGTAACTTTTGTGTTGTATTTAATATAAATTCTGAACCAAATTTTGAAATTTACACCAATTAGGTATCCATATAGCTTAGAATACAAGTTATTAAAAACATACTTCCAATGAACAAAACTTCCCAGCATACCGGTATGTAGGGATCTCCCTACATACTCCAATTAAATCTTGACAATTAAGAAAGAGAAATGGAGTAAATGAGAAAATTTGAGAAATTTTTTTTATCTCTCCTAGTTGTCAACATTTTAATGGTGGTATGCAGGGAGATCCCTACATACCGGTATGTAGGGAAGTTTTTTCCACTTCCAATTTAAGTCTATAAGAGAAAAATAAAGCATTTAAAATTCCTTCAAAAGAAAAAAAAATAAAAATAAAGCATTTAAAACTAAATATACCGAAATACAGAATGAGATTTCATTTGATAATCATTTTTTTTTAGATTTTTATTTTTAAAATTTTAACTTAAAAACACTATTAGTAACCAATAAGGATCTATTTGGAATACCTTTCAGTTTAAGTATTTTTCAATAATGTATTTTTTAAAAACATTTTGTAAAAAAAATTGTTTAGAATTTAAACATTCATATGTTTGGTTACATTTTCCAAAGTTATTATATACTAAAAACTTTTTTTTTTAATTTGTTTTTAAGTGTGTTTTTTTCAAAATAGTTTATTTCTCAGTCATTTTTAGTGATGGTTAAACACTATCATCTTTTTTCAAAATTAAAGCAAACATACTCTAAATTTGAAACTTTAATATGGGGTTTCTTTAGTTTGCCTTCTACTTTTAAAAATATTTTGAAAGAGATATAGAAAATAAAAACCAAAATAATTATCAGTTGGATTATGAAAGAAAATAAAATGTTAAAGTGATGAATGTCTATGAGAGAGAGAGAGAAGTTAAATATGTGTCAGCCTTAACATGTGCTTCATGTTCTCTCTCTTCTTTTTTTTTTTTTTCTCTCTCCTGCTGCACCAACTCCAATAACTTGGGGTTATTATGTTACGATACTACCAGCCGTACCAAATCATTTTCCTTTTTTGGTATATCTATTTAATTATGCACCCAACTGTAAATATAACAAAATCATGATAATAATAGATTCATTAATTACCACCAATAAATAATGAAATCCAATCACAAAAACATCTCACGAAATCAAATTTTTAGAAATTAGTGGCACAAATTTTGTTGAAAAAAACCACTTCATGAGCAAAGAATAATAGAATAATAATAATAATAATAATAATAATAATTAATTTAAGATTGAGACAAGTTCGGAAAAGAAAAAGAAAAAGATTATAGAGAAGAAGTAAATCTTTGTCCTGAGTGGGAAATAATAATTTAATAATGGACGGCGTAAATTTGGAGGAAGAGTTGGAAATTAAATGGAAAGGATAGTGGAGATTATGACACGTGGCAACGTAAATGGTAGGAATATCACGTGACATGAGCATGTCGCCTTAATTCCGGCATCCATTTGAAGCTGCCCTGTCATTATTTTAACAGCTTTCGTGGGGTTCTTACACGTGGCACCAACACCCCCAATCTCATTTCAACATCACCTCTCATTTTATCAAACTAACAATATTCAAATTTATTGTGCTACTTACCAATATTAAATGCAATATCTATAATTACTCAATTACAAACAAATATATTATTATTATTATTAAAACTAAATAATTGTCAAAAAAAAAAAATATTATTAAAATTAAATAGATTCCAACTCCTGATTGGTTTTCCTTCTCTTGCCTACAAGTTATATATATATTATCTACCTTATATATAATTGAAATATTTTCATGTCCAAGTTGAATATTGCTTAAAACAATACCTACATTTTTCTTTAGCAAATAAATACCTACATTTTTTTTAATGAATATGGTGTAATGGTCAAGTCATTAACATTATGCCTTAAGTTGAAAGTTTTGTCCCTTATTTCCACATTTTTAACTAAAAAAAGAAGTGCATCCTTACCCAAGTTTAAATTTTACAAAATATCCTCCACTTTTGAGCTAGTGTTTAATTATGTCTTAGACTTTTAAGAGTCTTATTTTAATCTTTGAACTTTGAAATTGTTCTAAATATCATTGTGTTAGATAGCTAACTCATAAATCTGCAACAAAACTTTTTCTCTCTAACTGTTTTGTTCCTTTTCCAACATTGCCCTTCCTCATGTACACTCGCGTTCCTTTCCCAACATTGCCCTTCCTCATGTACACTCGCGTAATAGGAGGTCTGACACATCGAAGACTGTCTTTTAAATGATAGATGGAAATTGCTGCAATAGCTCATACAAAAAAAAAACAAAAAAAAACAAATTAGCATGACATTTTTTTTTTTTTTGTATAAATGATGTTGTAAATAATGTCAACAATATCTTTTGAATTGAAATGAATAATAAGAACGATATCTTATTTTTCTATATAGTTAAAATTGAATTGTAAAAGATGTCTCATATATGTCATCCAATTTTTACATATCCAACACCTACATCAGTTCTTGTCGGTAAAAAAAAACTCCAAGAATTTGTTTTTGTGAATAATTTAAAATTTCAAGGATTAAAATAATAATTTGATTTAAATACCATTTTGGTCCATGTATTTTGATTTTTTTTTTTCATTTTATCCCTTGTACTTTCGAATGTTAAATTTTTGTCCATGTACCTTTAATATATTTTTAAAATAATCTTTTATCACCATTTTGAAGTTTATTTTTATATGACTAGATTAGATAATAATAATAATAATTTTCATTCCAGAAAAAACATAATGTAAATATGTTTACCCAATTTTTAGGCAGAAGATTTATGAGAACTAAATTTTTTCCAGCATATAAACTAATAATAAGAACTAATTTTAAAATATAAAAGTACAGAGACTAAAATCGATGAAGTCCCAAAGTATAGAGAACAAAATAGTATTTTATCATAATATTTTTCAAAATATATATATATATGTGCAACGTTGTTAAGGCAAAAGAAATCCAAAGGGCAAGAGGATAAAGGTTGTCCATGTGTTGGTTGTCTTGTTCCTTTTTCCATCCAACTATAAAAGAGAGATTGTGAGCATATGTCAAAGTTGAATGTGATTTCAATTCAATAATGGTACAAGAGAAGAGAAGGCCGGAGATCTTTTTCTGAAAATTAATTGTTGGAATCAAATCAAAATTTTGGCATAACACCTTCCTTCCATCTAGACTCTAGACTCTAAGACTTATTAGATTTATCTACCAATAAGTACACTTGAGTTTAATATTTGACAGGGAATACCAACGCAGTACAAAATTCAACTAAACTCTACTCAAAACTCCTATATCCCCATGTTAGCTTAGCATTAGCATTAGCAATAAGCTAGTTTTCCTGTGCATCTAAATATATGATCAGAATTCAGAAGCATAGAAAAGAAATTAGACCAAATTTAGTCCCAAAGATGCTTGTTATTGAGAAACACAAACAGTTGCAATCCAACACACTACTGAGTTTTAGAAGCAGAGAGCCAAATTCAACATCCGTATCATCTCTTCTACTATTCAACCTGAAAGCTCTGCCTGCCGAGTGCCGAGTGCCGAGTGCCCATATATATATATATATATATATATATATATTATGAACTGAAACTGAACTGAACAAAATAGCATAGCAACTCAAAGAGAGAGAAGGAAAAAGAAAGGGGACCCATGATTCAAAACGACTCTGAAATTGAGCACAAGCATTGTACAACGCAGAATCAGACCTTTTCAGAAAGGATCATTAATCCTCCTTCACTTGCCTTCCCTCCCCCTCCTCCTATGAGAATTTTCCCCAATCCCCCAACAATATAATATACATATAAACATATCATAAAGCCCAAAGCTTCAAACACAGAAATTTGAATCCTAAATAAAATTCATTTAGCTCGGCTTTCAGGTCAAGTCTATAGACGACGAAAGTTTTATGAACGGGGAGGGATGTACAAGTACAAGAGCTAGGTAGATATTATTAAAAAGAAAAGTAGTACAAGGGGAAATTAAATGGGCAGAGAAAAAGAAAGTGGGGACAGTGGAAAAAAAGGATGGTGAGTGGGTGGAAGAATAATGGGTGCCATTTCCAACAACACAATAATAATAATAATAATAAATAATAATAATAATAATAATAATTAGATTAATCGCAATGACATGCAATGGAAATGAAACTTTTCATGCATTATATAATTATTCTATATATTTATACATATATGTACGTGGAATGACCCTACCTGATATGACCAACCATGCATTGACTCTATCCTTTTCTCATTCAAACTCCTTCATCATTCACCACTTTGCAGCCACCAATTTCCTGTATCCATACTGTTTGATTTGATTTCATTGCCATTCTTCTTTTCTTTCCTTCTTTTTCACTATACCAAATTAGTTACCATCCCCTACCCCATCTAACTTTAATTACTCTGCATTTTCTTGATTATCAGAGTATCAAAAGGGAAAATTTTTAATTACTGTGCTGAAATTGATAATGACAACTCTTATTATCAATGGACTCAGGCTTCTGTGAAGATCTTGGGTAGAGATAAGAGCTTATACAAAGCACACATGATGAAGGATACAACTCTTTAGGAAAACTTGTAGATGTCCAAAGAATTATAAACACAAAGATTACAACTCATGTTCAAACCACAAAAGTTATTTTTATCATGAGTAAAATATGTGAAAAGGCATTATTTTGTATCCATGCAAGTGTTTTCAAATTCAATATGTAGAGGGTAGAGATTTCCCTTTCAAAGAAATTGTCTATCCAAACAATGAATATCTAACTTGGAGTATCACATGATCATCATGTAACATCACCAATTAATTATAAGATATGGTTTTGAGCATTCGGTTTAAGAGATCACCCATTTTCTCACATGATCGTGTGAAATAATAGAATGTTTAAAAAAGTAAAGAAAATTGAGATTTTATGTGGACAAAAAAGAGATCTAAACATATGAGGACTTTCAATGTCACTATATGACCATTTGTCAGATAGACTAAAAGTCTAATGCCTAATTTAATCGCAAGGAGTTTGTAAAACAACCAAATCAATCTCATGTTATGGAGATCTCTCCTCTTCCAAACATACAAACCAACCATAGGGGTTTTTAGGTTGAAAAACAGTCTTTTTGTACTTTATGTTATAATTTAGTCCATTAACTATAATTTATAACAATTTTGACCCTGAATAATTTAGTCCATGCACTTCAAACCAGTAAGAATTCAGTCCATACCATGAAAATTTTTCTCAAAATTAAGTAGCAAATTTTATTATGCAACAACTTATGACAATTTGGAGTTAAAAAAAAAATATATGACAATTTGAAATGACTTTTACAACCACTTAAAAAGTCATTTCAAACAAGTCATTAACAATTATCGTTTATAAACACATTGATCCTTCATCCGTTTCTCAATCCACATATATAAGAAACCTTGTTAAATCTAACTATACTTTTCATGGTAGGAACTAAATTATTATAAAATTCAAACGTCAAAAACTAAAATGGTGCCCATTTGAAAGTGCAGGAACTAAATTATTACCAACAAAATTCAGAGACTGAATTGTTAAATCAATGAAAAGACATGGACTAAATTTGAAAGGGGATGTAATTAGTGTATGTTGGGTAATACAAATAAGAACACAAAGAATTAGGTTAAGAGGAAAGAGGGGGAGGTTTGTTAAGGGAGATGATTGGTCCCCCAATCCCATCAGAGTTCAGGAAATGGGTCAGGCCTTTTTTAAGTTGAAGCAGAGCAGAGCAGAGCAGAGAGCAGCTGGCTGCCATTGCCATTGCCATTGGCCTTTGCCATTTTCTGATTTAGATCTCATCTTCTCTTTCTTTTGGTAGTTTTGGGTGTACCCGCTCCATCTAACCTACGGTTACTCCATTACTCTCTACATCTTTCTTCTCTCTCTTCCTCCTCTTTCTCTCTCTTTCCTTTTCTTTTCTTCCTTCTTTAATTCACATTTCATCTAATTTAATTTCTCGTTTCATTTTTCTTCTTCTTTTAATTAGTAGCATAAAATATAATGATGATAGTGACCTGGAGTTAATGTAGTTAATAATGTTTAACATTCTAATAGCAGGGTCCATGGATCATCTAAATCAATAAATTTAAAAATAAAAACAAGTTTTTAGAAGTAAAAAGAAAAAAAAAAAAAGAAAAAGGAAGGAAAGAAAAGCAATAATGCAAGGAGTAAGGGAATAATTTAACGAAAGTGTTGAATTATAAGGATGGAAAGAAGAGAGATTAAGATAGGTGATGGTTGTCACAGTCGGAGTGATGGCTGTAGGCATTATGGGTGATAGAAATGGAGCCCAGATATCAGATATTCCAGAGGCCATCATTGTCCCAATCCTTTGACTCATTTATACTGATGCAACCCTTCCTTTGACCCTATAAAATAAAAAAATAAAAAATAAAAAACTCTCTTTCTCTCTCTCTTGCTTTTAGTTTTAGGTTCAATGCCTATACCCCTCCTTTTCTCTCTTCATTCATTTTTATCCGTTTTGGTTGGGGAATGTCTTGTCAACACAACCCTTGGCTTCACCTTCTGCTTAATCTTACCTCATCCCCTTACACTGCTCAACTCCTGCCTCCTCCCACCTTTACAACTCTGCCCTTCACCATCTTTCCTTATTTCAAGACTCTCTTAAAGAACCTATAGAGGCATTTCTGACCATATAAGAATAACTTTTAAATGCAAATCAATAGAATTCTGAAATATAATCTCATATATAAACTCATGCCTTGCATACTAAACACTTCTTAAAGCTAAAGAGGCAATTGTTTTTATTTTAGTGCATAAGAATAGAATTTAAATGCATATGAATATAAATGAGAAATCTAATTTCATATAAAGTGTCAAGCCTAAATACTAAACATTTCTTAAGTGAATCTACGACCTTGTCTAATTTTTCTCTGAAATTGATTATTTAAAAAGTGTGTCAATTGCTTTTTTATGTAGGTTCGGGGTTCTGTTGGAATTTCGTATCATAAGTGGACTCTATCAAATTTACTAGAGTTTCAAGATAAAGTGGTGGTTGGTAGAGGTGTTGAAAAATGATACTCTCTCTCTGCTTTCTTTTTCCCCCTTCTGAGTTAATGTTTATCATTGTTTTATTTTGATCAGTAGATAGATCATCTTGCTCTAGTTCAAGTTCGGTTATTTTATATGTTGTTAAAAGGTTTATACACTTTCAAAGTACCATATTTTATCCCGCAGGCCTCATTAGCTGCATAGAAATATCAAAATTGGCTAAAATATTCAGGAAGAGTACCTTCCATCAGCTTCTATTTGGTTGGCTGTCGGGGAAATTCTCCTCTATGAGAGATTCCGATTGAGGCTGTTTCCAATTCCCATATAAAGGGAAGATATCGAACATCAAATGCACTTCTGATATTTTTGGTTCCACGAAACAAACATCAATAGGACAACCGAATTCCTGTCCAGATTATATATAAAGGATACATTCGCTATCTGCATTCTTTTGTTCATTTATATACAATTAGTTCTGAATTCTGATCAATAATGACTATCCACCCCCCACCCCCCAAGAAAAAGGCTAAGGCATAACTTGCTTTGAGTTCTTATTCCTTTGTCATATTTCAGACAAAACAATGAAGTCTCCCTTAAGTCTAGGCAAAAGTGGTCAAATGGTAAATAGAGTTTCTTGATAGCATGAGTTCAACAGGTCTGAAAATCAGCAAAGGCATAGTAAAACATGAGGTAGGGGAAAGAAACTGACTGTATACATTAAAAAATTAGCTTGCAGCACATCTCATCTCCACTTGAATTCTTGATGATTATTTTCATGGTTTAAACTGGATTATATACTCTAGACTTCCTATCAAGTAGTTGAAAAATTTTATGAAAAAAAGTTCAAATGTGTACAGACTAAAATCTCAATCTGTAGAGCAGGTAAAAAGTAAATAACATTACATGGCTTTGACTGAAATTGTTGCATTTCCGATGTTCATCTCAAGACAACGTTCAACTTGCTCTGAACCTGTTCTCTCACGTTCCACTGCATTAGCAACCACAAAGCATGACGCTGTATCCAAACTTCTCTCTAAACAAATTAATATATAAAAGGGATACAACTTAAAGTTTATAAATACCTGCAAATCATTGATTTCTTCATCTGTGAGTGACCGTTCCATGGATCGGTAAGCAATCCTGTAACAGTGACTCGTCATCCCTTTCTTCTTGTTGGTAAAACTGTCTATCAATTGCACCTGCCAGCAACCATTTGTGAAAAAGGATAGAAATTATTTTACCAAACGAGGTCCAACTGTCAGGTAACTGAACAGACCAGATTATTAAGGTGCATCCATGAACAATAGAAAGTTTTCAGGTTTACACGTGCAGCTTTATTTTTGAACAATCAAACTTCAGAGATGAGATCACTAAGAATGGCTAAACGACAATCTTCAAAAAGAAAAATGTTTCTCCTGTCCCTACCTTAAGAATTTAGTTCACTAAGATTATCTTAAGAATTCTTTATGCCCCTGAAAACAGTTAGTAACATACCTCTTCAACAAGGTCACCAGCAATTCCTCTAACAACTTCACATAAATTATTCTCGGTGAAAGATTCATTGATCCAAAAACTAATGTCCTTGTAGCAAGGTGGAAACTGCAGCAGATGCAATTACTTAGGCTTTTTTAAATAATAGAAGATATAATTTGTTAAAAGACATACTGAAACCAGTTGGAAGTTACTAAAAGAAATAGAATTAAAAATTGCTCTCTCAAGAAACTGAATACTGCTGCTCTCTCCATGCATAAAATGTTTGGTAACACGTAACAGTACCTTAGAAAACGATTTAAATTTAACGCCTAGCTTTCCCTTTGCGAACTGCAAATAAAAAGCCCAACGTGATGATTGGATAATTTATTCTGAGAACGTACCAGAGAACAAACAGAGTGGAAAACAATGAAAAAGTAATCGTTTAAATGATGCATCTAGCTACCTGAGAGGTAAATCGCTCATCAGCTGACCAAAATAACCGAATATCAGGTATATCAAAAAGAACCATAGCTAGCCTTTCCAATCCAAGTCCAAAAGCCCATGCAACGTTATTTTCTTTACCGCTTCTTTTCAATATTTCTTGCTCCATCACCCCACATCCCAATACTTCCAGCCATTTCTCCTGCATGGGTAGGACATCAAACAACCCTCAGATGCAAGATTACTTTTAATTATATTATTGTTTGAAGAAGAAAGAGAGAAAACAAACTATAAATTCCAAGAAGGAACTAAAAGCCAATGAAATTGAAATGTAAATAATTTGACGAGGAAATCTCATAATTCAAACACCATCCATTCAGTTTTTAATAGGATTCATGGAAGGAAATAATAGTTGAGAAATGGCTGTGGCGAATCCCAATTAGAGAAACTTTTTATTGCCCTCTTGCCTTTTCCAGGTTAATTCCGTATCAACTTTGTATGGAAGTTTAAACTTGACATATATAAACTTCAATGTATTTTGGTGGCAATGAAAGTCATTTATGAAAGAAGTAATGCAGTGTGCCATAATCAAATTATTGGATTTTGAAGAGTAAATTGAATAAAAGATCATCCGACATACCTGAAAGAAAATCTCAAGTTCAAATGATGGGTTTGTAAATGGGAAATATGTATCAACCCAGCGCATTTCCACAGCACCTGGAAGTTTCAATAGATTAGTTCATGATAACATTGCTCCATCATGTGACAACCACTGCAAAATTAAAGAAATTGTTTTAAAAAATTAAAGCCTAATTAGGTTAGTTGGGAATTTATTTTTCATTGTTATCTAAAAAATGTTACTCCGTTTAGAAGAAGTTTCCATGATCACATGCAAGATAATAATCATTAATACTTATCTAATTCACTGTATTCGTTACTCCTATAGTTTGTCTTTTGACTGCTTATTCTGCAAGTGCTATTGTTTTGTTTTACTCAAAACTCATTTGTATTTTCCAATTCGAATTTCAAATAGAATGTGAGGCCACCAATCACCAAAACGTATGAAAGGAGGGGCAAAAGAGACATTGCCGAGAGAAATAACGGAAAGGAAGGTGGGGACCAGGGGAATGTGTAGCCGCGTTTGGGATCGTGGGCCAAGTCTGTACGTTGGCCAGGGGAATGTTCCTTACTAAGTAGCTGATTGTCTTTCTGTGTTTTTTCATGCTTTTTGGGTATTGGAAAGTGGGATAACTTTCTGTGGAGAGGTTACCAGGGCTCT
Organism: Luffa acutangula; assembly: GCA_036850905.1. NCBI lineage: Eukaryota > Viridiplantae > Streptophyta > Magnoliopsida > Cucurbitales > Cucurbitaceae > Luffa > Luffa acutangula. The sequence goes on along the minus strand of CM072087.1, from coordinate 63,706,940 downwards.
CGAATTCCCTGGGTGTTGCTTGGTTATTTTCTTTCTCTTGTAATCGTTGTGCTGTTGTGATCGGGTTGTTTATCACTGTTTCTTCAATATAACAGTGTTCTTGGCCCTGTTTCGAGAGTGTTCTTGCTTGTTCTTCATTTATCTTGCAGGTTGGGGTTTGGATACTCAACTTAGAACCACTAGCGCATAACTAAAGGCAGAAAGGGAAGAATCATATATGCCTTAATTTATACACAACTCTTACCAAATAAATGCCTTGCCAAACCTTCCAAGCATTTCTTCAAGTCGTCAGCTGCATAAGATGTTCCATCTGTGCCAGATGCCTCCCAATCATTTAGAGAAAAAACACGGACACCTTCCATCTGAGAATTAGGCAAAGAAATTCATCAAATGAAAACTTTAGTAAATTTAGCAAAAGACTCGATTACTATATTTATTTAGATTACCTGATGAAATACAGGGTAATGAGTTGAATCAATGGAATCCCGACGGTACACATCTCCTGTCACAAGAAACTGAGTATGTCCTCTTCTCAAAAGCTCTGCTTGATGAGCACTGGTATGACATCTCAGAACAGTTTGCGAGTCAATATAGTATGTATCATTATAACTTCGGCTTACATGATCTGCTGGAACCAACACATCATCAAAATTCTGCAGACATAATCATAGGATTAAGATAAAAGAAGCATCGTATGTTAAAAAATGATAATTATTATAAATTTAAAATTTAAAAAAAAAAAAATCCGTAGGCAATTGAAATTTAGGAAAAATAACTTAACCAGCTGCCTGGAAGTTGACAACTACCAAATTCTCTTTCCAAAAAAATATTCAGTACTTCAAAAAAACACACAGAAGGTATAAAAGAAAGATCCTTTTTTGGCAACACTTTTGGTCCATGAGTATTGAACTTAGTTTCCATTGGGCCTGTGAAATTTTAAAACTAACACTTTAATCCCTAAGGTTTAAATTTGATTTCTAATCAACGTCTGGTGTTTGAAATTGGTTTCTATGGGTTCCTGAGTTGGATTGCCCACTAGTTGACGTAACGGGATGATGACATGGCAATTAATTTAATATATGCTAACTAGACTTTATTAATATGTATTTTTTAAATGAGTTGGAAAGTTTTATTATTTTTTAATTCTATTTGCCACATTATCGTTCAATTAATTCAATTGACGGTCAACTCAACTTAGGGACCAAATAGAAACCAATTTAAAATTTTAAGCACCAATTAAAAATCAAATTCAGACCTCAAGAACAAAAGATGTCACTTTTGAAACCCCATGGACCAAATAGAAACTAAATTCAAACCTTACGTACCAAAAGTATTAGTTTTGAAGGACCAAATAAAATCCAAGTTCAAACCTTATGGACCAAAAGTGTAGTTTGCCCTTTTTTTCTTCAAAGTCTGAGCCCAATTTCTAGATCTAGTTCTAGAGATCAGTTGTTTTTCCACCCATCCTAGAAAACTCATATCCATTGATATCTCCAAATTAACCACATTGGCTTCCATAGCAAATGAAAATGTCAATCGAACAGTTTAGTAATTCACATGAATAAAAGAATGCTAATAATATTTAGTGAACTTCATGAGATTAGAAGATGCTCTTCTATATGAGCTTATTTGGACCATTGGAAATCATAATTTCTTTAACCTTCATATCACTGGAAATGAAGCAACGGGTGACATTAACATCTAACGCCAGGATGCAACTAAAATTATAATTCACAACAAATGCGAGTTGCCTAAACATAAAAAATACCTAGTGTAAAACAATAAATTTACTAGCAACAAATTCTTTTTGTAGGCATGCTTATATGATGTGGTTGCTAGCACATACACGTAAATAACTAATAAAATAAGACTACCACTTGATCTAATGATATGTTGAGTCATGAAATTCAAGAGATATTTCTAATATCCTAAATAAGTAGTAATGAAGACCTGAATCTGTAACCTTAAAACTATGAGTTTTTGGCTCGTTTTTTCAGCGAAGTGCCAAGTTATGGTGATTTGTTCTGTGACATTTATTAAGAAAAAGTTTCAATTACAAAAGATAGCCGATGCACATAAAGGGGGCACTCCTAAATGAAAGTTCTACCTTCTTACATACTGCAGAACCACAGATGTAAAAGGAAGAGATAAAGAAAAATATGATATGCAGATTCTTCCGGAACTCTTAAAGAATGTAAAGGTGTAGGAATGTGGTCAGCGTCCTAGCAATGCTATTGAAGACAAATGTCAGTATAACTCAGATTTCAAATACAATTGAAACTAAATCACCATTTGCTAGGTAATGTTTTAAAAGATTAATCAATTCTTCAAGAGTAAGAAGGGTGGTTTTAGGATTCCAAGCCTGCATTTACTTGCAGTTGCAGTGCGCAGTTTCTAATTATAAATTGCAACACAAACATGGAAACAATTCACCTATGGATAAATTATCAAACTAAGTCTGTTCTCACAATATACTGAACAACAGAAAGCAATACAAGTTACCAAAATCAAACAGGTATATATTTGCTGTCATTGGTCCTTTTCATGCAGAAAGGTTGAAATAGTAATGACTTTCTAGACAAAGATTCTTCAATTACAATGACAGACCTATCAGATTCTGCCATTCTGGTATATCGATTGGTCAGCGGCCAGAAGAGTTATTAGCACCTTATTACGTAGACCTTGAAAAGCTCAATATCAAATATAAAGGCTCTAAAGTGGCTTACAACTCATTTTACAGAAAATCAGATATAGGACTACTCAATTTCTGGAACCTAAAATTTCCTCAGAGCTAAAGATAGTAAAAGAAATGGCTTTATTTCAGCCTCCAAGCTAAAGGTACGTTTCCCCAGGGGGGGGGGGGGGGGGGGGGGGGGGGGGGGGGGGGGGGGGGGGGTTGCCTCAGTTACATTCAAGAATGCTTTAATGCTATTGAGTGTTATATCTCCTCTCACATACGTGCACACTCTCATTTCAGATGCACTACATATTTGAAGAGATAAAGAAAGAAACAGAGACAGATCTTTGTAAAATCCTCTAATGACAATTGATGAGTTTAAAAAGCGCACCTCCTTCACGGAAACAATTGGACTGAGGTCATCAAACTTATCGAACTTATTTGAGTAATTTGTATCAAAATAGTTGTATATCTCATTCTTCAGAATGCCAAGTGGATGGTTATCTCTTCGGTGGAGTTGCATACCAAGTTTGGAAAAAATATTATCTGGGACATTGTTCGTAGGATCATCCCTCACAACATCTGCAAGCCTCCAATAACATTAGTAACTTGATCACATTAAATTTTAACTTCAAACGGCATAAATTCCATAAAAAGATGGTTGATTGACAACAAAGTTCGACAAGAACCTAGAAAATTAAATCCATGAACGGTTTTGAAGACTTAACAAAAGAGAAGTAAGAAATGTAATGAGCAATTATTTAACTTCAAATCAAGGGGAAAATTAAGCAACAAATAACAACTGCAGGTACATTTTTGGAAGTAGTTAAATTTCCTCAGCGCCGATACATAACTGGAATCCAAGAAGAGAATTAATTATGACTCAGAACGGCAGAACCGACTTAGGGGATGTTTAGAAATTGAACTTAAAAGTTATTTTCTCCTTTAGACATTAGATGCAAGCACATCTGCGGCACACAGCTCTTTGTCTTAATTTTCTCTATTAATCTTCATATATTATGTTTTTAAGTCAATATCAACAAACAAAAAAAAATTAAATAAATAAAGAATAAAGAAGATAAAATAAAACCTCACCCTTCAAACAGCTTTCTAAATAAGAAACGATATGAAAACAATATGGAAAAACTACACTGACGAAACAATTTTTAGAAATAATCCCCGTATATCTAACCAACAGAGCCCCTTACCATTCCCTAGTTCTCAGTCACAATGCTAAAACATAACGTAGACTAAGGGAAGAATCAGAGAAACTTCGGCGTTCTTCCCAAAGTCCAAAAGAGAATCAGCAAACGGGAAATAACTGAAAAATTAAAATTGTGCAAGCTAGAAACTATATCACATCTTCGCATAAAATTCAACGATAACGAGGAAGTTGAACCAGAAAATCTCACAAATAGGAATGAATCCATGTGGCGGAATACAAAAGCCGATTAGGAAAACAAGCAAACAACATAGACGGCTAAAAGAGAACAAGAATTAACAGTTTACCATCTTTGGCAATTGCGACTCCGCCAAGCTCAAGAAGTGAAGAGACCGGCTGTCTCCATTTCTTGCGGTGAACGCTGTCGGAGGGAAGAGTTGAGGAGGAGGAGAAAGATGCAGACAAGGCGAAGCTTCGGAGGCAGTTCCTGCGAAGAAGATTAGAAGCATTGCTGAAGAGAAAAGCCTGAGTCAGTGACAGAGTCGATGCCATTCCCGGCGTCTCGTCCACTCCTGGTCCTGCTCAGTCCTACGTAATCTTATCGGGGGGGACTTTTTGGCGCCGTCGATCGGAACCATCGAACGAACTGTGGGCCTAACCAGGCCCAAGTTTTGACCCAGCTTCAAGGCCCAATAACTTGAAAACCCAATTTTTCAACCTAAGGCTGTTAGATTTTTTTTTTTTTTTTTTACAACAGAAGTTATTTTGCGGATAAAAATTCAATAAAAGCATAGTTAATTATTTTTTTATGTTTTATTATTTTATTTAACTTTATATCCTACCTAACTTGTTTTTCAAAATAATTATATTAATATTTAAGTTAACAATTGAGGAATGGACGATGGAATTGACCTTTCAATAGATGACTTACCACCTAACCAGTATGGACCAACATAATTAACCATTTTATTCTTTTAAAATTCATAAACTTATAAATAATTATTATATGGTAACTTAGGGTCTGTTTGAAATACATTTTAATTTAAGTGTTTTTCAATAATGCATTTTTTAAAAAACGGTTCGTATAAAAATTGTTTAGAATTTAGACATTCATGTGTTTGGTTACATTTACTCATAAGTGTTTTTATACACAAGTTATTGTATACTTAACAACTTTTTTTAATTAAAAAAAAACTATTTTTAAATAAGTTGGTTTCAAGTGTTTCTCAAAATGGTTTATTTCTCAATCTCATTTTCCAATAAGTCATTTTTTGTGGTTGCCAAACACTAATTTTTTTCAAAATTAAACACTTAAAAAGTTAAATCAAACACACCCTTAAACAAGGTTGTCCTGTTGCTAATTGTTTTGTTGAAAAACAATTTTTCACTTTATATATGATTTATTTTGAGGCATAAATATTTTTAGATTTCCTAATAATTCCTCTTTAACCCTCTGTTTGGAATTAGGAAAGTTCAATAAATGATTTTAAATCATATGATTTGAAATTCGAGAAATGATTTTAAATTCTTTATCTCGTTTGGAACGAAAATGATTTAAAATGAATGTATTTAAAATTTTGTGTTTGGATGGTAACCGAAAAAGAAAAGAAAGTAAGAAGTTTACTGATATAGGTTTTTAATATCAATTTATTAATAGAAAATTAAAACATAACAGAGTCAAATAAGTAATTTAATTCTAAATCCTATGAAACCTTGCACAATCCGATGGTGCGTAAAAACACGATTTGAAATCATTTTATATTTTAAATCATTCATTGTGATAACAAACAGGAGAAGATTTGAAATCTGTTATGATTTAAAATCCTTCAAAATCATGAGGTTCCAAACAGAGCATGAAAGTTTGATGGAAGGAGATGCTTTGGTAATATAAATCACTGTCTCCGATTTAATCAATAAAATTTCTTCATCATTGAATAATTTGGATGTTAATGAAAAATGAAATAAAGAATTAGATTCATTTTCCTTTTTAAAAACAATACACTACACCCAAAAAAAAAAAGGAAATTTAAATCTAGACACAAATATTCACCCCCCTTCAGTTATGTATAAATTGGAAAAATACCAACAAAAAAAAAAAAAAAAAAAAAAAAATCAAAAGTATTCGCTCCATGGCTCATTAACTCTCAAATGTTCCTTAAATAATAACCACAAAATGCAAATTCCGTATCAGTTTTCTCATTAACTACATCTGGTAAAAGGATTCCCATCTGGGCAATCATCACATCACATGGAACGAGAGATCTGGTTCAACTTTATTAGTCATCAAATTTCATCACACTTTTAAAACTAAATACCAACAATATCATAAGCAGGTCAGGTCATTTGTAAAGCTTCTCCATGATATTCTTGATGCCTGCAACATCAGCACCGATTATCTCCCCAGCCTTTTTGCCACTCTGAAAGAAATGAAGTGTAGGCTGTTGCCCAACACAACAATAATCATATCAGATATCATTGCATCTACACTAGCTAAAACATTGAATTTTCTATGCTCTTTCAGGTGCATGTACTTTAAAAAATAAACATGATAAATAAAATTTCATAACCCATATCAGATTCCGAAGTGAAATGTTTAAAGATTTTTACACTTTTATAGAACTCATCATCATATCAACACTTCATTCATTTTGTAATAGTCTACGTTAAGTAGAAATTGTAAGCATATTGTCTATTTGCTTAGAAATTAGTTGATTTGTTTCATTCATTTTTATGCCCTTGTGTATTCTTTTATTTTTTTCTCAATGAAAATGTTGTTTTTTTTTTTATCAATGTCGAAGGTTTTTTCTCAATCCCCCCCTTTCATTTGCATCGATAAAGAAAATGGAATGAAACCAAGTAGACAAGTAACGATGAACAAAATCAAAGGCAAAATGCATCCAAGAGTTCTAAATGGAGCAAAAATATCCACTCAGTCACCATCTATTACAATTGACTAATGCAAGTCTATACAGGAACTCAAGTTATTCACCCATAAACAAGATAATTCAATTGGTTTGTCCTCTCAATATTAAATTTTTTAGCAATATTAGAAGTGAATGTATAGATGAAATTGAAGAATGCAATCAGAAAGCATCGAATGATATTGTTGAAAGGCACGAAAATAGAAATGCTTGAGCTCCAGAAAACTTAAAACAGGGTTGTAGCAAATTACAAGAGCTGGGAATCTTACCACAGAGGTAATATTTAACTCGTGCAAAGTGCTTTCGAGGCCTTCCTGTAAAGGGAATAATATTTTCATTATGACCCATGTTTAGTGCATGAGAAGATGAAAACAAGGTCAATATTAATCACAAGGCGACAACAGATCCAATAATTTTACCAGACATAAAGTACTCTAAAATAAGCTCTTCTTTTGGACACTGTTCAGAAGGAATAGAAAATACAGAATAATAAAAAAAAAAATCCTTCTCCCACCCTACACCCAATTGGAATGCAGCAGGGGGAAAGGGGAGAAGCATTTAAACTTTCAATATTACGTATTTTATATTTTTTTAATTAAAAATATAATAATAATAATAAACACATACACACGCCCCCTTTGATTAGAAACTTCATCTAGAAGCTAGAAAGAAAATGATGTCCTATCAAACTAAAACGTCCCTATATGAATCCTCAAACCTCCTCGTTCTCTCCAATCAAGTCATTCACAATGATCTGCAGCATGCATTGATTTACAAAAATTTTCTACTGCCTTGCCTTCTTGACCTAACCGGGATTGCATAAATTCTGAATTGTTCTCCAATAATACCAGTGGCTAGTTTGGAATGATTTTCCATGTATTTAAAAACACTTTTTTAACACTTAAAAACCATTTATTAAGCACTTAGAAAGTCATTCCAAACAGCTTCCAAATTAAAAACCTCACTACAAACTCCTTTCAATAATCACAATACAGAAGGTGCTATTTATCCAGACTGATACCTGTTCTTGTTGCACATGCTGCACCAGTTTGGGTAATGATTCCAATGAATGTTGCACAATTTAAGGAAAGCCGGTACTAATTTTGAAAAAGAAAAAGAGAGAAAGTAAAACAATCGACATTAACTATCTACCTGGTCAATGTCGATTTTATATGTTGTCACTTGAGGATGGTTCTTACTCAATTCTTTTATCACAGGAGCTAATAATCTGCCTGCAAATGTAGAAATAAAACAAATTAAGAGTCCATAGACATCATACAACTAACAAAAACTCCAGGAAAACTATCTCCTTGCATGCGCCTCAACTATGTCTACTGTAATTCTCAGCTTGAAAGTGTACATGATTATGTAAAGAAACAGATTAAAACCAATCAAGTCAACCAAATGTAAAACTGGTTTTGAACTCACAAGGGCCACACCATGCAGCTGTGAAGTAGAAAATTGCCGGCAAAGCTTCATCTACGATGAGTTTTTGGCCAAGAAACAGAAAAAAAAAAAAAAAAACCAGCAGTATTAAGCATCTGATAAGGCAAAGTAAGAAATTTATTTACGAAAATGATACTGCCTAAAGAGGTTATACCTTGTGCTTTGCTAAGTGACTTGTTGAATTGATCTTCAGACTTTATCAAGATTATGTTCGAAGGATCTGAAATCATGTTATTAAATCACCACTTGTCGCTTGTTATAAAGTCATCTTTGACAAAGAAGTAACATAATCCATTGTTAATGACTAATTGATGAAAAACGAGATGAGCATACAGCAACAGAGCCATAGTTACCGGAAATTATTGTAACAAAAACAAAACAAAACACAACACAACCACTTTTTAAAGATTGCTTTGAGAAAAATGTACGATTGCACTTAACCCATGAAGTTTGTTCGCATGAAAGCCCAACATCTGTTGGCTCCTTTATTGAGCAATGCACGTGAAAATGAAAGAGTGCAAATAGAAATGCCCAGCAATCGGAACAAGAAATACTGCTTTTTCTAATCTCACTTGCAAGTTCTCGACAGAATCTGCGGCTCAATCTAACTTACCCACATCTTCTAATTGCTAGACCGAAGTTTATATACAATATAGACACGCATATAGAAGACAAACACAATAAATTTAACATTCTCGGAATCCAGCACTGACAAACTATCGCAAGATTATCCTTGAGAAGAAAAGGAGGGGGAAAGACAAGAAATGGAAAACCTGACGCTGAGCATAGAGGCCGAAAATGCTGGAAAGTGACACTCGGAAAATGAGAGTCCGGCGCGTTGGGAGGGAAGGAACCGGAGGAGCTGAAGGGGAGCTTGGGCAATGAAGACGATGAGGATGAATGGCTTCCAAGAAGTGTTTCAGAGCGATTGATAATAGAATTATTGCGAGAACATGGACCTTGCTGTCGGCCGTCGTCGAGAACTCGTCGGAGTAGACGCCACCGAGCGACGATATTTCTTCTCATTCTGCCGATTCGCCGAAATTGAGGATCGCTCTTTTCAACTTTTGTTTTTCTTTTTTTTAGAATTTTCTTGCAAAAATTGTGAATTGGAGGACTGATGAGGCACTCGGCCTTGCTGGGCCTAATTCTGATTCTGGAATGACAATGCAGGGCCATCCAAGCCCAATTTAAGGCCCATCCAGTTTCTTGCTTTGTTCTTTTTTTTTAATCATCGAATCATTTCACCTCTTTTTTTCGTCATCTTCCAATTTCAATCCTAACACTTTTAACACTTCAAAGGGATTCTTTATGTCTTGAGTTTTTTTCACATAAACTATTACTATTTAAAACTTCCAACTTTACAAATGCTTTTATTTTTATTTATTAAGCACGAAGAGTAAATAAACTTTGCATTAATCTTCATTAAGCTTGAAGGCATATAAATAGCCTTAGGAGAGTACAATTAGTTACAAACAAAAGTCTTGTTCTTGACGATGAGACCGAGAAGCATCGCATTTCTCCAGGTCCAAATGATGGAGATAATACGGACTCAACACATAATGATCAATAAGGGAGTGATTGATCGCAGGGGATCGGATGGATTATCCTCGTCAATAACAGCCATTTGGGAAGTTTTGACGCATAGTGACTCTTAGGAAAAGAAAATTAAAAACTCATCTGATACCATATTAAGCACCGAGAGTAAATAAACCTTGCATTAATCTTCCTTAAGCTTGAAGGCATATAAATAGCCTTGGGAGAGTACAATTAGTTACAAACAAAATAACAGCTTAATAACATAATCTGTTTTATTTCCTAATTTTATTCAATAGCACGTGGGATGAGAATTTTGAACATTTGACGTCTTAGTCGATGATATAATGTCTTAATAGCTAAACTATGTTTAGATTTGCATGCAAATGTTTTATTCGGTGATTGAATTCAATAATAAAATAAAAACATGAGTTAAGAAGCTTGCTCTAAAAAAATATATAATACTATTAATTATAAATTTAGAATATTGGTCGTGGTTGAAATCTTCACATCTACATTTGGTTGAACTTAGATTTGAAATTTTGAAAAAGTTGTAAGGTTACAATTAAAAGTCATGTGCAAATATAATAAAAAATATTGATAATTGATCTAAAAAAGTTGATTTAATCAAAAGAATATTACATTCTAAAATTAAGGATTCACAGTGTTTTACATAATTCTCAAATTGTTCATTAATTTTCTACCTTCTCAAACTATCTCTTAATACATTAAAAACCACCAACTAAATGATTTCATAAAAAAAAACAAAATAAAATTAATTGTAAAATTCTGTTAATAAAAGGCTGACATATCATAAAGACGTGAACATGATATTTACATGTTATTCCATCACAGGTGAAACTCAATTTATCCAAACAAAAAATTAATAATAAATAGATTTCCCCATCGAAAAAATATATTTATTCAAGATAATATATTCAAGTAATATACCTTCTTGTCCAAATATGTTAATATAACTATATTTCAAAAGGACATTTCAATTTTTTATTAACAATGTATGAAACAACTTAATTGATAATTTTGCATATATTAAAAATAATATTTAAAAGAATGTGGATCTAGTTGAGAATTGACAAGAGATTAGACTATTTAGTAGTTTATATTAAAATATTGAATAGATGCTAATATTTTATTTCTAATAGAAATAAAGAATGGTGGCCAAGAAATCGGGTCCTAATCTCGTAGCTATTGTAAGATTATAAATTATAATATTTTTTTTTCAAGGAAAAAGGGAAGGGTTTAGATCACCCGTTTTAACTGCCTTTTTGGACTTTGAATCAGTGGGTGGCCGGCCCCTTGCACATAGATTCGTTCAAACAAAACAACTATAGCTTTAACCAAATTACGAAATTGCCCTTGTCCTTTACCTAAAATCAACCAATCAGTTCAATTATAAATTATTCGAATGTAATCATTTTTATCGACATGTATTTTCTTTTCTTTTTCCCTTTTTCTTGAACGTACAACTCAACTTTTTTATTATTATTATTATTTATTTTTTTGAGTACATCAACATTGAAGGAGATTCGAACATCTGATCTCTTGGTCAAATATGCATGTCAATTATCGCTGAGCTATGCTCGTTTGGACGAGTTAATCAAATCATTGATAATATTTTGGTAGAGAGTATAATGTCTTGTATTTAGTTCTTATTTTATTTTGTTTTGTTTTTTTGACAACATGTGGGGTAAGAAGATTCAAATCACATACCTTTTGGTCATTAGTACAAATTTTATGTCAATTGTAGGGGTGTGCAGCGGTCGGTCGGGGTTGGTTTTTGGCCAAAACTGACCATTCAGTTTGACTCGATCAGTGGTCGTCAGTTATTGATGAATTGGTGGATCCGACCGACCGATTACACCAATGGTCAGTCGAATTTTTTTGGTTTTGTGACGAAAAACTTGAGAATGAAAAGGTGTAGGTTTTGTTACTCCAACGAACTAAAGAACGAAAAATAAATAAATATAAGTCCGTTCGCAACCAATTTAGAAAAAGAAATAAAAAAAAGAAAATAAACTAAGAGATGGAGAGAAAGCTGCAACTGATTTAGGGGAAAAAAAAAGAAGAAGAATAAGAAATTAATAGAGATGGAGAGGAAGAGAAAAGAAATCTTGAGGGGAAAGAAGAAAAACGCGACGGAGAGGAAAATAAAGTGAATGAAAGAGATAGAATAAAAATTAAGATTAATATTTTTTTAATACTTTTTTTTTAAGTGATTTTTTTTAATACTTCATTGGGAAGATCATTGTTGTGGTTTTCCAAGGTGGCTGCATGCAGTATGCCATTAATGTTGCAACAGTCCAAAATAATTCATGGGCCTGCAACAAAGATCTAAGACATTAGTAAATTGATCATTTTCATTGGGCTCCAAAGCGTCCAATGCTTCTTAACCTTCTTACAACCCCATCATGCACGGATCAACGATTCTTTTCTTTTTACACATGGGACAATAAGGATCACATGGGATACGTCTTTGGAGGAGATTCATCCTGGTAACATGTTTAAACTGGTCTGCCAAACAAAAATCTTAATTTTGTTAGGAACATTTAGTGTTCACACGGTCTGCCACCATGTGGTTTAGGAGGGATTTGAAGACGATGGCTCATCCTCAGCGTCCCTCATAGCAAGCTTATAACCACTCCGTACAAAATATTTGCCTCGCTGATCAATTTATGCCCTTCAATTTTAGATGTTGTATCGACTAAAATCTCAACGAAGAATTATATTGTATTAAAGAGAAATGCTATAACAATGGATAATGGTGGCTTTCATGAATATGGTTGGTTTTTCATATTATCTTCTTCTCCTATCTTTCTTTACTTGTTTGGAAAGAATTGTATAATAATTTTTTAGTTCATCGTAAATAAACTCTAAAGTTTAGATATATAAATATATATATATATATATACACACATATATATTATATATTTATATGGATTCCACGTAAGAAAAATGAGCTGGGTGGAAGGGTGATAAGGTCCATTTCATTTTCCCTCTTTATGAAGCATTTTCTCACCAATCGTCTTCTCGTGTTCGTGGACGTTTTCTACGTGCTCATCTTTTCTATAAATGTTCATTTATCTTCTTTATTTATTCCCAGTGGAAATTCCGTCACCTTTCCAATTGTCACTTTTCTCAACACACAGCAGTGACTTTTAAAATATATTTATTTATATTTAAATTTATATATCATGCCCATTGAAAATGTATACAGTATATCATCAAATCTGATATGCAGGTAATTCAAAATACAGCTTTTTATAGAGTATCGTGTGAAATTTATGTAAGCTAAGTTAGATAAATTAAAATAAAAAACCCTTTAGAATATGAATAGAACACACTGTTTGACTTTTGAAGTATGATGTAATTCTTATTTTAATCTCCAGTTCTTTTAAATTGTCTAAGTCTTGTCTGCAATGTATGTTTAAAAAATAGTGCACAACGTTGCATGATTTTTTAAAAATTCATCTGACAATATCTTTAACGTGTGAGGTTCTTTTTTTTTCCTCCCTAAACGAGCCTAGATTCGAGTTAGACTAATTGACCTTTTAAATTAACTAAAAAATGTGATGATTATTTAGTTGAAAAAAAAAGTTGGCTTTAGAAATAATAATTGATTAATTCATTGATGTTAGTTCATATAAAAATATGAAGTTTCAAAGGGTACATGCAATCATAAATTCAATTTAATGGTCGTGATTGAATAAAAATTTAATTGATAGTTTTAAACAATGACAACTAAGAAGCCAAGTTTCGTTTGCACAACCTTCCTTCAAATGCATGTTAGACTGGAAGTCGAGACGGACACCCTATAGGTAATCAAGGTCCTGGCCGGACATAAAGAAGACTTGTCGGAGCTCAAACCCTTCGCTGATTTGATCGTGTCTCTCTCCGATGATCTATGAGATACTTGCTTCACCCATTGTAATTGTCTAGCCAATTAAATGGTCCACTGATTGGCAAGACAGGCTACTTCTATGAATTTTGTTGGGTAATTGTAACACTGTTTCCATTAATGAAGTTTTATTTATTAAAAAAAAAAAGTCCCATCTGCAACTGTTTTTACAAAGTATAAGGAAACTAAAATGCAATACCAACTCTTCAAATGAATTTTTATATTTAACCTTGAAAAATAAAAATGGAAAAATACATTTGAACTAGAGTTGGTATACTCCTAGCTTTGATGAATTATTGGTCCGCCAAATTTATGAAATTATTGCAATTAAATTCTTAAAAATTACAATATGCACCAACCACTCTAGAATTGTAAAGGTTATCCAAATAAAAATCACATATAAAATTGTTACGATCAAATCAAAATTAATTGCATCATTTTTTTTTTAATAGAGATGACAACTTAATGTTGGTGTGAAAATCCAAAATTGTAATGATTAATAAAATACCTTTTAAAAATCAGGTTCAAAAGATTAATTATAACAACAATCGACAATGATTTGTCATTTTACAGTGGTAACGGTTTAATTGTAGAATTTCGTATTAATCAAACTGAAAATTTGAAAGTAGGATGATAACAAACCTATAAATTATAATTCAGTTGGTTCTGGTAATTTAATTCTACCTAAAACATTTATCCAAGCATGATTTCCCAATATTTTGGAGGGAATAATTTGTCCCATGCAATATTTGACGGTACGATTATCCTGGAAAGGAGTATGATAAACTCGTGTCCAATCAGGGTGGCAATCCTTTTCTTGGCTACCATGATGACCGGCCGTCGGCTAACGGTCAACGGCGTTACCGTGTCTTCAACGACAATGGAATTACACAAGGACACAATTACGATTACATATTTTTAAATTCCAGATCTGTCCCTCTTTTCTCACAGTAATATTAATCTCACACTCTTATAAAATCGTACAGGGAGCATTTTCTTAATAAATTTCTAAGATTTCTTTTTCTAAAAAAGTAATTTGATTGAAATAAAGCTCACACTTTTTTTTTTAAATTATTAAAGCATGGACTAGCAACTCTCCCCCCTTTTAAAAAGAAGAACTTAAAAAATCATAAACGTGCATATATATGTTTTTTACTTCAACACTACATAGAAGTGAGAATTTGAACATATGATCTACATGTTACATGAATTTTCTAAAAAAAAGTAATTTATAATTAATAATGAAAGATCAAATTATATGACTGATCGTAATTGCTTTTATACATTACTTATTTTGCCCCGTCTAAAAATTAGATTTTAGTCATAAAAAATAATTAACTTTTCAATAACAATACATCTTTTATCATTATTGAAATATGACATTGCATGCCAAACAATTAATGCAAATTGATGTAAAAACTGTCCAAATTTATTGACTAACAGTATACGTACATTGATTTAATTAATATAAAATTAGAAGGTGATTCCTGAACACTCTATAATGTATTAAAAATATATAGAAAATAAATTTAAGATTAATTATTGAAAATTGAGATTGATGTGTAATTTTTGTTAGGGGTAAGAAATTAAAGAAAAAGTAATATTATTAGTTTTAGCCTTTAGGAGGGGAGGGCAGTACAAGAAGTGAATGAAAGCGAGGGGGAGGGGAGTACAAGGAGTACGATTGGAAATAATTATAATTAGTTGGGGAGGGGCAAAATGGGAAACGTAAAAAAGTTTCCTCCCACCACCACCCTCTCTCGGCTGTCCCACCATCTCCACCTGATTTAGTTAGAAAATTGCTGTCTCAACCTCTCATCTTCTTCGGAAAAAAGTCTCCTTTTCTCTCATAAATATCTATCTCTCCCGATTTCTATGTTTCTATCCTCCTCCATCTTTTTCTTCTCTTTCCGATTCATTTAGCTTTTGTTTTTGCTCCCACACCTCCAATGGCGCCGGGCCTCAGAGACCTGCAGCTCGCCCAGGTCTCCGCTGCCGACCGTCGCCCGCCGGCTGTTTCTTCTGCTCCTCAACTTTCTGATGATCTCGAGGATGTGCGCTTGCTCGATTCCTACGAGAGGCCGGAGGAGAATTTGGGCAAAATTGGGGAAGGTATGAGGAGGGTTCAGGTCAGAGTTTCTGGGATGACCTGCGCTGCTTGTTCTAATTCCGTCGAAGCTGCTCTCACCGGCGTTAATGGCGTTTTCATGGCCTCTGTTGCATTGCTTCAGAACAGAGCTGACGTGGTTTTTGACCCCAACTTGGTTAAGGTTTTTGTCTTTCCTTTATTCTCTTTTCTTCTTTCAGCCATAGCGTGTGATGTTGGATTGGTGAATTAGGGAAGAAGGTCAGTTGACTGGACAGGGTTGTTATATTGCAGAGCGTTTTATGGGGTTTTGTGCTGTGGGAAGTCAGAGGAATTTTAGAAAGATAGAGGAACAGATGAAATCTTGAAAAGAAAAAATTAGAGAAAGAAGAGAAAACTAATTGTTTTTACACCATCAAATCAATGAGAATAACTCGTTTAGGTTTTAGGTTTTGATTGGTGATCAATTTGGAGTTTATTGGCCTCGTATGGACCAACAAAGTGATTTTAGCCTAAAAAAAAACTTCTATGAAGAATATATGTATATGTAGATAACAAATTACGACACATTTTTTTCCCCCTAATTGTTCAAAAAATTCAGGATGATGACATCAGGGAAGCGATAGAAGACGCTGGATTTGAGGCCGAGATTATACCTGAAACCAGTTCAGTTGGAAAGAAGTCGCATGGAACCCTGGTGGGTCAATTTACCATAGGAGGTATGACATGTGCAGCATGTGTGAATTCGGTAGAAGGCATTTTAAAAGATCTCCCTGGTGTTAGAAGAGCAGTAGTTGCTTTGGCCACATCATTGGGAGAAGTTGAATATGATCCAACTATAACCAGTAAAGATGATATAGTTAATGCAATTGAGGATGCTGGATTTGAAGCTTCATTTGTACAGAGCAGTGAGCAAGATAAAATTTTACTAGCGGTCGCAGGCATTGCCAGCGAGGTTGATGTACAGTTTTTGGAAGTCATACTTAGCAACTTGAAAGGGGTGAGACGGTTTCTCTTTAACAGGACATCAGGAAAACTTGAAGTTGTTTTTGACCCAGAAGTTGTTGGTCCCAGATCCTTAGTGGATGAGATTGAGGGAAGAAGCAACAGAAAATTTAAGCTGCATGTTACGAGCCCTTACACGAGGTTAACATCTAAAGATGTTGAAGAAGCTACTAACATGTTTCGGCTTTTTATCTCCAGTCTGTTTCTCAGTGTACGTGAATTTTCTTTCCTCTCAACTACATGCCTTTCTTAAATTGAATATGCGAAGTTTTTTGGTTTCTCATCCACAGTTTTTGATGTTAGCATTACTTGATTTCACCACATCATCGAAGTTTTTCATAGATGGAGATCATGTCGTGTTTGTGTTTGCTTATTTGTATATCCAATCCCATTGTTACAAGAAAAGAAGAGTATAGTATATTTCAAGGTTTGAGAAACGAGGCACTTTGTACACATTTATCTAACAGAAATCTTAGTTTGATTCCAGGGAAGATTTTGTGTGAACCCTTGTAAAGCAAATTTCAAGAAAACTCCTCACCTTTGATATATTTTAATTGCTTCATGATTATGTTTCTTCCAGGTACTGATCTTTCTCCTACGAGTAGTATGTCCTCATATTCCTCTAATCTACTCATTGTTACTCTGGCGGTGTGGGCCCTTCCTCATGGATGATTGGTTAAAGTGGGCATTGGTGACTGTTGTGCAATTTATCATTGGAAAACGCTTTTACATTGCAGCTGCTAGAGCTCTTCGAAATGGTTCGACTAACATGGATGTCTTGGTTGCTTTGGGTACCACGGCCTCTTACGTGTATTCTGTTTGTGCACTTCTCTATGGTGCATTCACCGGATTTTGGTCTCCTACTTATTTTGAAACAAGTGCTATGTTGATAACCTTTGTATTATTGGGAAAGTATTTGGAGTGTCTTGCCAAGGGGAAAACATCAGATGCCATCAAGAAGTTGGTAGAACTTGCTCCTGCAACTGCTCTATTGCTTATCCGGGATAAAGGTACTTGAATTTCAAGGAGTCACTAGTTTTCTAGTTTTCTTTATTACCAACATTTTAATGAATGACATTCCAGATATTTCAACGTTCATTAATAAAAAGTTCCAGGTCGGGCATAATGGTGACTAAATGACCCTGGAACCATCTAGAAGTTATGGATCAAATTCATTTGAAGCCATTGAATTGAGACATTAAATATCTCATGTGTTTCTTAACTGAATATTTTAGGATAAAGTAGCTTAAGAAATATGAATATGGAGGATGACAAAAGTTGAGAGATTTTTTAGCGTAAAGAAAAAGTTAGCTAAGTTGTCACTAATGGACAATGTTCTAAATAGTTGACTGGTTTTAATTTTTTGTTTCTAGGTGGGAATCTGATAGAAGAAAGGGAAATAGATGCTCTGTTAATTCAACCTGGTGATGTGTTGAAAGTTCTTCCTGGTACAAAGATTCCAGCGGATGGTGTTGTTGTTTGGGGTTCAAGTTATGTTAATGAGAGTATGGTTACTGGAGAATCTATACCTGTTTTGAAGGAGGTTAACTCGCTTGTTATTGGGGGTACAATTAACTTTCATGGAGCCCTTCACATCCAGGCAACGAAAGTAGGATCTGATGCAGTTTTGAACCAGATTATTAGTTTGGTTGAGACAGCACAGATGTCTAAAGCCCCAATTCAGAAATTTGCTGATTTTGTAAGTTTGATGATGGGTACTTTACTTTTATTAGACAAGTGTCTAACTTTAATCTGAGGCCTTCAGTTATTGAACAAATAATAGGATTCTTTTAATAGTATGCTCATTTGTTGACTGGGGAAGGGGGCGAATAATTTTCTTTGAATCTTCTATTGCATGAAGCAAAGTAGTAAGATATGAGCTCAACGACAATATCATGGTTGGATAAGGAAGCTTGTGTTCCTAGATTTTACCAGCTTTGTGCCGGTTTTAAAAGGAAATACTAGAAAATTGAAATGCAATGACTAATGAATGAGCTGCTGAAGTTGCACCCAGCTCGGCACTTTATTAAGTGTGAATGAGTGATATCCATATCCTTTTGATGAAGAGACCTAGTGGTTGTTGAGCATGCCTTTTGATTTATATCCTAGTAGAATTTGCTTGTATGGTGATTTATTAGATTTCATCCTGCAGGCAGTATCGCTGAACGGGACATTGTATTTGGGGTTTTCCCTCCTGTAAAACTGTTCAGTTGTCCTAACTTCTCTTTTATTACCAGTTCTGTTCTGATTTTTCTTCCTTTCCATGGATCAAATATTTTCTCCATGTACCCAAGATCTTGACCTGTTGATCCATTGATATATTTTCTTGTAAATTTTCTTTCTCTTGTTACAAAGAAAAAAGCACATGGGATACAAATATATAGGCTTGACAATTTTTTCGGATGAACAAAGCTGCACATTAAACAAAGATGTAAAAGAAAAATTGTCAAACTGATTTATTGGGCATACATACATATAGACGTGATGGGTTGGGCATGTTAGAGCCTACAAATCATCTAGGTTCTGTCTTCCCTTTTCCATGCTGCACTCTATTTGGATATGTGTTCTTAGACACGTGGGGCTGGTCAGAAAATTGTGAAACCTGTTAATTCTGGTATTAATAGACTTCTCGTTGGCCTGCAGGTAGCAAGCATATTCGTTCCAACAGTTGTTGCTATGGCATTGTGTACATTATTTGGTTGGTAAGTATGAATGCAATGCACTCTAATTATTAGCTCAGCTGAGTTGGTGAATTTGCAGTGTGGTTAGTAATTAGGCTTATACACTTTCCTTGATCTGAAGCTCCTGTTGGCATCTGTAGGTACGTTGGAGGAATTCTTGGGGCTTATCCAGCTGAATGGCTCCCAGAAAATGGAAATTACTTTGTATTTTCCCTCATGTTTGCGATAGCAGTGGTGGTGATTGCATGTCCTTGTGCACTAGGTTTGGCCACACCGACTGCTGTCATGGTTGCAACAGGGGTTGGTGCCAGCAATGGCGTCTTGATCAAAGGAGGAGATGCTTTGGAGAGGGCCCAAAAGGTTAAGTACGTGATATTTGATAAAACAGGCACATTGACCCAAGGGAAAGCGACTGTTACCACTGCTAAAGTCTTCACTGAAATTTCTCGAGGAGATTTTCTTAAGCTGGTTGCTTCAGCAGAGGTGAGTTGCAATTTTTGGTAACTTTAGCTCATCTTTGAATAAATTTTTTTTTGTCAATTTTCACACTTAATGACAAAAAGGTCTAGTAAACTCAATGACGTATACTTAAGAGACGCAAATTAAATCTTTTGGTATCTGTTGAGAACTGGGTGAAGTGATGAATAATTCTGATATGTTGCTGTGAACCAACTCAATCATTAATTACTATTCTCTTTCTTCTGGATAGACTAGCAGTGAACATCCATTGGGAAAAGCTATAGTCGAGTATGCACGTCATTTTCATTTCTTCAATGAGCCTTCTGCGACCAAAAATGTGGAAAACCAAAGTAGAGAATCATCTGGATGGCTTTTCGATGTTACAGATTTTTCTGCACTGCCTGGCCAAGGGATTCAGTGCTTTATAGAGGGAAAAAGGATTCTGGTAAGAATTCATTTTACTTGTTAAAGGAAATATAAATGTCGATTTTCTTATATCCTGGAATATATATTGTTACATTTTGTGGTTCTGCTTCTCAAACACCTGCTGTCCCCAATAGGTTGGCAACAGGAAGTTGATGCATGAAAGTGGAATCGCCATAGCACCGCATGTAGATCATTTTGTTATAGAACTCGAAGAAAGTGCAAAGACTGGTATTCTTGTTGCATGTGATGAAAGCTTAATTGGAGTTTTGGGAATAGCAGATCCGCTGAAGAGAGAAGCTGCAGTTGTTGTTGAAGGTCTAGTAAAAATGGGAGTTTCTCCAGTCATGGTTACAGGGGATAATTGGAGAACGGCTCAGGCTGTTGCCAAGGAGGTTGGCATAAATTTTCTCTCTCCATATTTTAGTCTTTTAAATCCAAATTTAGGAAATTTAGACTCGGTTTGATAACCATTTGGTTCTTGATTTCTGAAAATTAAGCTTTTAAACACTACCTCCATCGGTAAGTTTCTTTGTTTTTGGAATTTGGCTAAGAATTCAGATATATCATTCACTAGTTGAAAATTATGGTAAGGACGTTGGGAGAAAACAAACATAATTTTCAAAAACCAAAAACTAAATGGTTATCAAATGGGGATTTAGAGATGACATATCTTCCTGTTAGGATGTTTTCGTTTAAATGCAAGCCTTAGGAATTAATGTTACACACTGAATTTCCTAATGGTGTCTCATCTTTTGGTTCCTTGGTGTTTTCTTGAATGACATAAATGTTCAGATCCAAGAATTTTCATCTCAGGGCAAAAATTAATGTTTGTTGTCAATTTGTTGTGCAGCTTGGTATTCAAGATGTGAGGGCAGAAGTAATGCCAGCAGGAAAAGCTGAAGTCATTCAGAACTTCCAAAAGGATGGAAGCATAGTTGCAATGGTAGGTGACGGTATCAACGACTCGCCTGCTCTAGCTGCTTCTGACATCGGAATCGCAATTGGTGCGGGGACCGATATTGCCATTGAGGCAGCCGATTTCGTCTTGATGAGAAATAATTTAGAAGACGTAATTACAGCCATCGATCTCTCAAGGAAAACTTTCAATCGGATTCGATTGAATTACGTGTTTGCAATGGCCTACAACGTGATAGCAATTCCTGTTGCTGCTGGAGTCTTCTTCCCTTCTCTTGGGGTTAAATTGCCTCCATGGGCGGCCGGTGCTTGCATGGCTCTGTCATCTGTAAGTGTCGTGTGCTCTTCATTACTTCTTAGGAGATACAGAAGACCAAGACTTACAACAATACTTAAAATAACTGTAGAATAGAAAAAAAAAACTGAGAGTTTTATGAAGAAAAGAAAAGAAAACTCTCAGGCTTTAGCTTTGTAGGGGAATGTGATTAAAAAGAAAAAAGAAAAAAAACCAGTGTGTCCCAATTTTTGTGTTGAGATTAGCATACCAATCCCCTTGTAAATGTCACACTTGTACGATAATTTGTTTATGTTTTTTTCATTGTCTTCTTTCTAAAGTTGTTGGGTTTCATCCTACTCACGCACAGCTCAATTGTAAGGTTTTTCTGTGAATTTATCGATTTTCTTTTGACTTTTGTGTTGTTGGGACACTTTGAACATTCAATCTTACACTTACATCTTAAGAAAAATAGAAACATTACGGTGTTGTTTGACCATTTTGTTGTTCAGAATCGATGATTCGATGCAATGGTTGGTAAAGGTTGAGTTACTTTACAATTGAAATAACTGTGTAAAGTTCATAACTTTTTTAGCAAAAACTGTTCATACTTCATAGTTTTGTGAGAAAGAGTTCAAAGAAAGCAACTTTAAAAAGCTGGGCTTTGCAATTAAATAAAATTTAAATTCAAGTCCTGAATTATCCCAAATAATTTTGATTAAAAGTAAATATTGGTTACTTTATTGCATTATGAATAAGGACCAGGTCAAAAACTTGGAAAAGAAGAATTCAAAGTGAGTGTGATTGAATGGGATGGAGAGAGAATGGGAAGGGATACTTGTTGAAGTTCAATATCTTAATCAATGTTTTGAAAATTATGTAAATGTGTTTTTTTAAAAAAAAAAATAAAAATGTTATTGTTTTTAATACTTGGTTTTGAAGCTTACAAAGTTGGGTAACATCAGCAGTGGCGCAAGTCATTCATTGACTTTGAATTTTCATTCACATTTTGATTCATATCAGCTCAGGTCTCCAACAAGACGAAACCTTAAACGTGAGTTGTACAACCAATACCAATATTCTAGGTCTTGACTATTCTTATATAATTTAATTTGAAATTTCAGAAAATAAAATATGGCTAGATAGAATTTTTAAAAATTGTTTGAAGAAAGTAGATTACAAATTAAAAGCAAAAATATTACGAATTTATTCGTTGTGTAGAAACAAAGAAAGTTCTAAGTAGTTTTTGCACTTTTCTAAAAAGATTAAAAGACTGATTCAAAATTTGGAATTTGGGGGAAAAAAAAATAAAAGGATTTTGAAGGTCAATGTCCCACCTTACACTAATCATTGTCCCAAAATTTGACCAAAAAAATTGGAATGAGAATTTTGATGTCCCAAAGAAATTGGCTTCTTCTTTAAGTCATATTCCTCCTCTCCAGCTTTCACACTAGTTTTACTTCCATCTTCCAAACTGCTTATTTCAAACTCTTTCTTCAACAAATTGGATTTTCTCAAAAGGTTAAAAATATGCTTTTGTGCTTTCAACTTAATCCTCTAATATATAAAATTTTAATCTCCTAGAATTCCGTTGATAAAATTTTTTATTTTTGAACCCCTTTTTTACATAGAATTGAAATAGGGAAATTAATGGGAAAGAAAAAAAAAATCTCAAAGCCTTTACAAGGCGAAGGGGATCCGAGAAAGAGTATTTTCCTTGGGTCCTTTCTTGGAGAAGAAGAAAAAGAAGGGGCTGCAAGAAGATTTTTTTTTTTCTTTCTTCAAAATAATAATTAATATTTAATTTGTAGTATATTATAAAATGGATGTAATTAATCAAATGTTTTTGCCATATAAAAATAAACACTCGGTAAATGTTACATCACCTTCAAAATTAACATAAAAGAAAGAGAATTGATTTCTTGTCACTGTCGGAGATGAAAAATTGATGGTAACGTGAACCAAAATATAGATTTTTTAAAATAAAAAATGATAAAGATGTTGAGTTTAAAACTAAGAAACTAATATATCTCTTGGAACTTGGAAGCTAAAAGAATAGTTTTTTTTTTTTTTTTTTTCCTTCTAGAAAAAGAGACGAAATTTTCTTTAATGAAGCATATAACTTATTCTAGGTTTATGTGGTTTGCATATATAGTAGTTTTATAATACTAAATCGATAGAAGTTTATAGTTTGAAAAGTTACGAATAACAAGGATGTACTTGAAACTTGTTTCAATGCACAAGTATTTGATTGTCAAAGTTAATCGAACATCAAATTGTAATGAAAAAAAAATCTTTCTCAATGAATTGTCCTGATTTGTAATATTCTAAAAACAGAATTGATTTCTTTAAAAAAAAAATGATTTCTTAAAAAAAAAAAAAAAGAATTGATGGTTTCCAAAAATAAAAATGAATTGAACAAACCATTTTTCAAATGAAAACGACTTTTCAAATTACACCCATACAAATTAAATTAAATTAAATTAAAAAAAAAACAGGCAACAACGGAAAAAGAAAAAAGAAGGAAAAAAAAAATTATCGCGTGTTTAAAAATCGCCTTATTTTATTTTAATTTTTTTTAGTTTTTTTAGTTCATTTTTTAAAATTATTTTTAAAGCTTTTTGCTTTTTGGGGTTTTAAAAAAATTAGTCATATTCATTTTTTAGAAAATAACATAGTTTTGCAAACTATTCGTGTTAATGAAGTAAAATCCTAATAAGAAGATGATAGAAAACAAATAAATTTATGGATAATTGTAATGGGTGGCAACATGAAGGTAAATAATTACAAATATAGCAATTTTTAAAAATATTTGCAAATATGACAAAATTTTTTAATTAATTTTTTATATTCCTAAATTGCTCTTGTGTGCCCATTTTCTTCTTCCTCGTCGTTTTTTTTTTTTTTTTTTTTTTTTTTTTTTTTTTTTTTTTTATACTGATAGAAAGTCTTTTTATTACTGATAGATTCTATCAGTGGTAGAAAAATTTTCTATCAGTGATAGAAATTTTCTATCAGTGATAGAAAGTTTATATCACTGATAGAATAAAGTTTCTATCAGTGATATTTCTATCACTGATAGATTCTATCAGTGGTAGATAAATTTTCTATCGGCGATAGAAAGTTTCTATCGCTAATATTTCTATGACGGATAGATTCTATCAGTGGTAGAAAAATTTTCTATCAGTGATAGAAAGTTTCTATCACTGATAGAATAGAAGATTTCTATCACTAATAGAAACTTTTTCTATCAGTGATAAAAGATTTCTATCACTGATAGGTTCTATCAGTGATAAAAAAACTTTTTATAGAAAATCATAGAAAAACTTTTGATAAAAAAATTTTTCAATCCCTGATCACCCATAAAAATCTTTCTATCTCCGATAGAAATCTTTCTATCACCGATATAATCTATAAGTGATAGAAAAACTTTCTATCACCGATAGAAAAGCTTTCTATCTGTGATAAAAGATTTCTATCAGTGATAGAATTTTTTACTATTCTATCAGTGATAGAAAGATATTCTATCAATGATAGAAAACTCTTGATAGAAAATCTTTCAATCCCTGATAGAACCTATCAGTGATAGAAATCTTCTATCACTCATAGAAATTTTCTATGAGTGATAGAAAAAATTTCTATCATTCATAGAAAATCTTTCTATGAGTGATAGAAAAACTTTCTATCTCTATCATTGAGACTGATAGAAAAACTTTTCGTGAGTTATAGAAAATCTTTCTATAACTAATACTTTTCTATCAGTGATAGAAGATCTTTTGTTTCTATCAGCGATGGTGATACATGGTGAAATCGAGCATTGAAAAATAAAGCAAAAACGAACGATTATAGAAATCAAACACTGAAAAGCAAAAACTAAACACTAATAGAAAACCAAATAACAACAACCAAACACTGATAAAACACCGAACAAGTGATAGAAAAATATCTATCGCCGATAGAATCTATCAGTAGTAGAAAAAATTTCTATCATATGATAGAATCTATCGGTGAAAGAAAATTTATAGAATCTATCGGTGAAAGAAAATTTCTATCACTGATAGAAAATCTTTCTATCACTGATAGAATCTATTAGTGATAGAAAAACTTTCTATCAGTGAAAGAAAATCTGGAGGGGTATTTTAGTAAATGCAACACACAAACTATTAGATTTTGCCATTTTTGCAATTTTTTTTTGTGGGTTGCTAGATTTGCAATTATTTTGGCCCATATTGCTATCCTTGCAACCGGCCCTAAATTTATTTGTTATTAATTTAAATAATAAATATCAAATAAAGATAAACCCTTATAGTTACAATTAACATTTTCTTTTTTCGGATTATGAAAATTAGTTTAGACGTAAGACATTTCTTCAAATATTAAAGATGTACCCTGAACTCAAAAAAAAAAAAAAAAAAAAAAAAAAAAAAAAGAAAAAAAAAAGTACCTTTGACCAAACTTTTCTAATTATTTGAATTTGAATGATATACATGTATATAATTTAAATAAATACCCAAATATATTGGTGTATATATATAATTTAGAATAAACAACACGTGGGGACCCGACTCCACGGGGATTTTTGTCATCCCTATTTCTCACTCTACTCCATTATTATTATTATTATTTAGTACACCAATACATGTCAAGATGAATATTTGAATCTCTGACCTTTAAACTTAGTATAATATTATGTCCGTAAGATATTATTATTCTGATTAGAGACTAGAGATTTGAATTCTCGCCCTTTTTTCTAGGCAATGAGTTTTCACCCTTACATGGAGTTAATTAAACAAAATATAACATTATATGTCTTATTATATATGTTATTACAATATCTAATAATTAACATCAATAAGTTTCTAATTCTAATTTTTTAAGCCATTAGTAAATGACATCAAAAGGATCACATTTATATTTTTATTAATTTCATTCACATCCCTTATCATTTTGATGTCGAGTGAGTAAATGGGAGTCAAAGAAGTTAGAGACGAACCTAACTTAACAGTAATTGACATGTACTATCGATCAAGAAGTTAGAAATTCGAATCTCTCCACTCTCAAATGTTGTTGTACTAAAAAAAAAGTAAATAGGACTAATCTAAACTAATAGACGAGAGGAGGGTATATATGGAAAATTGATTTTTTTTTTTTTGTTTTTTGTTTTTGTTTTTCTTTTTGAATTAGAAAATTGAATGTTTAAAGAGTTTGGAAAATGAGGATTTAATTAAAGGGTCAAAATCACGTGCCAGTACTACAATGAACAATGTGTAATCTTTTATAATATCAAGGCATTGAATTTATCCTTCTTATTGCTATCTCATTGACCATTTAAAATATAATACATAAACCGAGCACCTACTTAATAATCATTTTTTTAAAGAAAAATGAATATAATTTAGTAGTAATTGGTATGCAGCTTGGATCAATAGGTCAAAAGTTCTAATCCTCCAACCTCAATTGTTATTGAACTTAAAAAAAAAAAGAAATTTTCGTTGTTAATCAAACACACACACATAACATCCTAACAATTTAAAGTTTATTTTTAATTTTGAAATCTTAGAGCTAGTTTGATAATGTTTTTTACTTTTGAAAATTGTACATATTTTCTCACAATTTTTTTTAATATAGGTAAACATCTAGGCAATTTTCACAACTTACTCTATTATATTTGGTTGCCATATGAAATATTAAATCTGAGGTAAGTGGACATCATGGATTGAGCCAATTTTCTCTAACTTGTTTTCCCACCATTTATATCAATTGTTTTCTTATTTTTTTTTAAAGGGAACATTTGAGTTTTTAGTTAAATTCCAAAAACAAAACTACATTTCTTTAGTTTTCAAAATTTGAAAGTGGTTTTGAAAACGTTTGTAAAAAGTAGATAATTTTTTTTTTTTTTAAAACCAAATCGTTATCAAAAGAAACCTAAATGGTTATGTGATATGAACTTCTAGTAATTAAGTTTAGAAAATTAATGAAATAGTTATTAAAAGAAAGACAGTTAAATATATATATCCTAAGGATTCTCTCTTTCTTTGATCATCTAGAAGAAGGAATTAGGAAAGAGTCACCATAGCAACCTCTAAAACTAAAACAATGTTTTGAGTGTGAAATTAATTATTGAATATTACGTTTATTAGTTGACAAGTGGACAAGTTTTAAATTGAAGCAAGTTCTTGGTCTACACGCACGTGTGCAAACAAAGCAAAAGGCTATGAGCAAATTGTTACACATATTTAGAGTATTTGATGATAAAAAAACCTAATCAATAGTCTAACAAAAAGTACTTTTTAAAAACTTGTTTTTGTTTAATAAAAAATCAAATGGTTATAAAATTGGATTTAAATTATTTGGATTGATTTTAGTTTAGTTTTTAATGGGTATAATTCAAGTTGATTCTTAAAAATTTCTTAAAATTAGATGAATATGATATTGATTTACTATTCTCAATTCAAGGTAATATAGGATGATTTTTTTTTTTTTTTTTTTTTTATATACAAATATAGGATGAACTTGAATACAGTATATATATATATATATAATTTTAATTTTTTAAATAAACAAACCAAACAATTAGATTATAATCCTTGTGCTCTAAATATAACATAGAGTTGAGTTTCAACGATCACTTATGAATAAATTTACAATAATTAGATCAAGTCAAATATATAAAACTTTATCGAATTCAACTTAAAATCATAAACAAATGTCTAGAAAATTAGGTATCATGTTTGGAGAAAATAGAATCATTCTCATGTGTATATATTTGAGGAAAATAGAGTAATTCTCGTTATTCTCAAAACCATTTAAGGAATGAATTATGTTAGGTCCAATTTTACACATGCACATGCGCGCACACACACAACAATCCCTTGAGAAGTTATCATTTATGGGCTATATATGGTCATCTCTTGGCCAAGGCCGAGGTGACCTAAATACACACAACAAACCTTTGGTTCTTGGAGAAGCTAAAAGCTCATAAAGTCACATTGGTCAAGCAGTGACCTTTAGATACTTAGCGTTCCTCCAACCTAGCTAGGGAAGCTCGAAGGACTTTAGGTCCGTTTAACCACTTTTGGTTCAATCTAAAAGGAAAACAAAAATCTCCTATACTAGTTGAGTTATACTCATGTTAGCATCCATAATCATCGTTGGGTTCCTCTCTCCTTTGATATGTCTCATAAAATCAAACACTAGAAACCAAATCCATTTCAACCATCCCACCTTCAAACATAACAAAGGATAAAAAGATGCATATGAAAGCAACCTATATGAAAAGAAAATAGAGAAGAAGTTAGATTAGAGGGTTGGTGGGTGGTAACAAATTCCAACAAGGAAGCAAAGCTAGACTAAGACTACCACAGCATCCTCAACTCCCAACCCATTTTGTTTGTATTAAATAAAAAAAAAAATTAAAAAAAAAAAAAAAAACTTTTGACCAAAGAAAAAACACATTAAAAGAAGATAGCATTCAAATCACAGTCACAATAACAAGAAGACAATAAATAAATCCCTCCTTTAACATAAAAATGTTTTTGTTACCTTCACAAATCACATCACATCTCATTTAATTTACCATTTTATGTCACAATTGATGTTTACTCATGTACCTTCCTCGAAGCATCATTTTCTTCTTCCTCACGCAGTCACACCCAAATCCCAAATCCCCTTAACTTAGCTTCATAATTCTCACATATATATACACATACACATATACATATATTTCCACTCAATTATCCCATAACATAAAACAATTCATTCAAACCCAATAAATCTCTCTGCCCCACTCTCAACTTCTTTACATGTCTATCACCAGCGATCAATGGGGGGCCCAATTCTACCACCACCACGCCGCCTCCGACTCCACCGCCGTCGCACACGCCGCTCCGGATAACTCCAATTCCAAGCCCCGCCGCCGCTCCAGGGCTTCGCGGAAGGCGCCCACGACGCTGCTGAACGCCAGCACCGCCAATTTCAGGGACTTGGTGCAGCAGTTCACGGGGTTTCAGGCCGCCGGTGCCGCCGTGCCGTTGGGCAGCCACAAGGGTCCGGTCAACCTCAGCTTCGGGCAGGCCGGAGATGACCTCCAGAACAACCACCCCTCTGTTATGCTCCCTTTCTCCGACGGCCGCCATTTTCAGCTCCGTCAGCCGCCGACGACGGACCACCGCTTTCCCTTCCCGCCGGAGAATAATGGGTTTTCCCGGCCGGCGGCGGAATTGATGGAAATTCAAAATCTGATTGATGAGGATTTGAATTACGACCTCCAGGATTTGGGAATGGAGTTTTCTTCTTCCAATGGGAATGGGAATTACGCCGGCGGGTACTTCCCTTGAACAGATAAGATTTAATGAAGTAATTAGATTCAATTAAAATGCAATTGTTGTAATAATAATAATATGAACAAGAAGAACAGTTAAGTTAGTAGCTAGCTGCATGCTCTCTGTCCAAATTTATTTTATTTAATCAACTCTTTTGTTTTTTTTTTTTTTTTTGAAACAATCAACTCTTTTGTATTTTTGCTATATATATCAAACCAATATTAGTTAATGAATAGATTCTTCATTCTCAAATGAAAATTGAAGTTAGTTTTGCTTTTTAAGAAAAAAGAATATATATATATATATATATATATATATATATATTCAGATATGTTAGTTTTAGTTGCAGTGTGAACATTGCTGCATATGGTTGAAGTCTTCATTGAATGAAATTGGGTAGAGCTTACCCGGATAAGTATATTGAAAGATTTTTTGATTTTTTGGAAATCAAAAGATTTTTTTTTTTTTTTTTTTGAAAGTGAAATCAAAAGAATTAAAACATATCATTCATTACTTCTTAATTTAAACTTAATGGATTTAAAAAAAAATTTGGGTCTTTTCTAATTTTTGAGTACACAAGCAGGAAACAGTGTTAAACATACCTCTAATATGTATATATAATACTCAGGGACCAAAATACGAATCATTAAAAATTTGACAGCTATTTAATTTTTTAAAAAGAACTTTTTTAATTTTTTTTCTCCCTCTTCCTTTCCTAAATTATTTTTGGTGACTAGTAGACCATAGATGAACACTACAAAAATTCCAGGATTTAGCGACGAAAATAAATTGTCGCTAAAACCTACAAATTCGTCTCAAATCGATATTAGCGACGAAAAAAAAAACGTCGCACAATACGTCGCAAAAGGTGAGTCGCAGACGATCATCAGCTTCGTTTTCGGAATTTTCGTCGCAAGTTGCGACGAAAATACTTAAAACGTCGCAACGTGCGACGAAAGCGATCAAACGTCGCACATTGCGACGAAAACAATAAACGTCGCAACCTGCGACGAAATCAATTAAACGTCGCAAGTTGCGACAAACGGACCAAACGTCGCAAGTTGCGACGAAACCCATTAAACGCCGCTTACGCAGATAACTTTCGCAGGTTGGACACTTGCGACGTAACTTATATTTCGTCGCAAATTTTACAGTTTTTTTTATAATTTTTTTTATTTATATTTTCCCCTTTGATCCTGTATAATAACTTGTACATAAAACAGATTATAACCTATACTAACTGTTTGATAGTATTTACTAAATACAATAAAATGTTGCAAATATAATGAGAATAAATAAAAATTACTTTCCTTAGTCATATGTCAAATATATGTTGCAAAAATTTACAAAACCACAATAAACTTTAACAAAAAAGTTAACAAGGTCCTAAGTTAGAGTATCAAGTTACAAAATATGGACTCTCATATCAAGCTAAGTGATTACAACTAATAAGTTGATATACCAACATACACTAGCCTCCAAAATGCCAAAAAAAAAAAAAAAACGACAATTTGTCAGCAAACCATCAACAATTAATCCTGCACATAAACAAATAAAATATATATGTATAAGTTAACTTACAATGGGAATAATCAAACAACTAGTATCACAACTTAAAATTTAGAAAGTCATATCCTCCACAAACAACCTCAACCACAAAGTATAATCTAATAATTACACATATAAAGAAAAAATAGTGTCAAGCTCAAAGTATAATCCAACAATCACACATATATCTCCCTCCCCCCACCCCCCACTCTCCAAAATTCCAAATCATGATCAATCTTATTAAAAAATATCTCCCCCCCCCCAAAAAAAAAAAAAAAGAGCAAAAATCTCCAAATCATTCTCATTCACAAAGTTTATAACGTTTTCACCCAAACTACAATCACACAAATCACATATAACTCCCCCCCTCAATTATCAACACCTTTACTAAGAAACTCACATACAATAACCAGAGTCCCAACAAATATATAATCATTAACTTAATTTAACACTAAGTGTATAAAAGACACATTATAACCTTCAACAATATACTCACAAACTAAGCTTGAATTGAACTCAAAAAAGAAAAGGAAAAAAAACTATAATTCTAAACCAAACTATAATTCTACTAAAAAAAACTCAATCACATAATTCATGAAAT
Source organism: Luffa acutangula (assembly GCA_036850905.1). NCBI lineage: Eukaryota > Viridiplantae > Streptophyta > Magnoliopsida > Cucurbitales > Cucurbitaceae > Luffa > Luffa acutangula. The sequence continues at coordinate 63,674,966 of CM072087.1, read as the reverse complement.
AAGCTCAAGCACATAACTCAATCACATAATTCATGAAATAACCAAACTATAAAAGACACATTATAACCTTCAACAAACTTTGAAATAAACTTAGAACCAAACTATAATTCTACTAAAAAAAAACTCAATCACATAATTATTTCAGTCTCAGTTACAATAATAGCACATAAACACCTATTCTCAAACTACATTTATTCAACAAATATGAACACACCCCCCCCCCCCCAAGAAAACTATATTTATTTTATTCTTCTTCTCCCTCCCCTCAAAACTGGTTTCATTCAACAAATACAATACTTCATCCAAAAAGTACATAACAAATGTACAATATAAGTTCTTAATAATACATTTTAATAAAGAAAAACATATGGATATTTGAACCAACCATAAGAATTAGTTACAACTAGACCATTCCAAAAGTTTAACACAATTTAAAGCTTAAACAAGCATAAGAAAAACATAATGCAAGTATTTTACATACCTATTAAAGCTTGTCCCAAGAACTTTATATATTAACAAAATTTCTACAAGACAAAAGTAACAAAAAAAACATTCAAAACAAAATTTAACACAAAATAAACTAGAAATGAAAAAAAAAACTACAAATTCAATCCAAAATTTACTTCCATTCCACGAATTTTACTAAATCAATATCTAGAAAAACAAATGTATATATACTTTCACGAATTCATGAAATTAAACTTGAAGAACAAACTCCCACAATATTATCCACAATATGCTCCCAAAGCTAATGGGTTCACAAGGAAAACTTTCATCAAAATGCACAATACAACCAAGAGTGTGAAATGAGCTTCAAGAAAACTTACCCACGAATATTTTCCGACGGTTTGAGGTCGTGTTCCGGTGTTTTCAAGCGATTTGAGGTATGCACGACACCCACACCTCCCCTTCTATTCTGTCCGAAACTAAGAGAAATTTACCCAAAATGCAAAACACAACCAAAAGAAATTGAGATGAGGTTCAAGAAAACTTACCCACGAATTTTTCCGGCGGTTTGAGGTGCTTTTCCGGCGATTTGAGCTACCCACGACCTTCTTTTCTTACCCACGAAACCGAGAGGGCGGGCTAGAGAGAGGAGCTGGAAAAATAGAAGAAACTCACGAAATGAAGGGGGCTGGCCGATTTTTTAAAAGGTTTGCGACGCAATATTTATTGCGTCGCAAACTACTTGCGACGAAACCACGGTTTCGTCGCAGATCTGCGACGAAATGGGCTTTTCGTCGCAGATCTTGGCTGCCAAAAAGGCGCCATTTTCTAGACCTTGCGACGCAATGGTCGTTTCGTCGCAGACCTTGCGACAAAATGGACCATTTCGTCGCACCAAAAAAAAAAATCTTGGCGCGTATATTTCGACCTTGCGACGAAATGGCTCTTTTCGTCGCAAGCTTGCGACGTAAACCAATTTTCGTCGCAAGCTTGCGACGTAAATCAATTTTCGTAGCAAGGCCTGCGACTTTTAGTTTTTCGTCGCTACAATTTCGTCGCTAAAACGCTTCTTTCTTGTAGTGGAAAAAATATGCATCATCCATTAAATATATTTTAACTATCCATTTTTTTTTTATGAACAAAACTTGCATGCATAACGATATGTAGGAATCTCCCTACATACCCCATTAAAATCTTAACAAGTAAGAAAGAGGAAGGGGAAAAATGAGATTTTTTTTGTCATCTCTCTTGGTTGTCAACGTTTTAATGGAGTCTTAACTATCTCTTTGAGCTTTTTTGTTTGACATCTTTCAATTTTAGTTTTCAAATTTTAAAAATGACTTGAAAATTTAGAGAGAAACAAAAACAAAATTTGTACAACAATGGATTTCTATTTTTAAAATCTCAATCTAATTTTGTTCGGTTCTATTTTTCTTCATATAAGAGAGTATTCTCTTTCTATCTATCTCTAAAATTTTTCTCTCAAACTTATTTTTGTCTAACTTTTGTCTCTTTAAAATTTTTCTATTCCTACCAACATGAGCTTAGTTCAACTGGCATAACTGTTGTACTAACGACCACGAGATCTGTGGTTCGAATTCCCCCACCCCACATGTTGTAAAAAAAAAAAAAATATTCCTTTCTAATTTAATGGTTATTAGGGGTAGAAAAATTTGAAGATTTACATCCGACGGTTTTAAATGGAGGGTCTCATTGCAACGAAAACATCTAATAATTTTCCGTCGAGAGAGCATGATTTAACATGATATTGTTGAATCTTGTGCTAATTTGGAGCTAACAAATGAGAAAGATAGAGATTCAAACATTTAACTTATAACCAAACCTAAGCATAATTCAACTAATTTAGACATATACAAACGAGAAAGATAGAGATTCAAACATTTAACTTATAACCAAACCTAAGCATAATTCAACTAATTTAGACATATATATCTTTGACCAAGAGATCAGATGTTCGAATCTTCACATGTCATCAAATTAAAATTAGGGGGAAAAAACCTAGACCTTATAAAAGAGATGGGTGAGAAATGAAGAGTGAAGGTTTGAGATTTAATAAGAATTTAGGGTCCTTGTTTGTTGCACCATACCATTAAAAGAGTGTTGTGGTCTCAAGTGTTGACTTGAATTGAGTGAGCAAAATGAAGAAGGGACATTTTTATAACATCAAGGCCCATTATCTTTACCTTCACAATTTATTTTATTTTATTTTATTTTTGTCTCAGTCAATGGTCTACGCCCGCCCATTTGATTTTCAGTCATCACTTTGAATACTTTTTTTTTTTTTTTTTTCTTTTGATAGAATACCTAAAATTAATCAACATTATCTCAAATTTTGGCTCTATATACATATAGATAGATAGTGGAAAACAATTATACACATACCTTAATAATAATCAATAATATTCATTTCAGCTATTATAATATGCTCATTGATGTGATTATTTTCCAATTATATATGGGAGTGATGCTCATACACTACAATTGTGGCTGTAATTTTATTTAAATTATATACAAATATTAGTATATGTTGTTGAACTCAAAAAAAAATAAAAAAAGTTAGCAAAGGTTTATTGTAAAAAAAAAAAAAAAAAAAAGTTATGTTCACACATATATGTATTTTGCTTGGTTCACAATCTCATTAATTATTGTTAGTCACAAAGAATAATTTAATGATGTGAGATAACTCATTAAGCTTTGACTTGGCACATCTTTATAATTTTTTTTTTAATTCAACAAATGTAGATTGTATGAGCAAATTTTCAATCTTAGAACATGTAATGGATGACTTATTTACTAAATTATGCACAAATATCCTAGATATATTTTAATATCGATCTATCAATAATATGGGAGATATATCTTGTTTATCTATGTCGTTATAATATTTTTCATTTTGGACCTAAACACGATATTTTCTATTTGAATTATATCCTAGAGATATCATATAGATAATTATTTGAAATTATGTGTAAATTAAAATAGACCACAATGTTTATGTACATTGATTTGACTATAATACACATAGGTACCTCAAATCATCATAAGAGATTAAAAATGCTTCTTTTAATTAGATATCATAAGTGATCCTATCAATTAATTTTGATTTGGAATCTTATAATTTATAGCTCCATAAATGTTATTTAATGTAGAAGAAAAGAAATTCAGAATTATCATATGCATATAGATGATATTTGATGGGGTGAGACACGTGGCTAAGATGGTGAGATTGTGTTGCTTTGGTCCGAACTAACCCTCCATGAAGTCATTAGATACCCTAAGCCACAACCACTCTTCTCAATCACTTTCTTTAAATTAATACTCATTAATGAAAAAATAGATATATTTGAATTTTTTTTTTTCGAGTTTAATCAAATTTAGAGGTGGAAGATTCAAACATTTCTCTTGATTGACAGTTATATATCAATTACAGCTAAGTTATGCTCACTTTCGCATTTCACATCTTTTTTTTTTTTAAACAAGTTTACGTTTTGTGTACACTTCCACTAATCTTATGTGACAATCATTTCGACTTTACAATATTGTAAACTTCTATAATTTTAATTCCTTAGATAAGACGATAAAAATGTGTGGGTGTGGAGATTTGACCCTCCGACCTTAAGAGAAAAACAGTAACTAGAGCTATACTTCATGTTGATAAGAGGACAACGATTGAGGCATATGTTGTCGACCAAAAAATTAGAGATACGGAATAGTTTTTCTCTTTTTTTTTTTAGTTTAACAACATTTGGAGGTAGGGAATAGTGTAATTGACATATGCTCGACCGAGAGGTTAGAGATTAATTAATTATTTATTTAATTATAAAATAATAAGTATAATTCAAAATTTACAACATAATTTATTATTATTATTTATTTTAGGGATCAAATTGATATATGCAAAACTAGATTTAGGCTCAATATATATCTTAGTCTTTGATGTATGAATACTTTTTTCAATTTAGTTCCATATATGTTAACCTTTGTATGAATACCTTTTTCAATTTAGTTCTATATATGTTAACCTTTGTTCGTTTAGTCATTCGTTTTGGTATATGTTAAGATTGACAGATGATCAAGTGAGATGATATAAAATTCATTAAATGGGCCAAAATTTAGAAGAAAAAAAAGTCATATGAGGATAGTTCCAAAAAGAAAAAAAAGTCCCTGAGGGAGAAAAAAATTCAAAATTTCTACCAATTTATTAGAAATATATAAAAGGAATTAAAAACTTTTATCTTTTGGATAATCTCTATCTTCACCAAAAATTTTCCCAATTTACCAACTATCGTGCTATATAAATTTATTATCAACAAGTTTTGACACTCATTTACACACTATGAAGGAAAACAAAAAAAAGGAAAATATTACAAAAAAAAAAAAAAAAAATTGAAACGTTTAAATAAGAGAGAGTAATTTTTCCTAAAAAAAAAAATAATAAGTAAATTGAAAAATAACACTAAAAAACACTAAAACCTAATTTTATAATAGGTTTAATTTTGTGAATAAAAATAGAATTACGTTTTAGATTAGAGACAGTTGCATAGATGAGAAATTGAATCAAACTAATAGTCAATTTAGCGGCAAAATAAATGGTACAATACCAAAAAGCTGTCGTCATATTCTATCCCGATAGAATTTGATTAATGAAAGTGAGTGATAGATTTTGATTAATCAGAGTCTACCGCTGATAATCGAAGTTTATCAGATAGATTTTAATTAATCAAAGTCTATCATTTACACTAATATACTTGAATAGATTTTGGTATATTTATAATTTTTTTACATTGTACTATATTTGTAATTATATAATTCTTATTTGCCCCCACCAATTTTCAGAATCTTTTGAACTTCATCCAAATTCTCTTTGGATTACTGTTGGGAAGAACCAGCGAAAGGCAAACGCATTAGAAACCGCGAATTCGGGTTCTTGAGGAGCGAAACGAACGAACGAACAGAGTTCCACGGCGTCGACTGGGCAGATTTGAGCTCCAACATGTGGTCTGCCACCGTCTCCTTCCCTTCTCTTTCAAACTTTCAAGGACCCATTATTCTCAATAGTCGACTGAATTGTTCGAAGCCTCAATCTCTGAATCTTCGAGCTTCTTTCTTCGATTATCCTCTCGCCAGCAGACTCATGGTTAGAAGTAAATTCACTTTTCTTTTCCTTTCGGTTTCCTCTGCATTTCACCACGCGTTTTACTTGATTTCCTTGATTTCCCATGTCGAAATTTTCCCCCCAATTTGTTGTGATGTTGTTGGCGTCCTTCCTTGGGATGTGGATGTGATTTTTCCGCTTTGATTGCCTTTTCTGTTGCTCCTCTTAGTTGTTCTTGTTTCTTTCCTCTTCTTTTTAGCGTTTTTAGTTGATGTTCTGTTTCTCCTTGTCTTTAGCCTATTGTTATTGATGCTATTCTGTTCCTTTGGTTTGTTTTTCAAGTCTTGTTTCTGCTGATAGATTATGGTGGAATCTACATGGTTACTCTAGGAAGTGTTTTCTTTTTTACACCAATGATGAAATTTATACAGCTAGTTTGAAGGGTCAAAGCTGAAAAGTATGTGAGTTGTTTTGAATAGAGAAGGTACCAGGAAAGTTCTGCGTGGTTCTTTATAAATGAGAAAGCAAGCTAGATATCCAAAGACAAAGAATTGAAAATTTCCCAAGTTCGTTAAGGAATGTTTAAGGAGTCATAAGAAACAATTTGAACATACACGAACAAGGCCAGGGAGACAAATTATTCCCTGCCTAAGAAAGGGAAAACTGCAAGAAAGTACTTCAATCTAAACCAATACTCCCATCAGCTAGTGAAATAGAATATGAAACTGTAAACTTCCAAGCAGTTAGAGAAGACTAGGACTTTGACCATGTACCTGTTAAAAAAACAAATGAGGGGTATATAAAGTGCTTGCAATTAAAAATCTTTTAGTTGAATTGATTTGGTTTGGAACTTTTCTTATTTTCATGTCTGAATCTGATGTCTCTGTGTGAAGGTGACTAGAGTCTTGCTGATGGAAGTTATAATTCCTTAAGATTTTTAGCACAGTCTATGACTCTAATTGGCCTTCACTTCACAAGCTTAAAGGATAGTTTTTTCATGAAGGTTACATATCAAACAGGTCAAATTTGATTCCCAAAAATGGGATTAAAAAGTAGAGCATAATAATGTCGACACCTTAGATGTCCACTTGCATACAGATAATGATGTTTAATGTAAGTGATGGGAAGTGGATAATAAAGCATCAATGGAATACTGGAACAAATGTAGTGAGAATTATATGGACTTTTGACACATGATCTTTGCTTTTCATTGTACTCCGCCCTTGGTGTATATCTTTAAAAATTATTCATCTCTTCGCATAAGCCTTTTCTTGTACTTCTCTGTCAACTTTACTTTATTTTTATTTTTTTACACGTGTTGTCGTGCAATATGAGTGGCTTTCACCTACAATAACGTTATCATTAATCCAGCCATCTTCACATTTGGAGTATACTTATCCATATTCAAGTTCTATGGAAAACTCTTCATGGGTTCTTCACTTATTTTAATTGATAATAGTATTTCAGAAAACCAATTAGTTTTGAGATGGAACTTCATGTTTATCTAATACCTTGATTAGGAGGTTATTGCAATGTCGAATCCATGGAATTCATTTTCTAGAGTGCTTATGAATGTTCAAATGCTGCTTCCATTGAGATGCTGGCTTTTTTTTTTTTTCCTAATAAAAAATGTACACAATATTGCAGATTTACCATACTCCACCAATGAGAGTCGACTGCAAGAAGAATTTTCAAATTTTGGTGAGATTGCTGAAGGTAATTGATTTTTCTTTCCTCCTTCGGCGATAAAACTGTCAAATGGTGTCTAATCTCCTGCCAAGTCCAATAAGCCTATTAATCTTGCTTTTTCGCTTATCAACCTATCGCAGTGTTATTAGCAAAAGATCGAGTAACAAAAAGATCAAAAGGGTACGCGTTTATTCAATACACTTGCCAAGACGATGCAATGCTTGCGCTGGAAAATATGGATTGCAAGGTTGAACTTCACCTAGTTCTATCTTTGCTAGATAAGATAACTCATGCTTGAAAATTAATGTACTTTCCCTGTCTTTCAAAACCAGAAATTTGATGGAAGGATGATCTATGTGGAACTTGCAAAACCTGGCAGTGATTCTTTCGGAGGATATCCAAGAACTTCTGGACCCCCAAAAGAGCAGCCTAATCTGGAGCTAGAAGAGGTGGCAGATTGCTGGTATTGATCTTGTTCTTACTGAGATACACAATATAAGACAGAGATGACTTAACAGTTAATACAGTTGTGCCCGATGAGATCGATTCCAAAGAATCTGCGAGTGTGGAAGTGTTTGCTAAGATGGATTCATTACATTTATATCCATAGTTTCAAGCTTTAAAAGCTGATGCCATTCTGCAACTTTTTTTCCGTATTTTGTTACTGGAGCAGATATTTATTTGTAAGTACACTGCTTATGACACTTAATGCATCTCCTAGTGCATATTGCTTTATGATGTAGCATAGCAATTGAGATTATGGAAAATGCGGAAATTCGTTATGCAAATAGCTTTACGAGTCCATCATTTTCTTTTTTTTAATTAGTGTCCAAATTCAAAGTGTATCATGTTTTTCAGATCAGTTCTTAATTTCTTAACTTGCACTGATCTTTTGAAAACATCATTCAAGGGGTGGCCCCATTGTCTAAGGCTCATAGTCTCTGAGTGACACCTACCAAGAGGTTGCGTGTTCGATTCTTCGAAATTGGTAGGATCGCAGATAGTGCTTTGCTCTATCTTCTAAAAAAGGAGAGAATTCTAAAGTAGCTTTTATTCACTGTTGAAGCTTGCAGTCAGCCATTTCCTCAACTGAATGCATAGTTCCCTCATCAAAAACAGATAATAGAACAAAATCTAGATTCATTCCAAGTTAGCATGAAATAACTCCAAACAAGCCAACTGACTTCAACTAGTTTATCATCAATCTCAACTCTTGGGAACTGGTAGGTTCTTCTAAAGAAGTCAATCCAGAGGGATCATTTTTATTGCTCACCTGATTCACTAAGTAGTGCTTCTTGATTTATGCCATTACACTTGACATTACACAATGTGATCTACAGAAGAAATAGAATCCTTGGACTTGAGCTGATGCCTGCAAGTGGGGCAAGAAGAGTGAGACTGCAGCCATTTATCTATGCAACTGACATGGTACTTATGAGTACAGTTTGGCAACTCCCGTATTTTATCCCCGTTCGAGAAATCAACAAGGCAGATAGCACAGGCTGAAGTTGATGAAGGCGAAGTCGGTGAGCCAGAATTCCTGTAAGTTGAAGTTGGCAGGGCAACCATGTCTTTCTTCTTCATGCCTGAGTTCAGTCCCCTTAAAGCCACCCATTGGACTGTCTGTCTGAGGCTATGATTGGCGCATTGAAGTATACATGTCAGCATGGTATTTAGACCGAGTGCGCATACAACAGCGCAAACAATGGCAGCCATGATGACAACAAGGCTCAAGTTTCCACCTTGCTCTTGCTCGTGAGGACCCGGGAAAGATATGCTTGGCGAGGGATTAAGGGAAGAAGAGGATGCAGGCTCCATGAACGAAGAACCGAGCTTTTTTGCGAGATGAAATGGCTGAGAAGGAAGCAGCAAAAACACACATGAAACAAGTTGAGATGAAGAATCATAATATTTCAACCAGGGCATATGATGATAAAAGATATTTGTGGACAGAGAGCGAGGTGGGTTCAATTCAACATGGAGGGGTGACAATGTGATGGGAAGTAGTGGCATTGGATATGCTCATTTGAAAAATCCATCAACCTCTTTTTTTCTTTTTGTTTGTGCGCTACAAACAGAAAAGGCAGTTTCATTGTCCCCTCACTTTCTTTATCCTTAGCACCAAAGAAAAACAATCCATTTCTCTAGTGCCTGTTTTCACTAAGGACAACAGAACCTGATAAAGAGTTGGACATTTCAAGAGCACCTTTCAAGTATTTTTCTACTATATAAAAGTATAATATGTTGTTGACTAGATTGCATTCAGATTACTCATTACTACGATGATAGACCTCAACCAAATTGTCTCTATTCATCTCAAAAACGTCAATGATCAGAACATACATAAATACAACGAGAAATTATGCAAACTTAAAGTGCGTTTGAAGTTGGAAGCAAGAAATGGTTATCGGTTCGGTTATGTCGAGTGCTATCTTTTCTTTTATTCCACGTAAAGTAGATATGCCTCCGAATATCCCATTGTAGGAAAAGAAAACACCTTCAAGTTAATAAAAATGTGCAATAAATAATGTAAAAGGAAAGTGTGGGATGTTTTTAGGAAGAGGACAAAATGAGCAAGGGCAATTAGAGAGAGACAACTTTGATAAAGAATGATGTTTGAAATGCCTGCTAAGTGCAGTGCAGTGTATCAATATTGGTTTGATTGGTGAGGGCAAAGGCATGAATAGGCACAAGCACAATCTCCAAAATGTGTGGTTCTACTTGCTTAAACAGTCCAATCATTCAAGGATCAAGAAAGACAATGTTGGAAAATGGGTAAGATGTTCAGAAAAGATTGAGTTTTTCTTTGGTTATTTTGCTCATTAAACTTGAAATTAAAGGCATAAGATAATCATTTAAAGGGTGTGAAAGTGAGTGTGTGTGGTGTATGGTGATTCAAGATAAGAAGGATAAGTATGCTTTTCTGTTTTCAATAACAGTGGGATTTTATTTACTAGTTTAATACACAATGATCTTAGGGATTAACTCTTTTTGTTGATTGTCTTTTTTGAAATGGATTATTTGGAGGTCATAGAAAACCATAGAATGATCATTTACAAATTTGGATTTGAGCTTTGTGCATTAAATAGCACATCCTTTTCTAGGTATGTTGAAAATTTTCCAATGGAAATCCAAGTTGAAATGAGAGGAACTTTGACACAATACATGAATTGGAAATTGTCCCCACAAAAAAAAAATGTTCGACTAACTTGGAAGATTAAAACCTCTAACAAGATACATGTCTTACCTAGTTGAGTTCTACTCAAATTAAACCAGAAATTAAAATATCCAAAATCCTAGATTACTTTGAATAATTTGGTACTAGAATAATGTAATTGCTACTAAAAGATACTTAGGCTATTTAAAAATAATAATGATAATAATAATAATTAAAAAAAAAAAAAAAAAAAAAAAAAAAAAAAAAAATCTTGGGCAGGTATTTTCCTTACCTAACCGAGGCAGAAGCATGTAGACTTTGAAATATTCGATGAAAAAGATCCATCAAAATCCAACTCCAAAGGGTATTTTGGTTATATTTCTTCATTGGTCAACAAAAGTTGTTTTGATTTTTTTTTTTTTTTTTTTTTTGAAATAACAAAAGTTGTTTTGATTTTAATTCTCCATTTTGGTCTCCTCTAAATACTTACATTTCAAAAGTAGGATATAAACAATACATTTCTTTTCAAGTAATTTTTTTTTTATTAATATTAAACAAAAATCGACAGTAAAATACAGTAACAATTTGATTAAATTATTCTTTTTTTAATAGATTAAATTATTCGTTTTTGTTTCAATATAATTTTTTTAAAAAAAAAATAATTGAATCTCTAAAATGTTATTTGGATTAATTACAAAACATGTTAATCAATCCTAGCTTAGTGGATAAAGCACTCGCCACCTCTCCTAAGGTTGAAGGTTGGATCTCCACCTCCATATTTTAACATAATGAAAATGTTTAGACATTAATAGCTTCTTTAATAAATTATAGATTATACTTTAAAATAAAAATAAAGGAATTCGTAACATCATTATCTACAAATTTATGCTAATTTGATAAGTTAAAACATATAAAAGGTGTCTAACATATGAGATCAAACTCATTTATACTCAAAACCCATATTCATATGTTCAAATATCATCAATAAAACAATAATTTAATAGGATAATTTTTTTTTTTAATACATCAACATTTAGGGTGGAAAGATTCGAATGCCGACCTCTTTGTCACATGCCAATTACTGCGCTCGTTTGGCTGTTAGCAAATTTAACAAAAAGGAAAATAGAATGACGTAATTGAAAATTTTTAATAGATTAAGGAGTAAATTTTAAAATTGAAAAAGATTAAAGAATATAGTTGGGGTATTTTTAAAAATAATTTTAGATAGATGAGATGTTAGGTTACTCTTACTCCCGATTGCAGCACCGGCGTGGGTTACATAAAGCCAATCCCGTGACGGCAGGCTGACAGAGGACTCGTAAAAGCAAGCCTTGTCTTTATCAGACTTCATCTGCACAAAAGCAGAGAACATTCATTTTCCATTTCAATTCAAATGCTTTCTTTTTAACTTAATTATTTTAATTATATCAAATTTCATAAACTGAGTCAAAACTAAAAATTGCAATTTCATGAGTTTGAAAGTTTAGGGTAAAAAACTTATACATACAACTTTACAAGTTGAGGGTTAGAAATTGATTTTTCCCTAAATCAAATCCAATATCAATTATTATATCTTTCTTTACGCTTTACTTTCATCTTCTCTTCTTCATTGCTTAGGTTATCTCTGTCCTTGATCCACCGTCGCGAACACGCTTCCGACCACCGCCACCTCCGTCTCGATCACCACCCGATTGTCCGATACATTTCTCACAATGTGCTTCGGAAATCCTCCGCTGCTGCTTACAAACGAGTACTGAACGTTACTGATCCGATTCGGAAACACCAGATTCGAATTGAAATCCAGAATCCATGACGTTCCGTTTCCTTGCAATTCCGCGCTTGCCACTGTCGATTTCACCTGCATTCCTTTCGCGTTGTTCCTCTCGATCGCGATCTGATCTATTTCCTTGAATGCCGATTTCGATTCGTCCAGTTGAACGGTAGCCACTCGTTGTTCGATCCGCTGAACATGTTGTCCACGATGTTCACTCCACTCACCACGCCGTTGATCGACTTCAACGTAATCGAAGCGTCGCCGAGGAAGAACGTTTCGGAAATGTGGACTTGAACAGGATCTTCCGCCACGATTCCGGTGTAATCCATGTACGAGTTCACGATTCTCGTCTGCGTTATTCCCGGTACCTTCAAGTAAATTCCGGTACCGCCGAATCCGGTGGCCTTGTTGTAGCAATGCACGCCTGTGAGGATGTTCGCTTGGCCGGAGACAAGGATTCCGATGGCGGCAGAGAAAATGACGACGTCGGTGACGGCGTTGTCGTTGCTGGCGAGGCTGATTGCGGTGCCGGAAAAGTTCCGCTCTCCTGGATCGCCGCCGGCGGTGATGTGCTGGCCGAGGAAGGAGTTTCGGATGTAGGTTTCGTGACCGCTTTGCACTGAAATTCCGACGGTGGTGAAATGTGTGATGTAGCAATTATCGATGCTTGTTCTTAAGGAATTGACGATGGAAATGCCGCCGCCTCTGTAATTGGAATCCAATAAAAGGTCTCTGAAAGTGATGTACTCGTAATTATAGGATGGAGAAGAACTGAGCATCACATCTTCGCTGGAGTTCATCATTTTCTGTTTCTGAACTTTTCTCATCGTCATCGTCGCCGACGGCGGCGAAGGCGATAATTCGATCAGGTAACTATCAACGGGAAAATCGTCTGAAGCGCGTAAACTTCCTCCGTGTATCTGAAATTTACATTATCAAGTTAACAACAAAAAATTCCAAACTCAAATTCGTTAAATAGCTTGCTTGATGAGATTTGATATTTTGATCGTAGACATTAAATTCTAATTTTCACAAAATAGAGAAATAAAAATAAATTCTAATTTTCACAAAATAGAGAAATAAAAATAAAATGGTCATGAACTCGTGGTCTCTATAATTTTTTGTTTAAATTTTATTTTGGTCTATCAAGTTCTCTTATGCGAAAATTTTCATTTTTTTTTTTTTTTTTTTTGCCTTAATTCTTAAATTTTACATAAAAATCATTATATTTTTTTTATTAACTTGTTATTTTAAACGCTCTATAGAAATTGTTTTATCTTTTTTCCATTAGTAGATTTTTTTTTTTTTTTTTTTTTTGAAACACCATTAGTAGATATCATTATGCAGGAACTTCCCCCATATCATAAATTTACCATGTATTTTATAAAAATACTATACCTTTTAGTGTTCTGTTACAAATATATATAACATAAATTTCACCTTTCTTATTGTATTTTTATATTTATACTTAAATTGAAGTTGATTTTTTTTTTAATTCAACAATATCTAGAACGAGAATTTGAACCACATATCTCTTGGTTATTAGTAAATTTATGTTGAGTTATGTTCATGGTGGCGGGGAGGTTGTTGAACTATGATATCATTTAGCATCAAACCTAATTATTATTTTTTCAAAGCATAAGGGTTCAATTACAAAATCGAGAAGATCATTTTCCCAGTAATTACAAACGATTATTTTTTGTGTTTTTATGGATTTCAGTAATTAAAATTATATACTACAAAATGCAATTGCATGAATTATATACAAATTGATATATATGTAGTAGAATTCAGATATATAACATACTTATAAATCCACGTTATCAAGTACATGTATTTGTATGATCATACGTGTACTTATAGTTTATTTTTCAATTGAGATTCTAAAATTATGCATTCAAAACATATTATTATAAGCAATAAATAATTTATAAACAGGTAAAAAGTTGGAGGGAAGAAAACTTCAAAAAGAGAACTTGAATTTATTGTTGGATGAAGAAAGCAAGATTTGGGCAGAAAGAAATTGAGACCAAGAAAAAGAAGAACATTGTTTTAAAAGCAATGCTTTCCATTTTTCAAAAGCTACCCCTTTGAAAAAAATCAATAATTAATTAAATTAAAAGTCAGAGCAAATAAATGGAAATATTAGAAATTCGAGAAACGAAATTGAATTGATTTTATAGACCGAGTCGGACCAAACAAGTGTTGAGTATGCAGGAAGGGAATTGACATTTATGACCCTCTAATTAATTTTCTCCAACAACCTTCCCATTTCCACTGGGAATTACCAAAATTAGTTGCTGTTCTGAATTCTCTCCACCTAATTAAAGACTTTTCAATTTTCAATTTCTGTAATCAGGTGCGGGAATGCGTACCACGACATTGCCTACACCGGCACCCGGCCACCGCAACGGACGGCTGATCAAGAAACTTCCACCGTCCAGATTGATCTGAGCGCCTCCCAGATTCTTCACGCCGTCGATCAACGACCCTTCACTCGCCGAACCGTACACGTCGGACAACGCCCGGAGAAGCGATTCCGTGCTGTCGTTTTTACCCGTCGGATCGGCTCCGTACGACGTCACGTGATACACACGAGCGCCACCTGGTGCCTACACCGTCAAATGCGTTTCACTCAACTGCTTCCTTCGCCAATTTTAAAATAAAATAAAATGAAATAAAACTTACTATGAGACTTGGAGTTGGGGCAGTGGGGGCGCTTTGGCGTCGAAGCGGCACCGAGGATTTGATCAGCTTGTGTAATTTGCTCAAATGGCGGTGGTAATGGCGGCCGCCGTCGAGAAACTGGGTCGCCGGCGCCGCCGGAGAAGAGACTGGAAGTATGTTCGGTGTTGCAGAAAGAAAGGGTAAGAAGAGCGTGGTTGGCAGCCAGAAAATGAATAAGAAAGCTGCTTGTTTCGCCATTGTTATATTTTTAGTTGTTCTCTTTTTGATTGATGAGAAATTAGGCTTTTATAGAGAGAGACATGGTTTAAGTTAAAGGTTGGGGCATGGGAGAGATAAAGGGTTTAACTAAAATAAAAATAAAAAATTAAAGAATATGAGGTTTAAATTAAGAATATAAAGTATAAATTAATATAATTAGACATTGTTTAGGGGAATGGGATAAAGAATATGTTAGCAAACAAAGAATTCAATAATTTGTAGTTTCGTAGATAAGATATCTATTATCTCTTAATAATGGTATTTCCTATGTTTTGTTGAACTAATCAAACAATAGGTAAAATCAATTTAAACCTCTAATTTGTTAAGAGATATTTAAAAGTTTTGATTTTTTTTTTTATCCTTAAAAAAAAAGTCTTAAAATATATAATTAGTAATGTTTTGTTATAACTTGATAAATTGATTCAAATTAAATTCTAAGGATATTATGGATTTTTGTTAAACTTTTTAAATTCAAGAGTATTTAGACCTTTTACTTCAACAATATTTTTAATGTATTTAAACTTTTATAGGTGTTTTAAAAGTCAGTATATTTTAAATAGTATATAAATAAGTCTGGATTTCAAATTTCATGTGTTTCATGGTTACGCTTCCATACTATTTAAGGATTTACACCAACAAAATAATATTTTCATATAATATATTTTTGATGATATTTAATCAATACATAGTTAGCATGTCGTATAAATATAGAACAAATTAGTGATAAAAAAAATCTATTAAACATCATATTCAAATATGTCAAAAACTTGTAAAAGTTTTGAAAACTAAAAACACAATCTTAAAAGTTCACGGATCTAATAAAAAACTTTTTAAAATACGACAACTAACTATGAAAATTCATGGACCTAATGAATAATAATTTAACCTACCAAAACCAAATAATAAATAAATAAAAACCAACAAATGAGAAAGAGCGACATGTGATGGTTGGTTTGGGAGATGGAAAAGTAAAGGTAAAAGGAAAAAGAAAAGAGAAGTAAAATAAAGGAAGTTCGTGCAAGTTTTGGTATGGTTTGGTTTGGTAGGCAAACCAATTTGGCAAAGGGTAAGGTATTTTTACCAACAAAGTAAAGGTTACTGTTGAAGCAAGCTCAAAGCGTATGTCAAAATTAGAAAATAAAAAAGACCTTTTTTCTTTTAATTATTATTGCTATTTTTAAAATTATTTATTGTTTTTTATGCTCTTTTTTTCTGTACTCTTTGATTGGCTTTTTGGGGTACAAAGATAAACCGGTCAATCCTTGTACTTGAAAGATAGGTTGGTTTGGAGCTTTAATTTGTTAATAAATTGGACAACAAAATTAGGCGTGGGCCTATTGCCTATGTAATGTACTCTTTCTTTACATTGGTTGATGAATTTGATGATCGCTTTTTTTTATAAGTTTCTAAATTTCAATTACTATTTAATAGAAAATTAAGAAATTATTGAATATATAATTGAAATTTTGGATTTATTAGATAATTTTTAAAAGTTATGGACTTATTAGACACAATGTTGAAAGTTTAAAGATTTGTGAAATACGATTTTTTTTTTTTTTTTGACAATATGAGGGATGAAGGATTCGAACTACAGACCTTGTGGTTATCAGTACATCTTTATGTCAGTTGAGCTATGTTCTTGTTAACTATAAAATTCGATTTTGAAATTTGAGAGATTAAACACGTTTGATAATTATTAAATGGATGTTTTTTTTTTTTTTTTTGTAAAAAGAAAAAGAAAAGTGGGTTGATGACGTTTTTATGTTTAATTTTGTTTAAAACCGTATTTTGGTTGATAAATCAAAAGGTAAACGAATGTGTATTAGACAACTGGTTTTAAGTCATTGTTTCCTATGATTTAAGTTTCAAAATAAAATAGAAATATATATGTTAATAATTATCAGAAAAAAAATAAAGTCGATAATAAAATATTCAGAATTATTATATTATTTTTTGGGCTGAAATAAAAGTTATTAGTGTTCCACTAAGTTTTTGATTAAAAAACGTTAAATAAATCATTCAATCTTAATAGGTTTATGATATATTCAACCTTTTAAAATTTAACCAATTGATTATACATAAAATTAGATTTTGTGTCTGATATGACATTAAACTCGTAAATTTATGTTTAATAAGTTTGTGGATTTTATAAAATGTCTAATAGATCAATGACGTATTAGACACAATATTTAAAATTCAAAGATTTATTATCCACCAAATCAGATGTTTAAAGTTTTTTTTTTTTGTTTTATAAGGTTTTCGTTTTTAATTTGGTAAGAAATCAACTTGTATGATCTTTCATCTTTCCAATTAAAAAGAGAGAAAAAAACGTATCTAAAAATGATGAAAAATTTTAAAAAACTAGAAACTACCAAAAGTAGTTTATTCCGTTTCGTTTTGCACGGTCCTGAGGCATCTGGTTTTTTTGCCCTCTCTATCTCTCTCTTGTTTTTTAAAAATTAATTTTATATTAGATATTATTTTCTTTAAACAAGTACACCCTTGTGGCATTGTCATATATATATATATATATATATATATATATATATATATATATATATATATATATCCCCTCTTTTAACTTTCAAAAATTTGTTTAATATTCCATCAAAATTTATATTTAATTAATTATTTATTTATTTATTATTTTGAACAAAATTTAAATAAATGTTATAAAAGCTCAACGCACAGATTCTGATCGAAAATAATAAAATGATAAAATCTATAAAATATAATATTAAAAAATATTTGAATATTTTTCTAAAATATGTATCCATATCTTCTAAATTTGAAATTAATATCATAGATTCATAGTTTATTAAAATAATAATAATAAATTAGTGCATACATATCGTGATTTATTTTTAAATAAACTAAAAAAAATCAATTATTGAATATTTCAAAACATCTCATAATTTATTAAGAAACTGATTAAAATAATGTATATTAAAAAAAAAGATCTCACATTTTATTAAATAAAAATATAAAAAAATATATTTAATTCATATTTCAAATTAAATAAAATAAATATGATAATTTATACATTGAAATAATATTGATAATTTAAATGCGCAATAAAGACAAAACTTTTAAAATTTGATATAGTATAAGACATGATTTATATCCATGATATTGGTTATAAACCATGTTTATTAGAACGTGAGCTTCTCAATTTTTGCAATAATTATAAATTCATGTGTAGTGTTTATTCATTTTTATATTTTTTGGTACATTATCAAGTCATATTTCAAATTTTCTAATTAACTTATCCTTTCAAATGTTGATCCTCCAAATTTTAGTTGGTTTTGTGGGAAAATGTAAAATTTATCTTTTTATTATTATATTTTTATTTTATTTTGGGACTTGAATGGTATTACATAATATAATTTTGTTCTAATTTTATTATATTTTAAAAACTCATATTGTATAGCTTTTTATATTATATATACTTAAATTTACTTGGCATTATGTTAGGGTTCTGATACTAAAAAAAAAAAAAAAAAACTAGAAAACAGAAAACGAGTATTTCAAAAAAAGAACGGAAAAGGATAAACAATTAACAAACACATTTTTGTTTCTATTTGTTTGAAAACAAAACAAAAAATATTATTAAATATACTATTGGTTTTTAATTCTTAGAAAACAGAAACAAGAAACAAACAATATAGGCCCCGTTTGATAACGTTATCGTTTCCTGTTTCTCGTTTCTCGTTTCTTGTTTTCTGTTTCTTGTTTCTTGTTTTTTAAGAAGTAGAAACAGAAACATGTTTGATAACTATTTTTGTTCCTTGTTTCTTTGAAAAAAGAAACAGAAACACAAAATGTGTTTGATAACCGATTCTTGTTTCTTGTTTTTTTTAGTTAAAATAAAATTTAGTACATATAACATAAAAATATATTAATTTTCAACGATTATTTTTTTATTTCTCCTTCTTCTTCCTCATCACTGCCACTATTGTTACCAATCACCCACCATCGATCATCGGCCATCGCTACCGACCTTCGACTTAGTGGGAGGTTGACGACGGCGGTCGGTCGACGGAGGTCGGTGATGATCGGTAGTTTTAGGTGGACGGTGGCGGTCGGTTGGTGGAGGTCAACAACAACCAGTAGTCGAAGGTCGACTTTGATGGTCGGTCAGCGGAGGTCGACAGTGGCTAGTAGTCGAAGGTCGACAATGGTGGCCGGTCGACGACGACCAGTAGTCGGAGGTGGATGGTGGCGCTCGGTCAGCGGAGGTCGATGGTGGCCGATCGTCGGAGGTTGACGGTTGCGGTTGGCCGCGACAGGTAGTCGGAGGTGGACAGTGGCAGTTGGTCGGTAGAGGTCGAGGCGGTCGGTTGTCGGAGGTCGACGGTAGTGATCGGTCGCGAGCGGTATTCGAAGGTCGACGATGACGATCTGTCGGCGAAGGGCGGTAGTCGAAGGTTGACGGTAGCAGACAGCCGCAACCGGTAGTCGGAGGTCGACAATGGTGGTCGGTCGACGGAGGTCGGCAACGACCAGTAGTAGAAGGTGGTCTGTGGCGGTCGGTCGGTGGAGGTCGGCGGTAGCCGATAGTCGAAGTTCGACAGAGGCGGTCTGTCGACGACAGCTAGTAGTCGGAGGTTGACAATGACGACTGGTCGGTGACGATTGATATTCAGATGTCAACGATGGTAGGCGGTAGTCTCAGATCGAGGAGGTGATAATAAAAGGAAAAAAAGGAAAGAAATAACACAAATAATAAAAAAATGAAAGAGAAGGAATTAACGAAAAAAGAAAAAAAAAAGGATAACGAAATAACGAAAAAAATTAAAAAAAAAAAACAAAAAAAGACGAGGAAGTGGTTAAAAAAATAGAGGAAGAGAAGAGATTGGTGTAAGAATGGGAGGGAGAGATGGATACATGCATGAAAGATAGAGAAAAAAAAACAGAAACAGAATTTGAGAAACAACATTTTGTAGTTTCTCAAATTTGGCCTCTTTTTTAGAAACGTTTCTAGAAATTTAGAAACAAGAAACAAGGATGAGTTATCAAACAAGTCTGTTTCTTAAAAAATGAGAAATGGGAACAAGAAACAGGAAACATGAACGTTATCAAACGAACCCATAAATATTACGTCAAACAAATCCTTAAAGACTTATTAAACGTTTTTTAAAAATTGGAAAAAATACACTTTTGGTCCCTGAGGTTTGGGTTAAGTGACAGTTGGGTCCCTGAGTTTTCAAACTCAACAAAAATACCCCTGAGGTTTGAGATAAGTAGCATTTTGGTCTCTGCCGTCAATTTTTCCGTTAAATCTTAATAGTTGCTGACGTGGCACTATTATTTTAATAAAAAAATTATTTTTCTAATTTTTTAAATAAAATAGTAATAAATTAAATAAAAAATATTTTTAATTATTATTTTTATTTCTTTTTCCCTCTCTCTCTTCCTCCTTTTCTTCCTCTTCTTCTTCCTCTTCTAATCCATCATCTTCCTCTCCTACTTCTTCTACCACCAGCCGCCGCTCGTCGCCGACGACCGGAGAGAGTCGGCCGGCGATATTTATTTATTTATTATTTTTTTTTTTATCTTTTCTTCTCTTTTTCTTCCCTTTCCCTTCTCTTCTTCCTTCCTTCTTCTGTTTTTTTTTTTTTTATAAACGGTAACGGAGAGGGAGGGAGGAACCTCCCTCCCGCGTTTCCGACGCCGGAGTCGCGGGAGGGAGGTCCCTCCCTCCCTCCCTCCCTCCCTCCCCGTTACAGAACACGACCCACGTCGAAGAATTCGACCTACAGAAAGGGCTTCTAAATGAGCGGCGAAAAGGTTGCGGCATCCTCCGGAGCTTCTTCAGGTTCTGTGGATGTCGTCGAGGGTATCAATGGCCTCGATAAAGTCGTCCTTCGCGACCCACGTGGTAGTTCTGCTGAGGCATTGCTGTGGGATTTGAGTATTTGAGAAATGAGATGATTTATTTAGGATTCGGGATTCGGGATTTGGGATTCGGAATTTCCTCCCTGTTATGTGAATGTTTGGGTTGATCTGTTTGTGAATTTGTTTTTGTGGGGTTTCTTGAAATGTGGAATTGATCTGATTTTTACTAAGGGTGTTCGTATTTTTTCGATTTTGATCGAGGGAGTGGAGTTGGGATCTTAATTTCTGATCAAAATGCCAACAACAATATAAACCAAATTTCGAGCACAAGGCTATGGATTAACAACGCCTCCTTCTCCTGAGATTCCCGATCTGAAAACACCAACAAGAATCTGTAACGGGGAGGGAGGGAGGGACCTCCCTCCCGCAACTCCGGCGCCGGAAACGCGGGAGGGAGGTCCCTCCCTCCCTCTCCGTTAACGTTTATACAAAAAAAAAAAAAAAAAAAAAACAGAAGAAGGAAGGAAGAAGAGAAGAGAAAGGGAAGAAAAAGAGAAGAAATGATAAAAAAAAAAAAAAAAAAAAATGTCGTCGGTCGCCGGCGACGGGCGGCGGCCGATGGTAGAAGAAGTAGGAGAGGAAGATGATGGATTAGAAGAGGAAGAAGAAGAGGAAGAAGAAGAGGAGGAAGAGAGAGAGGGAAAAAGAAATAAAAATAATAATTAAAAATATTTTTTTATTTAATTTATTACTATTTTATTTAAAAAAATTAGAAAAATAATTTTTTTTTATTAAAATAATAGTGCCACGTCAGCAACCGTTAAGATTTAACGGAAAAATTGACGGCAGGGACCAAAATGATACTTATCTCAAACCTCAGGGTATTTTTGTTGAGTTTGAAAACTCAGGGACCCAACTGTCACTTAACCCAAACCTCAGTGACCAAAAGTGTATTTTTCCCTTTAAAATTTAGAAACATGCTTGACACAAACTTAAAAATTAATCGATTAAACTTTTATATATATATATTTACTTTGATTGGTTAGATCTAAGATGATAAAATAATATTTGTATTATTTTAAAAGAATATTGAAATATAATATGATAAGAGGTTTGAGGTATCTGCTTTTGAAGATTCAAATTCCCCTTGTGTTCTGGTTATTAGCCACACACTAAAATAGTAGGAGGTACTTATTGGGTGGCAACATATTGTTGCAATTAAGGGCTATGTGGAATCTGTAAAATCAAATGAACTGACCCTATTATATTGAATAAGTTCAATTTAATATTACATATATAACACGTCTTAATGGATCAAATCCTATATTGAATTAAAAAAAAAAATCAACTAAGCATATACGTTAGTTGACCAGGTAAAGTTTAACTCTCTATACATAATTGTAGCCATAATTTATTTATGGGATGTACGACCCTAAAACATCTACATACTTATTATTATTATTTATTTTAGAAGAATCTATATACTACTTATTAATGTTTTTCGTACAGACATAAATGAAGATTTTTTTTTTTTTTTTTGAGAAGAAAAAACATAAATGAAGATTTGGTAATTATAGGAGATGATGATTAATCAAACCTTGCTGAATGAGTGCATAACCACAATTAATATGACCTAAGCCTATAAACATATATGATGTAATTGGACGACGAGGACGTGTAACATCTAAGTTATTTCTGGCCTTTCAATTTGTCAATGTGAAATTTATTGTTAAATTATAATTTCAAGAGGAGAATTTATTACTTAGGGGGAAATTCAACTTTTTAAATTAAAATCGAAAAATAGTCTCATTCCATTGTAGAATTTAAAAAAAACGTGTTGCGTACAGCCTAAGGGTGTGTTTGGTTTAACTTTTCAAGTGTTTAATTTTGAAAATAAATTATTTTGAAAAAAATTCTAGTGTTTGACAACCATTAAAAATGACTTATTAGAAAATGAGATTGATAAATAAATCATTTTAAAAGAAACACTTGAAACCAATTTTTTAAAAAAGTATTCTTAAGTAAACAATAACTTGTGTATAAAAACATTTGTAAGGAAATGCAACCAAAACACATTAGTGTTTAAATTATAAACAATTTTTATACAAAATATTTTTTTAAAAACGCATCCTTGAAAAACATTTAAATTAAAATGTATTCCAAACAGACCATAAATTTGATTTGTTGTCCAATGTATTAAGCTAGGAGTGTTTAAATTAAAGTGGTATTGTTAAAAACATATTCGGACACACTTTAACCACTCGATTTCAAAACTATGATGACATGTGAGACATAGTTGATAAATAAATAAATAAAAACTTAGAGGAGAAGTATATATAATGAAAATTAGATTTCAATAATTACACAAAAACATTATAAGAAGAAATCTTCGATTGGAAGTTATTTCAAATTCGTTGGACTGCTCATTAAAGTGTCTACCAACTAATGGACCGATTTAACAACAAAGCAGAAAATAAAACATCTGGGTTTTGCTTTACTCGCAATGTTGTTGCATAAAATATAAAAAACTGCATGAAAAAAATAGTTAATTATTGTGAATTTAGAAAATATAAAATTAATTAAGACAAAAGACTAAAACATATAACAAAAACATTCTTTCCATACACTAAACTTAATAATCTATAGTAAAAGTAAGCCAATTGACATGTATTCTTTCCCTTCAAGTTAACCTCGAACTCCACATTTGTTAAAAAAAAAAACATAATAATCTATATTTACATCGATAAAATATAATTAGAATAATATGATATAATTCACAAATCTCTAATAAAATATAATTAGAATAGTATAATATAATTCACGTATCTCGACGATATCATTAACTAGTATAGCTTGATTGTCCAATTTAAAACTTTAGCTAAATATTTAAATTAAAATAAATAATAAAAAATGTCAACTAAAAATCCACTGTTTCTCATGTGATGTTGGGAGGGTTTCGGTCAGAAATTTATGAATAACTTTTTTTTAGATCGTTTACTAATAATCAATAGCGTGCATGTCAGTTGTTGTAATATATATATATATATATATATATATATATCACGTGCAGGTAAATATAGTTAAAAAATTAAAATATTATTATTAAAAAAATAACAATCAAAATATTAGGAACACATTTTCCACATTCTTGAAAAAAAAAAACAATTCTTTCAAAATTTATGTCAGTTGAGCTAAGTTCTTATTGGCAAGAAAATACTTGAGTCTTGAAACAAGTATACACACATACACATTGTTTTGGGTGTTCTTATTTAAGAAAAAATTATTGGCAACTAAATTATATTTTTATATTCTAATTTCATCTCAATAAATAGCTTTTTTCCGTAGATGTTTGGTTCTCCTGCTATTTTTGGGGAAAAAAAGATATTGAACTACTTTTATTAATTCAACATACAAAATTAGATTACTAGATTAGTGTTTTTCATTATTTATCTTTATACAAAATTAAATAATTTAATTATGTTTGGCTTTAAAAGAATATAGTAAAATTAGCCCAGTTTTAAAAGAGCCAAGAAAATTATTTAACTTGATGATCCAAAAAGTAAATACGATGGGTTGTAATTTTATTTTATCTACAAGAAAGTAAGTTTGGTACTTTTTCTTTTTGAGGAAGAGAAATTGAAAACTTTATTTTTAGTTTAACAATATTTGAGGCATAAATTTTCGAACCTTCCAATTTTTTTAAGGAAATTCATTAAATAAACGGTGAAAAAGTAACATCGTTTTCAACCAAAGACCAAAACCATCGAGGGTATACAAGGGACCAAAAAAACAACTCATCTTCCGGCATGGAAAAACTCCCTTGCTCGACACAAAAGTCGCGTGAAGCAGAGGCCATGGAGGTAGCCTCGCGCATGATACCATGAGTGACCCTATTATGAGCTCGCGGATAGTGCTTGAAGGTAAGCACGTTAAAAAGAGTGGTCATGACAATGATGGCTTCAATAATGTTCTTGATTTCTGAAAGAATTTCATCTTCATTATTTAGGCATATGATAACTTGCAGGCAATCAAATTCGACTTCAACGTTCAGACCGCTGTCGAAGTTCTCGAGTAAGGATCTCAACCATTCTCGCACTGCTGTAGTTTCGAGGACGATGATTGACCATTTCCTCGCAACGAGTTTCTGCGTAGATGGGAGACCCTTATGAATCACGAACCAACCACCCAAGACCGTCTTTGCCTAAATCTTCGCTCCAAAGAGACATCCGGGTTAATTTTTTAGAAGTTGCCTAAATTTTCGAACCTACCAGTTAATGATATATGATAATTGCGAAAATATCACTACTAATGATATTTTTTTAGAGGAAATGAAAAAGAGGAATATCATTTTCTCTTTTAACAAAAAAAAACAAAACAAAACAATATGTCTGAGCCCGGGTTCGAACCGGGGACCTCTAGTGTGTGAGACTAGCGTGATAACCAACTACACCACCCAGACAAATTATGTTAAAAAAATTTGAATGAAATTAAATAT
This sequence comes from Luffa acutangula, assembly GCA_036850905.1. Taxonomy (NCBI): domain Eukaryota; kingdom Viridiplantae; phylum Streptophyta; class Magnoliopsida; order Cucurbitales; family Cucurbitaceae; genus Luffa; species Luffa acutangula. The sequence goes on along the minus strand of CM072087.1, from coordinate 63,649,504 downwards.
CTTCAACAGAAGTCTGCCAATTCTGTCATCAAAATGCGATTGGGACTGTGTTTTTACAAGGATAAAACTTACCTAACGGTAAACAGGAATTTTCTGCTTACCACCATTAGTCTTTTAACATGTGGCATTTTTTTATTTTTTATTTTCTTTTATTAAATGTAAAAATCTCAACAAAATCTCAACAAATTCTCATCAAAATCTCATCTAACTGAATTTACTTTTTATTCCATTTTTTAAAACACGATTTTCTCTCCTTTCATTTTTAAGGCTTCAGATCCTCTTCCCTTCCTTTTTTTTCTTTTGAATTTATTGAGTTTTGTTTGAGGATGGTAAAAAAAAAAATTAAGAAATGTGATATATATTTGTTTTGAAATATAAATGTGTAATATTGAAGAGATATAATAAATAAATAAAAAAAGATTGTGTGAGCTCTCATATGTGTATTGAAACGGTACTATAATAAATTAAAATAAAAATAGAGAGAGAGGAACGAGAGAGATGGTGAGGTGTGTATTGAAAAGATAATGTAAAAAAATATATAAAATACACAATACATTTAAAAAAAAAAAAAAACAAAAAAGTTTAACTTAGGTTACCTATAGCTTGTGCAAAATCATGTTGAAATTTTCTGTGGAATGATAGAGGAAAAAACAATGAGGACCGTGAGAAGATGATGAGGTGAAAAAAGGGAGAGAAGTGGATCTGAAGCGTTAAAAATGAAGGGAGAGAAAATCGTGTTTTAAAAAATGGAATAAAAAGTAAATTCAATTAGATGAGATTTTGATGAGAATTTGTTGAGATTTTTACATTTAATAAAAGAAAATAAAAAATAAAAAAAATGCCACATGTTAAAAGACTAATGGTGGTAAGCAGAAATTGCTGCTTACAGTTATGCAGTAAGTTTTATCTTATCTTATCTTATCTTACTTCTTATCTTATCTTATCTTATCTTATCTTAATATTTTAAAAGTGACTTATCAAAAAAATCATTTTTGGACAATTTTGTCCACATACTTATTCTATAATTTCCAATTTTGTCCCTCCCATCCCACCCACTCTCCAAATTCCCCTACGTTTTTCACCCCTCCAAATTCCTTCTCTCACACTATAATTAGTTGTCCCTCACGTTACTGTCTTAGAAAGCATAAAACCAATATTAAAAAAAATAAAACCAATATTTAATGTGCTTATTAAAGTAGGAGCGTTTTAAATATTCACAAAGGAATTTGAAAAGAAACAAAAATGGAGGCTTCTCTTCTTCACGGAGGAATTTGAAAAGAAACAAAAATGAAGTCTCTTCTTCTCCCTCCATTTGATTTTCCCTATATATACCGATTTTTCCATTAGCACAGTGGTGGATCGAACTAATTTTTATTTCACGTCCAGTTCAATCCAATTGACTTTTAGTGAGCTGATTTCTTCAATGGGTGAATTTTGGAGCAAACATTGTCAACTCATTCAAGCGGCTTGAAGCAAAAAAAAAAAAAAAAAAAAATCTCATAGCCAACACATCCCTCTTCCTCACTATGGTTTGTGATAGATTTTCCGATTTAGTTTTTTTTTTGCTTCGAATTCACTACTTTGGAAGATTACATTGAGATTTTGTGTTTATCCTATTATAATTGGTTGATTACATATTGAGATTTTGTGTCTATCCTATTATAATTGGTTACAATTTTGAATTTTTATAATTTAATAGGTTATATAGTTGTGCGTTATAATTTAATAGGTTATATAGTTGTGCGTGTGAAATTAACAGTTCAAATAACAAAAACATTTCTTCCATTGGTATCTTTCTCTCTACTCCTGTAAGATCTAATTGAGGGCAGTGGTAGGATGAGATGGGAAGAAAAGAGAAAGAAGAAAGATAAATATATTTTTTTAATATTTTGCCAATAAATTTATGATTTTTTTTTTTGAAGAAAAAATTTATGATTAATTTGATTCTTATGGTTTCAAAAGTATTAATTTAGTCCCTATATTATAGTTTTAGTTTCAATTTGATACCTAAGGTTTTAAAAGTATTCAATTTAGTATCAATGGTTTAGTTAAACCTCATAAATCATTCATGTTTTTATATATAGTACAATTTCTTACATCATAAAGGTATAATATTGTTATAGTATTGTTTTTTTTTACCATATTGGTCCATATTGCTTTTATACATCGTTGTTATAATATATTTAGCTTACAAATCATTCATTTGCATTTTTCAAAAAGGTATATGTATTTGGTTTGCATTTTTTTTTTCAAAATGATAAAATGCAAATGGGTTTTTAAAATTTCAAATGATAAAATGTTTTCAAAAACCCATTTTAATTTTACATCTTGATCATATTATATTATTTTATTTTTTGTTATTATTATTAGTTAACAAGTCCTTTTGTTTTGTTTTTTGGTTTTCCTTTTTAAGAATATAACATGAGAAGTGTGAATATGAATTTTTTTGTCCCTTTAGTTTTTAGTTAATTTTTTTATTCCAAAGATAACAATATAATAAAATAAATATATTGTTGTTTTACATTTAATAATACTTTTTTTTAGAAGACATTTAATAATACTTTTTAAACATATTAGTTTTATCAAATTATACATGTTATATGTTTTATTAAGGTCAATATATATACCATTTCACATCCATTTCATGTGTGTAAAAATTTAGTTCTATCTTCTCCGTTTTACAATTTTTTTAGAGTTAGTAAAATATGTTTCACATAATCATAAAAAACATGATAGTTTTGATTTATCACATCCATCCATTTATAGAGGTTGGTGGTTCAAATCCCCCACCCCACAAGTTATTTAAAAAAAAAAAAAAAATTCTAAAATATACTATCAGTATATATATATATAAATGTTACGTAATAAGTATAAGAACAATCAAATTTAACGAAAAAACCTTAATTCGTATATTTTATAAAATTTAAATGGAAAGCATTTAAATTATTTTATTTTATTGAATATAATATTTAATTTCTTTTATTTTGTGAAACAATCCCAACATTATTCAACTTTTAAAACAAATTCATTCTAATATATAATAGCATAAAAAGAAATATCACGTGCAACGCACGTATTAAAGACTAGTCCTTGTAAAAATGCACAGTCCCAATCGCATTTTGATGACAGAATTGGCAGACTTCTGTTGAAGATATTTAATTTCATTCAATTTTTTTAACATAACTTGTCTGGGTGGTGTAGTTGGTTATCACGCTAGTCTCACACACTAGAGGTCCCCGGTTCGAACCCGGGCTCAGACATATTTTTTTGTTTTGTTTTTTTTTTTTTGTTAAAAGAGAAAATGATATTCCTCTTTTTCATTTCCTCTAAAAAAATATCATTATTAACTTATAGATGTGTTAAAACCGACGTATTGTATTTTCATTGACATTTTCATATATTAATGAGCTTGATACTGACGTAAGAGATAATCGACTTTTACATTATACGATAAAAAAATCCATGAAATATATATTAAAAAACAATGTAACCAATGTTACTAAAAAAAAATGTAACAAATGTGAATATAAGATGTCTAATAAGCATTTTGAATTATTTAAATTTGTAAAATGTTTGCTTCTTGATTTAAATATATTTGTTTAGATATTTTTTAAAATTTTTTTAGAAATATTCGTCGACATCCACATTTTATCGATATTTTCATCAATGCTCCCATAAAATTAAGATCTCAACATTTTTGTTGACACCGACATTTTAAGCTTTGTTTAAAACAACAAATTTTGGTTTCTACTATTGGATTGTAAGTTTGAGTGTAGTTTGATTAGTATTATCATATATATATATATACATATAGTTTGATTAGTTAAAATATTTAACATTTGTCTTAAATCTCAGGTGTTTAATAAATCAACTTGTATTGTCAAACTGAACAATATAAAAGACAATTAAAGAAAAAACTGGTAAAATAATAATTTAAGAATTAGAACCTATTTTATTTAAGCTAATCCAAATACAGCTTAACTTGTTAAGATATTGTATTCTCAAATATTATCCTACAATTTAAAATGTGTGTCTAATAGCTTTAAGAATTTTACAAAATATCAAATAGATCATTGTATTATATATAAAATTAAAATATTTATTAGATCTAAAATTGAAATTTTACGGTGTTGTTAGATACCATTCATAATTAAAAATTAAAAACTTATTAGTTTCAACTTATATTAAAGAAAATAAATAAAAATAAATAAAAATGACTTATTATAGTTTTTTTTTTTTTTGTCCTTTTAAAAGCTGGAAGACATCAATTTAACTACTCTCTAGCCAACAATAACATAGTTCCACTTTGAAATCACCCCACCTCAACAGCATCTCCATTTTGATTGCCATAATCTTGCATAGCTCATCCTTCTTGTGAAGTTGCGAATTGCATAGTGTGATTGCATTTGGAAGTCCTAGTTTGAGACTTCGAAGCCATAATTCGTGATCCGAATTTGATCTGCCATCTAGTAAGATTACAAAGGGATTGTTTGGGATGCGGAGCTGGTGTGGTTATTATAGTCTAAATGTTATAATAACATGTGGAATTAAATAGTTTTAGATTATTTCAATATGTGATAAAATAATATGTGTTTTAGGTGGAGATTATTTTAGTCGGGATAAAATAATATTGTTTTAGATGTGGTTTGTTAATTACAAATTTCATTTAATTAATTTATTGATTTATTTAAGGTCTCATTTGAAAAAAAAAAAGGAAAAATTAGACCCTCTTTCCCTCATTCACGAATCACGATTTCCTCACCCTCACCATTTCTTCTTTCCTTCCCTCTCATTGTCTCGCTTTCTTCCACTCTTTGCCGTGTGCTGTCAGTAGTCTCGTCGCCGGCGACCTGTCGCCAGAAGCACTAATCCGCACGCGCTAGAGGACCTGCGGCCGCGTCGTCTGTCAGCCACCGCGAGCCGCTACGAAGAAGAACGCTGAACAGGACCCACGCTGTCGCCGTCTAGCCCAAATTCAGCCTTGATTCCGGCTCCTGTACAGTCGCCGCCGCCGATTGTGGGTTGCGGCAGAGTGTAGTTTGGGTAAGAGTTAATGCGAAACCTAGATCTAGAATGAAGGAGAGAAATAGAGAAGAGGTGTACTGTGCAGAATGGGTAAACAGATGAGGGGAGAAAAAAGAAATTCACCCTAGCAAAACGGGGTTATTCTTTTTTGATTTGCATTTACGAATCACGTAGACTACTTATCCGTGGATGATTTATTTGTGGATTTTTCTGCTTTTTTCTAAACTTTATTTGTTTCCTCTCTCTGTGGTCTTTCATCTTTATGGATGCTTATTCGGTGGTTTTTCCTTTTTCATTTTATGATTGCGCCTTCTCTTTTTCGTTTTATTTCATCTGTAGATGATAATCACGTCTTCAAATTTCTGAACCTACCTCCTTTCCATTTTCATGCATATATCCGTTTGCTGCTGGTATACAGGATAATGAAGGCTATGAAGTGTACTTTGGGAGGATTTTTTTTTATAATTTTTTAAAAGTGTGAATCAAACTCCACTGCTATATGAAGAACAATATTTTAAAACTAAATTCTAATCAATATATATTAACTTAGAATTAGAAAAATTAACCTGCACGATATTCACCATCATACCAAAAAGCCCGAATATCTACTAAAATGTATATTGCTTTATTCCACACTTCAAAGTATGAAATTTTACCGGAGTCTATTTTGCCACTTCCCTTCAGATGTGCAAGAATAAAAAAGGGTAGAACAAAGAGCTCACTTTAGTAAAGCCATCTTTTTCCTACTTTTTAGTTTTAGTTCTCTGTCTTCATCTTTCATTTACTTACAAAACTCGTTCTACGCCTTCCTTTTCCATCTCCGGAAATGGAATTCCATCTCCATGTCCTCAAGATTTCATAAGAGCTTCTTGTTTGCAGTGTGGATGAACTCAAGTTTTCTGGAATCCATGCTGTGTACTCCATGGCAATGCAAGTCCAATTGTGAAACTTCATTTAAGGTTCGGTTCAGTGATCTTTTGTTTGGTATTAAATTTGATGTTCTTTTTTTTAAAAAAAAAAAAAAAAATGTTTGAAGGCTCTGAAATTCTTATTCTTGTTTAGTATAAAAAATTATATATCTAACAGCTTTATCTTTTCAGACATTGTTTAGAAATTGAAGGTACCAATGGCAAGCGTCATTATGAAGTTCTTCGTTGCATCACTGTTTATGTGGATAACTCCCATCGCATTGTTATATGGTTTTAACCATAATTTGATTCCTGGTAAGGTTTATCTGCACAAGTACTTGCATCTGTTGCTAATGTCGTTGCTTTTCCCCCCTGAAAGTTTTTTGACAGTCGTCTTTTTATTATGTATGGTTATTCGTGGAGACGTGTGTTTAATTATGTATCCGAGATTCCAGTTTTTTGTTGTTGGTCTTTCTTTTAATCAGAGTAATTGGCCGCTCCATTTTTTAACTTCTGTAGAAGCATCAGTTGTACTCGATCCGGAGGAAAGGTTCAAAATCCCTCTACAACTTCCCCACCCACTCACTTCATAGACTGGCTAGCCAAAAGTACCCCATATTAGCATGCTCCAATTATTCTAACCCTCTTGTCTTCCTCCATCCTCACTTGTTACTACATGCGTCTAAGCTCTTTGGCTCGATGCACCCCAACTGAATCCTCAAGAACACTTGCTGCTCTAGAGTCCTTTGCCATCTTATTCCTTGCCAGAGTGCGTTTCATTTATATTTTTGCCATAGTCGTATGAGTATCAATGATGCTACTAAAACTAAGCTACATTTTGAGCGAGATGCTCCATGGTGTGTTTCAATCCTGATAACTGCTAGAGTTCTTCCAACTCCACAAATTTGATCCTCATATTTCACGTCTTCTGCATCATCGTTGATCGTTTGCCATGTGCGTTGATGCCAACTCAGTAGGTATCCATCTTTATTTTTATATTTGGGAAGGTTCAAAGTGATAAGAACAATCCCTACCCATCTGCCCCGCCTTAAAGACTCATTACCCAATTCAAGAGGACCAAGAGCTCTCTCTCTATTATGTATGTCCATTTTCCCAAAAGCACCCTCTGTAATTCACGCTCCCTACCACCTTTAAAAGCATACGCCAGATTAAACTGACTTTCAGAATTGGACTTCCCATTTATGCTCATCTTTCTATATTTTCGATTGGAAGCCTAACACTATCTTACCTCCTCATTTATATAAAGAATCCAGTCTTTTCTAGGTTTCCTTTTTCCCAATATTCTGATACATGCCAATAAGTGCAATAAGTGCATTTTGGTCTTGTCTGGTCGGTCTTACTTAAAGCGCATGGTTTAGTATGTTATCTTTACATTTTCATGGCCACTTGTCACAGAACTCAACAATTGATTGATGATACATAGTTCTATGGAAGTTTAATTGCACGCTCTGTGTCACAACCATACTAGTAGAGAGTAGGTTGTGACCCTCACTGAGCAGACAGTGAAGTGGTGGCACGTCGAGTGTCGCCCATCGGACCATGTCAGAGGGCCGAGAGAGAGAAGTGCCATGATGCGATCGAGGAGGACGATGCATCATCCAACACACCACAATGAGTGGGCATTGATGTCACAAGAAGGCATGAAGATATTGAGAGGCAACAGTGTCGTCAGACGCGTCAGTGGTATGCTTGATGGGGGCCAGATGGGGCCCCGGGCCATGACCTCGGAAGTCGGGGTTCCGTCGTGAGTTTTGACGAGCGGCTCTGGAGTTAAGTGCATATGAGTGAAGAATGCAAGCCCGCAAAGTTTCGTGTCAATCGGACACCAGACGGGCGCTCCACGTTGGCGTATGACTCCTCGTGAATATGACGTGCAAGGGTGTCAGACCAAATATGCCTCAGAATGTACTATAGGGGGAGGCATGGTGTCAGCTCTCCACCACCCCTGGGCCCTGTGGCCTAAGTGAGCTACCCCATGGCACATGCGTGTGTCATGGTGTGGGCGAGCGTTGCAAGACGAGTGTCTTGGGCGTCTTCCTTTGGGAATGGGTTTCCAAGGACAGTGTCGGGCGGCACGGGTGTGCCGACATTGCGCCCCCGCCCATGGGCTAGAGGTTGCACCATATGGCCGGGTTGCGGCACGCTATACGAAAATGACTCGGCATGTCTCGGAAGAGTTCATGCCTCGATATGCCCGGATGGATGGATGTCCGGGAAGCCCCGATTATAAGTAAAGCCCATGGGTCCGTTCTCGAGAAGCAGGTCCGAGCGAGCGGTTAAGTCAGATGACATCCCGAGGCTCGGGGTGGCATCATGAAGCATCGGTGGAACCCGATAGTTCCCGGTTGGCACGGTACTTGCCCGAAATGTCCCGGTAAGCATTATAATGGCCCGATAAGCTCCGGTAGGCGACGAAAAGCCCCGGTAAGTGTTATAATGCCCCGGTAGGTCCCGGTAAGTGCTGAAATCACCCGGTAAGCTCCGGTTGAGCGTTTTAAGGTCGTTTTGACCCGTTGAAGGGTCCAAACACATCCCGGCGAAGTTCCGGATCGATGTAGAAGCGTGTGGGCCGTGTTATCGAGATGGAAGGTGATGAAATGAGAAGCGACGTTGCGTTTATATGACCTTGGCCTGATGTAGAGGCAAGGTTGAGCCTTGGGACTTGGCCTAGAGTAGAGGCAAGTCGGCTAGAGTCGCGAATGAGTGAAAATACACGTACGGGCGACGTGTATTGACCGAATGTATTCCGCTGCAAGATGATTTGAGTTCGGTTGAGGATGAAGAACCTCGCCTAAGGTCCGATGAAGCACCAAAGTCCCACGAAAAAGTTATATGGGTTAGAGATGACCCTTAAGGCTGGCCATGGTCGCGTGTAAGATCATGGCGCCGCACGGTTGAAAAGGTACGACCGTGACACTCTGGACCCTGTATTCTTCCTATCTGTGAATTTGTTAGTATAGCAACAACTTTTATGTGAAATGTTAAAATATTCATGAGGAATGTGGAAACCTTGAACCCCCTCTTTTTCCTTCCTGAACAAACATATATAAAGCTCTCTCGATATTAGTTGCCCCCCTTCCTTACTATACTCTTTACTTATAACTGTTGGTCATTAACAAATCACTCTTACTCTACCTTTGATGGGTACTTTTAAGATGACGCTTTCTATTAAGCAAAAATATTTCTTTATATTTGTTGTTATGGATATTGTCTTATTATTATTATTATTTATTGGCTTGTTGTAGCTTGGCATTAACTTGTCTTTTTCTTCTCCTCTTCTTCCCTTTTATTTTCCTGCGTGTGATTACATTTCTAAGTAAATGCTCTTCTTGAGCAGGTTCAACACAATTAAACCCACATTCTCTTACACTCTTGAGTGGATTCCTTGCCGTCATATCAGTCAACGTTGTCATTGCTCTTTATATTATAATGGCAATGAAAGAACCCTCTAGTAAACATGAACCGGATCCTGCATTTCTTGCTGAGGCAAAAGCTAGTATAAACCAGTCTACTGGGAAAGCAGATGACCCCTCGCAAGCTAATAATAAGAAGGAAGAATAGGAAATGAGAGAGACAGAGGGAGAGGATCTGATGAGGAACACTTTCAAGCTCAATCTTCCAGGATTTGAGATGAGAATCAGTCTCATGTGTGGACGCTTGTCAATTGAGACATAGGAAGAACAAAAGGTTCCGTTTCTTCTCTAGTTTTGTTTCATTAAAATAGACTGCATTTAGATTTGTATTGCTGATGTTCTTCACTGTGTTGTCAACTCTTTGCTTCTACTGTCATAACGTGAAGAGATGTAATAGCTTTTGGGGAGAATTAAAAGAAATTTTAGATTCTTGCATTTCTGGCTTCATGTTTCAAAATTTAACATAATCCTGATTGTTTTAATCTCTTGTGTTAACAAAGCTTGGCCTTAGTCCAAGGAAGGACCATTTATGTACTCATACTTACAACAAGAACATGACCTTTGAACCTCTCTTGAGGTAAACTTTATCTCGCTTTCATGCAGTTTGAATTGATGAGATAACTTACATTTTAGTAACTCTAATTTATCTCGCTTTTACTGCGTTCTTCCTATATTTCATTGCCAGGTCATAGCACATTTTTTTCTCCATGGATGATTTCTAAACTGTTCTTCATCACCAACCATCTTCAAATGTTTCCAATTCATTTTATTGTGAGTTTGGGTTTTAGCAAGTTTTCCCGCCAGTAAATTTTTGGTTGACCATTTGTGAAACATAAACTTTTGGCTATTTTTCATTTTAAATGTGTAAAGATGACATGTAAACTAATTTTTCTTTTCTTTTTCTAATTACCCTAATTTCTTCTTCAATGTCTTTTTACTCCTATCATATCATCTACTAATATATATTTTTTACATAAAAATATCTAATTACATATGTATATGTAAACATTAATATTGAATTGATATTTCTCTTTATGAAACAATAAAAAATGTAATAGAAACTAGTAGTATGTCACTTGAACAATTATGCCAAACGATTTGATTAAATATTTTTTGTTATTTGTTTTGCAATTCTTTATACCCATCAAAAGTTGGGACTAAAAGCTGGGACTAAAAGGGAGAGGATTTGAACTTGTAATGCATAATTGAAAATTGGGAAAAATACACTTTTGGTCCCTGGGGTTTTGGTCCCTGAGTTTTCAAACTCAACAAAAATACCCCTGAGGTTTGAGATAATGAGCATTTTGGTCCCTGTCGTCCAATTTTCCGTGGCCAAATTTTTTTAATTAAAAAATTTATTTTTTAATTTTTAAAATAAAAATAAAGAAAAAATAATAAAAAATAATAAAAAAATAATTATTTAAATTATTTTTAAAACTTAACTCTCCACCCACTTTTTCATCTTCTTCCCTCAACCCCTCCATCTTCTTTTTCACATCCCGGCGGCCGGCCACTGGCGACTGTAATTTTTTTTTTCTTCTCCTTACTTCCTCTCTTTTACCCCATTTTTCTTCTTTTCTTAAAAAAAAAAAAAAAAAATAAAGAGGGAGGAGGGACCTCCCTCCTCCTCCGTTTCGCGCCGGAAAAGGAGGAGGAGGGAGGCCCCTCCTCACTCTTGATTTTTTATTTTTTTTATTTTATTTTTTATTTTTTAAAGAAAAGAAGAAAAATGGGTAAAAGAGAGGAAGTAAGGAGAAGGAAAAAAAAATTACATTCGCCGGCGGCCGACCGCCGGAGATGTGAAGAAGAAGATGGACGGGTTGAGGGAAGAAGATCAAGGAGTGGGTGGAGAGTTAAGTTTTAAAAATAATTTAAATAATAATATTTTTATTATTTTTTATTGTTTTTTCTTTATTTTTATTTTAAAATTAAAAACAATTAATTTTTTAATTAAAAAAATTTGGCCACGTCAGCAATCTGTTAGCATTTAACGGAACCTCAGGGATATTTTTGGACCAAAGTGTCACTTAACCCAAGCCTCACGGACCAAAAGTGTATTTTTCCCTTGAAAATTTTTAACCCTTGTTTTTTTTTTTTTTTACAATAATTTTTAACCCTCGTTGATCTTTGGGAGTTGGATGCTGGAGAATTATTTTTAGACAAAATTATCCCAGTTCTTAATTGAAAACATCATTACTATATTATTCTTATTTGTCTTTCATGTGAATTTAAAATTACTAATAGTGTTCATATTATCCTTCTAAAAAAAATAGTGTTCATATTATCCTTCTAAAAAAAATAGTGTTCATATTATCTTTAGTCATTATTTTTTTTTTTTGTTTGAAAAAATCTTTGGTCATTATTTTTAGGGCTGGTTGCAAGGATAGCAATATGGACCAAAATAATTGCAAATCTAGCAACCCACAAAAAAAATTGCAAAAATGGCAAAATCTAATAGTTTGTGTGTTGCATTTACTAAAATACCCCTCCAGATTTTCTTTCACTGATAGAAAGTTACTGATAGATTCTATCAGTGATAGAAAGATTTTCTATCGAAAGATTTCTATCACTGATAGAATCTATCAGTGATAGAAATTTTCTTTCACTGATAGATTCTATCATATGATAGAAAATTTGTCTACTACTGATAGATTCTATCGGCGATAGATATTTTTCTATCACTTGTTCGATGTTCTATCAGTGTTTGGTTGTTGTTATTTGGTTTTCTATCCGTGTTTGGTTTTTGTTTTTCAGTGTTTGATTTCTATAATCGTTCGTTTTTGCTTTATTTTTCAATGCTCGATTTCACCTTGTATCACCATCGCTGATAGAAACAAAAGATCTTCTATCACTGGTAGAAAAGTATCAGTGATAGAAAGATTTTCTATAACTCACGAAAAGTTTTTCTATCAGTCTCAGTGATAGAGATAGAAAGTTTTTCTATCACTCATAGAAAAAATTTCTATAAGTGATAGAAGATTTCTATCACTGATAGGTTCTATCAGGGATTGAAATATTTTCTATCAAGAGTTTTCTATCATTGATAGAATATCTTTCTATCACTGATAGAATAGTAAAAATTCATATCAGTGATAGAAATCTTTTATCACTGATAGCTTTTCTATCACTTATAGATTATATCGGTGATAGAAAGATTTCTATCGGAGATAGAAAGATTTTTATGGGTGATCAGGGATTGAAAGATTTTTTATCAAAAGTTTTTCTATGATTTTCTATAAAAAAGTTTTTTTTATCACTGATAGAACCTATCAGTGATAGAAATCTTTTATCACTGATAGAAAAAATTTCTATTAGTGATAGAAATCTTCTATTCTATCAGTGATAGAAACTTTCTATCATTGATAGAAAATTTTTCTACCACTGATAGAATCTATCAGTCATAGAAATTTTAGTGATAGAAACTTTATGTCGCCGATAGAAAATTTTTCTACCACTGATAGAATCTATCAGTGATAGAAATATCACTGATAGAAACTTTATTCTAGTGATAGAAAGTTTCTATCACTAATAGAAACTTTATTCTATCACTGATAGAAAATTTTTCTACCACTGATAGAATCTATCAGTAATAAAAAGACTTTCTATCAGTAAAAAAAAAAAAAAAAAGGCACACAGGGGCAATTTAGGAATATAAAAAATTAATTAAAAAATTTTGCCATATTTGCAAATATTTTAAAAAATTACTATATTTGCAATTATTTACGTTCATGTTGCCACCCATTACAATTATCCTTATTTTTAATGAAGCTAAAATAACACTTGTGTTTAAAAATTAAATTTAAAATGTTTGTGAATTCTTAAACGAAATTTTATAATTAAAAAAAGTAGGTTTATTTTTAAAATCGGTTACGATTTCAATATATATATATATATATATATATATATATATATATATATATATTTGAATTTGTTAAGATTTCAAAAATAAATTTCAAAGTTGTCAAAAAAAAAAAAAATTCAAAGCGAAACAAAAGTTTTAGAATTTAAAAGCACATTATGTTTTTAAATATTTTTTTTATTGTAAAAAAGAATTTTTTTTTTTGAGAAAATGTTTTTAAATTTTAAAATAAAAAAGAGGTTAAAACATATCATATGTGCAATCCATGTAATTTTTTTTTTCTCATTTTATCGATTTTAATTTCCCCATATGAGATGCAAATAAATTATATATATATATTTTTAATAGAACTACATAAATTATCTCAAAATAAAAGGAGAAAAAAAGAACTACATAAAGGAGAGAAAAAAAAAAAAAAAAAGAAAAGATTATAATTTCACAGTCCAATTTTCTCGGGGGATAAAAGTACATTTTTTTATTTTTCTTTGGGGGTTCGGATAAAAGTACAGATTACGTCTTTCTAAAATGAAGATATATATATATATATATATTGCTTTTTAAAAATAAAAGATAAAAGATATGTTTTTTGTATTAAAAAAAAGATATATTTTCTTGTTCTTCTCAAAAAAAAAAAAAAAAAATTGTACAGCTATACCTGTAGTGTATATATAGAATTAAACAATTACACATTGAGAGGAAAACAGAAAAGGAAAAATTAAAAAGGAAAAATCGAAAAGTGCAGCGAGCGAGTAAAATCAGAGATCGACGTGAGGGGGGGTTAAGGTTAAACGAGTCGGGAGACAAAAGAAAACCCCCTTTCCGGATAGGGGAAGCCCACAAACAAAACCCTAAATCTTCGTGATCTCTGTTCGTTTGATTCCTCTTCTCGTTTTTCCATAGCTCCACTGCCTTGGGAACAACTCCTTTCCTTCCAGGATTTGAATAAGGGAGCGCTACTCTCTGTGTTTTCATCATGGGGAAGAAGAAGAAGAGGGTTTCCTCTAAGGTATGGTGCTACTATTGCGACAGAGAATTCGACGACGAGAAGATATTGGTGCAGCATCAGAAGGCCAAACACTTCAAGTGCCATGTCTGTCACAAGAAGCTTTCTACTGCTGGTGGTATGGTCATCCACGTTCTTCAGGTTCATAAAGAGTCGGTCACCAAGTATGTCAACTCTTTCCCTCTCTTCCCTTTGTCTCCTCAACTATAAGTCCAATGATCACTTTTTACTTTGTACAGCCTATTTTTATACTCTGCAAACATTCGAGGGCATCTTCTGCTCTGCTTAAGCCACTTATTTTACGAGCACTCATGGTTTATGATTGAACTTATCTTTCTTTATGCGTTCGAATGATGGAATTCTTGTTCAACTCTGTCTTTCATTTCAATTGCAAGAAATTGTTTCATTGGTCGTCTGTATAGGCTGCTCACCGTCATGGGAATTAATTTGGTAAAATTCAGTTTTCTTCCTTCCATAGATTCCCACATGTTGGATTGTGAGATTCGAACATGAAAAGATATTCGGATATTGTAGTAGGTAGGAAAAGATATACCAGATAGACTTGCCTCTCAATGGAGCTATTGATTTGTCTAAGACCAATCACATGTCTATTAATTCATTTGTGAACTGGTATTTTTTTTTTTTTTTTTTTTTGTGTTGGTCACATTTATTTTCTAACGTTTCTATTGTTGGTGGTTATCTTGTGATAGAGTTCCTAATGCAAAACCAGGCAGAGAATCAACAGACATTGAAATATATGGAATGCAAGGAATCCCACCTGATGTCTTGGCAGCACACTATGGAGAGGAGGGTAAGGAATCTGTATAACTCATCCAATATTTGCCTACAGCTTTTATTAGTCTATTACTTCTCTTCCTCTTCCTCTCAGTCTTTCTCATGCATACGTATACATACGTGTAAATAGACATATAAGAAGTTGCAATATGTGGTTGTTATGTTTGTTTTTAGGCAAGGATAACTCTCTTATACAAGATTTTTTTTTTTTCCTTTTATTTTCCAAACTGGGGTGAATTTGGTAAATCCCCCGTTATTTGGGGGACATTTCTCCTGTAAGTTTGATCAAAGTTGATTTGTACCACCTCCACCTCCACTGTCACCCATAATATCTCTTTGAGTTGTTTCTCTCTATGCTCTTTCCTTTGATGATTCCTTGAAAAATATTGTATCTTACCGTTTTCATTTTTTTTAACAAAAAAAAAAAAAAAAAAAAAAGAAGGAAAACAATAGATATTTCATTGATAAGATGGAATATATAAAAGAAGAGAGCCCATCAAGGAAACCGGAAATTACCAAAGAAATAAAAAAGAAAGTTGTTTGTGGCCTTGTTGTGGAGAGGTATCTTAAATTCTTTCCACGAGGTTAGTGGAAGGAACCTGCATCATTGAGATTAGCACGAGTATATTAATTTTTGTATAAGGTGACATTTCTCAAACTACATGATATATACAGTCCAAGGTCCTAAGGAGTATAATTAGTATTTGGGATGATGATACATTCAATTCTCCCCAAGGAAACCAACCATGCAAAAAACCTGATCGTTTATGGTGACTATTGATTAAGATCAGAGTGTCCATGGAGACTAGCTGTTGTAGGGTAGGAAACTTAACCTTTTCCCTTAGTTTAGTTAGTGATTTGAAGAGAAATTCTTCTTGGTAGCCATTTTTGGGTAAAAGTATGCTTGAGGATATTATATGTGCCCTTTGAATTAGATGTTCTCTAAAAATGCAAAATGATGGGACTTGTCGAGATGACAACCCCATCTAATGATGGGTTCAAGAGGAGCATGTTCTAGTTAGTGTGAATAAGGGAGGGTGAAGGGCAAAAAGGAAAGTATTCATTGTATAGCATGGAGTGAATTATGAATTTTAATAAAGGATTGTATGATTTGAGCTTGGAGGGTTATATATATAACTGACCTTTGTTCAGAAAAATGAAAGAAAACACCAGGGTATTAAATATGAATATTATGTAGTACAAACAAGGTTTTCTTAATATATATATATATATAAATTATGAGAAACAAGACATTTCATAGATGTTATATAATTGCAAGTGGTGAGGAAAGCCCAACCCAAAACTGAGGAAGTTGCAAATAAAGTTAAAAATGTAAGCTTGGTTGCTTATAAAAAATGTAATTATTCTCTTGCACTGCACCCTCTTTTGTAAGTGTCACATCCATGTGAAACGAGTTCCAGTTTCAAAATTTTGCTGGCCCTTCCCTCTCCTTAATAGACATTGGTACGGTTTCATTAACCCTTTTTTATTGATAAACTAAGCTTTCATTAAGAAGAAATGAAAGAATATGAAACAAAAGGCCAATGCACATGCAAAAGAATAGCCCAGACCAAAGGAGCCAACCAACAAGCAATACATAATGGGGCTTCAATCCATACGGGTAAGACCTAACAGGTAATTACAAAAATTCTTGGAGACCGATGCTTAGATAAAGGCATTAAATGCCAACAACCAAACCTCCTCCCAAGCTCTCTCCAATTCCCTAAAAATCCTGATAATTCTTTTAAGCCAGAGACCCCAAAGGACAGAAAAAAAAGCAAACCTGCCAAAAAACTTGATCCTTATCATGCTTAATTATAAATATTCTTTATGATCCAATATAATTGCCATGCTTAATACTGATGGTTCCTGAATAATCCTATGTTATTGGATCTTTTTAAAAAAAATTCTGAGGGGGATACATGGTTTGCTTATTTTTTTTTATGTATTCCATACTTATCTATTCTTGTATATTGGAGAAGATGATTTCTTTTCCACCCTCCCCAAGATTTTATACCGCATAATGATGAATTACATTTTATCTGTTCCTTATGAAAAAAAATGTTACTGAGAGTGTTATTGGAGATAATGGTATAATTATAGGATTATGGAAATGTTTGTCTTTCTTGCAGAGGAGGAGTCCATATCAAAGGTGGCCAAAGTGGAGATGCCATCAACTCAGATGGTAGGCGGTGTGGTGCCCGGATCGCTGGGTATTGTATACCCTCCTCAATCAGGTTTAGCTGCAATGCAACCTATGTAAGTATCTATCTGCCTATTTTTTGTCTTCTATTCAATATTTTTTGATAGGATGTCTTCTATTCAATATTACTTGCTTAAGTCAAAGTTTCTGCAATTTTTGTGTTATCTTCAGTAAAATGTAAAATTATAAAAAATCGTTAATTTCTTTCAATTACCCTGTAACTGCAGTTATGCTTCGACTGGACTTGCGCAGCCTAATGCCTGGCCTGTTCCACCTCGTCCCCAACCTTGGTTTCCTCCAAATTCAGCTGTTTCAATTCCTCCTCCAGCCCCATTGGGTTATGCTCAGCAGCCACTATTTCCTGTGCAGACAGCAAGGCCCCCAGTCCCAGTATCATCAACTCCTATGCTCCAGCCTTCACAAATAACGCCTCCTGGATTGCCTTCAACTACACCTTCAGTTTCTGTATCTCAACCGTTGTTCCCTGTTGTTAGTAATAGCCACGGACCTACCCATAGCTCTCCTTTTCCTTCATCTACGCTTTCAACAAGCATTGCTTTGACCTCGCCAGCAGAAATCAAGGGCTCAGTGAGTGCACATCTGGGCACTAACTCCTTTTCTACAATTGGCAATCAAGTTCCAAGCATTCCAGGTTCAACTAATTACTTTATGCAGTCCCTTCAATATGACTTCTCACAAGGCTCCTTTTTTTTTAAAAAAAATTATTATTATTATTATTATTATTTTTTTTTTATAAATGTGCATTGGTAATATATATTCATGTTCGTTGATAATTTAAGTTTGGCCTTTATATAATTTTAAATGTTCTATATTCTGAGCATGGTTACCTCTATAATTTGTAAAGGGTTATCCACTAGTAAAATTAGTTTCAACTTTAAATTTCAATAGGAACGACAATCTATGCGTTTCTCCTATTGTAGTTTCAATTATAAACTCTTGCATAAAATTGTAGAAAGCCAGTAGAGCCATTATCTGACTGAGCTTTCAAGGTTGTGTATGACTTGACTTCCTGCTTGCACCTCATTATCTGAAATTAAAAAGATGAAAGAAACCAATGCCCATCCAGGATTTATGGAAATAGCTTTTCCTTTTTCCCAGTTTATTGTGAGACTAGAGATTCAAATCTTTGCAAGTTCCAAAAGACTTGTTATCTTAGGAATTAATAAAATTTTGATATTGATGCATGAAACTTATAGCGTTGAGCTTGTCTTTGTCTTGTAGTAGATGCTTTGATTTTGTTTAATTACTTAACAGGGTGACTTAACTACATTTAATGCTACAGGTGGAATATTAAGCAATTCACACTCTTATGCCTCGGGACCAAATACAGGCGGTCCTTCTATTGGACCACCTCCTGTAATTGCGAATAAAGCTCCTACTCAGCCATCAACAAATGAAGTATATTTAGTTTGGGATGACGAGGCGATGTCTATGGTAAATTTTCTTGTGTGCCGGTTTACCATGATTTATCTTGATATTTCCTACCTGTTTTCATATTCTTGTGGTAAACATGTGCAGGAGGAAAGAAGAATGTCCTTAACTAAGTATCAGGTGCATGATGAAACTAGCCAGGTAAGTTATACTACAACTTAAATATTTGGAGTTGGTTTTCAAGTCTAACCATGTGGGGTATGCAATACATGTTTCTGTTTTTGGTTTCTTTGTAGTATACATTTCGAAATGTAGGGATATGTATAAATCTGATTTTTATTTCATTTACAATTTATATAATGTATTTTTCTTAGAACCTTGAGCCTGAACTCACTTTTTACCTCGAACTTCATCATCAAATGTAAATGCTGTTTTCTTTTAACTGACATTTTCCAGTTTGCACGCCATACCACCAATCTTGTGGGCATCAAAAGGCTCAAGTAGGTATTTATGTTATCCCACTTATAGTGTGTATATAAAAACTTTCCAAATCTTGCTGCAAGAAGGTTCTACCTATTGCATCAATATGGTTAAGAGCGTAGTGTATTGAATTCTTCCTTTTGGTTTTTGAATCTATTATATGTGATTCACTCTCCCTATGCTTGATGCCAAAGTGTGGGGATTTGGGTGGAACAAGATTATACCCTACAGATTTTTGCTCATTCGTAGCATCATTACAATTTATTTTATGATCGATCAGTGAATACGACTTTGACCAGGTCAGCCTCTTTTGCAAAGTTTGGCACCTCTTGCATAGGACTCAACCGTATGATTTGGCGATGGCATAATTTCTATAATTTCTCTCTAATCATTTGTATGGTATTCTTGTTTCAGATGAGTTCAATCGATGCAGCCATAGACAAAAGAATCTTGGAAAGCAGGCTTGCTGGCCGAATGCCATTTTAGTTCAAGCCACGATGACGGTTTCATGAAGCTCCATAAGTGATCTGTAGCTGTAGGTTTCAGAAGAAGCTGTGGAATTTGTAAGTCACCAGGCAATGTGAGAACAGATTTTTAGGGTGTCTAACAGATTGAGCAACTTAAACATCTACATTGAATTCATTGCGAGAAATTGCATAGGACAGGACAGAGTTTTCTTTTCCTATTTATGTTGTCAATTATCTCTAGGCGATTTAAAAGAGGAAGGGTGTTTTCTTTAAAGTCTTTTTCGTTTCTTTTTTTTTTCCCTTCTTTGTACCAATCTGTAAACCCTCTTCACAAGAAGCCCTACTAGAATATGATTTTAGAGAAAGATTTGCAGTTTCGTTCTTGGGAGATAACTTAATCTTAATCTTCCTTGCAATATTATTTGGTTCTCAACTCTTCCCTGCTGTGTTGGCTATATAAACATGATTTGCAGCTATACTGTCCATAAATAACACAAAATTCATATTAAATAGTATGTTCGAACGAAGTTAGAATATAAAAAAGGAACTATGACGATAGCAAAAGGAGAAGAGGAATTGAAATTTTTGTATCTTACGATGTCTTATATTTAAGATATCGAGGGTTCATTGTTGCACATCACAATCTCCCCAGCGACCATACTTCAACTTTGTTTCCAAGTATTTATATGAAATTACTTTGTGAATTAAAAATATAAAATTAAAGTTTCACAACACTGTTGACTATAATTGTGAAACTATTTTGCTTTATACATATACATATACAATTCTATTATTTAATTTTAGTAAAATTTGATCTCAAAGTTAATGGTAGAAGCCAACAAGAGCTTAGCTAACTGATCTAATTGATATAACTTTGTACTGATAACCACAAGGTCTGTTGTTCGAATCCCCCTCTCTACATATTATAAAAAAAAAGTTAATGGTAGAATTTAGGGAAAAAATCAATTTTGACCTCTGAACTTAGTAGGTTGTATCAATTTTAACCCTAAACTTTCAATTTCATCCATTTGAACCATAAACTTAACAAATTGTATCAATTTGAACTTCAAACTTGCATAAATGTTGCAATGTAGACCTTTAGTCAACTTTTCATTTGAATTGCTATTAAAACATGTAATTGACAATTTTCTTTTTTTTTATTCGCATTGCACCTGAGTTAGTATTTTGTAAAATTATTGAAAAAACTCTTTATCAAAAGAAATCAAATATCTCATACTATTCTTCTCATTATTATCAAAAAAAAAAAAAAAAAATCACTAAGTTATTGACAACAAGAAAAATCCAGCAAATATGAGAAATAAAAAACTCAAAATTTCTTTATTTTTGTTTCCTACATTTGTACATTATTCTAATTAGCAAGAAAAAAAAAACAGTAAAAGAATAAAAATAATCACACAAAGTTCTTAGCAACAAGAAAAAACTAGCAAATATTTAAAGATAAAAAACCTCCTAAGTTTCTTTGCTTTCATAATCTTAGATAGCAGCAAAAAAGCTCTCAAAAAGTTCTCAACAACAAGAAAAAATCATCTAAAATCAAGTTTCGCCACTATTTTATTTACAAGAAACTAATTCATGTGCAATGTGAATTAAGAAAAAAAAAGGAAGAAATAATCAATTACGTACGGTGGTTCAAACGAAAATTAACCAAATGTATACATTGTAACACTTATGCAAGTTTGGGGTTAAAAATCGATACGATATGATAAGTTTGAGGTTCAATTTGATGAAATTAAAAGTTCAGGGTTAAAATTGATACAACTTAGTAAGTTTATGGTTCAATTTGATGAAATTGAAAGTTTAGGGTTAAAATTGATACAACCCCAAAGTTTAGGGTTAAAAATGATTTTTTCCCTAGAATTTAATTAGAGTATGACTTTTACATTGCACAGAATTTGAAATCGTTTTTACTATCCTTATTTTCTCTGTAATACTCATCAGTGTTAATATCACCACCATATATATTAAGTTTTTCTTTAAATACGTAAACTAACATGATTTATCAAGTTATTTAATATCACCTATTGTTTTTCCGAACAAAAGTGGGGCAAAATAATTTTCAACCAAATTTTTTGAAATCTTTTTTTAGTTATAACTATTGAAAATTTAAAACTTAGGAAAAGTATATTCGGAAAATGTTTATTTTTTTCTTTTCTTAGTTTCTAAAAACTATTTTTTTTTAAAAAAAAAAATAAGAATAAAATGAAATGAAACCGCGGCTACATTCTGCAACACCACCACTGAACGCCGTAAACCCCAAAAACCCCGACTTGTCTCCGCACAGCCAATTCCTTGTTCTTTGGTTGTTCTTCGAATCATTACAGCCTTTTTCTCTCTTCACCAATCTTCCTTCCTTATGCTCTATATGAGAATTTGAGATGAAAGCTTTAAGAGCTCTGATAATAGCCTCCACGATTCCTGCACGAACCCCCCACTCTTTCTTCCCAAATCCAATCCTTTCCCCTCGATGTTACTCTGCCCAACCTGAGCAAGACGATTCCAATCTCAACCCTACTTTCTCCGACACTGAAAATGCCTCCGATTCTGTATTTGACAGTGCCCAGTTCGCCATTCCAAACATGGATTCGTACACTCAAACTGAAGCTCAATCCCCTGCAGAACCCACTTGGGATAACAAATATAGGGCAAAAGCCGACCATCTCATATTTGGGAAAGAATCCGAGAGAGTCAAGTACAAGATAATGGAAGAGGAGGAGGAAAGAAGACGGAGAATGCTTGCCAAGGCTCTGCTTGAGGCGGCGTTGGAAACTGCTGACGATGAGGAAGAGGACGAAGAAAGAACAGTGAAGGAGGAGGACCAGAAGTCTCTGGCAGTTGGGATAATTGGCGCCCCAAATGCTGGCAAGTCTGCATTGACAAATTTTATGGTTCGTTTTTTAAGCTCTCCTTCCTTGGACTGGACAAGTGATCTAACTTTTATGACCAATGCATTTTTCTTATGCTTTTTGAAGCTTGTGATCGCTATGAGTATAGAAGAAGTTATTTTTTTTTTATGCTCAGCTGGACTAATATTAAAACTGCTAGTTTGATGTAATCATATAACTTCGTCGGATACATGGAGAATTTTAGGGTTGTTCGTCTTCTTTTCTAGCTCTGTGTACTAAACCAATTGTTGTTCGTTCCCTTAAATGCAGAACTGCCTTTTTTCCCCTTTTGATAATAAATTCTTCACTTCTTTGGTTGTAACTTTTCATGTGAAAGCAATCAGATTGTATTGCTTATCACATAAGAGATTGAAAGAAGTAACTCTGTTATGTTTCTATGTAGGTGGGAACTAAAGTTGCCGCAGTTTCACGGAAGACAAATACCACTACTCACGAAGTCCTCGGAATAATGACTAAAGGAAACACCCAAATTGTATGTATCACGTTTCACATTTCGTTTCATTTTTGTAGTTATACTCTTTTTCTTATTAATCCATGGGAGAATTTGTTAATCTTCCTTTGCTTTTGGGATGGAGGATAAAAGCTATAGCACTGTCACCGTTCCAAATAGAAAACATTTAACTGTATGAACTACGTCTACTTGATATGGTGCATAAAAGCTATTGCAGGGCCATCTTTCAGAGATTTAAAGTTGAGAGATGTTACTGTGAGAAGAATTCAAGTTACTTTTAATAAGATTCAATATTTGTTAGAGATTTATTGAATATACCATAGGTAATTGAAGATGTTCATTTAAAATATTTTCATATAAGGCTCGTTTCAAAACAAAATTCAATTATTGTCCAAGAAAAAAAATGCGTAAACTTCATGTTATGAATCTTGGAGAAAATTTTCATGTTTCTAATTTCTTCATCAAATGATGTATGTTTCACTATTAGTGACAGAGGTCCTTTACCTTTGAGATATTTTATGAGTGAATGTTGCTCTGTTCTTTATTTTCTTATTACTAAGGACTACAAAGGTAGCTAATTTGGACTTTTCCTAATTCATTATGTGAATTCAGTGTTTCTTCGACACACCAGGGCTCATGTTAAAGAGTAAGGGACTTCCTTATAAAGATATGAAAGTTCGTGTACAAAGTGCTTGGAGTTCAGTTGAACTTTATGACGTGTTGATAGTTATTTTTGACGTCCATAGACATCTTACAAGGTTAGTAATTCCTTCTAGTCTCAAATGCTACAAAATATTGGTTTCTCAAATCAGAAACTTGATAATCATAGGCTTTGCAAATTTTCCTAGTTTTTTGCTTTAATTTTTTTTTTGATAAGAAACGCCAGAAGATATGTATTACTCACAAAAAAAGATAGACAACCTAGTTTTTTGCTTTAATGGTTGGAAGTTAGCCAAAACTTTTGTTTATTTTTCTCAAAACATTTGGAACCCTGGAATCCCTCCTTCCCTTTGAACTGAAACTCATGATTGAATATTAAATGCTTTTAACCTTCAAATTTTCTTTAAGATTGGATGGTTTAACCTGTTAGTTTTCTTATTTAGTTAGCATCTTTGGAGGACTTTATCACCAGACTTGGTTTAACTTCTATTGAATGTGTTTTCTAATCCAGCTCCTTGGTAATGATGGGACATTTTTCTCTTATGCATACTTCAAGTTGATTGTATTTCCATCATTTATGCTAGTCTTGTGGTCAACCCTGATGGTTTAGTCGTTGACTCTTGGAATTTGTATAGGCCTGATTGGAGGGTGGTAGGATTGATCAAACGAATGGGAGCATCATCACACCCAAAACAGAAGCGAATACTATGTATGAACAAAGTTGATTTAGTTGAGAACAAGAAAGACTTGTTAACAGTTGCAGAACAATTTAAAGATCTTCCTGGATATGAAAGGTAAGATTGGTTCTTCTTTCAGAAAATTGACTCACTTGGAGGTTCTTGAGCTTTCGTTTTCACTAACAGAACAAACTTCATATAGGTACTTCATGATCTCGGGGCTAAAGGGAGCTGGAGTAAAAGATCTTTCAAAATATTTAATGGAACAGGCATGTTTCCTATTTGGTTTAACTGCTATTAGTCAAAGGAATATACCTATTGAGGATTTTGGCAGTTGATAAATGAATATTACAAATGGTCTTAAACTCATCTTTGCTTGAAATGAGTTAATTTATATTTATCAACTTTCACTTTCTTACCCTTGACAACTGGCCTTTGATGCTTTCACAAATTTGATGATCATGCTAAACTTTTCTTTGAGGGAAAATTGCAAAAACCACCCATCAATACCGGGGATTATTACAATCACACCTTCAAATTTGATGATCAATCACCTCCCTAAACGTATGAAATTTTGCAATTAAGCTCTTGAACATTGCAAATGCACAATCCACCTAAGTTATAAGGATTGTTATAATCAAACATCCAAGCTATAAAATTATTACGATTTAACTTCATTTTTTTTACTTTATGAAATTTGAAAATTATAATATTAACCATTAAAAAAAGGGTCTTCAAATCAATGTTAGTCTATCATCTCGATTTAAGGAAACTAATGTAAAGAATTTAGGTTTGATTGTAACAATCTCATACTTCGAAGGTTTGCTTTGAACAACACTTATAGTTCATGGGTGGTTTGTGCATTTTGCAAGATTTAGGGGTTTAAATGCAACAATTTCATAAGTTTTGAGGGTGATTGATCAAATTGAAACTTTGAGGTTGTGAATGTAACAACTCCCATCGTTTAAGGTTTTTTTTTTTTTTTATCTTTTTTTTGCAAATTTCCCCATCTTTTATTGTTACCACCCAGCCAATTATTCTGTTCATTCTGCTTAGACCTCATCTAGACCTGGCTTCTCCCTCCCTTTTTAGGCGGTCAAAAGACCTTGGGATGAGGATCCATACACTATGAATGAAGAAATGATGAAGAACATATCGCTTGAAGTTGTCCGGGAACGGTTGTTAGACCATGTGCATCAGGTAGAGCTCATTATTATTATAATTAATTTTTTGTTTGGGTTGGCCAAGACATTCTTTTTTATTGATAAACTTTGCTTCTATTTTCAGGAAATTCCTTATGGAATCGAACACCGTTTGGTAGCTTGGAAAGAATTTCGAAACGGTTCTCTTAGAATTGAGCAACACTTGATCACTAACAAACTAAGTCAACGCAAAATTCTTGTGGGGAAAAATGGCTCTAAGATTGGGTAAAGTTATATTATTTTAATGTTTACTTTTGCAAACTAGTTGATCTATGGTTCCATCATCAGTTCTAAAAAGTTTTTTCCCATAGGAAATAAGAGGTCCCAATATGATGGTGTTTTACATAATACAATTTAAAAGACTTGTCTCTAAAATTTCTAAGCTTAGAATTGGGCCTGTATATTTTAATCCAACTAGAAACATGGAATATTCCATCTAATGAGCTTTGATCTTTTGCAATCTTCTTTACCTTTTGAATTGGGAGGATGTCTTGACTTCTCTCACTATTTGCATTCATTTAATTTTCTAATTAATTTTTTGTTTTGCATAAGATTGAAATATCATATTTGGTTTCCAACATTCCTCTAGTTCTATATCCATCTGTGGATACAACGGGTTTTATGCAAACAATTCAATTCCAACCATGGTAATTTTCTAATCACTAAATGCAAATCTTGTTCACAATTTCAGGAGAATAGGTATTGAAGCAAATGAAGAACTAAGGTCTATCTTCAAGAAACAAGTGCATCTCATCCTCCAAGTTAGACTTAAATGATGCATCTGCCTGCTTCAACAAATTGAGTCAAAAAGCTATACTTCCCATTTGTATATTATATAGAAAATCTTTGTCGATTATCTTAGATTTGCAGATCTCTGCCACTCTTAACTTATGGTGGACGTGAAGTTGGAGGCTTCAGAGACGTGGAAGCGCATTTTGATGAAGAGAAGAATCGTCATTGTTCATGAAGCCTGTGAGAAATGATATAGTGAAATCAAGAATTTGCTTGGAAGACTATAGATTTTGATCTACAATCCTAGTTTTGTTTCTTTTCATAATTTTATTGAAAAAAAGTTATTTTTTTGGTCTTTGTTACTGTAAGCATAATGCAAGGTGTTTCAAATTCAAAATGACTACAGGCATCCCACAGGCTCAAACTGGGATGAGAATCAAGAAAATTTTGATATAACAAGAAATATCTTGTCTATTTATTTAGAAGATATTCTCACAACTTTTGCAGTTCAAGGACTGGTATTTGGTAGCTTGATTATCAATTTATCATTGGATGTCTTTTTTCAATAATGAGCCTAAACCTTAATGATGATACACATCGTAGCTGTATTGATATTGGATTCTGTGGCAGCACTATACTCAGGTTTGGTATCTTCCTCTGTACATATCTACCCCAAATTTTCAGTAATACCTTTTTGGGCGTAGAATATATTTAGCATTTGAAGGGATGTTATAAATATTTTTATTTAAAAAATGAATTAGAATATTTTAAGTTATAATATTATTTCAGTTATGTTTTAAAAATAAAAGACAACGTTCCCAAAAGAGCTGATCCACCATAATGTTATAAGCTTGCATGTTTTAATTAGTCATTCATGACAACATTTTGTAAGTTCTTTATATCGACTCATAATCGTTGAGTAAAATCACAGCACTCGTGAAATATATTGTAGATTAACTGAAGTATCCAAAATTGTTAGAGAATATATAATATTAGGGAAAATGACAAGTTGAATAATTTCTCTTCCTCATCTTTTTCTGAATAATTACAAACAATTTCTCCAAAAAGGATCTCCGAGACTGTTTGGTTGCCTACGCGTTCAAAAACAAGAAGCCTCCAGTGGGATCAAATGAGATTCCTCCTTTAGCCATCAACTAAGAAGGAATTTAAAACTCAAGGGAGCTATCTGTTGTTCATACCAAAATCAAGATGACTTGATAAATTAAAATGAACATTAACGTATTAACCAAGCTACAACCGACGAGGGTGGCTTAAGATTGCAAAAGAAAGCCCATGAGAGATTAGTCATATCTCCATGGATGAAGGTCTTGCGGTGCCTTTGGACCTTTTCTCTTTCCTTTTCTTGCTCCCATTTTTGTTCGTCTTCTTTTTCTTTGGTTCCTCAACTGGTTGTGTGCTCTCTAAATGCAGATGAATAGCTCTCAATGGGTCTGCCTGGAATACAGGGTGATTAAGAACTGTACCCATTTGCTTTGTTTCCTTTAATCTGATAGAACGAATCCATCGTTACAAGACATAAACAACAATAAAGTATAGAACGTGTCAAATAATTGTAACGAGCAACTTACACAAACTTTAGCCTAGACTTGCTATTTACTTTTAACTCGGGTGCAGGAGTTTTTTCTTTAGGAGCCTTCAATCCAGGAAGAAACTCTGATAGGGTAGAAAGATCGAAAGCCTTCAAATCCCTTTTGCGTCTTCCAAGTTTCTTCTGTTAAACATACTCAATTTTAGCAGAACGCTAGAAATATGAAATGAACACATGGATACAAAAAAATATAAGGCAACAACATAAATACAATCATTCATATTATTGGAGCTGCAATAACAGAAATACAGTAGAAAGATTGAAGCAGTCTAGAACAGTGCAATTTTTCATTGTAGACGATGAAAATTCAAGAGTTTTTTAATAGTACCCCACCAATCACTTCTATTCTAACTATGTGTTCATGTCGTTCCATGATCACTTAACCTTGCAATGTTTCGTTACAAGAAAACTTGGGCTAATTTTGACATAGGTTATTATTAGGTGGCACCAACTATTTTGAATACATGTTCTCTTGGCGGAACCTAATGTTTAATGTTTATTGTGCTTATTGCCATGAGCTAAACATGACATTTCAAGAAAATTATAACTATAGACAAATTAAAAGTTAATGAAGAAACAGAAAATTGTTCGAGAATTATCCACACAATAAAAATGGAATAGCAATAAAAACCATCAAAAACAAAACTGAATATCCATAACTAATGAAGAAATATGACGCTATGGAAAAATTGTAAGTGCAAAGTAAATGAATGAAAATTTTTACCTTAGTAATAGTCTTTTGAGCATTTAAGGTAGCAATAGTT
Organism: Luffa acutangula; assembly: GCA_036850905.1. Classification (NCBI taxonomy): domain Eukaryota; kingdom Viridiplantae; phylum Streptophyta; class Magnoliopsida; order Cucurbitales; family Cucurbitaceae; genus Luffa; species Luffa acutangula. Next base: position 63,620,919 of record CM072087.1, on the reverse strand, counting down.
TCTCCAACTCCTGCATGCAGTCAGATTTTAACGTTTAATTGTTTATGATACCACAAACAACACTCAAAAAAATAAATGAACATCCCAAGAGTATAGAAATATAACTTGATCTGCTATTCTAAAAAATGACCTTTCATTTACTCGGAAATAAAAAAATCTACGGGAAACAAAGTGATATTCACTTTGTAAATGTACTCTCGACAAGTTGTACGTAACAACAGAAGTAAACTTGAATTCGCTTCACACAGATACTAGGCAGCCAATTTTGAAATTACATCGTATTTCTTTTGCAATTTGCACAATATTAGCAGAATGTCATCAATGTATTTGGAGAAGTGTTGGCAAACCTACTCTACACCTCTATGCTTTGTCATTTGTTTATCTATATTTCTGTATTCAAACATCGTTCTTTAAAATGTCACCTGATATTTTTTCCCCTCTATAAGAATCTCAGATTATTTCAAAGTAAATAGTGTCAAAAATATCAAAAGTTTTCCCAACAAAGACGGCAAAGCAATTTACAGAGCGAACACAATCAAGTTCATGTCAGAGTTCCAAACTCACTCTCATAAAACTGGACCTTCTTTTCAAATTTGCGCTCGGCTTTAGATTTCGAATCCGACCTTCATCGACACCAGACAAGAAAAATTAGGATTGACGAAAAGGAAATAAGAAGTTTTAACTGAAAGCAAGCAGTCTTACCGAGAGACTGGTTTGCCCATAATTACAACTTGCAAGGTTTCTGATGACTTGAATCTATATAAGGAATTATATTATAGAGAACTCCTGCTCAGCGACGCTCGAGTGAAAACTTCTGTGCTTAGATCGCAAAAAATAAACAGAAAACCATAAGATTTACGAAAAAACCTAGAGTTCGAGTTTTACTCAGTTATTCGCAAACTAATGACAGACCTGGTTCCGAGCGTTCACTCTCGGAGGAAATCGGCGAGCTCAACTCCGTCGCAGATGAAGAGAGCAGGATTTGGCGATGAAATAGGGCTTGAGAAAAGCAGCAAGATGTGAAGATGTATTGGGACCTCAAATCATAAACTGTCTGATAAAATCGATTGTGAGCCAAGACGAGACGATGAACTCTCTCCCACCACTCCACACCTGCGCTGAGAAGACAGTTATACGGAGGCGGACTCGGCAGCGTAACTTCTGAAGGAAAGGGCTTGGGCCTTTCTGTCTTATTGATACGGGTATACGTGACGGGTTGATGTTTTTCCTTTTTTGCCCTTGTATTTTTTTGGGTTTTTTTTCTTTTTCCTTTTTTTTTTTTCCTTCGAAGTCTAATTTTGCTAATGTCGTTTAAAATTGAACACACATGCTTATTGGCTATTGGCTATTGCTTAGTTAGCACCTGCTCCCATCATATTTCTCAATTTTGTCTAATAAATTGGTAAATTTAAAATTTTTGAATAGGTAGATACAAAAATTGAAAGTTTATAAATGTCTTAAATAATTTTTAAAGTTTAACCACCGATACAAAATTAAAATTTAGAAAATTTTGTCAAACATTTTTTAGATTACTAAGATTTTAGTGGTTATAGGCATGTAATTTAACATGTTATTGTTATTGTTATTTTAAAAATATTATTAATGCTTTCCACATATATTTCTTTTAGTTCAATAATGTAAAGATAGAAATTTGACCTTTTGGCTAAATGTAAAATTATACCTATACTTACCCATTCTCAAGTTGTTGAATTATACTTGATTTGCTGCATTACCACTATTTATATTTTTATCATATAATGATGCAAGAGAGTTTTTTTTCCATCATGCATTTTATTTCTTCACATTACTTCCTATTAAATAAATTGGTTTTTAATCTTCTTTTTCACCTCATTCTTCAATTTGAGGATTTAAAATTCCAAGATTTTAAACCATACATGTCTGCGCAAACTTGGAATCAAGAAAAATGTCGTATAGTAGTGTAATAGTGTAATAGTGTAATAGGAAAAAGGCTTCATCTTAACATAGTGTGATTTAACGGTCATGAAAAGGCAGCAAGAAACAATGAGGCCATGTATCTCAAGACCATGTCTTTTGCCGTAATCTGGCAATGGTCAAGCCACCTACTCCAAAACCATCCATTGTAGCATTTGCTGAAGGGAACTCAGCTCTTGATGTCAAACTACAAAGAATAAAGACCGGGAAGTTAGGAAGCATAGTACTTTTTTGTCGCACAAGGAAGCAGCATGTGGTTTTTTCAAATATAAATTGCAGATCAATAAGTTGATTGCTAAAAATCATTTGAACAATAGTTTTTAATCAAGTCCCATTCAGAAGCCAAATTTTCCCTTCTGAACCTTGGCGTATGATCAAGAACAAAGTTGACAAGTTATATTATCAAGGATTCAAGCTTTTAGATGAATCTAGTGCCATTTTCTTGATTTAGCGTAATGAGGGGTCAGGGAACTTAGGAAAGCATGTCCAAAGTCAGCCACCCATGTTTGAACCATAAGGGGAACCACTTTGGTAAATAAAAGAACGCTGCTCGAAGAACCAGATTGAAAGCACAACTCATTTGAAGCATGAAAGTGATTGGGTCAATTAAAGCTAGAAGAGACAAAGAGTGGTCATCTCAAAGATTAGAGGTTGCTTGAACCTGTAAACTACGAGCCCTTCTTTCTGTATTCAATCTATGGCTGGAAGTCTAAAAATTTTTATTCTTGATGATATGTTGACACAGATAGATTATTTACTTCATGCTATCAAGGAAGAGGAACGAGAAAGGAAGATGACATTCTGGGAAGACCCTAATATTCGAGAGTCCTTGGGTCTATTCTAGCTCAAAACAACTTCCGAGTGCCAATTCTTCTCCTGGTGAAACTTGATTAATTCTTTTAAAGCAGGTCCATATATTTTCATACCTAGTTTGTCCTATCAAACACTCAGTGCATACTGATCCTCGACACGTAAAATCACAATAACAAGAGGAAAAAAAAAGTGAAATCGAATTCCAGAATCTAGATAGGAGATTACCTACTACGGAGCACAATACGTGGCATGCCTATTCGCTCAGCTCCATCAATCCCAGACTGGGTTCCTGCAATAAGGATGCAATTGGGAACGGGCATGTCTGCTAGTTCTGCTCCAGCACGCAATGCACATACGATCTTGTCCAAACTGAATGCATGAAAATACAAAATCATATTAAATTACCGCATGATAATGCTTTTAAGTAAATGCACATAAATCCTCAACCAAACGGTTAGAGGTTCGAATCTCTCACCCCACGTATTGTGGAACTCAAAAAACAGATATAATATTAAACACTCTTGTCAAATAAACTAGCTATCCAATTATTTAAAATAAATTTCTATGACCTGTGCATATATCATGACTTGTGCAACCATAGAATTCTTAGAATTTGAAAATAAACCACATACATAATCACGAAGTCCCATGTATACTAGAAAGTCCACTAACAAGATATATGTGCATTTATATGTATGCTTATAAGATTGAAAATCATGCACAATACGTATTTTGCTGCAAAGGTAAAGTAGGAGAAGGGTCTCCATGAACTGCAAGATATCTTTTTCTATAAGTCAATTGGACCAATTTATGTTCGTCTCGATAACTTCTACAAGATTTCTGCCTGAATCAACAATGGCGTTGGGGACCTCAAAGGATATTCAATATCTAAATAGGTAATCTGATCACTATGGTTTAAATTCATTACCTCAGTGGCGTAGATAATGAGAGAATTGTAATAAGAAAGGAGATTAGAGAGAGCAAACTATATACAAATACAATCTTTTTTTCATTTGCGATTGAACTTGGTTTCAGGAGGATTGACCACATCTAATCAAACCCCTTCTCCTACACTTCCATTGTGTTTGCATTGTCTTCTAACACTCATTTATAATCATTGGTGAGCATTCTTTATGACAGAAGGTGAAAGCAATTGTGAAACTAAGTTCAAAAGGATAGGAAAGGACTAAAGATTGGTGCGATCCCTCTCAATTTTACTTGGATAGCTTCCTCTTCATCCGATGAGAACAGGGTACAAGGATTTGAAAACTGCAAATTGCAGGAACTTCTCTCTTCTTCAACTTTATATGACTTCTCGAAAATTGGCAAACCAAGCTAATCACGAAGGAACTTCTCCTAGAAATCAATTTTTTTTTTGGGTCTGTGGAAGGCAATTTGTGCAAAAAAGTATATCGATGGAAGGTTACCAAGATAATTTCTTCCAAAGTTCCAAGTCCTCAGAAATGTATGTTATGTGAGTACGCTAGAAAGGATAGGAACCTCAATCATCCACTTCTTTTATGTCATATTACTTAAAAAAAAAAAAAAATCGTGCAAGTCAATTGATCTTCAGATGATGCCTCAAAGTGATTGCAGGCCCTACACTTCATTAAGGTCAGCTGACCATTAACATGAAAAATATAATTAAAATATAACGACAATAATGACATAAAAACAAAAGCTTATCATAGTAAACATTCGCCATGGACTTCTTTTTAATAAGATACTGGACAAAATTCATTAAAACAAAAAATTCGTCATGGACTTAATTTAACAAATGGATGGACCTTTCAGATGAGGTAGTATTTATCTCGACACTCAACTTCAGCGCTGATGCAACCTTCTCAGCAATACTTTGTTTCTCAGCAGAAGCTAGCCCGTCAAGCAAGAATATAGCCCTTCAGTATCCAACCTTCAATATTTAAAATTAGATTAACAGAAAGCATGTCAACCAACATGGAAAAGGACTACCTGCTTTCATTGCTTCCTTAGCTAGTTGCTCATCCAAGCCTGAATGCTTTGCTTGACCAAGCACAACTTGACTATATAAACTCTGTCTTACCTCCTCATTCCCAACAATCTTTACTTTAGATATTCTCTCAGGTCCAAGCTTATTTATAATAGACCTAACAATTAAGCAACGTATTAGAAACATTAGCTTCAACATTGATTAAACTCTATTACAACACCGTGACAAACATTCTATAAATTGTGAGAAAAGGACTTCTTATCCAAAACAAAAAAACATTTCCAACTATGGTATAAATCTAATATTAACAGGAATATACCTAGCAATTTCTTCTCCGCTTTTGCTGTAGGCTGTGAGAATAATCACAGGTATTCCCTCGTTATATGCATTGTCAATGAAACTGCAGAAATGAAATGTAGCTTCATTTAATAAAGAAAAAATCAAGAGATTGATTTATAGACACGGTTTTGATATTTGACAACAACTCATGAACTATTGTTGTATGTGTGATATCATTCTAAGTCAAGAATAGCAAGCGACCCATTGCCATGCATAACATGATATTAAGCAATATCTGAAACTATAGAAATAAGTTTTTTTTCTAATAAAGTAGATGTGAGTTAACTGTGCCTGAAATTGGATCTTCCCGTACAAAATTCCTAACTTTTATAGATTGACAAATGACAAGTTACTTTCTAAGAAGAGTGAATTTTCACAACTTTTAGAACATTTCGAGGATAAAATCCTTGCATTTCCTAAAATTTCATAAACCAATTCCATTTCATGCAAATTTAACTATTAGCTTAACCTATGCTTTCCAGTGGTAGTCATTTGAACTAAATGAGCATATTAGAGAATCAAAAAGCTTCTTCCATTTGGAACGATATGGAAGATAGGAAGTTAATATAAAAAGCTTTAGACAATTCAACAACTAAATGAGCATAATTGCTTCTGAACCATGAGCACATAGCCTGTTTAACAGAAGTTTTTTTTTTTCTCTCTCTTTCTGTTTCTACAAACCGAACAAGAAAACCAAAAAAAGAAAATGATATGATTACAGAAAGATTACTACAACCATTAAATGGTCCATTTACCACGTTAACCAAACGTCATGGAGAAACCATCTATTTCCACTAATAAGAAATAGAGGCCATTGAATTAGAAATAGGTGAATTAAGTAAATCATATTGGATGAGGCAACAGATTCCCATGTATCATTCAACCAGGATTCAGTTCGGAGCACTTACTCTTCAACTCCAGGCCGTAAAGGTAAACTTTGTGAGACCATCAATTCCTCTGATGCATTTTTCTGCCAATAGTGGATCAAAAAAATGTTTTACAGATTTTCTTAAAAAGAAATAAAAGAGAAAAAAAATGTTCTAACATCAATTTTGAATGGTTAATATGCACAAGAGGGAACACCATAACAGATAAATATTACGTATAAGAAACATATTTATTATTAAAGAAAATGAGTTACAGAAGGAGAGGGGAGGATAGGCATGCAAGCCAACTTAAGCACCAAAGGAGATAATAGAGAACACGACCAAGTCATGCCTGGCTAATCCAAACAAATTCACTTGTTCATTTATTGTAAATAGACTCGATACACTGTAAAATTTTAGGCATTTGTATTTAACTCCAATCTCAACTAGATCACATAACTGTGTTTTAGATCACAAATTCACTGGCAGGTCCTCTCTTCATAAGGCTAAGTTTATATGGATAGATGTGGTTTCTTTAGGAAGTAATTTAGAACAGGATAAATAGAAGATATTTTGAGGAAAGGGATATAGAAAGGTCCTGTATATTTGGGAATGAGTTGGGATTATCAGGGCTAGATGTTTGTTTTTTACAAAGGAATTATTTAATCATCCAATTTTTCATTATCATTTCATCCCATTAAAAACCTTTTCAAGAAATTCATGGATGTTGGAAATTGAAAGGATGGAAAATCCACACCACAAGCTTTTGTGCTTTTTGCATTTCAATACAACTTTTGTTATTTTTGGTGGAAGCTAGATGGGTCGGGGAAGTTCTCAGTCAAATCTGCATTACCGGTTTTTCAAGCTAGGAGGGCAGTGTTGGACGGTAGCTTATCACCAAAAATTTGGGAAGGAAAAGTCCCAAATAGGGTGAAATTTTTCTTGTGGACGGTGGCTCATAAAAGCATCAACACGATGGACAAGGTGCAAAAGAGATATCCTAGTCTCTCTATCTCCCCAAATATATGTATGTTATGCCATAGAAGTGAGGAGACAGCATCCGACTTATTGCTTCATTGTGATTTTGCAAAGGATGTGTGGAATTATTTTGGGGAACCCTTCGGTATTCAGGGGTGCAAGCCTAGCTGTGTGGTGAGTTGGTTAAATGAAGTATTATTAGGGGGAGGGCTTAAAGGAAAAGCAAGAGTTCTATGGAGCAATTTCTCTAGAGCAATTATGTGGCACCTTTGGAAGGAAAGGAATGCAAGAGTGTTCTCTGATAAAGCTATGACTTTTGCTTTTTTTGTGATCTTGTACAACATACGGCCTCAAATTGGAGTGCCCAAAATAGTATTTTTTGTAATTACTCTGCTGCTGTGATTAACCTTCAATGGAAGGCCTTTGTATAGTTCTGTTTGGAGGAGGGATGTCTTATCCCTCGGTCCTTTGGCTGTTGCTTTTGGGGATAGTTCATGAATGATATTTCTCTTTTATCTTCTCAAAAAAAAATACAACTTTTGTTATTTAAAAAGATATAACAGAGAAGGGAGACAAGATTCTCCAATAAATTTGCTAACATATAATAATCGTGAAGCTTATAAAATAGAACAAAAGACTTCTGCCCATCTATTCTAAAGTTTTCAGGATTCTTTGCCATAAACAATTATCAGAATGCAGAAAGAGAAAAATATATCAGTGAAAAGATGATTTTTTATCTGCCCTCACTTTGAGTTCCAAGGTAAAAGGTTTTGCTTCTATACCATTTAAGTCTTTACAGTTCTTTTCAGTGGACAATTAACAACATGAAGAAATTTTGAAATACTATGCATGCAATATTGAAATTTAGCTAGATGCAAGGGACCTTTAGGAGAATGGATGGTGGCCACTGACCTAGAATTTTAAAATCCTGCAAGTTTATTGGTAACCAAATATTGTAGGGCCAGCTTGCCAGGTAGTTGAAGGTGAGATTAGTCGAGGTAAGCTGGCCCCAATGCTCAAGGATTTCAAAACAAATTAACTTGAGGTCTGTATGATTTGAAGTCTACCCCCAATGGTCAAACCCCCTTTACTTGTGAGGAGAGGAGGAAACTTAAAGATATATATGTAAATTTTACAGAACTGGAAGTTTCTCAATATAAGCAAATATCAGTTAGAAAAGGAATGGTTATACACTTCTCTTTGAATTAACTGCCAACCCAAAACTACAATCCGAGCGCCTAAGCAGTAACCGCCAGATATTTCATTCATAGATGGTCTATAGAAGTACCTTTTCTCGCAGAACACTTTTGATAAATGATTCTTTCTCATTTGTTGGCAGTGAAGTCGGCCAACCAATCTGTAATGAAGAGAAACACTTTTTAAAAATGTGTTTCATATCCAAGGAAAAATAAGAGATGAGCAAAACTAATAGGTCAGATGCTCAATACAAGAAAAGAAACTCACACGGTTAAAATACATAATTAGCATTCGTTCCTCGTTAGCAGCATTCTTCCTGTGAAAAAATAAAATAAAATGATTTTCAATAATATTGACTCACGACCATGATAGAACCTTAGCCAGAATATGTACCAGTTAGCATTTCAGAGCATGTTGATTTATTCTTTTGGAGGGTCTTTTGTTTTCAACTACAAAGTGGCTGATGACTTCTTCTCTATTTTCCTTAATCATCTGTTCAAAGACGAGGCAAAACGTCTTTGGCTCAACTTTATCCAAAGTTTTTTGTGGTGCACATGGTTAGAGAGCAACCTCAAATTTTTTGTCCAAAAAGATAGAGATTTTTTATCTTTTATGGAAAACCTCTTTGTAACAGATTCTTGGAGTGGGCTTAGTAAAGCTTTTTGTAATTGTTCTCCAAAGGATATTTTGGGTCATTGGAGGCGCTCTCATGTAAATACTATGTCTTAAGGGTTTCCTTTCCTCCTTTTTCCCTGGTATATTTCATAGATCTGTAAATACTATGTTCTTTATTTAAAAAAAAAAAAAAATCAATTGTATTGATAAAGGCAAGGATTATTTAGAAACATCAGAGACATCAGCATCTCTCCCACAAAACTCAGCTACTCGCTGCATTTCCCTCCTTTACTAACAACTATGATACTAACGATACTACAAAGGATCCCACGTCACTCACACACAACCCCCGTCCCATACAAATGCACTCACTTTCACATGAACCCTTTGTTTTGACAACTAACAACTTAAGCCTCACCAACCTACTGCTCAACATCACGAGAGTTCTTCCTAGAGCATGTAAAATGGATGGGGGCTGGTTTTCCCTCTCCTGTCAGATGGTTAATCTAAAATCCACCAACTTCAACACCAAACATTCGGAAAAGCGAAGATGACAACATTTTGTTTTGCAAAAATTGATGATGGGAAAAAAGTGAATATAATCTTTCAGATGCTAAATTTATCATAGATTCATTTTAAAAACAAATATGAAAGCAAAATGACATGCTTTCAAATATATATAGATTAGATAGTGTTAACAAGAGTTACACCTGACAAGGTCTGAATATACAGGCTCAGTCCAATTTGCGCAGTCAAGTCCAAGCTTTCGAAAGGCTATCAGCACAAAGTTAGATAATGATCGTCCAAAACAACATAAGTCCCAATTAACCATAGAAATTAGAATTGTTAACGAATAAGTATGAAAATTTGAGCACCCTCATTGAAAGCTTGGCGATTAGTTGAGCGATATGCATCCACGAGGACTCTGGAAGGAGGGGAGAAAGAAGAGTTCAGATAAGAAACTCGACCCTACCTTACACATGCAACATTACAAAAATTGGGAGCAGAAAAATATTAATCATTCATGATGTCAAATCACCTAGACAATATGGTCCAAATCCCAAACTCAAATCAACAAGTCCTACCTGGCAACATTGCATTCACATTTTCTTCTTTTTCTTCTTTTTTACTTTTTTCTCAATATTTTGTTTTTCTTTCTCTTGTTTTATCAAACATCTACAGAAGTTTTTATGGGAAACTCAATCATCACAATTCGAAGGAACTTAATACATATTCAAGATTTTTGTAAACCAACAAATTAGTCGTCCAAAGATAATGGTTAGAAAGGGAAAGACCTGCTTGGTCTACGTTGACAGCCAAACACGGACAAAGGCCTGTTTTAAGTGATTGGATGGTCGAAGGGAACAGAGCCAGAGCCCAAGATGAGTGATCCGGCACTTGCACAGTTGTTCTTTGGTGAAAGATTATTAGATCTGGTTGTATATCATGTATATTTTGTCATTTTCACCCACAAGAAGCGGTGAGGTGTAGTTAAAACTTAAAACTGCCACAGTTATTCCTTCACAAGGCAGTCCAATAATTTTTCAAGTCCAAGTCGGATATCTTTCCCTCTCCTAAAAATAATAATAATAGTAATTAAAAAGAATCAGAGATCTTTCCCACTTTCTGATTCGTTGACATTTACGTACTATTTATGTTGGTTAACGTTGTCTCTATTAAAGAAAGTACTTGTCTGGAATTGAATTCTATCGTCTTTTCTTTCATTCAGATCTACAGATGAGGGAAGACAACCAACTTTCCAGTTTCATACTTGGGCCATCTGAAAGATCGTAGGTCCAATAATTAAGAGTCCTGTCTACTGAATTTGCGAGTGTCCTATAATGGTCTAAACTTTTATTTGATTCAAACATTCCTGATAGATAAAAGGTGAGTTTGGCCGGGAACTGATAAAACTGAAGAGAGTAAAGAATTTAAACTGCAAGCAGTAAGCACGTTGATTTTGAAAGTCTAAAGACACACTGATGAGGTAGAAATGATTAAATAAATCGTCGTCATCCAAACATCAGATAAACTTAACTTAAACGGGGTCCATCGGAAGGGCGTTAATGCGAGCGGTTATAATAAATAAGGGCAATAGTACAGATGAGACCATAAAGCTAGCAATAGAATAGTTTCGTGAATTTCGATCAGAAGTCGACCGAAGAACGAGAAGTGTTGGTGCTTCAATACGTCTTTGAAATTAAACGCGAGCTATGTATTCGTCTAACGCATATCCATAAAGAGAAGAAGCAGATACGAATACACAAAACAATTGGAACCAGAAAGAATGAATAAAAATATTGAATGCATGAGTTAAGAAGAACAATTGAGTGAAATCACCCTTCAACTTCAAGAAGAACCGCAATTTCTTGGGATGAGTCGCTGTCGGAACGGCTGGGACTGCTGAAATCGGATAATCTTCTGAGTCGTAAACTCTTTCCATTGAAATTATAGCTTCTCGAGAAAACAGATAAATGTAGGGAAGACGGATTGAATCTGCTTGTTGGCTGATTAAATGTGACATGGGAGTAGGAGCAATTGCAAGTTGTGGTTCTTTTGAAAGGATGAGTATAGAGCATGGAGCAGGAAGTTATTTCCATGGCAGTTGGTTGAAGGTTTTAGAGCGCAGCTCCAATGCCCCTCCGTCCGCTGGTTTCAATACTATTTTCCTCTCCCCTTTGATAAAAGATCCGTCGCGTCCGGTACTCAAATTATCGGAAATAAACAAATATGTTGAAAATATCTTTGACTTCTGTCGTTTACTTTGAACGGTCGATTTGGCCAATTTATTGATTCTTTTTAAATAGGCTAAATAAATTATACAGAAATACCTAAGAACTATGTGGTTTGATTCACCGTGAACTTTCAAAATTTTCAAAAATACTCTAAACTTTGAAAAACATTTCAAAAATATTCTTACCCTTAATTTTTAAATGAAAACCATTAAAGTTTCAGTTTCAAAAATACCCTTAAACTTTCAAAAAAAGTTTAAAAAATCTTCTTATTGAAAAATGTTTATTTATAATCCCCGTGAACTTTCAAAATTTTCAAAAATACTCTAAACTTTGAAAAACGTTTCAAAAATATTCTTACCCTTAATTTTTAAATGAAAACCATTAAAGTTTCAGTCTCAAAAATACCCTTAAACTTTCAAAAAAATTTAAAAAATCTCCTTATTGAAAAATGTTTATTTCTAACGGTTTCATCCAAAAATTAATTATCGCTAACTCGCTTTGGCATTTTTTTTTTTTTGTGTGTTTTACAATATGTGGAGTGGAAATTTATATTAGAGACCTCACTAATAATGTATAGAAGTTGTATTTTCAATTAGTTCAAATTAGTTCAGAGGTTTGTTAAGTTAACCTCCTTTTCGGTTGTATTCGTTATATTCCCTCTTGAATTAATACTTAAATATATTCTCTTAATAAAGTGTGGAGAGAATGTTCAATAAAAACTCTGAAGTTCTTGGTCGGGATACCATTTGGGGGTGGGGGATTTGAACCGTTGACCTCTTGGTCGATAGTATATGTCAATTACTGCTGATTTGTGCTCACTTTGGCGGTCATTATGTGTAATCTTTAATATTTTGAGTAATTTTCAATTATATCGTTTGTGTATCAAATTATTTTTTTTTTCATTTTTTAGTTCAACAACATTTGAGAGTGGAGAGATTCAAATCTCTACTATTAGTCGATGGTACGTACGTGTCAATTACCAATGCAATGAGTTATGCTCAATTTGGCCATGTCGTTTATTAATAATAAGTTATTCATTTTGAAATGCACATATCAGTGTGTTCGATGCTATTTCATACCTAAGGTCCAACTCACTCATTCTCAAAATTTGAATTATTGATGAACAAAAAAACGGTTTTTTCCTTTCAATTGACATATTCAATTAACATACATACGTGCTCAAATATGGTAACAAAACAACAATTTCACGTGATAAATTACCAAATTGAGAATTACCAAAACATAGTGGGTCGTTTGGTATTGGCCCAACACACTGGTCCAATTTTTAAGCAAGATCAAAGATTGAATCTATTTGACTTACAAAATGTTTACCGTTAAATTAGATAACGAAATAAGGTTAAATGATTTTTTTTAGTACAAAAGTAGGTTAAATGAATTAAAATTAAGAACATCAAAGTGAGCATAATTTAACGGTAATTGACACGTGTCATTGACCAAGGGGGTAAGATGTTCAAATCTCTCTACTCCAAATGTTTCCAATAGAAAAGTTAAGAACTCATGGCTCAACACATACACATGATTGTGCCATTGTTTAATATAATTGAAAAAAAAAAAAGAAAAACAAAAAAAGTGAGCTAAATATTAAAAAAAAAAAAAAAAATGCAGGACAAGGGTCAATCCTGTCACATGCAGAAAAGGAGGCAAATCTGTAATTTGAATTTTTTTAAAATCAAATCATTGTTACTATACCAACTCAGTGAGTCAGTTTCAAAATTATCCCAAACCGCGAGGGAACTGTTATTTTGTTTTATTTTTTTTTATTTTTAGTTATTTTTAGTTTTATTTTTTTATTAACAATAATTAATCTTTAGTTTATAAACAGCAAATAAAAGTATTATTTTTTCCGATATTTTAAAGATTTTTCTTTTTAGTACAAATGGTGTGTTAAATGAACAAAGTATGAATTTCTCAAAAATTTAAAAGTTTGGGAAAAATACACTTTTGGTCCCTGATGTTTGGGTTAAGTGACACTTTGGTCCCTGAGTTTTCAAAATCAACAAAAATACCCTGAGGTTTGAGATAAGGAGCATTTTGGTCCCTGCCGTCAAATTTTCTGTTAACTTTTAACAGTTGCTGACGTGACACTATTATTTTAATATAAAAAATTATATATTTTATTTGTTTAAATAAAATATTTAAAAAATAAAATATTAATATTTAATTATTTTTTTTTTTATTCTTTCTCCCTTTTCTTTCTCTCACTTCTTCTTCTTCTTTTCCATCTTCTCTACCTTCTCCTTCCTCCTTCTTCTTCTTCCTATGTCCGGCGATCGGCGACCTTTTTTTTTTTTTTTTTTTTTTCCTTTTCTCTTCTTTCCTTTTTTTTCTCGTCTTTCTTTTTCTCTTTCTTTCTTCACTAATTAAAAAAAATATATATAAAAAAAAGAAAGGGGAGGGAGGAGGGACCTCCCTCCTCCGTCTCCCGCGCCCTCGTTCCCTCCTCTTTTTTTTTTTTTTTTTTTTTTTTTTTTGTAAATCCAGTGAAGCAAATGTAGGGAAGAAGAAATAAGAGAAAAAGAGGAAAGAAGAAAAAGGAAAAAAAAAATATCGGCGGCGGCGAGCGGTGGTCGCCGGTCGCCGGACATAGGAAGAAGAAGAAGAGGAAGGAGAAGGTGGAGAAGATGGAAAAGAAGAAGAAGATGATGAGAGAGAAAGGGAGAAAGAATAAAAAAATAAAAAAATATTAATATTATATATTTTTTAAATATTTTTATTTAAAAAATAAAATAAATAATTTTTTATATTAAAATAATAGTGCCACATCAGCAACCGTTAAAAGTTAACAGAAAATTTGACGACAGGGACCAAAGTGCTTCTTATCTCAAACCTCGGGGGTATTTTTGTTGAGTTTGAAAACTCAGGGACCAAAGTGTCACTTAACCCAAACTTCAGAGACCAAAAGTGTATTTTTCCTAAAAGTTTTAACCGTAAGTTCAGTTTCACGACAAACCACGGGGATTTTACTAATTTGGACATTAAATTTTAAAATATATGCAAACCATGCTCTTTTTTATTATTGTTTTTTTTTAAATTGTATAGTTTGCAATATTTATATTTTTTTTCCCCAAAGGTCATTGTGGTTTTTCTTTAATTTTTAGAAATTAAATTAATCTACGAGTCTGCAAGCCACACACTATACGTACATAACAAAATGTATACTATTTTGAGTTGATTTTAATGAACTAATGCACAACTATACATTTCACCCCTACATGTTGTAAAAAAAAACCATACATGAAACGTGGACGATAAATTTATGTATATCAAATTTGTATAACGTATGTGAAACAATTTCATCTTAAAAAAAAAAAAAAGAAAAAGAAACAATTTTGATAGAAGGGTATGATTTTTGGACGGTATAAATGATAAAAATGTATTCAACGCCATTCCTATTTCAAAGTTGTTGGATATTAAGGGTGGCTTTAGTTTGATATTTGAGGATAGTTTTTTTTTTTTTTTTTTTTTTTTTTTACTGTATTATTTATTATACTTTTTTTTGCATGATTTAATTGAAATTCCACATTATTTTTCTTTATAGGAAATTCCACATTATTGTATCATAAACAAAACTGAAATTTTTTTATTAATGATTCGTATCAATTATTATGCAGTCTTATAATAGTTGGTTGAATTACAAAACATAATGACAAAATTATAACTTTTAAAATCACATAAACATTGGGAAAATTACCTTTTTGGTCCCTGAGTTTTGAAGGATAGGTACGTTTGGTCCCTGAGTTTTCAAAATAGACCTTTTTAGTCCCTGAGTTTTGGGAAATAGGTTTAAAAGGTCCCTAAGTTTTCAAAATGGACCTTTTTAGTCCTTGAGTTTTGAGAATTATGTTTAAAAAGTCCCTTATATTATTTTTTTTAATTTTTATAAATTAATACTTTTTAATTTTGTTAATTTAAAAAATCATTCAATATTAAAATATAATAAAAATTATTAGTTTAAAAAAGTTGAAAAAATAAAATGAGGGACTTTTAAAACCTATTTCTCAAAACTTAGGGACTAAAAAGGTCCATTTTGAAAACTTAGGGACCTTTTAAACCTATTTCTCAAAACTCAGGGACTAAAAAGGTCTATTTTGAAAACTCAGGGACCAAACGCACCTATCCCTCAAAACTCAGGGACCAAAATGGTAATTTTCCCCATAAACATTTGTATATTATAAGTTTGCCAGCAAAAAAAATATTTCTATGCTAATTCATTAAAACAGACAATAAACCAAAAAGGCCACTGCAATTTTTTTTTGGACAACAAAGTTTTAGAAAATACCATTATGTACACTTCATAAATTGATAAGGTATGAAAATACCATTCTCAAAATAGATAAATTACAAGAATTTTACTTGTATTACAAAAATTTACCACTATACATTGATTATATATATATATATATATATATATATATATTGCAAATGAAGATTTATGATAAATCATTTATCTTATTGCCTTTAAAAAAACGTACTTTAAATATGTAATGTTATAGGTAATTTTGGACCACCATGATATGCAAGGAGCCGATGAGGACATCGGGCGGGGATATGACCAGGAAACGACCCAGAAGAAGACCAACCAACGGCGCGGGGTCAAAATGGCCTGACCCATATGGTCAGCCGAGGCCGACCACTTGACCCGCTTGCGCGGGCCGAGTTCGTTTGCCTCCGCTCGGTCCCTACTGCCTTTAGTCACCCCGATTCAGTTTGGTTTGTTCCGAAACACCTCCGAATCCCCAAAAACCGTAGGAGCATAAGTAGGTATTTATACCCCTCGTCATTGAAGAAGGGGACCCGAACTCTCGACTCTCTTCTCTTACTCTCTAGCCCTCTTACGTCCGTTTTTTGACTTAAGCATCGGAGTCGGTGTGGCTAGCACCACACCGGTGTGCAAGTTTTCTGTCTTGCATGCTACGTCTGTCTCGTTCTCAAACAAATTTACCGTTGATGCACATGAAGGTCAGGTGAGTTCCTTGGACCAAAATTGACCATCAACATGTAATGTAATAATATATATATTTTGAAAAGAATGTAATGTAATAATATTAAGATAAGCGAAAGTTATGAAATATAAAATAGAATTTGAATGATACTAGAGGAATGTTAATGGTGTTTATTTGAAAAATGGGCATTTGGTAGCTTTTCCAGACTTGAAAACGCCCGTGGCCTGATTTAAATAATCTCAATTAATACAAAAAGAAAATCCAACGGGCAGTTCAATTGGATCAGTATCCGCTCCCCCCTCAAGTCTCACTATAGTCTTGTTCATAGCTTTGTTTCGGACCCCACTACGGACCCTACAATTTGAACCGCTCAACCATTGTAAAATTCAATATAATATTAACTCACGCGCTGGGAAGAGCGTTGGTAGAACCACGCGCCTTCCACTGCCACGCTGTCAATTCTGATTGGCCGACAGTGACACGGGTGCAGGCCGACGAGTGGGGATGGATCTCCCCGAATGCGTACACCCCAAAATACCCTTCTGTCTTACAGAGAATTGAGAAACGAAAAAAGGGAAGAGCAAAATCTCTTTCTTCCACTCTCCCCCATCGCTTCTTCTCTCTCCCTTCCCCCGTCTCTCTCCGTTTGTTTGCTCTGATTTAGGGCAACGCTTCGTAGCATTTCTTCTTTGAGAGTCGCGTTCTACCTGTTGCAGGTACTCGCCGGAGAGGAATATAGAGACAGAGACAATTCTGCATTCGTTTTTTTTTGTAGATAGGATCAATAGTTAGTAAAAATGTCGGAGGAAGAGAAACTTCTCAAGGAGGCGAAGAAACTACCGTGGGAGGATCGGCTGTCACACAAGAATTGGAAGGTCAGGAACGAGGCCAACATTGATCTAGCAGCCGTATGTGACTCCATTACGGATCCCAAGGATTCTCGTCTCCGCGAATTTGGTGAGTTCACTCAGGTCCATTTCCACTTATTAGATCTGGTATCATGGCTTTGGAGCTCAGTGTCGACGATCGAGTGCAGTGATTGATGTAGATCTTTGCTCATGCATTTCGTTTCTGATTTCTCTAGGTCCGTTATTTAGGAAGACCGTCGCGGATTCTAATGCACCAGTGCAAGAGAAGGCACTGGATGCGTTAATTGCTTACTTGCGAGCTGCTGACGCAGATGCGGGGAGGTGGGAATTCTTTTGTTTCTCTATAGGAACCTATAGTTTATTTTAGTCATCCACATTTGTATCTGGTTCTTTAGAGTTATCAGTTAACATTCTGGTTGTTTTTGCTTTTGGAAATTTTTGTTTATAGGTTTGCCAAAGAAGTTTGTGATGCAATTGTTGCAAAATGCTTAACCGGTAGACCTAAGACCGTGGAGAAGGCCCAAGCAGTGTTTATGCTCTGGGTAGAACTAGAAGCCGTGGATGTTTTCCTGGTATTCTTTTTTCTATGCATCCCGTAGCTCTAATTATTATTTTCAGAATGTAGTATTTTGATTTCAGCGGTTTATATACCTATGGTGCATGTTTCAATAGTTAGGAAGCGTACTTTCATCCTGTATATAGTTTCTAGCGGGTTGCGAGTGTTTTATGAGATCCATTCCTGACTCCTGAGCCGAGAATATTACTTTTTGGAGGTGTACATGCTTTCTCAGAGATAACACCATGGACCATATTCAATGATCGTCTTCTGCTATGCTTGGTCCTCAATGGTGAGTGTATAGGAATGCTGCAGAAAGTATGAACCGTGTTTTATGAGATTGCAACTTTGCATAGCGATTTTGGATAAATTCCTTGAGTATTTGGTATTTAGAGGGCTCGGCAGCAGGTGGTGCAGGGCTATGATGGAGGAGGTGTTCTTCCACCCCCTTTTCGTGATAGAGGGGTGCTTCTTTGGCATGTTGTGTTCTTTGCATCCTTATGGAATATTTGGCTTGAGAGAAATAGGAAAGTTTTCAGTGGTATGGCCTTGTCCTTGGGAAGAGGTATGGGCTTTGGTTGGGTTTAATGCCTCCATTGGGGCTTCCATCACCAATGACTTTAGTGATTACCCTTCAACTCTCATTCTGTTCTTTTGGCTCCTAATGGATTTGGCTTTCCTTTTTTGTTTTGGCAGTATTCTTTCATTTCTTCTCAACGAAAGTCGTTCTTTTCATTAATTTTTTTTTCTTCAAATGGCTGGAATTTTATTTGTTAACAATTCCATTTGGCGTGGCGTTGCCTTAAGTTTTAGAGGATTGGTTCCCATTTCCCAATTAGTCACTATTTGGTTGGTGGTTTAGAAAAAAGACTGGTGTTGGACCTTTGAAGAAAAGCTCCCTTTTTTTATTCTTGTTGTCTTAGTCCTTAAATCACATAAAATTCTCATGATTATTAACAATTTGAACAACTTTCCTTTTGTAGATCTTTCTACAAAGTTTTAGGGTTTTTTTTTTTTTTTTTTTTTTTTTTTTTTTTTTTTTTTTTTTTTTTTCTGATTGAGAAACCAACTTTCATTGAGATAAAAATGAAAAAATACAAAGGAGACCGACAAGCCAACCGAACAAAAAAAGAGGCATACAAAAAGTCAAAGGAGCTAAAGTAAGCCAAGAAAGGTTTCCAATCCAGGAAAACTTCTCATGACAAGCTGAGATTTGTGCTATTATTTGGGGCTTGTGGGGGGAGAGAAATAATAGAATTTTTAGAGGGAAGGAGAGGAATGCGGAGGACGTTTGGGACCTTATTAAATATTCTATTTCATCGTGGGCGTCGGTGACACGTTTGTTTTGTAATTATTCATTAGGTCTTATTTTGTTAGATTGACGTCCCTTTATCTAAGGGGATTTCCTTTTGGGGGCTTGGTTTTTTTGTATGCCCTTGTATTCTTTCATTTTTTCTCAATGAAAGGTTGACTCTTTATTAAAAAAAAAAGAACGGTTTCCAATCCAATAGGATAAGACCTAGTGAATAATTACAAAAATCCTTAAACACAAATCGAGACATTAAACCTAGCCAAGGACCAAACCTCCTTCCAAGACCTCTCCATCTCCCTAAAGATCCTATTATTTCTCTCTAACCAAATACCCAAAATAATTGCAAAAAGAGCGGCTTTCCAAAGACTTCCCTTCTTCCTTGTGAAAGGATGAAGTAACAGTGTAACACCTCCTCCATCATATTGTAACAATCTTTGTTATGAGCCATGCTCACCCGATAAACCTCGAAAATGCTATTCTAAATCAAGCAAGAGAACTTGCAACGCTACAACAAATGACTCAGATCCTTAGATGCCTCCTTATCGAGAGTACACCTTTGCAACCCCAGAGCAAAGCTTATGGGTTTGGGGTGTGTGCGTGTGTGTGTCTATGTGTATATATTTTTTTAGGAAGAAACGAAGAATTTCATCAATGAATGAAATTACCACCAATGGTGGATTACAAAAAAGATCTCCAATTGTCAAATTAAAGAAGAAAGTAAAAGACTACAATCTTTAAAATATTGTGAACATTTACACCAATAAAGAGCATAAAATAAAACCAAATCCATAAAAGTGTCCAAAGATGAGTGCTTATCATTGAAGATCCGCCCATTCCTTTCACACCAAAGAGTCCAGGAAAAGGAACGGTTGAAGGAAAGCCACAAAATCTTCATGTCTCCTTTGATAGGATGTTCCTGAAAATCAAAGATAGGAAATAAAAAAAAAGGGATGTCCCACAAAGTGTTCGTTTTTTTTTCTCTTTTGATCAGATACAAACATTTCAATTTTTTTAAATGAAAAAAATTTGCAAACTGCAATTTCAATTCATTTGTCATATATATGTATATACACATACATATGTATGTATGTATGTATGTATTGAGTTCTATTCTTGTATCTCATTAGAAGGTTTATGCTAATATAGGACGCAATGGAAAAAGCAATAAAGAATAAAGTTGCAAAAGCAGTTGTCCCTGCCATTGATGTCATGTTTCAAGCTTTGAGGTTTGTATTTGGATTTTTTATGGTGTAAATTCTTTATCATTTATTTTTATCTCATTGTGTAATTCATTTATGATTTTCCTCGTGAAAATAGTGACTTTGGAGCAAAAGTTGTTCCTCCAAAACGAATTTTAAAGATGCTTCCAGAACTCTTTGACCATCAAGATCAAAATGTTCGAGCATCTTCCAAGGGATTGACACTTGAGCTTTGTCGTTGGATTGGGAAAGACCCTGTAAAGTCAATATTGTTCGAAAAAATGAGGGATACAATGGTATGATGAATGTAGATGGCTAATATAATGTCCTCTATCAGTTTCTAAATGTAATAATTTTTTATTTTGATTTTTTAGAAAAAAGAGTTGGAGGCTGAGCTTGTCAATGTTACGGGGTCTGCTAGGCCTTCTCGGAAAATAAGGTTAACAACATTTAGTCTCTTTATGTTCTCTCTAGTGCAATTTTTTGTTAAGATATTATTATTGTCGTTGGCCTGATGGTGAATAGATCATGCCCTTAAAGCTGCCATTATCCACTTGTGGTATTACTTCAGTTTTTCTTTCATTGGAATGATTACCATGTTTACTACTCCTCTCCCTTCTCTCTTCTTGTTTGAGTAACATTTTATTGAAGTTGTAGTTTAAATGACATTTTATCTTTTAGTAAGATTTTATTTTTACTGGGACATTGGCAATTGGTTTTATTGGGTTTGCTAACACTGATGGTAGATTTGAGTTAAATTTTCTTTTATCAATTTAAAGACATATTTTTTTAATTTGTAAATACAATGACATAGGTATGCTGACATGAATATTGTAGCTTTGCTGACAATTTAAAGCATTGTTAATTTGTGGATAAATTGAAAATGCTTCCATTATTCATTTGATCAATGATTTTTTTTATTGCTTCCTATCAAAAAAAAAAAAAAAAAGAGAAAGAAGGAAATGCTTCCGTTATTGAAGACATTTTAATTCTCGAGTTATTTACTGACGCATGCTTCTTGCATTCTCTTAGTGGGCTTTGCCCTAGAGAAACATAACGAAAGAAAAATGTGGGTGGGCAGTGAGGTTAGTAGACAGCTTATGCAAAATAAAAGAAGAGATGAATAGAAGAGTGAAGGAATGGGAATGGGAAAAGGGTATATGTAGATAGAGTGAGAGAATAAGCAAGCTCTAGAGTATTGTAGGTGATATATGGTGATTGGTGGGTGGACAAATAAACTTATGGTACTTGTATGAATCTTCTTGCTGCAAAGGTATATGATAGCAATTATCAGGTCACCATAATACCACAAAAAATTCAGCAAGTCTAATGCTAATGCTAACAATGTTACATAATATTAGTGGTTTTTCTCCAATTGACTAGCTCTGTCTCTGTTCGTTCTTCCCTTTACTTATTTTTAGATTGTTCAATTTTTTTTTCTTCACATTCATAAATTTGGTACTTCAACTTCTTTTCTGATGTTGACATTTTCTCTATTGATTGCTTGCCAAGTTGATTTCTATTTTGTAGTTCTGGATTTCGCTTGCTGTTATAAATTATACCCTCATAATTTTTTTTCAGCTTTTATACAATTCCCAAATTAGCCATTTTTCTGTCTATTTTTCTTATAGCATCCAATTTAAAGGTTTCCTTATTGTATTTGTGTTGAGATTAATTATGTTACTTAGTTAGGTCTGAGCAAGACAAAGAGCCGGAAAAGGAAGATACGTCTGAGGCTGTTGGTACAGGACCTTCTGAAGAATCTGTAGCTGATGGTATGTAGTAATTTATGGAAATTGGACTAAAGGCGTTTTTCTATAATTTCTTTTTCTTGGTGGTATGTAGAAGTTTATATAACTATTTTATTCAGTTATTGAGATTAATTTTTGTTTGTCTAATGCTATGTATTAAAAGCGCAATGTGAACAAATCATTTATTAATTAATCACTAAAAGCTTCTACCTTTCTAATATACTTCAATTGTCAGTTCCTCAGGAAATAGATGAATATGATCTTGTTGATCCGGTAGACATATTGACTCCATTGGAGAAGTCAGGATTTTGGGATGGAGTGGTTGGTGATTTTGATCTATTTCTTAAATTATAATATATGATACTTCTGTTCCTATTGACTGATTAAAATTAATGTTGATCTAGCTTTGAACTTCACTAGTTTTGCTATCCCACAAATTTAATTGTTTATGCTTGGTGTGTTTTTTTAGAAAGCTACAAAGTGGTCAGAAAGAAAAGAGGCTGTTGCTGAACTAACCAAACTTGCTTCGACAAAAAAAATAGCACCTGGTGACTTTTCAGAAGTTTGTAGAACTTTAAAGAAGGTGTGATATCTTCTCTGTGACCCTATTTTCTCTCCCAGGTCTTGAATTAATTTCTTTGGACGGTCATATATTTATTTCTCAATCTTTCAATTTGAAAACAACTATGTGACAATCTCCGATTTCAATACCCTAGTTTCCAACTGCCCACCCAATGAACAAAAGACACCTGAATTGCTTGCACATATCGATGAAAGATTTACTTACATGAAAAATGGGTTCCACTATTTGACTTACCAAAGAAAATTTGAACGAACTTTGCAGCTGATTACGGATGTGAATATTGCTGTTGCCGTTGAAGCCATTCAAGCTATTGGCAATATTTCCAGGGGTCTCAGAGCTAACTTTTCTGCGAGTTCACGATTCCTATTGC
Source organism: Luffa acutangula (assembly GCA_036850905.1). Classification (NCBI taxonomy): domain Eukaryota; kingdom Viridiplantae; phylum Streptophyta; class Magnoliopsida; order Cucurbitales; family Cucurbitaceae; genus Luffa; species Luffa acutangula. The sequence continues at coordinate 63,597,850 of CM072087.1, read as the reverse complement.
CAGTTTTACTTGTATGTATATTAGTTCAACTTTTCCTCCAGTTAATTGTTAAAAAAATCTCAATCAAGATATTTTTTGCCGTAAATGTGTGGATGATGCTATATTGTTATTTTGTCTTTATTTTATGGTCCTTGTCTCGATATCTATAATGGTTAGAGCTGATTTTTAATGTTATCTTGGCAAATTTTAGCTGTAGTTATGAGCTTACATCAATTATTATTATTATTTTTTAAGATTTCCATTAACTTTTTTTTTTACTTGCCCCTTGTTTCTATTTTCTTGTTCTTTTTTCCGGTTGTCTAACATTGTATTTGTTTCCTCATCTAAATTGATTTACTTAATATGTGAGATATATGTTTCTTTGTTAATAGGAAAAACATAAGTTTCTTGTAAAGAGAGAAGGATACTAAACATAAATTAACAAGTTTTTTTTTTTTTTTTTTTTTTTTTTTTTTTATTTATTTATAAATTTATGAAAATACCAGCTTTCATTGAGAAAAAAATGAAAGAATACAAGGGCATACAAAAAAAAACCAACCCCCAAAAAGACCTTCCTTAAAGGAAGGGTTGCCAACTCAAAATGATAGAACCTAGAGAATAATTACAAAAAGCCTTAGTCACAGAGGCCCAAAGAGAAACATAGAATCTATTAAGGGCCCAAACATCCGGAGGGCCTCTATCAATGCCACAAAAAACTCTATTGTTTCTCTCACCCTAGAGACCCCAAATAACAGCACACACCCAACTAGCCATAAAAACCTCCCCTTATCGCAAAAAGGTGGATGGAGGAGGAACTCCTGGATCATGTCCCTAAAATTGCTGAGATATCTCACATGTATCCCGAACGCGTCATAAAATAGACTCCACACCGAACGAGCAAATTGACAACTCCAAAGGATATGGTCCAAATCTTCCTCAGCCTTCCGACATAAAATGCAACAAAACAGGCCAACCAACGAGGTCATCTTCCTCGAGAGCTTATCGATCGTATTGACTCTTTCGTGGAGAACTTGCCAGATAAAGAACCTTACCTTCCTCGGGATTTTAACTCTCCAGAGAATAGAAAAAATAGACTCGCTATGGGGAGAAGGGTTGAGAAACCACCGGAAAAGAGATTGACAAGAAAATCCCTCAACAGGGTTAAGGCTCCAACAACGAACATCCCTTCTTCCCTCCCTAAACTGGCAATCCCCTATCAAGGATAAGAGATTGATGACCTCCGTCGTTTCCCTATTGGTCAAATGACGACAAAATCCGAACGAGAAGGATAATGAGCTCCCTCTATAATTAAGAACATCAACACTCAAATGACTTTTCATAGAGGACAAGCGATAAAGACTAGGGAATTTAGAGCAGAGAGAACTATCTCCCACCCACTTGTCCTCCCAAAAATAAGTACTACTACCATCCCCTACCTGAACATGAACCAACCCGGAAAAAGAAGGGAGCTCGAAAGCGATCTCTCTCCAAGGATTCCTAGACATACCCTTGACCCTTCCCGTCAGCCATTCATGGGGTGAATGCCATACTTACTCATGATAATACGATGCCATAAGGATGTAGACTCGAGGGAGAACCGCCACAACCACCTTGCTAATAAAGCTCTGTTATGAATCTTTAAATTCCCTAGCTCCAACCCGCCACTACTAACAGATTTCCCAATCATCTCCCAACTAACAAGATGCGACCTCCTCCCCTCCTCAACCCCTTCCCATAAGAAATTCCTCATGAGACTCTCCACATATTTACAAACACCGCTAGGAGCCCTAAACAGAGAAAAGTAGTAGACAGGGATCCCACTCAACACGGACTGAATGAGGGTCATTTTGCCGCCTTTGGAGAAGAAACTCCTCTTCCACGAGGCTAGTCTTTTCCTCACTTTCTCCACTACTGGGGTCCAGAACGAGCAAATTTTTGGATTATGACCTAAGGGGAGACCCAAGTAAGAGGAAGGTACTTCACACCCCACCATATTCGCCCAGTCGAGGGATTTCTGAGGGTCACAATTTAAACCTAAGATTTGGCATTTCCTCCCATTAATCCTTAACCCAAACAACTCCTCGAAGAAGGCTAAAATATGATTTAATATTCGGAACGAATCCTCCTTTCCTGAGCAGAAGAAGATGGTATCGTCTCCAAATTGGAGATGAGATAATGGAACAAGATCCCTACCCACCCTAAAGCTCTCAAGAATGCCCCCTTCCACACCTCTCTCCACTATCCTACTGAGGGGATCGACCACAAGAAGAAAGAGGAAGGGCGATAGAGGATCGCCTTGTCTAAGACCTCTCGTGGCTACTATGCGACCCTTGGGGCGGCCATTAATGAGGATGGGGTATTCCACCGACCTAACACAACCCCAAATTCAAGATCTCCACCTAAACCCAAAGCCTTTCTTCGCTAGGACTTGGTCTAGAAAATTCCAGTCAACATGATCATAGGCTTTCTCAAAATCAATCTTAAAAATGATCCCCTCCTTCTTATCTCGTCTATAATCCTCAATGGCTTCGTTAGCTATGAGAACCTGATCTAAGATTTGTCTCCCTACAATGAACGCTCCTTGGGAATCCGAAATGGTAGAGGGAAGGACCCTCCGAAGCCTATTTGCCATCACTTTAGCAATAATCTTATACACACTTGTGACTAGACTAATGGGTCTGAAATCACGGGCCTTCCCTGCCCTATCTTTCTTAGGAATTAGACAAACGAAAGTCTTATTCATGGATCTATCGATAATGCCCCTCTCGTGAAATTCCTTAAACACACGCTCCAAATCAGATTTGATCTCCTCCCACTTAGACTGGAAAAAACCCATCGAACCCATCGTAAAGTTAGACCACGCTAAGCTCAGAAAGGGAAGCTGTTATTGAAGGGCCAGTCAACCACGCTAAGCTTACGTCTGAAGGGGCATCGTAAACTGGTGCAGACCCTAAAACCCTAAACATAAATTAACAAGTTAACAGACAACCTCTCTTTAATTCCAATTCCTCATAATTCAAGATTCTAGGATGTTCCATAAACCCAGAAATACCTCTCACCATTACACATATTGGAGATTCGGAGACGGGTGCTCTCATGTGAGGCCAGTCTTTTCAAATTTGAACATTGGTTATTCATTTCATTTATCCATGAAATAATTATGTTTATCTCTCTCTCTCAAAAAAAAAAAAAGAACATTGGTGAATGCAGCATTCTTATGTCATTCCCTCTCTAGATTCTTGGTGGATAGGTCTTGTTGTTCAAGGCTGGCCAATGTTTGATTTGATCAAAAGATTGATCTGGTCGTACCTTTTGAAAGATAAGACACTGGCATTTTGATAGTTGTGGCTAGCTTGTCAAACCGTTTTATCAGCTATGAGTATGTGAGAAAAGAGAGACTTCTCTGTCTTTTTGTTATTTCAACTACTGAGACTTCTTTCATGTTTCATACTGAAAGCTTTGTTTCTCATAAAGAAAAAAGAACTGAGACTTGAAGTCATCTTAATTATTATTCTCTTCTCGTTTAGTTTTTCGTCCTTTCGGGTGTTTCCTTATCTTCTCCTTGTTCCCAGTGGGCTTAATAAAATTATTTATGTTTTTTTTATCCCATACAAGGTTTGTATTTCTTAATTACTCAAATTGTATCACCACGGTTCATTTAAGGAGTGCTGTTGTTTTTTATTAAAGAAGAAGAAAGAAAAAGAACAAGAAAAAGAACAAGAAAAAGAAATCATGCACGTGTTTTGTTTCTGTGATAAATATCTCGACCAATGGAAAAACTTGTCTGTTGGTAAAGTTAATGTCTTTTGTTACTGGTAAATTCTTGTCACTGAATTGCTTTTTATTTTCTTATGACTATTGGCACTTGCCTTCATAGCATGCTTAACAATTTGCTTTCTTTGTTCTTACAGGAAAAATTAAAAGAAAAAAAACCTACTCTGACGGAGTCATTAACTCAAACTCTCCAAGCAATGCATAAGGCTGGGTGCCTAAGTCTTTCGGACGTCATTGAAGGTGATAGTTCAATTCTTGTTAGATTCATCCAATAGCAAGTTTCAGACTATGAGGTCATAGTGCTTTTATGATAGCAATGAAATAAGTTCCCTCGTTCACAAAAATATTCATTATAAGTTTTGGTGCTGGTAAAACTGTAATAGCTTTGGTTATTTTTGAAAATGTTTCCTCTTGTTTTGGGAGTAAAAAACTTATCCTTCGGCTTTTGTATCTATTAGATATTGTTTCTTTTCTCTCTTTTTGTTTTTGGAATATTTGGCACGGTTACTAAGAATCTAAGAAAATGCTCAAGAACTTTGTTCAACAAAGAATATACTCTTGTTTAAGGATGCAAAGCTTTAGTTAACTTTTTTCAACAACCCTAAGACCCTCGTTTAAAAATAAATTTCCGGTAGGGTATATTCTTTGTAAGTCTGTTATAAGAAACATAAAAATTAGAAAAATGAATAAGCAGCGGTACCCCACCCCCCCCACAGTTACTTAGTGTCTAACGAAATGCTCAAGAGTGATAGAAATGATAAAGCATGCCAGTGCAGTTGAGGAACTTCTCCGTCTGCCCTCTTGTGAGAAAGATTTTTTTTCTGTGTCAAGCCAGGGTTTGGGCTATATTGTGGGGTCTTTGGGGTGAGAGAAATAATAGAATCTTTAGAGGGTTGGAGAGATCTTTTAGCGTTGCTTGGTCCCTTGTTAGATTCTATGTTTATCTTTGGGGTTTGGTGATGAGATTTTTTTGTAATTATTTTTGAAGTCTTATCTTACTTGATTAGAGCCCTTTGTTATAGTTTGGCTCTGTATTGTGGGCTTTATTTTTTATGCCCTTGTATTCTTTCATTTTTTTTTCTCAAATGAAAGTTCAGTTTATCATATTAAAAAAAGGGCTTGCTAGTGGGATGTATGTGGTTGTCAGGTTACCGATACTTATTTGACATTGGTATCAGTACTTATTCACCTTTATTTCTGTGGTAATTTTGTTGGGGAAAAATAGGAGAATATTTCAACCACTATTGGTTGGTCCAACAATGAAAGGAGAAAGCTACGAAGCTAAATGTCCGTGAGGCTATAGGTTTAAATCATGGCAACCCTATCTGATATTTTAAAATATCCTATAACCATGAAGGTAAATGGCTTCTCTATGGAACTAGGTGAGGTGCTTGGTAAGTTGGCCGTTAGCGTGCGCACTCACCATTATCCAAAAACAAGAAAGAAAAAGAGAAATAGGAGAATAGTTTAGGATGTGCCTATATGGAATAGGGAGATATTGAATACTTGTTCAAACTTTCTTCTTTCATCCCTATTATTTTACCTTCTCATATTTCCAATTGGAGGGAGAGACCTTATTATTATTTTTTTTGCTTTTTTGACAGATGTCAAGACAGCAAGCAAAAACAAAGTTCCTCTTGTGCGCTCATTGACTTTAAGCTGGGTTACTTTCTGTATTGAGACTAGTAACAAAGCTATTGTCTTGAAGGTGCATAAGGAATATGTCCCAATATTTATGGAGGTCAGTGAATGCCCATGCTTTAAGCTTTCCTATGATTAGTTTTTAAGTGTTACAAGGTATTCAGGCATATGGAGGGGATATTTTATATATATTATATATTTTTTTTCCTTTTGCTTTCTGTTTGGCTTCCTTCCCAATTTCTTTCACGAATCACTCTACTTCTTTGATCATAGCCAGTTAAAGCCTCTTTTTCTTGAGGCTTTGCCTGCCATTTCTTATGTATATTATTCTAAAAAATTAATTTCCTGGTGGAAAAAGAAGCTATTTCTCTTTTCAAATGTTTTGAAAAGCATCATTTCTAACACATGTGTTGGTGTGGGTAAACTATGTTGCTTATTGCTTGTATCATTTTTGTATTAGACATGCCAAAATATGAATTATTAACTCTTTCTATTATCATTCATGTTCTTCAGGCTTTACCCATTTATTTAAGCTATTAATTTGTTTTAGTCTTACTGAATCTTAATATAAATTACTTTTCCCCATTTAAGAGCCTTAATGACGGGACACCTGATGTGAGGGATGCTGCCTTTTTGGCTTTGGCAGCAGTAGCAAAGGTAATAGAAACTATATTTCTTTACAGAATTATTTTAAATTAATGCTTTGATTCTGTTGCTGTAACAAAATTTCTTCTTGACTATGATAGTCGGTTGGCATGAGACCTCTAGAGAGGTCAGTGGAGAAACTTGATGATGTGAGAAGGAAGAGGCTATCTGAGATGATCATGGGCTCTGAAAGCAGTGTACCTTCGAATGGCTCAGGTTTTTGACATTTAGTTTCTTGTAATTCAACATTTGATTAAATATTACCTTGTTAATTTTTCTATTTTATTTATTTTCTAACTTTTACATTTGACCTTTTTTTTTTCTTCTTTAAATGAACTTTTAACAAAGTTTGCTCTACTTAATTTTATGCCAACTTTCTAAAGTATGTTTCATGGCAATGCAGCAAACCAAGCTCCTGGTTCAAGTGTGCCATCAGTTTCGGTAGGTTATAGATATTAAGAAGATCGGTTTCTACTAATGTTCTCAGCTTTGTATATGCTATATATAGTATATACATTTTTCTTGAAACAATATGCAAACTATGTTATTAATAGCATCCTACAATTATGTTTGTGCCTGAAAATGATTCAAGTTTTAATTTGTTTATGAATTCAGAATGATTCATTTCTATATCATTTTTTATTATGAGTACCAAAGCTTTCCGAGAAACATGAGAGAGAACAAAGATGCATTTCTTTATCGTATACATATTGCATGACTTGGTGCCATGATTGAACGGGCGAGCTGTAAGCTCATATACCTTGCAAGTTATAGGTTCAAACCATGGAAGTTAACTGCCTTTAAGGTCATGTCTGTAAACCCATATGCCTTTCTATGAATTTCTTGATACTAAATCTTGTAAAGTTAGGCTGTCTTGTGGGATTTATTCAAGGTGTTTGTAAGTTAGTATGAAAATCAATGAATAGAAAAACGAGCACATTTGTATTTATGTTAGTTTTTTGGTAGAAGTTATATCATCAAATAGGTGAACCTTCCAAAGGGAAATCTCTCTCTCCCCCTTTTCCGTTTTTTTTTTTTTATAAGAAACTGAGCTTTTATGATATAAAAAAAAAGCCCACTCAAGAGGAGCTCAAGCTTACAAAAAGGGCCTCCATCCCAAAAGGATAATACCTAATTGATAATTACAAAAGACATTAGTGACCACTACCCACAATGAGGTGTTGAACCTAATATTTTTCCAAAGAATGTCCCACGAAGGCTACACCCCTCTTGAAATCTTATTATTTCTTTCAAGCTAGATACACCATAACACTGCAAAAGAAGAAAAAAAACGGCTGCCAAAGAACTCTCCCTTTATGCCTAGAGGGAGAGAACAACACAACCTCGTCCATCATGGATCTACAATCTCTCTCTTCCTCTTTTTGGTATATGGATTCTTATTCTCATGGTTGTTATTGTTAAGAATTAGTTGGATCTTATCTTATATCAGTCCTTAGTTCAGGGTTGGTCCTAGTTTCCTCTTTTCTATTTCTCTAGTATCTGTTTAGTGTTTTCTCTTAAATATTTAAATTGTTTTTTCCAGAAAAATCTTCATGTATTTTTTTGTTTATTTTCCTATTTATTATTTTATGATGATATAACGGATTGAACCCTGTGCAGGATTCAGATGGTTTATTTGTTAAAAAATCTGCTGCAAGCATGCTTAGTGGGAAGAGGCCTGCACAGGCAGCCGTGAGTTATTTTTACCAGTGTTTTTATTTATTCATCAGTTATGTAATACTTTCTTGTGATTACAATCGATTCTAATAATTTTATTTTTATTTCCCAGCCTTCTAGCAAAAAAGGAAACTCGACGAAATCAGGCACCAGTAAGAAAGCAGATGGTAGTGTACCTAGTGGTGCACCACCGAAATCTTCTAAGCCTGTTGAAGTTCCAGAAGATGTTGAGGTAATCTAATAACTTGTCTGGTATGTTCGAGCTGTCTATAGTTCTATCATCCGTATGGATTTGGTTTGTTGGATCATTCCAAAGGTTTTTGATGTTTCTTCTACTGCTTCGTTGATTGTTTGCAGTGGCATGGTTCCCAATCAGTGTAGCTATTTCTCTTGTTTAGAAACAAAGGACAAAACTTTTCATTGAGGAAATGAATTGTAGTTGTTTCTCTTATACGAACAACCTCTTTATGGTTGGCTGCAATTTCCTGGATTTATGGTTGAAGAGGAACTAGAGGATTTTTTAGAATTAACTATTAAGTTAAGACATTGAGTCTGCTTGGGATAAGAGTAGATTGTTAGTCATGTTCGTTCTATTGTCTACAGTAGCCTCGTCCATTCTCATGTTGAATTTCGGATGGAATTGATTTTTAATTTGTTATAGTTTTGAGAAGATCTAATGAAGGTTATATTGTTTTTGCTTCTTACAAAAGATATCTTGTTTATGGTTGGCTTCTTCTTTATGCATAGTCTAATTTTTATGTTTTCACTAAACATTTGTAGCCGGCTGAGATGAGCCTTGAAGAGGTGGAGAGCAGATTAGGTTCTCTTGTTGAAGCAGATACAGTTTCTCAGTTGAAGAGCACTGTGTGGAAAGAACGTCTTGAAGGTTTTCATATCAATGAACTGTTGTTATTACCTATTGCCTTAACTACTCTTGTACTCAAATTGCTATAGCATTTTTATTCTGCCCATGAATGATAAAAAACTAAGTTGTGTCTGGAACATATCTGCTAAGTAAGTAATTGTTTCTGAAATGTACCCTGCTAAGTAGATACTTGTTTCTGGAATATACCTGCTAAATAAATGTCTTTCACTTCTCTCTCCACTTTAATTCTAGCTTACCAACCTTGTCTAGTTAACAACAATTATGTTTCAAAGCTTGATGGTTAAATGTAACAAAACCTATTAGATTTCATCAAAAGAATAAAAGTTGGTCAACGTTTGACTGTCATATTGGTTATCATACAGCAGAATAGTTCTAGCTCTCCTTTTCAGGGTTGCTTCCCTTTTGTGAATGTGAACCGGATTATTTTGTTATTGCATTGAATCTAAAAAATTTGAACTTATATTTCAGCAATATCTTCATTGAAGCAACAAGTAGAAGGTTTGGAAGATCTTAACCCGTCAGTTGAGATACTTGTCCGTTTACTTTGCATTATCCCTGGTTGGAGTGAGAAAAATGTTCAGGTTTTACTCTAACTCTGGTACTTTACATTTCTCTTATTTATTTGGTTTGGTGTGGGTTATTGTATATTTATGCACTCATGCTGAATGATGCAGGTTCAGCAGCAGGTCATCGAAGTCATAACTTATATAGCCTCCACTGCAAAAAAATTTCCAAAAAAGTGTATCGTACTTTGCCTTTCAGGTGGGTAGCTTGGACCATTTCAATTAAGTAGCTGGGCTATTGGCCGAATGCTTGTTTCCTTCTGTTTCTTTTTTGGAAAAGGAAACATTTTCACTAATGCAGCAATAGTTACAGTTGATTAATCTTGGAGAGAAGAAAATCTCATAAATTTTAAAAATATACTATATTAGCAAATACAATCACCCCAGATTTAAAGTTTGACAAATGTATATTCCCACAGGTCACAACCCTTACCCGACATAAATGCACCAAAAAGACCCTCCAGTTAGAATTGATAATGAAGGAGTATAATTGGAAAAAGTTTTTGAAAGGGATTACAGTGAGGAACTATGAAACTAAGCTAACTCAAAGATTTCCATCTCGTTCCTTGACATCGAAAATTCTTTAGTTTTCTTTCCATCCAAATTTCCCAAGCAACCTGCAATCTTTGGCCATAGAATCTTCGACTAAACAATAGCTGCTCAATTTTATCTCTAACCATTTGATCAAATACCCATGCTCTTGAAACAGTTGTAACAACTAAGGCTAGAAATTTCATATTTTCAATAAAAGCTTGGCTTATCTAAAAAAATGCTTGAAATTCCAGCTGAAAGAAAGATGGGAAGATTTCACTTTGCATCATTTCCCTTTCATTCTACATTATTTTATTTTTTACAAATTTTATTCTACATTGTGAACCAGTGGAAATATAAATGTTTTTATATTATGTACTTGATAGGTATAAGTGAACGTGTAGCAGATATTAAAACTCGTGCTCAGGCTATGAAGTGCCTTACTACTTTTTCAGAAGCAGTTGGTCCAGGATTTATTTTTGAAAGAGTAAGTATGGTTCTATGGTTTATAAACTGCTTTGTTTTTCCATCTTGTTAGTTTTTATTTTTCACTCTCCTCTTTGGAGTTTGTATCTTTTGAGCATTAGTCTCTTTTCATCTTTTCAATGAAAAGTTTCATCTCTTGTTCAGGGAAAAAAAACGGCAGTACTACTATGACAAAATCCATGCACACTCTTGTACTTTTATACATCTGTCTATAGTTCTGCATGTTTATTGTTGTTGTTTCTGCTTTAAGTAGACTAGACAGAATTTTCATGTAATTACAGTTTGTATATTTTGTTTTTTCTTCTATATATTAAATTACTATTTCCTTTGAACTTCTAGCTCTTCAAAATCATGAAAGAGCACAAAAATCCGAAGGTCCTTAGTGAGGGACTGTTATGGATGGTTTCTGCTGTTGAGGACTTTGGTATATCTCTTTTAAAACTCAAGGTACTTGGTTCCTCTTCTTCGTAAACCAGAAGTGTCTGGTTCTTCTTTCTGAACTTTTTATAGTCTCATCGTTATGTGATCCATTTATTAATGGATGAAAATAAATTTCACAGGATTTAATTGAGTTCTGTAAAGAAACTGGTCTTCAGTCCAGTGCTGCGGCTACGAGGAATGCTACTATTAAGCTTTTGGGTTGCGTGCATAAATTTGTTGGACCGGGTGACTAGATCCTTCCTTTTTGTTTCTTGGACTGTATCTTGAATCCTTGATAATATAATTCCACCTCTCTAACCTTCTTTCAATTTTTGCAGATCTTAAAGGTTTTCTTTCAGATGTGAAACCTGCACTTCTTACTGCAATTGATACTGAATTTGAAAAAAATCCATTTGAGGTACGTGAGGCCCTAGATCATATATACGCCAAATAAACATAGAAATTTATTTATGCATGGAATTATACTCTTTTTTAGAGTTCTTGTTTGTCTGTTCACTTTTAGGGTACCGCTGCTGCTCCAAAAAGAACAGTCAGGGCAGAAGAACTAACATCATCAACTTCTGTTGGTGGGATGGATGGCCTGCCACGTGAAGATATTAGTGGGAAGATAACTCCTACGCTGCTGAAGAATTTTGAAAGTCCTGACTGGAAGGTTCTACGATTAGTTTTAAAAATTGTAGTCCACTCTGTTTAGTGTTTTCTGTTTTATAGTTGACTTTGCTAGAAATTATTTTATTTAACTGCTTAATACACGTTTCTTACGTTTTAGGTTCGTCTGGAGTCTATCGAAGCTGTGAATAAAATGTTGGAAGAAGCTAATAAACGCATTCAACCTACTGGGACATGTAACCTACTGGGACATTTTTCCCCTCCCTTTCTTTTTCTCATTTTGATAATTTTCATTTGTTGATAATTCATTTGTAAATGTTTGCCAGCGGACTTACTTGGAGCTTTAAGAGGGCGCTTGTATGATAGCAATAAAAATTTGGTCATGGCAACTTTGGCAACCATCGGAAATGTTGCTTCTGCAATGGGTCCAGCTGTTGAAAAGTCAGGCAAGGTTTGTTGTGGATCCTTAGACAATTTCTTCTTATTTTCTTATCCTTTAGGAAGTTGAACTTCAATAGTCCTTTATCTTGTGCACAGGGAGTGTTGTCAGATGTCTTGAAATGTCTTGGTGACAACAAGAAGCATATGAGGGAAGCCACTTTGACTGCTTTAGATGCCTGGCTGGCTGCTGTCCATTTTGATAAAATGGCATGTCTTTACCCTGTATTATATAGTTGCAATCTATATCTAACTTTATATGACAGTAGATATTTCTCCTTCCTTCAGGTTCCTTACGTGACATTAGCTCTAGTGGATAGTAAGCTCAGTGCAGAAGGGCGGAAGGACCTTTTAGAATGGTTGTCGAGGAAGCTTTCTGGAATCAACGATTCTTCTGATTCCATACAGCTGCTAAAACCAGCTTGCTCTGCTTTGACGGTACCATATTGCTGACAGTGACAACTTGGCTGGAATTTTTGGGCATATGTTTTTCTTGTCCTTTTCCAATTGCTTACGAGGGTAAAATTTACTGTAGGACAAATCGTCCGATGTTCGAAAAGCGGCAGAGGCATGCATTACTGAAATTCTAAGGGTTGGGCGACAGGAAGCAGTATGCATCTATGAAAACTATTACTGTTCTATTGAGTTCTGAGTATTTCCTGAATCTTTCATGTCTCTCTTATCAATAGGTTGATAAAATTCTTAAAGATATTAGTGGGCCAGCTTTGACCCTTGTTCTTGAACGACTAAAACCCTATGGTGCTTTCCAAGGTATGTTGCTGGCTCTTTTTACCGTTATTTCTGTCCTACTGTCTTAAGTTTTAAATTTGTTCAACTTGTTTTTCACAGAATCCTTCGAGTCAGCTAAACAAATTACCTCAAGCTTGACATCCAAAAATGCTGTAAAGGTCGGAAAGGCCACTTCAAATGGTGTTGCTAAGCATGGAAGTAAAGCTATATCATCAGTATGTTTCTTTGGCTAGAATTAGTAGCATTTTTTAATTTTGGGAACTTTAGTGATCCTATTAGTCCCCTCAACTTTTTTCATCTATTTTTGTAGAGAGGCGTCATTACAAAGGGAACTAGGACTGAATCCCTAATATCTGCGCATGATTTGGCTGTTCAATCTCAGGCTCTGTTAAATGTCAAGGACTCAAATAAGGTGCCTCCTCATCTGATCAACATCCTTCTACCTGATCTTATCAATTAATTTGCAAAAGTTTTTCATTTGATTGACTTGTTCATTTGCAGGATGAAAGAGAGAGAATAATAGTTCGTAAGTTTAAGTTTGAAGAACCACGCATAGAGCAGATTCAAGACCTTGAGGTTTGTATAAAAGTGCACTGTGTATCTGTACTTGAACGAATTTTATTTTGTATTCTAATTTCCAAGTGTTGACGTAGATACATTTTTTTAATTTCTGAATTGTGGCTTCCATGCAGAATGATATGATGAAGTATTTCAGGGAGGATTTGCAGAGAAGGCTGTTAAGCACCGATTTTAAGAAGCAAGTTGATGGTATAGAGATGCTGCAAAAGGTATTTTGTTATGGAAGGCTGTCTTTTAAATCCATGGCACATTCCAAAATGTCATATTGACAAACTTCCGTGACTCCAGGCACTTGCGTCAATTAGAAAGGATGTTATTGAGGTTTTAGATATTCTACTGAGATGGTTTGTTCTGCAATTTTGTAAATCAAATACAACATGTCTATTAAAGGTACAGCTTAGACTTCCCCTAAACACATATTTCCTTTCTTTTTTTCCTACACATTATTTTCTATCTAGGATGTCTAATTAGGTGGAAATGATCAGGTGTTAGAGTTTCTTCCTGAACTTTTCGAGACCTTGAAGGATGAAGGGTACTGTATAAATGAGTCTGAAGCGGCCATCTTCCTTCCATGCTTGATAGAGAAGGTGCTTCAGAGTGCTCTGGATTTTCATTCAAGTAGTTAATTTGTTTTGCCTCTGTTAAAGACACTTACTCTTCTGCATTGTGCTGCAGTTGGGACATAATATTGAGAAAGTGAAGGAAAAGATGCGGGAACTGACCAAACAAATCATACAGACTTACTCTGCAACAAAAATGTTTCCTTACATACTAGAGGGTTTACGTTCTAAAAACAATCGCACTCGGATTGAATGTGCTGACCTTGTTGGATTTTTAATTGATAATTATGGATCCGAGGTAAAAGCATTAAATTAGTTTTTTTGTATGTGCAATTTTTGGTTTCAACTAAATGTTTGTTTTTCCCCTTCTTTTTTTTTTTTTAGATTAGTGGGCAGTTGAGATCACTACAAATTGTTGCAAGCTTAACAGCAGAACGGGATGGTGAAATAAGGAAAGCTGCCCTAAATACCCTCGCTACTGGTTACAAGATTCTTGGTTAGTCTTTGATGTTACTGATCACCTGCCCCTTCATGGGGAATCCAATGATGATCCCTTTTTTTAATCTTCATCACATGTTTTCTAGAACCAATTTTCTTAGCCCCTCCACCCTCTCTCTCTCTCTCTTTTAATTTTTTTTTTAAAAATATATATATGTATATAAGAAACTTATGAATATTAATGAGTTAGCGTTATATTTCTTGTTGCTGCTGCTGTTGCTGTGTGTGTTTTTACTGAACTTCACTTTATATCCACCCATTGTTATGGAAATAACTAGTCTTCATGTATGATTTTTTCTGTAAATTATTTAATTTTATGTATTTCAGTTTGTAACATTATATTGTATCAACTTGTTCTTGCCTTCACCCTTTTTCTTGGTAGAGATAGCGAGAGTGCGATGTTTATGGTTTGCTTGCTTCCTTTTCTTTCATTTATGCTTGCCCATGGATGATTGGTCTCTTTCTTTCAGCCTTTTTCCTATCTTGTTGTGACAATGTTTCACATGGCTTTGCTGAATGTTTGTTCTTTATAGGTGAGGAGGTTTGGAGATATGTGGGAAAACTGACAGATGCTCAGAGAAGCATGTTGGATGACAGATTTAAGTGGAAGGTTTGTTTATATTTAACATGCATAAACGTTCGTGCATGCACAAAAACGACTCATGCGTCTAGAATAATAGGACACCTACAATATATTGATGCACGAATGTGTCAATATGCTAATTATGTCTGTAACTATGAATGACATGTTCTAGTTTCTGCTATGTTTCCATTTTCATTCTGTACTTTTGTGTAACTTGTTCCAGGTTAGAGAAATGGAGAAAAAGAAGGAAGGGAAGCCCGGTGAAGCTAGAGCTGCTATGAGACGGCCTCTTCGGGAATACGAGTATGTACCCTATTATGCCCACACATTTGTATTTTGTTTTTTCAAAGGGTTTGATGTTGTAGCATGATGTGTGTTTTGTGTGATGATTGTGGAGCCTACAAACTGGAGTTTGTTTGTTTTCTGAAACGACTGTAGACCTGCTTTGAAAGAGTCTTGTAGGGAATATGTTTATGCTTTGAGGCAGTCTCTTGGAGAAATTTTTTGCAACCCACCTTGGGTGCTTGGTAGGCCCCTTCCTAAAGTAGTCAAATGGTTGTTGGTTGTACGATGTGAATAGTCAAGATGCAATCAAGTTGGCCCATACACCATTGAAGTAATTTACCATGGATGATGAAAAATTAAAGAAATGAGGGCTTTTTCAAGAGATTTTTTAAATATGCAACAATTGTCCTTTTTTTCTTGGTAATATCATTTCTCTGAAAAGATGGCCTAAAGGACAGTATTAACTTCCTGGATAGACTACGAGGAACTCCTGGTCTGATTGCATATCAGGTTTATCCGAGGAAATCTCTTTGGGAATGTGTATTCCTGAAGGCTTAAAATGTATGTGACCACTGCCGTCCAAGAAACTCGCACGATATGCTCACTGTCTCATTATCTGGCCATCTGTTCCAAAGAGAAAAAAAAAAACTCCTACCATTCAAATGAAATAACCGCATCTTTTAGGATTAAGGAAATTCATATGATAGCTTTATGAAAAATGTATTCTTTTTGGCTCTCACTTGGTGTAAGAAATTCATCTTACTTGCATAATTGCAGTTTATCGCCCCTTTTTTACTGTTTATCTTATCTTTTGTCCAATTGAATGTGCTTTTTTCTAGTCTCATTCAACATGAGAAAGTTTTCCCCCCTCTTTCTGTATAATTTCTATTTATCAATGAAATTGATGGATGGATGTTTCTCATGAAAAAAAATGTATGTATTCATAAATGGACATAACCATATTGTGTGGCTGTTATGTTGAATTTCTCAGTTCTGGTTCGATCCTTTTATCACACAATTCATTTATTATGTATGGTTGTTTAGTCCCATAGTTTGTACTTTTCTAATCTTAGTTTTTGTAATTTCTTTCTAGATCTGACGTAGCTGAGCAAAGTGGGGAAGTTTCTCGATCCATGTCTGGAACAATTTTAACAAGGTATTTGGATATTTCTAATCTGCGAGACAATATGCTGCATCATAGATTTAAAATGTATGCCTTCGGGGAGGAAGAAGAAAATGGCCTAATTTCTTTTATTTTTGGATGGGATGCCTATCCTTAAACAATCTCTAAAAACAAGCGTTTATTTCTCTAGTTTTTCATTATTTCATTGTTCGTAGTACTATATTTGTGTGACATAATTTTTTATTTTGTCGGGGTCAAAATCCTTGTTGTTCATATTATGTTTCGCTCCAGGAAAAATTATGGTTCTGAGCTTCATATGGAGAGACAATCGGTGCCGCAACCACTTACAACAGCCAATGGTCCTACAGACTGGAATGAAGCAATGGACATTATTTCTTTTGGCTCGCCCGAGCAGGTGAAAAAACTTATCTTTTTCCTTATGATTTTTTTCTTCAACAGGTTAATGATTGCCTGCATCGGAAGAAATCTTGATTTGTATTGACGTCCTACAGTAGGGATTTTGTTTCACATTGGAATATTTTTGTAAATACTGTAAGATCCATGGAAATTAAATCAGCAAGAGGATCAGGCATCGACTTGAAAATATCTTACAAGAGGGAAACTATTGAACTCCATTACATTGTATAGCAATAGAACAACAATTCTAGACCAAAATTAGATACATACTATTAAACATTCTCATCGTCTGAAACACATACTGAAGATTCTCTTTTTGTATTCCAATGGTAAAAATTACAATTAAAGCCAAAATCCCTCTTCCATAGAGGTTTTATATTCTCTTCCTTCATGCCAAACCATGTATATTTTCTTCATTTTATCGCATGATTTATATAAATTAGAAATGCTTCAGTTTGTATAATATTTCGTATAATTCACCAATAGGTTTTTCCACCATTGACCACCTTAGTATTGGCACCTAGCTTCTCTTGTATTATATTTAAATAGTGGAACCCGATTGTAGTTTTCTTGGGTTAAAACAGTATATTTATGTTTTGTATTTGGGTACCTTTTGCAGTCTGTGGAAGGAATGAAAGTTGTATGTCATGAGTTGGCTCAAGCCTCCAGTGACCCAGAAGGCAGTTCAATGGATGAGCTAGCAAGGGATGCTGATAGACTTGTTTTATGCTTGGCAACAAAAGTAATAACAGTGCTATTTCATCCTCTTACATTTAGATTTTTTTTTTTTTTTTTGCCCATTTTGTGAATTTCATCCTCTTTTATGTGTTCTCTGTATAGGTTGCTAAGACTTTTGACTACAGTCTGACTGGAGCTTCTTCAAGGTCCTGTAAATATGTTCTCAATACCCTTATGCAGGTGCTTACCAGTCAATTTTCATTGGCGTTCTAAGAATTATGCTTTCCAATCATTAAAATACAGGAATTGTAGCAACGGAAAACAAGCATTAATTCTGCTCAAAAACTTGTTTTACATAATTATATGAAATTTCTGATCTATTTCTTTCCAATGAGCTTTATAAGATGAAACCTTTCTTGTTAATTGAAAATTAATTTTTGCTGCAGACATTTCAAAACAAAAGACTTGCTCATGCTGTCAAGGAGAAGACTCTAGACAGTCTTATTACTGAACTCCTTTTGTGGCTTTTGGATGAACGAGTCCCACATATGGATGATGGAAGCCAACTTTTGAAAGCTCTAAATGTTTTGATGCTGAAGATTCTGGTCATTATTTTCTCAAGATGCTTCTTATTGGGAGGGTTTTTGGAAATTGTTTTTAACAAGTTAAAGCTGTTTGTTTTTTGTACAGGATAATGCAGATCGTACTTCATCTTTTGTGGTACTAATCAATCTGTTGCGTCCACTGGAACCCTCAAGATGGCCGTCAACTGGGTCCAAAGAGTCGTTTGCTTCCAGAAATCAGAAGTTCTCTGATTTGGTTGTGAAATGTCTTATTAAACTTACAAAGGTAGTCTTCATTACTCCCGTGAATTGAAATTAATTACTCCTTTTTGTATGTCTTCCAGAGCTACCACTGACAGAGCACCTTTTATATCTCTTTTGACTTTTAAAATCCCTGATACATTTATTAGGAATCTACCGTTGGCAGATTTCTTGAAAGAAAACTGCAGAAGAAACTGCTTTAAGATTTACACTACCCTATTTTTAAACAAAAAGGAATTCGAAAAACTTCAAGGAACAGGATTTCAGGAAATGGTGTTTGCTTTAATGCTGTGTTTGTGTATGTGTATGTATATATGTACCATCTAGATAAATTCACTTTGGGCGAGGGGGATATTCAGGAATTGGCTTCCTTGTGACACAGGTCCTTCAAAGCACTATATATGATGTTGATCTTGATCGCATCTTGCAAAGCATCCATTTATATCTACAAAATCTGGGGATGGAAGAAATTAGGAGAAGGTATCCATTGTATTTGGCGTTTGTTTATTTAACTCACTTGACCACCCCCCACCTAAAAAGTATGATTGTCTTTTATTGGGTTTATAATATTTTATTTATGTGGCTCTTTTTCTTCATCTTTAAAGAGCTGGAGCTGATGATAAACCTCTGCGAATGGTTAAAACTGTTCTACATGAACTTGTAAAGCTTCGTGGTGCTGCAATAAAGGGTCATCTCTCTATGGTTCCTATTGATATGAAACCTCAGCCAATTATTCTTGCCTATATTGATCTTAATCTCGAGGTAGAATAATATATATGGTCAATTCTATGATTATTATGCTACTGAGAAATACTGATAGCTTTTGATATCTCCACATCCAAGCAGACTTTAGCCGCAGCAAGAATGTTGACCTCCACTGGGCCTGTTGGCCAGACTCATTGGGGTGACTCGACAGCAAATAATTCATCTTCTGGCACACAGTCGGCTGATGCACAGTTGAAGGTAATGAGCCCTAGCATACAATCGATACTTTTCTTATTTGTCTTTTTTACTTATTGTTAGTTATGTTTACATTATTGCATTTATTTTCTTTTTCTTTTCTAACTTGCGTCTTAGATCAATCTTACGTTTCTGATTTTGTGCATTTTACTGCAGCAAGAACTTGCTGCTATATTCAAGAAAATTGGGGACAAGCAGACATGCACCATTGGATTATATGAGTTATATAGAATAACTCAACTTTACCCAAAGGTAATGGATTTATCTTTTTACGTAAATATTGTTATCATAATAAGTGTGTGAACAGGGAGGTAAGATTTTCTTCCAGAGGAAATGCCATTGGCATTTCCTCTGGAAGAACTAGGCAAGAACGTTAATCAGACTCCAGTTAAGAGCGAGAGGATGACAATGACTTGCTTTGTTTTTCTTAAATAGTTAAATATAAAAATGAGAAGCCTCTGCCGTTGAGTTGCTTAGCATCATCTTTTGGTTTTCTCAGGTTGATATATTTGCTCAGCTTCAAAATGCAAGCGAGGCATTTCGTACATACATTAGAGATGGTTTGGCCCAGGTTTGTGTCTTTGTCCTTGCCGTGAATAACCTACTGAGATATTGGAATTATCATGTTAACTGAATATTTAAGGATTTGAAGAGATGTTTTTACAATTTTCTCCAGGTTTAGTTATGGCCGATGTGTTAATTGATTTTATGCTTATTTGTGGGTGGCATGAAAAAATTATTGCATCTCCTTGTTTATCTGATACGAATCATTTAGATGTTCCTCATTATTGCAGCAAAACTACCTTTTTATGATATAAATTTCATTGCAGATGGAGAGGAATGCAGCGGCAGGGAGAACGCCTTCAAGTTTGCCATTGTCAACCCCTCCTCCAGCTTCCATGACTTCTTCGCCTGACTTTGGAGCCTTGTCTCCTGTACATACCAATTCTTTAACAGAAGCAAAATCATTGAATGTGAAACCTGAACCGACTAACTTTACTTTGCCACCATCATATACCGAAGACAATAGGATTATTACTTCAAGAGGTCCCACGCCTGATTACTCACTTGGAGACCAAAGGAATGACAAATATATAAGCGGAGGTAAAATTTTACTGTTATTTGAGTTGAGTTTCTGTTTTGTTCACACTATGTTTTCTTATGGGATCTGATAATGGATAATTTCCTGGAAAAACTCAGTAACGAGTGGGACACTTGATGCAATAAGAGAGAGGATGAAAAGTATGCAATTAGCCGCGGCTGGTGGAAACCATGAATCGGGAAGCAAGCCATTAATGTCTGTAAACGACAATTTGCACCAAGGAATGATTTCTCAAATTTCTCAAGCATCCGAACACGTCGGTGTCGAGAATTCTACTCAAAGTGGGGTCCTTCCCATGGACGAGAAGGCATTATCTGGGCTTCAAGCGAGGATGGAAAGACTTAAAAGTGGGACTATTGAACCTCTGTGAAGTCTGCATAAGATGTGAGAGCTACCAAGATAGATATCAAAAGTCTGAACACAAGCCGCTGTGGTGTACGATAGGAGAGCAAAAATATGGATGCCGGTAGTAGAGATTAGTGTATCTTTTATTGGTGCTGGTGCTTATTTTTTAAGAGCGCAAGTTTGTTGAAATTTCAGGATGTCGGGTCGTCAAAAGTCGCCAGCATCGGTGTTTTAAGGAATTGCTATTAAACCAATGGCAGTCACTTACATTAAAATATATATTTTGAATCACATGATATGTTATTCTTTTGTGTCCATCAATTTACCCCCACCGTAAGGGTAAGCTGTATTTTTCCCCCCTACACTTTGAACGTAAATGAAAATTTACTTCAAGCGTCTGTTTCAAGTCGTTTGATGCTGGATTGTTGAGTATTTCTAATATCTCTCTTTCGCTTTTTTGTTAGAGCTTCGTAGAGTAGCCTCGGGGTGTTCCGTCCATCGAAGTATTATGTCAATATAACATTTGATTGTTCCGATAAGAAATTTCTAGACATTTTTACTTTTTGAGTTCAACAGGGGTGGAGATGTGAATCTTTTGACCTTTTGGTTGTTCTAACTAGTTGAATTAAGCTCCAAAAGGTTTCTAGATAACTTTTGTTTTTGTTTTTGTTAACAAGTTTAATTTTTTGAATTATTATATAAATTGATATAATTTAATACCGATCAACCACATCAATAATTATATGGCATTAGCTACTGAAATATATAACGTTCAATCATTACGTATTTTGCATGAAGTTCTTAAAATTCATTCTAGGTGATTTGTTTATTAGCATTTAATGTTCAAATTTTACATGACATTTTCATGATAGAGATTTGCAATTAGTATTCAAACTAATTTATTTTGTCAATCATCTCTGGTTAAATGACTATGTCATGCTCCTTTGAGTAAGATATATATCAAGAAGAAATTGTCTCTATGTAAAGATAGAGATTTTCTTCCTAACACATTGAATGAGCATCACATCCATCGAAAGGGTCGTAAACATACATCTATCAAGGTGAGTTAACTACAGTCTTTCTAGGGTTCACCAACTATTTAAAGATTTATAGATTCAAGCTAAAAAAGGGCTACTTTAGCTCAAAATTTATTAAACCAGATCCTGCTTTCAAGATTCAAAGAGAGGTTATAATATGTAAAGGGTTGGTCTTTCTCAACTTGGTGTAGAATATGAAAAAGTTTTCAATACAAGAACCAACAGTTCACACAAAAAAAGAAGTGGAGAACTTGGATATGGATGGAGTTGAAACTTTAGACTTAAATTTTTGCAAACAGGAGTAATTTAATTAAAATTCTCCGCGGAAATAATTATAGTGCATGATTTCAAGTCAAATAGGAGTGCACAAAGCCGACCAAATATTCTCTAAAAAAGTTATTTTGTCGGTGAGTGAAGGCCAAAGCAAAGCAAACTCGTCCCAACCACTTTTCTTAATTCGGGGATCTAACATCAGGAAGCTTCCCCATTGCTTTTATTTCTGTATTAATTGAATGTACAATATCTCTTAAGCAGCTGCAGCCCCTCTTCTTCGGACTCCACAATTCAATCCCCTTTCATTAATCCACAAAAATTCAACATTCTCAAATTCATCAAGGAAAAGATCCAACGTCTTTAACACCTGTTCATCTAATGAAACCTTCCATTTGAAAGATGATGAAATCTAATGCTCTCTCCCTTAGTTAAGTTTTCAATCCTTTTGGAAGTTTTTGGTTTGTTACGAACATTTTGGTGGCTAGAGAACTAGTCATATTGGATGGGTTTTCTCTGGCCATATTGGATGTTTTTTTTTTTTTTTTAGTTCAATAGGTGAATGAGAGAATCCGAATGTTTGACCTTTTGGTTGGAAGTATATGCCTACTAGTTGAGTTACATTCAAGTTGGTCTTTTCTAGTTAGATTTAGACATTTTATGGTTGAACTTAGACCTTTTGGTACCTATTTAATTTTGTGATTAGATGTGAGTACTTTCTATAGTGGAATTTAATCTTCTTATGCAATTTATTTGTGAAAATTTGAAAGTTGAAAACTTAAAAATTGGTGGGTAGAACTAATGATTTTTTTTTTTTTTCTTTCTTGTTAAAGCAGAAGAAAAGAAAGAAGAAGCAATTAATAATGTTTCATTAAATAACTATCATCTATTACAACTTTGGGTCTTTTTTTAATGTCCTGAGGACCCCATGTCCTGTAGTGATTAGGAACATAATAAATCATCACACTTTGAATACAATACAAGAAAAAGAAAAAAAAAAAAGGTTAATACCCAATTTTGCCAATGGGATATTATGTAAAATTATACAAAACTCCAAACTCCCTCTCTCTGTCTCACCTTCTACTGTAAAATCACACTCTTCCCATAAAAAAGAAAAAAAAAATTAAAAAATAAATAAAAATCTCTCAGTTTTCTTACCTCTCTCTCTCACTATACAATGGGCATTTGAAGAGCCCCCATATTTGCAAATGTCTAGTAGTAAATTAATGAACAACCACACCCCATAATAAGGATTTAAAAAAAAGCTGTTGGTAATTTTGGCACACAAACGTAGCTCAGCTCAGACTCGGACGTTCCCATTTCATCGCGAGCGGCAGCAGCAGCATCATACACAAATTGAACTTTTCTTGTTTTTTTGTTTTCTTCTTTAGATGAAACTAAACTAACCTCCAAATTCAGAGTGTTGGGTGATTAGCACTAGCAGGAGGAAATTGTGGAGAGTGTGGTGGCTGAAGCAGAGGATGTTCTTGGAGATGGAAATGCTTGTTTCAACAATACAGTTGGGAGAATGCTGGTTTTTCTCCTCTCTTGTTCTTTGATCACTTCTCCTGCAAACACTTCCAATTTCTCCAAATTTGTCTTCTCGATCATCTTCTTTCCTTTGAACAAAACTGCTTCTATGCTCTTCTGGGTCAGCATTTCATCTGCTTTTTCCAATATGTCAATGGTTTTTTGCCCTCTTTTTGCCTTCTCATAACCCCCTCCATTGTTGCTTTTGGCTACAATGCCATTTCCCTGAGACCACAAAACAAATTCCCTTATTAGCTTGTTTGTTAGATGGAAAGTGCTTTTTGCTTTGCTTTGCTTTGTTTTTTTTCCAAAAAATTATGGGCTTGAAAAGGAAGGAAATAGAAGAAGGAATTTGAGTTTAATACCTGAATACGGATATAATTGCTTGTCCTATGCGGACCAAATGCCATGGAAACAGCTTGATCAACCTATATAGAATAAAAATCACACAATAATTAAATTAGCTCACCAACCCATTAAATGAATTAGCCCCATTTCTTCTCTCTACGTGTTTTGTGCTAACAAATTAAGATTCTCTTGTTGGTAGCCATATATTTTATTTTCAAAATTAAAAAAATAAATAAGGTCACTATAATTACGAAATATTTTTTTTAAAAAAAAAAAAGAAAATTGATTTGTCATGCAATAAAGCTGTCCAAATACGGGCTCCTTTTTAAATGTTGAATACCCAAAATTAAATGCCGAATCTCTTTACTCTTCTCTTCCTTCAACCGACAAATCTATACATATCAACTCTACAGTAAAATTTGTACTACGGATTTATTTATCTTTTTACCTTTTGTTTTTTGTTTTTTTCTTAATTAATAATTCTTTAAGGGTTACTATGGAAGGGCGAGATTAGGTAATTTACCACGTCGGAAGCGCCCTCTCCGGCGATTCTTGTGAACGCGGCCGGGGACGAATTTAGGTTTACGCCGCCGAAATCTGACTCTCCGTTTCCGAGGGACACTACGAGAAGATCTTCCACGGTGTTGCAGAACGGAAATTCTTGTTTATTGTTCAACACGTGCGTGATAGCGGCGGCCGTCGGGTTGTTCATCGCTAAGCCGCCGTCGACGGCGGTGATTTTTGTTCGCTTGTCGACTGACCACATTTCGACGGCTCCGGAGACCGTCGGTTCTGCAGACGTCGCAACGCAAACGTCGCGAATCTTGAAATCGTAACCGTCCATTTCGTGAGCGTCGGCGCGAGAAAACAGGAATGGCGCTCGCGTGGAGAGGTCATAGCATGGGATCAAAACCGACTTCAACGTGTCCTTCAACGTGCACTCTCCAAACGTCTTCCGAAACAACTTCTCCACCTTCGTCGGCCGGAACACTCGTCGGAAAATTCCTCCATCCGATGATCGGAAAATGTCCCGACGGTTCTTAATCAGAAAATTCAAAGCTCCATCCGCCGTAAACAGAGGACTGCCGTCTTTTCCCCTAGTAAAGAGCAAGGCCGCGAGAATGCCTCCCACTCCAGAACCAGCAACCACATCAAAATAGTCGGCAATGCGCGCATCAGGCTTCCCCGACTTCCGACGGAGAAAATTCTCAAGATACGCAAGTGACTTTGCGGCAAGAATTCCATCGGTGGAACCTCCACCATCAATACTGAGAATCCTGACCTTCCCGGAGTTCTGCTTTCCAGATTTCAAGGCATTGGCATCCGCCGGAGCCTGAGCGGCGACATGTAGCTTCGGATTGGAATCATCGCAGCCAAAGAGAAACTTGTTCTCCAAAATGGAGAAGATCTCATAAGTAAGCTTATCAACATCGAAGCTCACGGCCTCGATATCGTTAACCTGAGGAAACGAGGTGAGAGCCGCCATTTTCCACAAATCGAAGCAGCAAAATCCAACGCTAGAGTGAATCGAGATTAGAAAAAATCCAAAATGGAAATGATGAGTTGCAGAGAAATTGGAGAAGATGAAATATATAGAAATAGAAGTGGAGAATGAAGAGATGAAGAAGAAGGGAAGTGGCGGGCGAGTTTATATAGCAAAGCAAAGGGAGAGTGAAGAATTACGTACGTGCGGCACTGACTTTGGGTAATGCGCGCGTGCGTTCTATTTTCATCTTCACTTATTCATTTTCATTTTTTATTTTTTAAAATATTATCATGGAGGAGAGGAACATTCCTTGAATTTGATAGACAATTAAATAAACTTCTTTAATTTTTTATTTTTTTTAACCCATCTTTTTTTTTATTTATTTTTAATTAAAAATGGAATTCCTTTGAGGCGTGTTTGGCGGAGGAAATTAATTAATCTGATAGTGTCTGTTGGGAGAGTGGCCACGTATATTGGGTTGCCTCTTTGTTATTCTGACATTACCATAAAATGAATGATTCAGGTATTTTTATTTATTGGACAGTAGTAATAGTAATTTAATTAATCGGCTATTTTTAATTTATTTGTTTGGGGTTATTGGAAAATGTCAATAATTGGTTAATTTTTAAATTGGAAAGAATTTCAAAGTGTTCCCTTCTCTTCCCTCCAAAAGAAAACAAATTAACTTCCGTTGAAACCAAAAGCAGCCCTCCACTTAATTCCAAATTAAAGGGGACAGGTTTTGCTTTTTGCCACATCCCTTTTTTTACCATTAACACAAAGGGGGAAAAAAAAAAAAGCTTTGAATTAACTATTCAAATTGGCCACGCCTGTTTCAACCTTTTTTTTTTTTTTAACAACATTTTTCCCTTTTTAATAATGATTTCATCTCACCTTTTAATTCAAGTTAAATGATAGTTGAATGAAATTTGGAGATGGTGTTTAACTAGTCTATATTTGTTTTGATTTTTTTTTTTTTTAATTTTTAAGATGATGTTAGTATAATCTGTATAACATTCTCATATACTTTTATATTTTTTTATTTTGTGTCAAATAGTATATTTGCGACATCAAACATGTGAAATGATCTAAAATCAATTTGCCTATGTATTGCAGTGCAACATAAGTGTCTAACTTTTACGAAGATTATATATGGAATATAAATGAAGTACAAAATCTCTTTTAGTACAGGGGACAATTTGAGTGAAATCAAAAGTAAAACTTTTTTTTTTTAAGAATAAAAAATAAACCACGAGAATTTATGTTCAAAGTGGACAAATATCACATTATTGTAAGAGATATAGTAAACATAAAAATGAAAGTTCAAAGACTTTGTTTGGTAACCCTTCAAAGCTTAGTGACCAAACTTTTTTTTTTATGGGTGTCTACTTGCACACACCTCAACAAATCTCATGGAACAACAAATTGATCCTACTACATTTGGTGGTAAAAAAAAAAAAAAAAACACACACACACATGGGATATAATAAATCCTATTGTAAGTGGCCACCATGGATTGAACTCATTCCCTCTCTAATCCCTTTATTATTCTCATAACCCTTACTGATCACCAGGCCAACCCATGATGATTTCAACTTAGCTGTCTCAAACAACCTGTCTTCACATAAAATCATGTGGAGTTACAATTTCCAACACGCCGAACATATTTTTCCCATCACCATTTTCCCTATATCCATGTATTTGGTTGAAAAAGGTCATTCTCAGTTACATCGTTACAGGTATTTCACTGTTCAAATTCAACGATACTAACCATATAGGGATGTAGGTTGGTCCCAAAAAACGATAGTATAGAAGGCCAAGGAAAAATTAATACGAATGAGTAATATACATAAAGAGAGCGCGTTTGTGTGATAAAAGTGAAAAAATGGAATGGGGTACGGGTGTACCAACATATAGGTAGCTAGGGAATGAGAGGGGGACTAGTAGTGAATATTGATCAAGAAAGATATGTGTGTTGAGAGTTTGGTAGTGTGGAGAGTTGTTTGCATTGCACCGTCAAAAAGGGAAGACCAAATAATAGAGTCATATATCATATCCATCATAAATGAGAGATATGGGAGAGTGGAAGGTGCTAGCTAAGTTTTTGTGTATGTACTCAACTAAATAGCATCTAAGATCCTATTTGGTCCCCTACACTACCCCCACTCCAAATCCTTAAATATCTCTCCACATATTCTACTCCTTTTCCTTTTTTTCTTTTTAATCAACTTTTAGTAATTTCTTCTCTCTTTTATTTACTCCCAATTCTCCCATGTATCACTATCGTCACACACCTTTCCCTTACTATTTACTCTACTTTCAATTCCCTCTCCCCCTCCTACCTCTTAATTATTGACTTTTTAGGAACCATTCGGACCGTCAATTTGAGACGTTTCTATTTCTTCTTATTAAAATTAGTTAGTGGGTTCTGTTGATGCCAAAATTTGGCCAAGAGACTCACCTGACCTTCACGTGACATCAACGGTGAATTTGTAGAAACTGAGGAAGACATGACCTGCAAGACCAGCAAAAACCGCTGCCACGCCGCCTCCGATTCTTAAGTTAGAAAACGTGAGGAGAGCAGGAAAGTAAGAGAAGATAGTCTATATTTCAGTTCTGGTCCCTTTCTTCAATGGCGAATAGGGTATAAATACATGCTCATGCTCATGCTCCTAGGGTTTTTTAGGAGTTCGGAGGCGTTTCAGGACAAACTAGGCGGACCCGGGGCGGCTAGAGGCTATAGGGATCAAACGGGGCTCGACGGGCTCGGCCCGCACGAGCGGGCCGAGTAGGGGGTCGGGCCAAAAGCCCGACCCCTTCGATCTTGGCCCGTCCCGCTCGCCGGCCGGTCTGATTTCTGCTCGGTTGTCCTTGTCAGCTCCTTGTGCACCGGGGTGGTCCAAAATTACCTATAACAGGTTCAAATCTCTACCAATGTCTTTGTGACGTTTGAATAGGAGTATATAACTCATGTCTGTTTGTATAGGATGGATTAAGAGTTAAAAAAATTAGGTCAATTGTTTAACGTGTACATTTTGTTATATGGGCTAACTTTGACAAAAAAATTACATAGACCTAAATTTTTCTTGGCTCCTTTATTTGTATAATTCATGTTAAGGACGATGACACAATACATATCTCTACAATAATATGATATATTGTCCACTTTAGACATAAGCCTCCATAACTTTGCTGTTGGTTCCATCCAAAAGGCATACCAATGGAGATACTGATTTTCCCTTATAAATCTATGATCATCCTCTTATCTAACCAATGCAGGACTTTAGTCACACTCCCTAATTCCAACAATTCAAATGAAGATCATTTCATGTACCTACAATTTTTCAAACCCTATACTTTATGAATTTGAGAACTTATTAAAAAAATGTGTAGCCCTAGGCCCAAGATTTAGACCAATATTTGAAATTTGAATATTTAGGCATATGACCATCCTCAACATTCATCTAAGTCAGCTCGTGCAACTTGAATGCACTACCTACCTTGAGTTGTTAACGAGAACGAAGATTACCCCTATAAACCAACACATCCTTTTCAACATACTTTTATCCTCACTCATTGACTCACATGTTCCCTAAAATGATGTCACACCAAAGCATAGGATATTGTTCTAAGCTAAGCACGATCAGTTAACTTTGGGAGCAGTTCTGGTAAGAAAAATAATATTGGTGCACCTTGTTGGCATATGTATAGTAACTATCGACGTTTTTTTTTTTTTTTTTTTTTTTTTTTTTTTTTTTTTACATTTTCTTTACCATAGTTGCATTGGCATAGTAACTATTAGTTTTAACGAGGCATCGACTCATTCATGTACTTCTTCTCTACTCAAACGTCCACATGTGAGCGAAACATCTCTTCAAAGCATAAGACTCGATCCGATTATTTTGGTTTGTGGCAATTTTTCATGAACTTACGTGACTTGTGACGGGATTACATAGATTTTTGTTTTTCTTAGAAGCACCCTTTTATTTATATACAGCTTGTATTTGAAGAGATGAGGTTTAAAAAAGTATACGAGTGAGGTTAATTTCGAATACAACCGAGGCAAATTGGGATGTAATTAATGATTGAAATATGGGGAAAAAAAAAAAAAAAAAAGAAAGGTTATATTTTCTTGTGTCTGTCATGTGACTGTAATTTGGAAATAAAGAGTGAATGAATATTTATATTATATAATGAAAGAGAATGCATTGTTTTTTTTTATTATTTAATTTTGAATTTGCAAGGTGTACGGTGGTAGAATGGGTTCGGAGTTATGAGATGGTGAGCTGGCTTTTTGACCAAAGTTTGAGTTGACAAATAAAAAGTAAAAAATAAAAAATAAAAAAATAAAATGTTGTGTTGAGTTGACACTTTCACTTACAGTTGTACAGAGCCCGTACCCGACGACATGTACCTAATGGGTGAGCTGTGTCAGAATAACCTTATGTAATTATGTATGTGTATCCTTCGTACACCCCTTCCTTCCTTCATTTCTACCCATTGCTTTGCACACGTGGATTCTATTCTATTTTTCTTTTTTCTTTTTTCTTTTTTCTTTCTTCTACTTTAGTTGTAGGATGAAAATTTATTATTTTATTATATTTTTTCATTTGCAATTGAATCTTTAACTCAACAATCCTTTTTTTTTCTACCTATACAACATGAAACCTAGGATCTTTTACAACCAAACATATATCTACTTTACCAACATCCAAATTCCATCCTAAATTTTTTTTTAAGAAAAGAAAAAGGTTTAAATCTTATTTTAACAAATCTTTTGGGAGTATTTGGTCCATGAAGTTATGAAAGTTGTTTTGTCTTAGAAATTAGAGTAGAAGTTAATAAGTTTGTGGAGTCCACAATAGAGTGTTGTAATTGGTTAATGAATTTGTGGGTCTCATACTTGTGTTGTATGCCCTTGGATCAAACAAGGTAACTTCACTCAACTCATTGGGTCAAACACCCCCTGCTTTGTGTGTTATATTTTAGGTAAAATTAAAAATTTAGTCCTCGATCATTTTCAAATTTGTGTCTAAAAGATGTCTGAGCTTTAAAAAGTATTTAATACGTATATAAAGTTTAAAAATGTCTAATAGGTTAATAGGTTCCTGACTTATTCAAAATTTTTAAAAATTAACTAATATATTAGATATAAATTTGAATTTTGTTTCTATTAAAACCTTAAATTTTCAACTTTGTATTTAGTAAATATGTGAATTTTAAAAAATTTCGAATGGGTCAAGAATCTATTAAATACAAAATTGAAAATTCAAGAACCTATTTGACACAAAATTGAAAGTTTGAGAATCTATTTAGTTATTTTTTAAAGTTCAATGACTTATCGAACGCCTTTTAAAGTTCATAGATAAATTTTGGGACTCAACTTGTAATTTCACCTATATTTTAACTTCTTAAAATTTA
The DNA here is from genome assembly GCA_036850905.1 of Luffa acutangula. Classification (NCBI taxonomy): domain Eukaryota; kingdom Viridiplantae; phylum Streptophyta; class Magnoliopsida; order Cucurbitales; family Cucurbitaceae; genus Luffa; species Luffa acutangula. The sequence goes on along the minus strand of CM072087.1, from coordinate 63,567,384 downwards.
AAACGTCTACATGTTAGTCTATAAACTTTTGAAGCATAACTATTTTTTGTCATTACACCTATTGTTATTTCTTAAAGTTCAGGACCTAGATATAAATAAATTTAAAAGTATACGAACTAAAATAAACCTAACCAAAAATCAATAACTAAACTTGAATACTCTTAGAATTTTGGGGACTATAAGGAGAATTAAAATTTTAAAAGAATCAATTCATACTAATATCTATATTGGCGGTGTACCGGAATATACATAGGACATGTTATTTATTTAATGATTAAAAAAAGAGAGGATATTTTAACCCTTTATTGGGTTATTTAATCTTCATAGGGATAAATTTGTACTTTTGCGGGCCAATGAGCAACAATGTTCTTTAAGTGTGTTTGTTGAAACTTCGATTTCATTCAACGAAATTTATGGAGCATATATGCTATTTATTGCCCTAAGTCCCACTCCCTTTATTCAAACAACAAAAAATATCTTCTTTTTTCTTTTTTATTTTTTCCCAAACTCATAAATACCATTAATTAATTTTTCTTTTTCTTTCTTCTTTTTTTTTTTTTTTTTTCCATAGCCAACATGATCCATTAGCATCATTTTAATTAATAAGGAGAGAGAATTTTCTTTAACTTATTCAATTTTATTATTATTATTATTATTATTTTGGTGAAAGGAATCTATCTTTCAATTTATGCCAATCAAGTTGTTTGAGTGTTTAATTTACTAGAACTAGATTAGTATTTAATAAATAATATAATCGTTCAGTAAGATGAATTATGAATAATAGTTTAAATATTATTAAATTTCTATTAATTAGAGTTATGGCCACTTACATTGAAAAGCATCATTAATTTATGTCAATCAAGTCGCTTAAGTGATCTTTTCAAGAAGTAGATTAGCATTCAATAAATGATATTAGTAGTTTAAATATTATTAAATTGCTATTAGTTAGAGTTATGGCCACTTACATTGAAAATTAAATATTATAATTTATGTCAATCAAGTCCTTTTAAGTCTTTCCAAGAAGTGGATTATCATTCAATAAATGATATAATCGTTCGATAAAATAAATAAAAGTATAATATTTTAAATATTATTAAATTGCTATTAATATAATTAGAGGTATGGCCACTTACATTGAAAAATATGGTATCTTATGCACACTTCAAAAGTCAGTTTATATATTTATTGCAAACAAATCAATTATAGTTTTGGTTTTTGGACGTCAGTGATTAAAAATATATTTATAAATGTAATAAATGTAAAAACTTACTTTAAAGTTTAAACCACCAGCTCGTAAGACATTATACTCATTCATAGAGCGATTATTTTTAAAATAAATAAGTAAAAAAAAAAAAAAAACCCCTCGAAAAGTGTGGGCTGTTATTTATTTATTGAGAAAAATATATGTTTGGTCCCTTAGTTTTAAGTAATGGATGTATTTGGTCCTGAATTTTCAAAATATACTTTTTTAGTCTTCGAGTTTTGAAAATTAAGTTTAAAAGGTTTTTAAGTTTTTAAAATAAACTTTCTTAATCCATTTTTAAGAAATAGGTTTAAAAGGTCATAATATTATTTTTTCAATCTTTTAAAATCAATACTTTTTAATTTTTTAATTTAAAAAATCAATCAATATTAAAAAATAATACAAAAATATCAATTTTAAAAGTTGAAAAAAAAATAATATTATAGACCTTTTAAACCCATTTCTTAAAATTCAGAAACTAAAAATGTTTATTTTGAAAATTTAGGGACCATTCAAACCTATTTTTCAAAATTCAGAGACTAAAAAAGTCTATTTTGAAAATTCAAAAACCAAATGCACATATTTCTCAAAACTCAGGGACCAAAAAAGTCATTTTTCCTTATTTATTTATAATTTTTTATTTTATTTTGAGTTTATGAATTTCCTATTTTAGTTAACTTCTAATCATAGTGAAAGGAAGTATAGAAAGCAAGATTTGTGTGTTAGAATTATTTTTTAAAAAAAAAAAACAAGAAAAAAAAAAAAGATTTGGGGGTTTGGAGGCTTGGATTGCGGAAAGTTAGTAGAAAGTCGGTCCAACTAATTTTTCTCGTGAGGGACAGAGTCCTATTTATGAAAAAGCTTCATTATTGATTTCCTATTCCCATATCCCTTTCCTTAAATATTATTTTCTTTTCTTTTTTTCTGTTTTCTAAAATATGCCTACAAACTTGTTTTATTTATTATCATTCAATAAAGAGTTTGTCCAAGGAAGTTACCATCTAATTTGAACCTACAACGTTTAAGTTATCCACCCTCATGACTTTGTTTTTGGTTCATTCCAAAATGTCTCATACCAGTTGAGATAGTTATCCTCCCTTATAAATCCATGGTCATTCCCTTGTCTAGTCAATGTGGGACTTTGGTCGCACTCCCAACATAATATTGACTATATTTCTTACATTTTTTTTCCTAAAAATTGCATGCATGTGTTATTAGGATGATTTGCATTATTAGGTCAAACTATAAAATTGGTCTAGAACTCGAGATGTATCAATTTAGTATCTTTATTGTTTTTTTTTTAATAAGTCCCTAAATTTTAGTGAGGATGTCAATTAGTTATTCAAAAAGATTATTATGAAAAAGTCACTTTTATGATGACTAAGTATTTGTCTGGAATGATTTTCTAAAGGGGCAGTTGCATAGATGGCAAAATGGGCCAAATTAATAGCAAATATAGCACCGTTGCAAACTATTTGCAAATATAGCAAAATTAATTCTTGTCAGATTTTATATGTGTCTATCACTGATAGACTCTGATTATTCAAAGTATATCAGTGTCTATCGCAGATAGACTTCGATTATTCAAAATCTATCAGTGACTATCACTGATAGACTTTGATTAATCAGAGCCCTATCAGTAATAGTCACTGATAGATTTTGATTAACCAAAGTTTATCAGCGATAGACACTGATACACTCTGAATAATCGGAGTCTATCAATAGACTGATAGATCTGATTAATCAGAGTCTATCGCTGATAAACTCTGATAATCGAAGTCTATCAGATAGATTTTGCTATATTTGCAATTTTTTTACATAGTGTTATATTTGCTATAAATTTGGTCCAATTTGTCATCCACGACAATTTTCCATTTTCTAAATGCTTAAAAAATGTTATTATTAAAGATTATGTGGTAAGTTAATTTCAAGTGAAAAAAAAAAAATTCCATTTTTCTCCTTCATATAAATTTGTTTATTTCAATACATTTCAAATCTTAAGAAATAGATCATCTTTAACTGTGCTATTAAAATAAATTACAAAAAAAAAAAAAGTTTGTGAAAAGTTTTAATTTCTTAAAATATCATGGGCAAACTAATCCTACATTATTATTGCATTTCACAATTAATTAACAAATGGTTGCATGCCTAAATATTTGTTTGGCAAATGAAGAAGCACAATTATTATCCAACATGCTTATAATTTTGGGAAAAAATTTATACATAAATCAATTGTCTCTGAAGAGCTAAATATAATAATTCCCTTTTCAACCCTGACCGTTAAAATAATTATATTTGGATTTTTAAGAGTTGACTGGAGTGCCAAAAGAAGGATTTTTTTTTTTTTTTTTTTTTCAACTTAAAATCCATAAACTTTGAGTAGGATTTTTACTAAGTCATTAAAATTTAACAATTTCATCACGAATTTGGGATTACACTTCAATTTAGCCTTATAAACCATACTTGATTTTAGTGGTTCGGAAATTATGATAATTAATTTAGTCATAGCCTAAAAATAAATGCATATATATCAACCACATTTTTCTAATTGTCTAAAACTTAACTATAGACCACTATTCTTTCAAATTCAAGAAAAAAGAAAAACTACTATTCTTTTTAATCATAGTTTAAGATGCGACAAGTCTTTCCATATACACTAAAATCGACGTCAATTGTGCTCGTGATATTCAATAGTGGTTTAGATCAAAACATGTCATAAACTATGTCAACCACGTTACAAATATAAGTGATTTTTTTTACTAAAACAAAATTAATGGACATGTTTTATTTTATTGATAGGGTTGTCAAAATTATAGGATGCATTGATATTGATATTTGGGAAGGTGGAATGAAAAAGATATTTAAGATTTTAGATGGGAAAAAAAATTGAGAAAGGTCAAATGGAAATAGAAGGCAAATGACAATGAATGGGGTCCAAAAAAACCAAAATAATAATTATTATGACTTTCTTATAACCGAAAAAACCTCGTCAATCATCTTCAATATTTTTTTTAAAAAAAATAAAAATAAAAATAAAAATCTGGCCAATCATATTCATGGGGTTTCCTTCGTCCTTCCCTAATTTAACCACCACCGACAGTTTTATTTCTTTATGTATTTTCCCCTCTTTTAAAATTCATTTTAATACAACATTCTATAATATTCTTTTGGATTGTTACTATTATTTTATTATATGTAATTTTTTTGACAACGACAATAAAATCCTCTGCCATTATTTTAGTAAATTCAATGTTGGGTTTTGTTTCTTTGTTGTACCAGCACCAAATAATAGGACGATTTGCTTCTTAAAATTTTATTAAATAATCCACATTGTCCTTATCATGAATGATTCATGCATAATCTTCCTGCCATGTATTATGATTTATATTTTTTAATATACCATGTTAAGAGGGCGTGACATGTAATTGTTTTATATGAATAGATATATTGAATATAGTAAGGAGTGGGAAAATAAAGTAGATCTAAAGAGTTTGGAAAATGGGGGATGAAACTAAATATTTAATATATTGATGAAAATTAAAATATAATATGGGGATAAAAATGAAAGGGACAATGAAATCCCAAGGGGTGATTGTGTCACCCATGGAGGTGGTAGGGACACCGCCAAATTTAAAAATAAATAAATAAATAAAATAAAATTGAAATTAAGAAAAAAAGAAAAAAAAAAAAAAAAAGATGGAAATGGAAATGAAGTGGTAGGTAGCTAATTAAAGCCCTCCCTTTTAAAAGAATTGCCATCAAAGTTTTGTTTCTATTTCAACATTGTCATCACGCTTTCTTGTCTCCCCCACTCTCTCTTCATTACTTACATATTGATATTATTCCCTTTTTTAAAATTTATGTTACAAGTATGATCTAGATCCTAAAATTTATCATTCTTTCTAATATGGGATTATTTCATGAAAATATAATGGAATATAACTTGCTTTTTTAGTTGTCTACAATCCGAGGAAAAAGAACCACCATAGGTTGATCTAGCAGCATTGAAACATATGAAAAAGTAGTAAGATGGACTTTTGAGAGAGTGTGTTCAAACTACATGATGGCTACTTACCTAAAATATTAGAAATCTGTTTATTAACAAGCAAATATTGTAGTGTTACGACTAACATGAGCGCATAGTTGAACGATTAAGCATCTACTCCTTCCCTTAAAGTCAAAGATTTAAATCCTTCCCCCTCTCACATTATATTCGTTGTACTAAAAGAATGTTGTGGACTTTGTAGTGTCAAATAGTTTTTGACTCGAATGCAAATTAAATAAGCTATTTTGATGAACACTTATATATTAAAAAATTGTAATAATTAATCTAGAGATGATTTATGATGCTTAACCAATCCATTTAAATCCTATCGAAATTAAATTAAAGGTAAACCTAAATTTGAATTTTGGACTTATCGAAATTCTAGAGACAAATTAAAAATAGATGTTGATGGAAATTATATATAAATCTTTAGATGTAAATCAAGGAACCCCACAAAAAAAAAAAAAATTAAAGTAAAATTATGGAGTTTGATTAACACTAATCATGGAGTGATTGGACATGGAGTGCATTGAGAAAATTGTTGTCTGCAATTAGAAGCTAACTAGATGAGAAGGATTATTATTTTTGCTTTTGCAAAGGGAAGGATTAATATATTATATATAAGAAGATGATAAATTAAAAGGGTTTCTTAACGTGCTGGGAAAGGGGGGCAAGTGGAGAGATTTGTTTGGGTTAAATTAAATATAAATTAGAACAATTAATGTTGTAGTTAGAGCACTAATGATTAGTAATAATCATGATTATTTAAAAAATGTGTGGAGAGGATAAAATGTGCTGAATATGATGCCAAAATAGTATAATTTGTCTGATGGTACTGTGCAATTGGAATCAATATTCTTTCAAGCCAAGTTTTTCTTCTCCTCTTAATATATTAATGTTGCTGTTGGAATCCATCACTTTATTAAATTAAAGTTTAATAAAAGTTTTAGGTTATGAATTCTCTTTGATATCATTTTACTTTTATAAAACTATTATCTTAATTTCTTTTTAATGGAAGGATGATATATTAATTAAAATGTTGACATGACATATCTATTAATCTATTTAGTTTTCTATTATATATTATATTTCAATTCAATTATTGAAGTTTATCTAATGGATTCATCGTATTAGTATTTAGTTAACAATAATTATGATGTTGATGGGAGAAATTTTTTGTAACTATTAATAGTTTGAACATTTCTATATACCGTTTGCATTTATCTTTATCCAAGTTAGTAATATTTTAAAATAATGTGAGATTCATTAAATGAAATAATACATCAACTAACTAATGAGGGAGGGAATGAGTACTAACGAAATACTAGATTTGTTTTTTATATTGACAAAATTGATGTGTGATGAGTTTATAAACTAAATAAAGTGAACTAAAAAAACATAATTAAAGCTTTTGAAAGTCATGGTCTAAATATAGAGAATGCTTATATTGCAAAAATTAAATTTATAAATTTGCATAGTGGCATCTAAGATATTGTTCAATTAAAATAGAAAGAAAATTTTTATTTTCACCCTTGTGAACTTAGGTTATAGGTAAGTGAACCAATTTCACCTTTAAGCTTTCAATTCCATTTGTTTAATTCCTCGACTTTAATTAAATGTCGTAATTTGTACCTTCTTGAAACCAAATTTGAAAGATACCCACAAACCGAAAAATAAATCATACAAAATCTAACCATCTAACCATTCCATAGTCATGTCAAAGGATTACTTGAACCTAATCACGAAAAATACTCAAACTAAGGTTGAGTTTGAAATTGATTTTGTCCGGAACAAAAATGATTATGAAGGATTTTTAATTGTTTTTAATGTTTGGTAACATCTATTATAAATTTATTTAAATAAATCACCTTTTCAATTATAGTAATATGTAAAATCTAGTTATAACTATACTGAGATTGACTTCTCAAAGAATGGCCTTAAAAAAACAAAAAGGACTTCTCAAAAAATCTAATATCTCTCTTAAAAATTCCTATTTTGTACTATTTTTTTTCTTTTCTGTTTTCACAATTGAAATTTATTAAACACTTATTTATTTCATACTACAGTGACTCACCTACTTAAATTAGGGTAAAACTGAAAATCAAACATCTTTTTAAACCAGAAAAGTTAAAATGATAAAAAATTAAAATAAACATTACATAAAGTTGATAGCATCATTGGAAAGTATAAAGATGCAAAATAAAATAAATAGTTATGAACAAACCAGAAATAAAAATACAAATTAGAATAAAAATAATTAAAAGAAAATTGTGTGGATAAGATATATAAATGGACGAAGTTAATTTAATCAAAGGAAGAAGAAGAGGACAATACAGAAGGGAAGAGAAAGCGACAGATGGTCAAATAAAAATACCCATTAAAAATTAAAAATAAAATAAAAGAGAGGATGCAAATGTGAAGGGGCTTTTTCGGAAAACGACATATAGCTTGGCCGACACAATTTGGAAGGAAGAATACAAAATAATTTTCTTTTTTTTTTTTTTTTTCTTAAAAAAAAAACCGCACGAATTGCACGTTTGGTACACGAACCCGGACTTTTTTTATTAAAATTACAATTTTTAAAACTTATTATTAATATAATACTGTTATGAAACTTATTATTTAGATAATGCTGTTTTAAATACTCGGTCAAAGGTCGTCTCTTGAAGAGACGACCATTGTACTTTTTATTTTAAAAAAAAAAAAAAATCCCTGTAGGTCGTCTCTTCAAGAGACGACCTACAAATTAAACGTCTTTTGAAATCCCGCCCTGTAGGTCGTCTCTTGAAGAGACGACCTACTGATTTAAAAAAAAAAAAAAAAATAAAACGCGAATTTTAAGCGGCTGAAAATACGGCACGCTTCGATTTGCGTGCAGGTCGTCTCTTCAAGAGACGACCTATGCCCTTTTTTTTTTCATCCCCTTCCTTTTCTTCCACTTTCGGCTTTGGCTCTTCACCGTCGGTCGACCAGCGCAGGTAAGGTTTATTTATTTATTTTTTTTTTTCTTTTGTTTTCAGCCACTATTTTCCAACCTTCTACCCCACATCTTTTTATATTTGATTTAGTTGTCTTATTGGAGTGAAGGAGGCGTTTTTGTCGCTGTTTGGGGACACAAACGACAACAAATTTGAGGGAGGACCACACATTTTGTCGGTATGTAAACTTTTTTTTTTTTTTTCATTTTTTTTCATCTTGTGATATTTTTTTTATTATGCATGTTATTTTGTTGTTATTTTGTTGGAGTTTGGTTATTTGATTTTTTTATTAAATGGTTATTTGATTATTGTGTTTTATTGTTGGATGATTTTTTTTTTTTTTTTTTATAACTTATTGGATGAATTTTTGTAGATTAGAATGAAAAACACAATAATTTATTTTTAATTAGTTTTTTAATTAGTTTAAAGTTGGTTGATTAGAATAAAGTATATTGATTTTCTTAATTAGATTATTGTAGTTTAGGATTTGTTGTATTTTTTAGATTTGCATGAATAACATATCAATTATTGTTAGGATTATTGTAGTTTAAGGTTCGTTAGTTTTTTTTTTTAATTAGATTTTGTATTTTAGTATTAGTTGGATTTTTTTTTGTTAACACAAATAGTATAGTATAATTAATTATTTTAAAGTTTTTATGTTTCTTAATTAGTTACTAGTATTTTAATATTAGTTGGATTAGATAATCTGGTTAGATTTTACTAATTTTATATCTTATTTATTTCGTCATAGAAAAATGGGAGACAAGTGTTTGGGATTTATTTTGCATACAAATGGTTGCATAATTGATGGTGTAGATGGAGTTGAATATGACCAACCACCTTGTGGAGGTTTTACACTCAATGTGAATAGTGGGGTTGTGTTCGAACAATTTGTTGAAATGGTTGGAATGTCAATTGGTGTAGATGTAAGAGTCAATCAATTAGAGATAGTGTACAGGCACCCTGAGGTAACACTATCAGGATCTGTGAGGTTTATGCCAATATCAATTCCCAACATTCAAGCGATGAAGTTAATGTTTTCGATTGCGATGCCTGTCCCAAATTTAGTACATTTATATGTCACTGTGAGAAGGAGAGACATTGATGTTCCAAATGTAGGAGAAACTCTTAGCCAATGTGTTGAACCTAGTCAATGTCTTGACCCTAGTCAATGCCTTGACCCTGAACCTGAATCGGTTGTGCCACCATGTGATGGTGAAGATATGGTAGTAGATAATACTTTTAAAGACCTAAGGACCGAGACAGATGATGAATTTGAAGACTTGGGTTTCGATGATCGTGAGCATACTGTCCCTTCAGAAACATTCAGTCAATTGGAGATGGATGATAGCATTACAGAACATGATCATATTGTAGCCCCAACAATCGTTGAAAATTACTTATTATATAAGGGGCTAATATGTCAAAACAAGGAAATTCTTCAACACTTGGTAAAATGTTTTGCAGTTAAGTGTCACGCACCATATGAAGTTGTTGAGTCAACACCAGCAAAATGGACAGTACGATGTAAGAAGTGGGACGATGGTTGCAAATGGCGACTTCGTGCCATTAAAAAAAAATCGCATGGACTTTTTGAGATCACTCAATATGTTGATCAACATGTTTGTTTTTATTCAGAACTAAACCAGAGTCATGCACAACTAGATTCTTCGATGATTGCGTTGGAATTCTGTGAATCAGTGAGAGAGAAACCTTCGATCAGTGTGTTAAAACTACAATCTGAAATAAGATCTAAGTTTGGGTATCATGTTCCTTACCATAGAGTGTGGGAAGGAAAAAAAAAAGCTTTAGCCAAAGTCTTTGGCGATTGGGATGAATCGTATAAACTTCTACCCAAGTGGATGTATATGGTGAAACACACTAACCCTGGCACACGAGTAGAGTGGAAAATAAAGACTACACAGAGTGAAGGACATGCCATCCTTACTTCTGTTTTTTGGGCCTATGGACCTTGCATTGAGGCTTTTAAGTATTGTCGGCCTATCATTCAAATAGATGGCACTCACTTATATGGTAAGTATAGAGGAAAGTTATTGATTGCAACTTCGGTTGACTCTAATAGACATTTGCTCCCACTTGCATTTGCCATAGTTGATGAAGAGTGTCGTGACACGTGGGGATGGTTTCTGAAACACCTTAGACAAATTGTTACACACGAGGAGGTATGTTTAATTTCAGATCGACATGGTGGTATAATTTCGGCTGTTAATAATCCAAGCAATGGATGGACAGGGCCTAAATGTCATCATAGATTTTGCTTACGACATATTGTTAGCAACTTCAATCAAAAATACAAGTCGAAGCAATTGAAAAATTTTGTTTACCGTGCTGGATGTCAACACCAAGTCCGAAAGTACAACAAGGTTGTCGAAGAGATTAAAGCAATCAATAGCACTTGTATGAGCTTCTTCGGTAATATTGGTATTGAGAAGTGGACTCAGTCACATGATGGAGGGGTTAGGTATGGGTGGATGACCACTAACCTATCAGAGTGCATCAACGGTGTTCTTAAGGGCGCTCGTATGTTGCCAATCACAGCGCTCGCTCAACTTACCTTCTATAGATGTGTAAAATATTTTGAGAGGAGAAGAGAAGAAACCAGAGGCGCTTTGGCTCGAAGAGAGAAATATACTAGGTAATTATAATATTCAAATTACTTTTTGTTTACTAGTCAACTTACTTTATTCAAATATACACATTATACTGAATCCAATATTATATTAGGTACGCTCATGATATGATCGTTAAATGGGCCACAAGATCAAGTAAGCATGAGGTGTTGTCATATGATCGATCCACTGGTGTATTTCACGTGAAAACTGGGCTTCATTACTTCAATGCCAAAGGAGGGAATCTTCAGACTCAGAGGTTAACTGCAGACGAACGCTACTGTTCCTGCAATAAGTGGCAAACCTTTGGCATTCCATGTTCACATTTTATGGCAGTGTGCTCACGCTTGAATTTGAATTATGAAAATTACATTGAGGACTACTATAAGATTTCAACGTATACTCAGTGCTACTCTCCTCAGTTTCAACCGATCCCCCATGAAGATTACTGGATCACCCCTCCTAATTTCCCTGTCTTATATGCTGACCCAAAGTTGTTGAGAGAACCTGGTAGACCAAAAAGTTCTCGCTATCACAATGAGATGGATTGGAGAGAGTCGAGTATTCAGCAACGATGTGGCCTATGTAATCAACTTGGTCACAATCGAAGGAGTTGCCCTTCTAGACGAAGAGAAGCACCGTTGTGACCATATTTATTATTTATTAGTTTATCAAATATGTGTTGTAATGACATTTATATTTTTATCTCTATATTGTGATTTGATATGTAATGACATATTTTTTAGTTAATGCATGCCAAATTAGTTTTCTTTTTCATTTATATTTACATATAATTTATTTTATAGATCATGGATCTAAACCTAAATCCAGGCCCACTTGATGCATCAGTCTTGTATGATCAGATATCCCATCGATCAGAACTTGTTTGGCATGATCGGAACCTGGTAGAGCTACACTGTCGACGTAGAGAGGCAGTTCTTCAGCGAACTATCCCACTACATCGCCTCATATTACCAGCATTACGTGCTGCAGGCTTTTACGGGATTGCTAGATTAGGCTTCATTCAGTTAGATTGGCACTTTATCACTGCACTAGTGGAAAGGTGGAGACCGGAGACACATACATTTCATGTCCCCGGGGGAGAGTGTACTATAACTTTGCAGGATATAGAGGTGTTGATTGGATTACCAGTTGATGGCGAGCCTGTCACCGGACATTTGAACCATGATTGGAAACAGTTGTGTCAATCACTACTTGGGGTGACTCCAGATAACAACGCCATTAAAGGCTCCAGGTTAAGCTTACCTTGGTTAGCATCTCAGTTTCCAAGGTTGGATGATGATGCAGATGAGACTACTGTGGCAAGGTATGCTCGGGCATATATTTTACAGCTCATGGGTGGAAGTTTGTTCTCTGACAAATCTGGAGACAAGGTACACTTGATGTTCCTTCCATTCTTAGTGGACTTTGAGGTTGCTGGACGATACTCTTGGGGTGGAGCGTGTTTGGCATGGCTGTATAGGCAGCTATGCAAGGCTACCAGGCTTGATTCTCGTGAGATTGCTGGGCCAATAATTCTCCTTCAACTTTGGGGTTGGGAAAGATTCCCTACAATGGCTCCTCAACGACGACATATCAATGATCATGAGTTGGCTGGACGACCATATGGCTCACGGTATGTTAATTGATTTAATATTTTTTGTTAAGCAAGCTTAATTTTCTTATATCAATTGTTATATTTAACTTTAATTGTAATGTTCAATATAGGTGGAGAGATCAATTTTGCGTTACTGGGTCGGCAACACATGTACTGATCCAATATAGATACATGTTGGATCTCCTGAAACCTACTCTGGTATGTGTTTACTATAATAGAATTTTAAAATATTGTTTTTTCCTTTACTCCTAACGAATTTTGTACGTTGTGGTGTTGCAGATGGTTTGGGAGCCATATAAGGATGTTATGACCACTTTACCAACTTATTGTAGAAATGGTCATGAAATTTGGCGATCAGTAAGTCCACTTATATGCTTCCATATCATCGAGTGGCATCTTCCGAATAGGGTAATAAGACAGTTTGGCATGATACAAAATGTGCCAATCAATTGCAACACAGAACCAGCGCTACATGAAATTGATCTTCGAAATGGTGATTGGCCGAACAAGCATGCACCATATGTAGATCGATGGCACTCACGAAGAGGTTTCATTGCAGTCAATTCTTTAGTGCATGATAACGTGGATACTAGTCCAGACTACATGCCCTGGTATGAAAATATTACTAGGCGCTACATCACTCGTGAGGGAGCTTCTTATGGTCAAGCGGTACGAATTTAGATTACTTTCTTTTTAAAAAAATTCACGATTCAAAATATAGATATTCATTAATTTATAATATTATTGTTCAGAGAACATGTTTCAGACGCATCCGTGATATATCAGAAGATCTACAAATCCTTAACTTGTGCGACAGTGGTGAGATAAACATGGAGCAACTCCAGTATATGTATCGCATACCTATTCCACCTCCCCGTGGTCCTAGACGTAGAAGACAGACTCAGGCTCAAGCTCAAGAGGAAGAGATTCCAGTGCATGAGCAACCATTCCCAGATCAGCCTGACCAGATTCACCATAATGTCGAGGACATACCGCCTTTCACTCAGACGCAAGATGGTGTCGATCCTTCCATCCCATATCAACCTGACCAGATTCACCATAATGTCGAGGACATACCGACTTTCACTCAGACACAGGATGGTGGTGTTGATCCTTCCACCCCAGTGATGATGATGTCGGCTCCAGTTACACAGTATCTTGACACACCAGTTCCACCACTCTATCATTATTCAGAGGCTGGTCCTTCGTCGTCATATGAAGCTAGTCCACAATTTCTGCACACACCAATTCTACCACTCCATCATGATTCAGAGGCTGGCCCTTCATCGTCATATGAGGCTGGACCCTCATCATCATATGTTCACGGACGTGGTCGTGGACGTGGTGAGCATGCACAATATTTCTATCCTATAGAGTCTGTAGATGAAGTAGAGGAGCAAGAGGAACAAGAAGAACAAGAGGAACCAGATCAGGCACTAAGGGGTCGTCGTCGACAACCAGCTCGTAATCGACGACGTCCAAGTTGTGGGACACATTAGCTTCTATCATGAACATGGTTGACACTTTATTCTATTTTATATGTCTATGAATTTTAATTGTTTTGTTAACATTTTACTTTATTTAAATGTGAGTGAATTTTAGTTATTTTTGTATGTAAATTAAGAATACATGTTTTATTATTTATCATGAATTGAAGTTGAAAAATGACAAAGAAAAAATATGAAACTAATAAAAGATATATAAATGTACAAAAGAAAATATTATGAAGGTATCCTTGAAAAATAAAAAGATGATTAGTTTACATGCCATAAAGTGAAATTGCAAAAGAAAATAAATACATATTTAAAATTATTTAACAATAAATAAATAATAAATTAACTAAAAAACGTAAAGTGAAATTGCAAAAAAAAGTGCAAAGGTCGTCTCTTCAAGAGACGACCTTTGGACACGCAGAGGTAGGTCGTCTCTTCAAGAGACGACCTACCATCGGAATTTGTTTTTTTTTTACAGAAGTAGGTCGTCTCTTGAAGAGACGACCTACAGGGATTTTTTTTTTTTTTTAAAATAAAAAGTACAATGGTCGTCTCTTCAAGAGACGACCTTTGACCGAGTATTTAAAACAGCATTATCTAAATAATAAGTTTCATAACAGTATTATATTAATAATAAGTTTTAAAAATTGTAATTTTAATAAAAAAAGTCCCACGAACCCACACGCTTGCTCTGATGGACTTCTTTTGACCGAAAAAACTCTGAGCTGGCCGCTGTTTTTTTTTTTTTTTTTTTTTTTTTTATATATATATTTTTATTATTTATTTAATTTTTGAGTTTTCATATGTTGTGGTGTTTTTTAGACATATGTTTGTCATTTGTGTACAAAACAGGATGGCTAGACAACCAATATTTCCAATATATTTTACTTATTTGCTGTGTACTAAACACTTCCAGGTTTTTCATATTATTTGACTAATTGCTTGCTGCTATATGCATTATTGCATTTATAATTATATTATGACTACTTTTCTTATACCTCTTGCTCTATCCTTCTTGATTAGATTGAGACATTGTAACAACGCAATCTTCGCAATAATGCAAGCTTGAATTTCAAATATCAACTAAAATTGATCAATAAAAATACAAAATGTATTCAATAATTCGATTTTACAAGTTTGGATTAGTTTTGTTGGTTGAGCAATAAGATTGGTTTTCTTTTTGTTTCCTTTCTTTCATGTTAATGTTGTTTTTTTGAAGAAGAATACAATATATGTGCAGATAAGGTAGGACTTTCGGTTTAATATTTGTTCAATAGTTATATATCTTAGTTCACAAAAGTTTTTTTTTTTTTTACAAAATATCTTTCATACTAATTTATGGAAGACTACTAGATTTATAACTCGAGCATAATTTAAGCAGTTATTTGTTTGCATGCCAAAGCGAGCTTAGCTCAGCGGTAATTGACATGTATTCTCGATCGAAAAGTCAGCGATTCGAATCCCTCCACCTCCAAATGTTTATGTACTAAAAAAAAAAAAAGTTATTTGTTTGCACATCTACATAATGAGTTGTAGATTTGAATAACGTAATACTAAAAACATAATAATTGGTTTAGGCCCAAATGTCATGTATTGAATTATTTGGGCTTGGGTTATTTGTTGTCCAATTGGCAAATCAAGAGGTTTGGTTGGGCTTGGGCTGAAGCATGTAATTTTTTGGGGCAACAAGAAAAATGGCTACAAATAAAAAAGTGGCTTGAAAAATGGCTACAAACGTTTGTAAATTAAATAGATGGCTAAACCATTTATTAATTAATAATTCCCTATTTATACAAGACAAAAATGCCCCTCAACAAACTTCCTAACGTGTTGTTAACGTTTAAAACCAAAATCATTTAAGAGAGATAAAAAAACACCCCTAAAAATAGTTGGAGACATTTTAGGAGGTTTAAAAATACGAAAATAAAAAAGACACACAACTATTTTGAAACCCAAATGTACCAGACCCTAGTTGTTCCCCGGGAATAGGAGTAAATACCTTGTCGGACAATGAGTACAAAGTTCAACCACCCCGTCAGTAGAGAGAAACACCTCTGAACTCCATTGAGAACCTCTGAAAAATTAAGAAACCGGAATTATGACACATCTGCTGAAAAATTAAGAAACCGGAATTATGACACACCAATGAGTACAAAGACCCTAGTTGTTCCCCGGGAATAGGAGTAAATACCTTGTCGGACAATGAGTACAAAGTTCAACCACCCCGTCAGTAGAGAGAAACACCTCTGAACTCCATTGATCAGGAACAACATCCCTGTCCATCTGCATATTTACTACCTGCACCTAAAACCTGTCCATCTGCTTATTTACTACCTGCACCTAAGAACCTTGAACTTTGTACTCCTTCCCCAATAAAGGTATTTACTCCTTTATTTATTTATAGCCATTTTTCATGTCAAAGTTCAACCCCCTTCAGTAGAGAGAAACACCTTCGAACTCCATTAATCGGAAACAATAGTCCTGTCAATAGGAAGATTTACTACCTGCAACTAAGAATACCTGAAAAATTTTTAAAAACAAATAAGAACACAGTAATTATGATACCTTAGCTGCTGCAATTATGAGTTGTCATAACACCGCCCACCCTCCCACCAGAACCGCCTTCATGCACCAGCCCGTCCGTCCATCTTCATCTTCCACAACCCTCCCTTCCCACCATTGCCCCCCCTTGAAAGACTTAATCCTCCATTTCCCACCATTTTCCACCCCCCAACACATAGTGTATCCCAATCCCTACCTCTCGCATCGCGCCGGCGACCCACATCCGCCGTGCCGACGACCTTCTTCCGTCGTGCCGTCGAGACTCTTGCTTGCCCCACATCCTCCATCGATTCTCCTTCTGCACGAGGACTGTACAATTTCTCAGAAATTCAAACCAAGGTAACAGCTTCATTCTCATTCCCTTATATTAGCAACAAACTGATACATTCCCCCAAGATTTTAGGGATTTCGTTATTACATTCCCCCGAGTGGTATGTACTGATAAATACCATTTCTATTAGACATGAACAACTTCATTCTGATTCCCTTATATTAGCAACAAGCTGATACGTTCCCCCGAGATTTTAGGATTTCGTTATTACATTCCCCCGAGTGGTATGTACTGATAAATACCATTTCATCGTTATTACAAATTCTCTGGAAAAAGTGTGCTTGTGGTATACTCATATGTATGTGTGCGTACACATTGACATGTCTAATAGAAAAAATGCTTTGATTTGTCTGTACTATTATATACATCCATGGAATGGTCTAATGTGTCTACTTGTGTGTGTATACACTTAATCCCCCCTGTATTTGAGTTAATCACCCCCTGTATCGTGTATGTCTGGAATGCCCAATAAAAATACACTTTGTCTTTGTCTGTGTTGCTATATGCAACCATAATAACCCCCGTACCATGTTCACCTGAATGCAAATACCTGATGAAATGCCATAACTGATATCTGTATATAGTATTACATACATACGTGTTCCGCATGCATCCTGTGTGTATGCATACTTACCCTAGTCCCACCCCCATATGAGTTATATATACGTTGTAGTTTATATGTACTGTCATCTGTCTGTATGTACTGCTACTTACGACTTTTATTGTTGTTCTTTTGTAACATGGATAATGAGGGGCAAAATGTGAGGGATAAAATCTTTTTTTTATCGTTGGAAACGCTGAACCTAAGCCTAAAATATAGGTAGATCTTTTTATACACTTGAACACAAACCGCCAACTGAACTCCCTATAAATCGGGATTCATCCATCCCGAAAAAAGGGGGAGAAACTGAATGAAAACAAAAAAAATCTGTTAACGGCGTTTGTCTATAGTCGTATATACTAGGGGTAAAAATGTCAAAAAAAATCTAGAAAACAGTTCCTACTATTCCGGTAGCCACGCCTGCAAAGACCAAACTTCCGTAGCCAAAAATCAAGACCGCTTTTTTTTTTGTAGCCATTTAACACAATTCCCCTAATTTTTTAGATATTTTTTCTGGGTTTTGTTCCTTTCCAAGCTTTTTCTTTGACTTGCATCTTTGAATTTCTTAGACTCCAACTCATTCATTCATTTTGCATTTTAAACCTACTATCTTTAGTTGCTATATGTATTTTGTTTACCTGCTTTTTCTACTGCTTGATTGCTAAGGATAAGGAATTTGCATAGCCAAATGAGCTTCAGTTACTTAAAAGTTGGTACACATGTCTTTGTTTGTGAGTCTTGGAATTCGACAATATGAGAATGGAGAACTACTCATAAATTATTAATTCTTTCTTGTGTTTATTGTTAAGGTGTGGATCAATAAATCCAAGATATTCATTCAAGATAGAATAAGAAAAATATTTTTCTTTGAACCAAAAACAAATAGAATAGTTTTATAATAAAATATGGTAACATTTTTTTAGAACAAGTGTTCTAGGAATACTAATACATTCCCTACATTTAATCAACACTCGAACCTAATTTATAGACTTTTTTTTTTTTATTATTATTATTATTTTTTTATGATGACCCTTACGAAGGATGTGAACGCTCCACATCGTGATGGAGTTGTAATAACTATATATGAACAAGCTAAGTTACAAAAATTCAATTTAAATTTTTATTAAATTTCTTGAAATCCTCTTTCGATATGCGTTGTACTAATAATTTTGATTTTTCTGAATATATATAAAATTGAGTTTGAGAAATTCCAATTAATTTGTGTGCACAGTGCACCACTAGAAATATTCATTATAATTTTAATCGATATTTTTAGAAAAATACTTGTTGTCCCTGCATACCGGTACGTAGGGATCTTCCTACATACTACCATTAAAATGGTGATAATTAGGAGAGATAAAAAAGTTTTATCATTTTCTACTTTTCTCTTTATTAATTGTCAAGATTTCAACATACAACTTTATGTCAGTTGGGCTAAACTCTCGTCGGTGTTTTGTTGATGCTTGTGGTGTATTGTTGATGCTTGTGATGTAAAGAGCAAGGAGTTGAAATTTGCATTCTTCCCTTTGGAATCTGAAAAGACATATAGAGCCGTTTGGAGGAGATTAATATAAAAGTATAAAATTCATATTTTAGAAATGCAAAGTAAATATGAAATTTTCGCAAGGGCATTTTAGTCAGAGCAAATTCGTAACGGCTACTTTGATCACCGCCGTTTGTTTCATATCATACGAGAAAGGGAGAAGAAATTTGAGCACGCTCTTCGATGCATCACTGTGTGAGCTTCACTTAGCTTTCCAAATCCTCCATTTCGCTTTGGAATTGTAAAGATTGTCGTACAATCACAATCCCTACGCTTATTCCCACTCTGTTTCTGCAGTGAGCTACGGAAGTATCGAAGGAACGATGAACATGAACATTTTCAGAAAGAAAACCTCGCCCAAAGGTCTGAAAAATTTCTCTTTCACTTCCGATCTGCTCCTTTTTTGCTTCATAATTTATGATTGTTTTATCTATTACCTTGAATTTCTCAATGTCACTTTCTTTGTCTCGTTACTCTCTTTCCTTCTCAATTTCACTGGCCATTTCCGTTGATTTCCCTAGTTTGTACGATTTTGAGGTAGGTTTTGAAGATGATCGGCGTTTTTAACGAAAATTTTAAGATTCTTTTTCTGGGGTAGATTGAAGATATAATTTACATTTGCTGCACAGTGGTTGGTTGGGGCTTTTCATGGGGCAATGAGAAAAAATGGGATTCCTCTTATTTTCTTCTACTATTAAGGGAACTTTAGTTGCCTGGTTTGCGGTTACTGCATAAATTCAATGTGGCTTGATTAGACATATACGATGACTTTCTGCTTTTGTTTCAGATGCTCTTCGCACCAGCAAGCGAGAAATGGCAGTTGCAACTAGAGGTACTACAATCCTACTTAACAATTTCTTTATGCCTTTGTTTCTAAATCTTTGGGCATCCTCGGGGTACGGGCAAAATCATTCGTTTCTCTTGCAATGGAATGGAGATGCAAGAATGCTGGTGTACAAGTACTGAAGCTCCACTTCATTCGACTTTTTAGACAATTTCCCAGTCGCTAGTTGTTTTAGCAACAGGAAATCTAATATCCCTATTCTCTTTTCATCCGGATGCAATCAACCTTCAGACTAATTAGCAACACTTAAAGTTGGTAGTGGAGGGGCATTAACTCCCTTTAGTTCAGCTCCTCACTCTATTTATTAATTTTGGCATCTTGTCACTTTATTTGAAATTACAATGCAGTTCCCTTTTCTTTCCTACCTCAGTTGTATAGGGGGTGGCCTGTACCATAATAAGCTATTGAACAAAATTAGAACTACCCATTTTGTTCAACTGCCTAGCAATACTTTTAGTACATGTAACTGCACATACGAGGTATTGCCGTATTGGTAATTGAGACATTTGTGGAACAAGGTTCCCTTTCCTTGACTTTTGCTCTCCTCAACCATGATTATTACTTAGTAAGATACAGACCTGAAATTTTATTTGCTGATGTTGTGTAAGAACTTCTATTAGTATGTTCATCAAACTCCATATTTGAATTTCCATTTTTACAAAATTCATACGTTTGTGGCTTATATATGTTTTCCGAATTTTAGGCATTGAACGAGAAATTTCATCTCTTCAGTTGGAGGTATGGTGTGATTTTTATTTATTGTTTTTTTTTCCCATCACCTTTGCCTTTATCTTCTCTTAGATTTCCCTACTCTTTCTAATTTCAGGAAAAAAAATTGGTGGCAGAGATAAAGCAAACTGCCAAAACTGGGAATGAGGCAAGTTAGCTTTCTTATATCTACTGGTAGATATAGCTTCATATTTAGTACTTTGCCCCTTCCAAAACTGCCAACCATGTTAATCTTCTATTCTTTATGGAATGTTCCCCTAGTTAGTTATTCATGATTCCAAAGCTTCAAATCAGTAGCAGTGTTTCGTGGGCGTTGTTTGTGATTAATTTTCTTCTATATACCTTCATGATTGCTGGTTGGTTTCATTATTTTGGTTCCCTGCAGTTGTTGAGTGCTTTATATTTTCCCTTGACTGCCGTTCTGTGCAAATTGCACATAGTGACATTGCATCCAAAGAAGACAACAGATGTTGAGGTGGCAGCAAAGGAATTTAGAATCCGATGATGCCATTTATTCAGAAAGAATTTTCAATTTAGACTGTGGTTTACTGTTTATAATCAACTTGAGCACACACGGATGTAAATATTTTTGTCACTTTTATTAGGATCCTATTATTATGGCACGAGTAAAAAACTTTTCATATTTCTTTTTAATTTAACATACAGGCTGCCACTAGAATCCTAGCTCGACAGCTTGTCCGTTTACGCCAACAGATAACTAATTTGCAAGGGAGTCGTGCCCAAATTCGAGGTGTAGCTACTCATACACAGGTTACCATCCTTACTGTGGAAACTTGTTGACCTTCTGTTTTAGTTTATTGAAAATGATTGGTTGATGTTGTCTTTTTCCAGGCTCTATATGCTAGCACTTCAATCTCTACTGGAATGAAGGGTGCAACAAAAGCAATGGTTGCAATGAACAAGGTAAGCACTCGAAAGAGAATATGATAGCCTTACTTTTATTATGATTCCACTATTTTAAAGGAAGAATGATACACTAAAAGAGAACTGGATGTAAAATTAAAGGACTACTTTTAACCAATGTATAGGCTCCTGTACATGCTAACTTGTTAGTTTGTATATCATATTTATAACCAAATGATCAATCATCTTTGTTTTCCGTTGCAGCAAATGGCACCAGCAAAGCAGGCTAAAGTGATTAAGGAGTTTCAGAAGCAGTCAGCACAGTTGGACATGACGGTAAAATTCCCGGTTTCACTATTTTCTTTTTTCTTGTTTCAATAGTTATTGAATATCATATAGTTTCCAGAGGAAGGGAGAGTGAGTTGAATTACATCAATAACCAAAACTAAACCTTTTGGTTTAAGAGATATATCTGAAATGCAAGAAAAGGGATATTAATTCTGCTTGCCATTTCATTAAAAGTTTTCCCACTCATGGTTAGCTCTGTCTGATGTATGTTCATTGTACTAAATAGATTTTAGCCATCATCTGAGTATTATCATTGTTAACAGCTATTTGTAATATAATATGTGTTCTTTGAGGACAAAAGAGAAGCAGGAAAGAAATATGAGGGGAGGAAAATAGGAGTTGCTTTTCAACCGGGTTGGGGGGGGGGGGGGGGGCGTGGTTAGAGAAAGAGAGAAAAAAAAATTGGGCCTTGCCCATCATAAAGGTAAAGCATATTCCTAGTAGTGGATGTGAAACAACCCAACTATTATTGTGTCCTTGAGCTAGTAGATTTTTCCTTTTTTTTTTTCCTTTCCACTCATGCAGTATGTTTCTCATACCTCTTTTCTCCAGATTGAAATGATGTCAGAGTCTATAGATGAAACTTTAGATAAGGATGAAGCAGAAGAGGAAACTGAGGAGCTTACGAACCAGGTAAATTCTTGCAACATATTTATGGTGACATATCTTTGATTGAACTTTAAATTATATTCAAGGATTTTACTAACTAGATATTTGTTTTTGTTGTTCTCTTCATAGGTGCTTGATGAGATTGGCGTTGATATTGCATCCCAGGTTGGTCTTTTGATAAATGAATGCTTTGCTTGAATTTCAAATATGTGTTTACGTTTCATTTTTTCTTTCTTCACTTCGAAAAATTTACTGCTCACTGACATTGATTTTATCTGTTGACAGTTATCTTCTGCACCCAAAGGCCGGATTGCAGCAAGAAAGGCTGAAAACACAGTTACCAGGTACCATATGCATTACTGTTGGGATTTTTCTTTCTCCAGTATCATTCATTTTATAACATACTTGCACACATGATATACATATTACTGGACCTTGGATAGTCTGTAGTATTTATGAACATCAGCACGAGTGCATTCACTGTGCTCTAATGTCGAGTAGCCTTTTAGCTATATCTAAATAATCATCTCTTTTGGAAAAAATACTGTACTTAAAGAAATATCTAACAAACCTTTAATCAAGCTCCTTTTTGGGGATATTCTATTGGGAAAATTTCAATAGAGGTACCTTTTACCTACCAGATGGGGCGTGGAAACCGAGGTGAGATCAACTTCAGGGCATTATGATCAAAATGTATAAAGAAAGTGTTGTCTATAGTTTTGATAAGCCGATTTCTGTGAGTAGGAATTTTGAAGTGCTGATGCATACCGTTTTTTTTTTCCCTCCTTTCTTTTTTGGAGACACATACGGTGTTTATTATAGATAAATTAGCATAATAAAAAACAACATTCTAATCTCGACATAACATTGAGAATTTTGAACTGTGTTTTTATTCCCTTTTCACTCTCTTGTAGGGTGGGTGGGGTTTGAGTATTAGTCTCTTTTCATTTATTCGATATTTGATGAAAAGTATCGTTTTTTTGTTAAAGAAAATATTGAAAAAATTTGAACCAAATTCTAATTCTTTAGTTTTTATCAGTTAGGGACTACCATTTGATCTGATCCTTTCTATAGGTAGAATTGTACCTTCCTGCACTTGCTAGCCTCTATTGAGCTAATATAGTCATTCTAATTTTCTTGCAGCTCTGAATCTCCTGATGTTGAGGACCTCGAAAAGAGGTTGGCCTCTCTTCGACGAAACTGAACCGAGATCGAATTCCACAAAGCTGTGAGAATTATAGATACATGAGTTTTAGTACATGTAAATTCAAATAATATTGTTGGTAGAACATTTGTGTGTGATATGAGAATCATATTTCCCTTTGTTAACATTTATCAGTCAATGTATATTTGGTTGTGGAACTTGGAAGCATGATTATATACTAGAGGAGTCCCAGCTGTGGAGTTTAAATCCATGTAACCACAACCTAGATATAATTTTATAAATGGGTAGATTTTATTTTATTATATATATTATTTTTTAGAACACAAATGGGTGGAGCTCAGTTGATATATTTTATTTTATTTTATTATAAAATTAAAACCTCAATTGATATTAAAAAGAAAAAAAAAAAAAAACTTGATCAATATTCATTTACAATCTAGATATTCACATTGTATTTTAATCCTTGACTACAATATATGAATATAGTATCAGAATTATAATTTCGCCAAACAATAAAAAGGAACAATTCAAATACGTGGGGAATCTTCTAGAACACCATCCATCAAATACATCAGCAGACCAGAAAATTTCATAATTTTATTATTATTATTTGTTAAATAAAGAAATGTGTTCGTCTATTTTTAGTAATGGGATATATGGCCTCAAAAGCTAGCTGAATTCAATGATTAGGATTCTGTCCCATGTAAAATTAATTTTCTATTTTTAAAAATAGAAAACAGTTTTTAGTGTTTAAAACATGTTTCCCAAATTTTTTTTTGAGTTTTTCTTTTTCCAGAATAGAATGGCCAAAAATAAAATAATAAAATATATTTCAAACAGCTATAAAATAATATTGTAGCCTTTTTTTTTTTTTTTTTTTTTTTTTTTTGAGAATACATATTGTAGCCTCTTTTTATCCTAATAAAATTTTCTTTACATTTTATAACATGGCATCCAATATTTATTAGAATTAGGAAATTACGAGAGTATCCTTGAATGGACAGAACATTAATCAAAGTCCAAGTAATTAAGAAACCTCTTATTCAAAGCTGAAAAAAAAAAATATTATATTCTTTCTGTTTATTTCGTTGATACATTCGACGCGCTCGTCTATTAAAATATTCGTTAAAAAAATGTAAAAGTCTCCGAAATTGCTGATCTTCTTCCTGTCCATTTTTTTTTTTTTCAAATTTGTATTTTTCTTCTTAAAAAGGAAAAAAGAAAATAAAAAAATAAAGAAAAAGAAAAAGAAAATATTCTTCTTCATTTCTTCAATCTTACCGTCTTCCTTTTCTATCCCATTCTCTGGCATTTCAATTTTCAACCGCAGTTCTCGCTTCCATCCTCATCCGTTTAAGCCGGCCTCCTCCATAGCTACACCTCTGCGATCGTCTTCTTCATAATTGGCCCTTTATTCATTCTCTCCTCCTCCATTTTCAGGTTTTTTTTCCCTCCCTTCCTATCTCTAATTGTAATTGTAATTTATGTATCTTGCACTCTCTTGTGTACCTTCTGATTTCTTTCGTTTAATGAGATTGTTGGTGATTTGGACATTTGGGTTTTCGAATGATTGGCAGATTTCCTTCTTGGGGCTTCTACGTGATCGTTTCGGTAGATAATCCGTGGTCGCGCGAGGAGGATCGGGAGAAGGTGATTATTTCTTGATTTGTTTTTTTGTCTGTTTTTTTTAGCTTTTAGAGACTTGGGTTCTTAGATTTTGTGCTGCCCTAACGATTTTGTGCTCCCCGGGCATGCTTTCTTTTATTGAGCATCTTTCCCAATTACATGCTGTGCTTTAATTTTGCAATGTTATACACATACATGCAACAACGAAGCAGTTTGCGTAGATTTTTTCCCCCATTAAGAGATTTAAGTATTGATCAAATAGGCTGCACAAAGAGGGCTGAGGACAAGAAGAGCTTCTTAACCCACAAGGTTAGGCGGATTGCATTCTTCAATTAACCATTGTTGAAAGAGGAAATGAACAATGAAATCTTTCCGGTAAAAGAAAGCAAATAGAAACTGAAAACCTTAATTGTCCCCGAGGCTCTCCTAGATCCGTTTTTATTCTAAAAAATTATTTGCGTGGTTGATCTACTTTTTGACTTCATTTTTAAAACTTAATTTCCATGTATCACATCAATCAATTTATGGCTGAAGAGGGATTACTTTTCCTAATGAAGTTTATATGAATTGTTGTTTAATATTGAATCTAGTTGAAGTAAAACTTCTGCTTTATATGGAATTCTTGCACATAGAGGGCAGTTAATTTTATATTATTTTATTATTTCAATCTTGCATATAGTGTTGTTCTTGGTTAACTAGTCCGCTCTCAGTAAGCTCTTGATTCTCTCCCTTGATGTAGCAGCTATGCAAAGCCAACTAGTATGCAGTGGGTGTAGGAGCATTCTTCTTTACCCTGGAGGGGCCACCAATGTATGCTGTGCATTGTGCAATACAGTCACCTCAGTTCCTCCTCCTGGTATACATTTTTTTCTTATCAATTCTTTTATCCTTTTTTGGTAGTTAAAAAGCATCAAGGAAATTATAAAAATAAATGCAATGTAATAAGATAACTATAATCTACATGACTGACTTTTTAATTTGGGCTGGAGGGAGAATGGTTAAGTCAGTGACTTTGTTTCATAATCCAAATATGTCATGGAGATGAAATCATTCAATATAATAGAAATTTTAAGTAACATTCAAACAAATGACAATTATCATAAAATCTGAAAGGGTCTATTGAGACTCGCCACGATGCACGATCATCGTGTATTCCTTTTTATATCAGGTCATTAATGTAGTCTCTCTTATTTGGATTGGTTTTATTCTTTTGGATTGAAGTCTATTTTTGTAGTTAGGGATTGGACTCCTTTTCTGTGACTGATTTTTTTGTATGTCCTTGTATTTTCTTTCGTTTTGATCAACGTAAGCTTGGCTTCTCACCAAAAGAACAAGTAGTCTCTTTCCTCTCTCAACTAAATCTTGAACTTTTCTAGCAGTTTCATGTATGTTGGTATTTGAAGGTTTTGGTTAATAATGGATTACTAGTTATCATCCAAGTGCATATGTTTTTCTGTCGTATATTAGAGATCTTAAATCTGAAATAGGCTTTTTCTTAATTGGACACAAAATTTAACTCAATGATGTATGGGTAAAAAATAAGTATGGTCCCCAAGAAGGTCCTACCATGATGTGAGCTTACACTACAAAAATCATCATTTACAAGACCATAAGAAAAAACATTTATAAAATTTATCCCAAGCTCTCAACAATTTGGTCTTTTATTTCTTCTCGTGTGTAAATGATTATTTCTTCATTTTTGATAAGCAAATATCTTTTTTGCACAATTATTGTGTGCATCGCTGTCTCTCCTTATCTATGTATATTAGAGTAATGCTCTAAATCCTCACAAGAGCTAATAGATAATCATTAGAAGAACTATACTGTTAAGACTATCAATTGATTTAAAGTGTAACATAAGACTGTCAATAGTCTGAGAGCTGGAACTAGCCCTTTTAGGATTTTTCATTTTTTTTGAGTGGATGGTGTAGTTTTGGCTAGCCCCTCTTTTCTTCATTCTAATTGTATAGTCTTGGATGGCTCATTTTTTAATTGTGTGTGCATGGGAGATCGTCACTTTGTTTCTGTCTTTCATTTTTTAAGATCCAGTTGTAATATTTACTATATTAAATGAGGTAAATTAGTTAGAAGACAAGAATAAGGGGTTCATTTGTAATAGTATTTCAAACAATGAGTAAAATAACCAATGGAATAGACCATCTATAGAATAGAATCACTGTGATCCGCAAAGGAAAAGGAAGTCATAATGGTATTCCTCTTCTTGGTGCATTTCATGTGGAAGTGATACCATAAATTAGACAATCTCTTCTGCAATCGTGATTCTGGTAGAGGATTGTGATATAGGTTGCTTTAAGAGATTGGAATATCAAGGGTTCATCGAGGAGTATATTTTATGAAAGGATATTTTCATTTCATAAGGCACCAAGATAGATAGGGTCGTGATATAGGCTACTATGTATCTTATCGGGAAAAAAAAAAGATGTAGGCTACTATGCTAGTTTGGTGTCTTCTGGCCTGTGGGTTTATGCAGAAGAAGCATGCTTTTTTATAATGGAATATGTTCATGTGAAGAGGTTCCAAGTGGAAGATTATTGTGTTTGTGGCCTCGAGTATCTCGTTTAATTTTTTAAAGACTAAATCTATCAAATGCTCCCTAATCTTGTTGCTAATTCACAATTTGGTCCATAATCTTTTAAAATTTGCAATTTTACCCTTATTGTATAAAAAAATCTTAATAAATCTTTCCATGACAAAATCTATTAAAATTTGTTAGTTGAACTTTTGACCAGATCTGATTTGAAATGGTATCTATCTTTTTATACTTGGTTGATAAAGATGCAAATTATATGATAGTGGGCAGAATAAATTTCATCAATTTAGATTGGAGGCCCTTTCTTTTTTCCCTCCGAATTAGGCTTAGGGACCCCTCATCCCTAAGGCCTTTAGACTGGTATTTTCCTCTTTCTTTGAATATATTCTGCCCTACGTTTCCCCTAAAAAATTGATTGTGGGCAGAATAAATGAGTTCAATCAGACTTGCTTATTCATGACGAATATTATTTTATTAGTTTCTAACTTTATTTTTTATTTCTTAAAAATTGACCATTAAGTTCTGGTAGAAGAGTTGTTTGAACGTGTCTCCATTCCTATTAACATATAGACCCCGGCAACTGCTTCTAGTGTCCTTCATAGCTATTTGTCATGTGGTAACTCTTTTGAAGTTTTATACCAGAGATTTGGGCCTTGCATTTGCAGGAACAGATATGGCTCAACTTATATGTGGAGGTTGCAGGACATTGCTTATGTACGCACGTGGGGCAACAAGTGTTAGATGCTCATGCTGTCATACAGTGAACCTTGCACCTGGTATGGAGAAAATTATCGTTGATTTTGGAGTTTTTGAAGGATATAATGGATATTTGAATTTGATAGAGCTCCCTATATGCGATTGAGCTTTTATTTATTTAGTGAACTGGGGATAACAGTAAGACTTTGGGCATTGAGATGATTGGATTATTGATTTTTCCAGCTATAATTTTATTGGTTCTCTTTCATTTCCTCATGTTTTTTCTCTCTTTACTTCCTTCTTTTTCCTTCTTTTTTATTTATTGTATGCTTCTAGGGAAAAAAAGTATATAATACCTTTTAAAGTAGGTTTTTGCTTCGCTTGACAACAAAAATGGTTATGTTGTTACTTGTCAATTCTCTCAAGCATTGCTGTTGTATTGCGTTTTTTTTTCTAATTATTACTATAAAGGATTTGTTTTAAATCCTTTTACTATTGTTATGGTTGCAACCTAGAGGAATTGTTTTTAGTTCTTTCTGAGGGGTAGTCTTGCTTGGGAAATGAAATTTTGCTTTTCCCAACTGGGATGTGTGATCTTGTTTTGTTTATGCTGGTATTGTATGCTATTTATTATTAGACGCTCAAAATTTTCTGATGTTATAGTAGTTAAGTAGGTTACTGAGTTTTCTTGTTTGGGTGTTGTGACTGTTAAAAAAAAAAAAAAAAAAGCCACGAACCAGGTTGCACATGTTAACTGTGGAAATTGCCGCACAACACTCGTCTTTCCATATGGAGCTCCATCTGTCAAGTGTGCAATCTGTCATTATGTTACTAATGTTGGTGTAAGTATAATCCATTTGTTTTGAGAGGCAGCTGAAATTTCTTGATATTTTTAGGTAGTTGAGTTGCTGAATGTGATAGGTTGGAAGTACTCTCCTCTTGATATGAAGCCATACTTTTTTCTGCATGCCTCCTCCATCATTTAAAAGTATTCTTTATTTTGATTTTCGAAATCAACTTAGACTAGTTTCAATGTGGCTTCAGTAAAACTTGATTGGCTTGAGAGGATACAACTAGATTTTGAGGTCAAAACTAAGGTGGTACAGTACTGTTTGTAACAGTCTTATACTTGTTAAATTCCTAATTAATCGCTCATTTTTCTGCAATTGGGTTGACAGGAAGAACCAAAATGTAGAAAACTTGAAAAACACGTAAACTTATATTCAAGACATATAGTTTATAAACTTCCCATGAACCCAAAGGTGGTACAGTTAGGATCTGTTAAATGCTTCTGAATACGTTTTCTCTTGTTATACATGAGTAGTGCTGATATTTTTCTGTTCCGTTCTTCATGTTTTTCGATTGATATCTATTTGCAGATATCCAATGTGAGGGTTCCTATCCCAGTGCACAGACGTAACGGAACGATTAGCTCTGGGATGCCCCCTGCATCATCAGTATGTTCTTAAGCTTTTCATTTCTTATGTCCTTCCTTTTAGGCCTCTGCATGTAGGGGATTTGTAATTTTGATTATGTGGCAGAATTGATTTGGGATTGTTCACTATTTTCATTTTTTGCAGTCTCAGAGCCAAACTGTTGTAGTTGAGAACCCCATGTCTGTTGATGAAAGTGGCAAATTGGTAAGTATTCATGTTGTTCATTCGGTTCTTCTCTCTTTACCCTCGTTAGAATCATTTTTCTCTGATTCATTATTAACAACAAAACGTGTTGACTTTTAATACTCTGAATATAGGTGAGCAATGTTGTTGTCGGTGTCACGACGGATAAAAGGTAACTTGGTGAGATGATGGTTGATTGATGGCATTTACTATTAGCGTCTTAAACAGGATGGGAGGAAGAGATCTATATATCTCTAGTACATTACTATACTGCTTGGAATATGAATATGGTTATGGAAATTTCTGTATAGTTTGTCTCCGGATTTGCCCTTGAGGTCACCATTCATTCTTGAGTCAACTTCAATTTGAGGTTCAGAGAACTTTTTACCCTGTGAATGTGATGTATATTGTGGACCAGAAGAATTGAGGGTCTGTACTGAACTTAACTTGTGTGATTTCTGTACCGAATCATTGAGCTGTCTCGCAAGTAAAAATACTATACATCCATCGTAGTACCCCCTCAGGTAAATATGAGTATAAACGTTGTCTTGTAATCTCTGTTTCCTTGATTGGTGATATGCATTTTGAATTTCATTGGTTTTGTTCATATCCTTGAGCCATTTCTTTCATGCATTCATCTCTCTTCCTAGAAACTCTCTATGGCCCAAGTTTCTGCAGATTGTTGTATTCAGTCTACTTCCAACTACTGATTGTAAGGTACCATTCTAGAATTTCTGTAGGATGAAACTATGTTTTGTTTTTCTTTATTTCTGTTGTGTATGAAAAAAGAATGGAAAATTGTGATGTATTATCGGAGTTCGGATAGTTCTTAAATCAATTACAGTTTGCCAATTCTGATTTGAATGTTAATTAAATGATTTACAATTTCCGATTTTGTACTATTAAATCGTCACTTTTTTTATGGAGTATTGAAGTGGAGTTCTCACTTAGGAAATTCATTCTTTTTTTTTTTTTTTGATAAATTACACCTTTGATCCCTAATCGAATTTGGTTTATTCTGAGGTCTTTGAGTTTTAAAAAATGGACACTTTTACATCCTTCAAAATTGAATTTAATATCAATTTGATACTTGAACTTTTAAGTTTGTTCCATTTTAGTTCCTTAATTTTTAAAAGTTAACCATTTTGATCCTTAGTATGTTATTTTTCCATCTAATATCGACCTGTCAAATGCTTGTCTTTAAACTATATACAGCTTGAAATTTGTAGTCAAATGCTCACCGCTGAGTTATGGACCCTTGTTTATGACTTGAAATCATGTCCATATTAACATGTAGTATATATATACTCAAAGTCATATCATTAATTTATTAAAAAAACAAAGATAAGGACCAAAATTGTTATTTTTTAAAGTTCAAAGGATAAAATAGATATTTTAAAAGTTTAGGGATCAGAATGAAATAAACTTGAAGGACCAATATGAGATTTATATCTAAACAAAAGATTAATCAAATAGATTTTAACCGGGACTAAATTCTAACTTTCTCCTGTTTTTGCAGCATATTGTACCTTCCACCATTTAGTGACAAATCAGGCCCTTCCAGTGGCAAAGTTGCAATAGATAAAAGATAAGAGAGAGGAGAGAGAGAAGTCAACTCAGTTATTTCCTCACTTTTCAATCTTAATCTTCATTACAGACACCAACTAGATTTTCTTTTCTTTTCTTTTCTTTTCTTTTTTTACATCACAAAACATTTACATAAAACAAAATGAATGAAAAAATTGGTTAACACAGCTCCAAATTATTCAAAAAGAAAGGAAGAAAAAAGGCAGAACAGAGGGGCAGCACAAGGTAACAAAGAGAATACATTATCTTTTTCTTCCTTTTTTGAAGGGGGGAATTGACATACCCTCCAAAACTCTCAATTAGTGGTATTGTTATATGAGATCTTCAAAATCACTGAAAGAGGAATGTTGATAATATGGCCTGCATTCCCAAAAAGTCCAATTCTACCAAAGCTAGCAGTCGAGCTGTTCATCGTTGCATTGAAGAATATCGTCAACTGTTGTTTCTCGCCACTGCCGATTGTAAATCGAGTCGGAGAAACCTTCAAAGAAATCCCATAAGGAGCACTCCAACCAACACTATAAAACTCAGGTCCAGCAATGTTGGTCACGGTCCGTTGTACTACTCTCGACTGGTTAAGTTTCGCTATCGTGACAGAGGGCAAGTTCAGATCAGCTCCACTGATGCTAGAATTGTAAAGCCCGCAGTTCTGGCCTGTGTAGTTGAAGACCACAGGAGATGATCCGTTGATACCGCAAAGAAACGACATATAATCATCGTAACCTACAAGAAGCGAACTTGGATGTTATACCACACAGTTACTACCAAAATGATCAAGCAAAATCTCATTACAAAACTTTATTGCCATCCTGAAAAAATCTCAGTTTCCAATATCTCCAAATTCATTCTACTATTCATTCTTCCTTTCTCCTCCTTTATCTTGAATCCTATTTCCCATTCTTCTCCTCTTGGGATAAACTACAATTAAAACATGTGACATACTAATATTTCAAACCAGCATTCCATGATGAGTACAGTAGATGCATAGTACTTTATGTTCTTCAACAGAAATTAACTCTGACCACTGTCCTGTTTACCTTTCATTTCAGAAAAATGTCAGTTAAGCCATCATAGTGGCCATCTACTGATGCTAAATGTTGCAGGGTTTCTATTTTGTGTCTATTAACAACTGAGTAGAGGTCGATCATAATAATCATAAAATTGTAGGCTATAATGTTAAACAAATTACTTACTGGAATCAAAGATCAACCCTGGGTTGAGAGCTGCAGTTGCATTCACAAAACCACTTCCCATATCAAAAGGTGTAGCTGGAGACTGGTTCTGTTCGGGGTTAGCGTAAGCACGCTGAGCCATGATTGGTCCACCAGTCTTATCGTAAAGAGAAGCAGTTGTCGATAGTGCAGATGCAATGGCTGAAGGACTAAGACTAGGGTACTTCTGCTTTATGAGTGAGGCTAGGCCAGCAATATGAGGAGCAGCCATGCTTGTTCCCGACATCATTGCGAAGTTTTCACCTGCAGAGTTGGTAAATGTCAACTGTCTGAGATTTAATGTCATATATAAAATCATAAACCGTTGCAGATGATTACCGAGAAATTCGACAGAGTCAGTGGCAACAGAGCTCCAGGCAGCCCATATGAAATTGCCAGGAGCTACCAAGTTGGGCTTCATAATATCAGAATCATCAAGAGAACTGTCTTCTGGATCTGGTCCTCTAGCAGAGTAATACATAATTTGTGGGGCAGTGGAGCTATAATTTGCCTTTAATCCTCCAGATATGCTAGCAACAGCTCCAAATTTAGAAATTTTCTTTGTTAATCCATCTACTTCCAAAGAAGAATTGTAGTATTGAAGAAGCATCTGCCAAAGAAACCATGAATTTCAGAACCATAGAGCAAGGGTGTGGAGGGAAGCTATTATGAACAAATGAACACAAATCCATTTTAAAGCCCCACTTTGATGCAAAAAGGCTTTAACAACCACTTCATAACTTATGTTAGATAAGGAACTATTATATTGAAAACCATAAAATTAAGAACCCAAGAGTCAAAAAATTAAATGGCATGTTGATTCAATAAAATAGCCAAAAGCTAACAAGGTAGAGCACAACCTTGGAATCTTCTGGTGATGAAATTATGATGCCAGGCATTTTCATTGGAATTGGGTTAAGCCGAAAACCTATCACAAAAGAATCCATATAGAAAATGACACCAGCAGCACTCAAGTTTTTTGCTGTCTGTAAAGCCTGTTTAACCGTGGAAAGCCCGAGCACAAATCTGATCGAGTAGCTGCATATTAAAAGGTTCCCTTCAATCAGGTCCCGATCAAAGTTACTGGAGTCTTGGCATTCACCCACGTACATGTCCTCCGAAACATTTGTGTCATTGTTCAATGCATGTATTGCAGCAATTAGTTTGTACTTTGTGTCATTATAAGTTCCAGCTGAAAAGGAGAGTAAGAATTAGATTTTTTCTACCAAGTTTCCTATAATTTGAAAATATTACCTTCCTCGGAATCGAAGTTTTCATATTTCTTAACTATAGATCATTTCAAAATTCTATGGATTATCTAAGTTTCACAAGTATTATATTTCCATTTGATCATTAAAATGGTCTTGTAGGCTATCATTATCATGTTAATTTTAAACTTAAAGGAGCAACTT
Organism: Luffa acutangula; assembly: GCA_036850905.1. Taxonomy (NCBI): domain Eukaryota; kingdom Viridiplantae; phylum Streptophyta; class Magnoliopsida; order Cucurbitales; family Cucurbitaceae; genus Luffa; species Luffa acutangula. The sequence continues at coordinate 63,533,079 of CM072087.1, read as the reverse complement.
TCTCCTATAATGACGAACGGAATCAACTTCAGCTATTATCCTCACTTTGTTTTCCTTTTTCTAGTCAAGTGGTTAATGTGGTATAAGCTAATTCAAGACACATGCAAAGTGAGATCCCCCTGCTTTCTTATAAAAATGAAATTTCCTTTTCTTAAAGTGGAAGAGTAGTATAAACAGAGAAGACAGACAGAGACTTACGTGCAAGTCCAACCCCAAGGATGGTGACATTATTGCCAAGGGTTATAGAGTTAGCATAGCTTCTATCATGAGAAGCAGCACCAACAGTACAGATCCAGGGACTGAAGGATGACATGCTCTTTGGTGCTGGTCCAGTATTGCCAGCTGCTTGCACAACAAATATACCTGCCTTTACTGCAGAGAGCAGTGCCATGTCTATGGGATTAAAAAACGTTGCAATACCAGGGGGACGCCTATTCGGTGTGATTGATAGACTTATAATATCCACCCCATCCTGAGCAGCCTGCACAGAAACATCATAGATTACTATAAAGTACAAAAATAATAGAGCTGAATCTCATTTATTTTCCTTATTATTTAGTCGGTAATACTGCATCCTCATCTTACGAAAGAATAGAAAGAAGATGAGGCATGCTACAAAGAAAAGTAGCAATTGAAGTGTCAAGGGAAGAATCGATCTCTTCAGAATCAGATTTTAGACTTGCAAAATCAAATATAATTTTTGGCTGGGCCAGGTTTTTCTTTTCTTTTCTTTTTAAATCTTACATCAGTAAGCTTTTCAATCCTTTTTTCAAACTGTCCACTTGGTTTTTTATCCACCATCAGTTTTTGCTGTTTTTCAAGCCATTTTGTTGTGCCAGGTGGGGTGGGGGTCAAGTTGAACCGCTTACTCGTATTCTAAATAGATGATACTATGTCATCAAGAACTTCACGACTTCATCCTCCATTGCAGAGACAGAAACAAACTAACAATTTTTCTAATGGAAAACAACTAAGCCTATCAAACACACCTGATCAACTGCAGCAACAACATCAGCAGCAAAACCTCCAAAGCTTTTGTACAGTGCCTTGTAAACAGCAATGCTGAATAAAGAAGAATAAGCACTCAAACAAGGAAGCAAATGCAGCTCATGTAATAATATGTATTTCAGAGTATTAGTTAAATAAGAAATTAGTATAGCAAAGGAAAAATAAAATAATAGCTCTACGAGCGACTGTAGCCTAAGTCCAGGGGAATTACTGTGAACGAGGAGCCATCCCACTCGCGTTTCCAAAGTGATGTCCGGAAACTAGCACTGGAATGCCATGGTTTCCAGCAGCTATTGAAGCAGTGTGCCTGCATATATAAGATCACCAGTTTTAGCTGAATTAATACATCAATTATGCAAGCAACAGAATAAGTGAGGATTCATCATAGTGAACCTAAAGTGGAAAATGAAAGGGAAAATTAAAAGGGTGGGAGAGAGTAGGAGGAAGTACAACTTATCAAGATATAACTAGGAAAGCAATATATAAGTCAAATGTCATTTGCATCATCTAAGCTTCCCTAAAACTTTACAACTCTTCATTTAGATTCCTTGAGGAAAATGTCACAAGCAAACAAACTAAAGATCATGTTCTCATAACCTTCTGCATGGCCTTCCTTTAAAGATAGTACTAGTGTTATGGAAAGGAATTATACATATTATTTCCATAGTTTCAAACCAAAAATGAGAAGCTGGGTATCTGATGTAATGACTAACAAGGAATAAAAACCAACAGAAATATTAGTTTGATTGACAAACTTCCAAACAAAGAAAGAAATACTTACGTGCCATGTCCATCACCATCAAATGGCGATGCATAATCCTGAGATGCATTAAATATTCCCCTTGTTATAGCTGAGGCTGCAAAATGGCGCGCTCCTACAAGCTTCCGATTGCATGACCCAGATGGAAAATCTGGAGTTACCTCACAGATTCCAGAGAAGTGGGCCGGAATGGGAAAAGGATTATCAGTCAAATCATCAGCAAAGCTGGGGTGTGCAGGGTCAATGCCAGTGTCAATGAACCCTATCACAATCCCAGTCCCAGCAGATTCATAGCCACCATCTTGAGACCAAGCTCCCTGTGGTAGGCCCAAGAACTGCGGAGTATGGGTCGTAGCAGTTCTAACAGAGAAATCCATGACAACATTTGCGACCTCTCTCCTCTTTGAAAGTTTACTTGCCTTTAAATTAAAAGATACCAGTAAATTGAAACGTGTTTGATGCATGTTTTAAACATAACAAAGGGATCATGAAGGGTAAAAAGTCCATCATGGTACGTTTTTTAGAAATCAAAGTTTTAGTAGATAGCACATAATTTCTTCAGAGCGAATTTTATCAGGTAAACACTAACGATTAAACACCATCATAGTTTAAAGTAGGGAATCAATGATGATGATGCAAAAAGGAGGGAATATATTACAATCTTATACCTGTTCTTCGGTAACAAGCACAGCAAATCCATTGATCAAGAAATGGTAACTGTACAGCTTTAGATATTTCTCCCCCTTCAAGACCTTGTTCAACAATGAATCATGAACTCGAGCTATGTAAGACCTATATCTTCGATGTTTTCTTGATATTTTTCTACATAAAAAACATAAAATCGGTAGAGTTCAAAACATAATTTAAAAAAGGACATAGTTATGCACTTATACTGCCTGTAAAAGAATCAAACAGACTAAGCAGGGTGAAGAGCAGAAAGGAAAAAAGCAAAGCATTATGGCCAATCACAACCAGCATGGCGTGGAGGATTGAACAAATAGACAGACAAACAATAACTTCCATCAGTGACTATAATTTGTGCATCTAGGGCATAATTTTCTACTTTACTTAATAACAAACCCTTGATAATACACAATACAAAAATTAGCAAAATAACATTTTTCACAAGGTTGTGGGGTAATTTTCATGGAATTCCATTACAGAGGAACAAAGATAGAAGACTGTTACATGCAACAAAAGTATACATAACACAAATTGTGCATCCTCCCAACACAATAGAAGTACCAAATGATCAAGAAAAAGAAATTTTGACAGAGAAAGAAATAAATACATCCAAAACCCAGGAAAAAGTAACCAATATCAACTACTTTAAAGAGAACACATCAACAACTCATGCTAAGCAAATATGCCCACGTTGGTGTTTAAGAGCATTACAGTAACTGCAAATGTCTTATACAACAAGTTTTCATCATATTAAATCAAGTAAAGCACTGAAATGAGGAGCTTAGAGCTGCTGAATGCAAAAGTATAAGAGAGGGAAAGAGAGTAATGGAGAAGTACCTCGGTTTGTGGATGCTTAATCCACTAGAAGTTGAAGTAGTATTCTGTCTAAGCTGACCATAATAATGAGTAGTGGAAGGAGGTTCCTTGAGAGTTACAATGTACACAGCTGTTGAATCTCCAAATTCATCCAGACAAGATGCGCATAGAAACATCCCAAAACAGAAAACAACACACAGTAGACGTGCACAGTGAATAATCTCCATTAGGGAACAGTAATCAAACCCAAAAAGACACTCTTTAGTGTTGTAATCAGAAGCTCCTTCCCTTCATATCTTGAACCAGAAGCTTGCTCGCAGTCTCTTTGAGTACTCAAATTGGAACAAAAGATGCAGCAACACGAAACTAAGAAACTCTAATCTAGAGGCTAATAGTTCCAAGAAGACAATGAAGAAACAGCCATGAAAACTTCCCCTCTCAAATGGGGAAGTGATAATAATGGCCAAGAAAGCAGACCCTCTTCTTTTCGGTGATAAAGAACCCACTTTTGTTCACTTTTTGTGCATCTATTGAAAGAGAGAGAGAAGGTAAAGGAGGTGAGAGAAGAAGAGATGGTATTAATGGCTTGCAAGGGGAATAGCCAATCTGCAAGAACTTTCTTGGGTAATGTGAATTTGAACGTTTTGTTAACTCAAAGCCAAAAACGAAAGGGAAAGAAAATACAGAGAAATACAGAGCAGAGCTAGATTAGCAGTCCAAGTGAAGAAACAAAAACGTTTTCTTTGTTCTTATTCTATGATCTGACTGCAGGACGCCTTTTGGTATTGGCCTGTAAGTCAAGAAAAATGATTTCAGGAACAAGGGAAATTTTTAATTCAAACAAATACCAACACAAAATCTGACAACTACATTTCCTTAAATGTCAAACAAAATAGCTCTCTTGATATTGAAATCCCATATTATAGTAATGACCCACATCAAAACACAAATTTAAACTCAAGATTTCATAATAAAGATTGAATTTTTATGCTAAAAAATCCCATGGAAGTACAAAGGGGAACAAAGACGTTGAGACAATGTGCGATAGGAAAGTGGGGGTACGTGTGAGAAATTGATTGGTCCTCACCCATAAATTTCACTCTTTTTCCCTTTACTTTAATTTTCCTTTGTCCATTTGCTTCCAACGTTCGATTTTTTTAAGCTCACCCGTGAAAGAGAGAGAGAATTCTAGAGAGAGAAAATGGAAATATAGTTGGTTTTAGTTTTTGTGGGAGTATTGTGGGACGGTGGAGTCTTTGCTCTTTGGGCGCTCGCACGTGGCAAAAGTGAGAAATTAGTGGACTTGGTCTTTATAAATATTCTATTCCATTTCATCTCAAGTTGCCTTTTTTACTTAATTTTGTTTCATAATAATTAATTAGAAATTAGAATGATGGTTTTGGTTGGGCCATACAAAAAACAGATTATCATACATTGCTTTTGTGAAAATCCACTATTTACTTTTCCTCATTTTCTGACTACAATTGAGGATTATCTTTTCTTTAATCATTTGGTCTTTGGACTTTTACATATATATATCAATGCAATTTGAGAATCTCTATGTTTTATTGATATTTGAATAGTGTGTTATATTGGACTTTATGGTAAAAAAATTATTTAACTTTGACAATGTATTATTAGTTGAAAAGGGAGTTTGATCATCAAGAGGACAATTTAGCCAAAGATATCCACTTGTCCTGTTTAAACATGCTATTGGTCATAAATCCTTAAGCATGCTCCCATGCTTGAGTAATAAAAGATGCCCAATTTGAATATGTGTTGACTAATAAGATATTTTGTCTAATTGGTGAAAAACTTACTTCGACTATTAATGTGAGATGGAAAAGAAATTCATTGGTACCGTTGTATATACTCTCTTCATTAATATCCATCACTGATAAGTAAGTAGATATATTGTTTTATTTGGTATAATATATCTTATTCATTTATTTCAGTTGAAGGGAGTATTAATCATCCATTTTTAACTTTTGTTCAAGAAAAAGAGTTAGTTTGGTTATTTTTTTAAAAAACAAAGATTTAAGAGTGACGGTACAATTATTTCATCTATTCATGAGATTGTGTTGACACAAGGGATCATTGTACATAGGATGAGCTACGAACCTACTTAGCAAAATTATGTGCACTCTTCCCATAGAAAACGTGTTATGTTAGGGCCTAATATGCTCACCATACTTAACTCTTTTAGGGAGAGACGTCTACTTTATACTCTAGTTTACTCATCCAAACTTGTTATGTTGTGGATCAAGATAGACGGTCTCCATGAATTTTATGTGGTCCTAATAGTAGGTAACATGCATGTAACATTAATAATTTTTGTGGTATAAAGTTGACCTATGATCAAGATAATAGGTTTGATAAGTTAGTTGGAAGAGGGGGAAAGCAAAGGTAAATTAAATTAACAATTCTAACTTTAGGCATGGGATTCTAAAATCCATTTGTTATGAAATTGTATGATTATTCTTCATCATACATAGGCATCAAAGGACACTTTTATTTGTCAAAGTGGTAGACCCAACCAAAGCCCATCATATGAGTAGCTGACCCTAAAGCACCAAAAAGAAAAAAAAAAAAAAAAAAAAAAAAAAAAAAAAAAAAAAAAAAAAAAACCCTACTTAGCAATTTGAGGGATATATTTTCATGTAGTCTCTTGACTGTCTCTAAAGGAACCTGATTCCACAATCATTTACATCACTTCCTCTTTGATTTTCATTTATAACCTTCCCCATGTGTAGCAAACAATTTATGTTTGTTCACTAAAAGAAAAGTGTAAAGTTGAGTACTCTTTCTTTTCTTTTATTCATTCATGTCAATAACAACATTTGAAATCATATGACATTATAGGATATTAAGGATTGAAATTGGAATAAATAAATAAATAAAAAGAGTTAATGACTTAACAGAAAAATTTGAGATGTGTCTAACCTTCAACCTTGTAAATAGTGAAAATTTCTTCAATATTGTGAGTGCTCCTTTACTTTAAACTCTTTGATATATCATTAAACCATATTTTTTTAGTTCAACTCTCATACCTCTAACGATATAAACTGTTAGTTGTTATAGGTAATTTTGGACCACTCCGATGTACAAGGAGCTGACGAGGACAACCCAACACGAGTCCAGAAATAGGATCAGAAGATGGACCTCGAAGGCGAAACAGGCCAAAAGGTCGGAGGGACCGGGCCTTGGCCTGACCACTCGTGGACCGAGTCCGTCCGCCTCCGTTCGGTCCCTGCTGCCCCCTAGCCGCCCCGGTTCCACTTGGTTCAACCTGAAACGCCTCCGAATGCCTAAAAACCCTAGAGCAGGAACATATATTTAAACTCGACTTCGTCACTAAAGAAGGGATCCCAAACTCTATTTTCTACTCTCTCCTCTTGCTCTCTTGCTCTCCTCATTCCGCTTTCTGACTTAAGTATCAGAGGCGGTGTGGCAAACACCACACTGGTGTGCAGGTTTTGTTATCTCGCAGGCCTCGTCTTCCCCCTCTCAAACAAATTTACCGTTGGTGGCACGTGAAGGTCATGTGAGTTATGTCTGTCCAGATTTTGCCATCAACATTAGTCATATTGTTTCGGCTTCATTGAATAATTTCTCGTAAATAACAAAATACCAATCTTGAGATAGGTATTCTCTCGTCAAATGTCGAGGGACAACATACCTTTTCATATTGTTATAGGTAATTTTGGACCACACAGACGCACAAGGAGATGATGAGGACAATCGGGCAGAGGTAGGACCAAAAGACCGACCCAGAGGAAGACCGAGCCAAAGGGTCAGGCCATGTATGATCGGCCTCGACAAAAGGCCGAGGTCGACCATTCAGCCCGCTTGCTCGGGCCGAGTCCGGTGACCTCTTTTCGGTCCCTGATGCCCCGAATCTCCCCGATTCCGCCTGGTTCCGAATTCCTAAAAACCCTAGGAGGACAAACAGGTATAAAAACTCCTCTCCACCACAGAAGAAGGGTTCTGAAACTCTACTCCTGACTCTCCCCTTACTATCTATAGCTTCTCCTCGGTTTTCTGACTTAGGCATCAGAGGCGGTGTGGCCTACACCACGCCGGTGTGCAACGGATTTTGTTGGTCTTGCAGGTCACGTCTTCCTCAGTTTCTACAAATTCACTGTTGGTGTCACGTGAAGGTTAGGTGAGTCTTCTGTCCGGATTTTGGCATCAACACATATATTTCTATAATGATATGATATTATCCACTTTAAGCATTAGTTCTCATGGCTTTACTTTTGGTTCCACTCCAAAAAGGCTTCATACCAATGAAGTGGTTGTCCCTTATATACCGATGATTTTCCATTTTGCTAGCAATGTATAACTTTGCTGGTATTTTCCACAAAAAGATCCTGTCTCCCACAACTTCATATGTGAATGAGTGAAAATGTGCATCATTTTCACAAACTTATAAAGAAGGTTTGTGATCCAAAATATCCCTGCTAATTACTGACATCTGTGTCTCCAATTTCAACATATTTAAAAAAGATTTGATAGTAAAAATGGTAAATATAATTCTGAAATAAAATTATACTCCAATCATTTTACAAATACGAGTATGTACTTTATCAGATCCCTAAATACATACAATGCCAACTAATAAAAGGATGCTTTTGATCAATCATTTTTCTTGTAATTATAATTTTTTCTGAAAACCATCATAAAATTTCAGCCAAAATCTAAAAGTAACATACAAATTATAATGTCTCAGCAAAGAGAGACATGCAAACACTCACGCCATCTGAGAAATGAAGATGATCAAAAACCATTTTCTTTCAACACTTTGATTTCCCCTTCTCCATGTGTTAAAGTTGGTAATTAAAACTCTCCAGAAAATAAACCTCTCTCAATTGTTTCATTTGCAATATTTATGACACCTTATATAAAAAAAGCCATTGAAGTTCATTTTAAAATTTCAATAAATTATTTTATTTATTCCCTTCTCCTTTGGTCTTTGATTTCAGCAATCACACTTGTAGTAGAAGTAATCTTTCTTAGACTAGTTGATAACTAGTTGGTTCATAAGAAAAGAAATCAATATTTATTAGAATATCAAAATTAAATCAAGACATTTAGGGAAGAATAAAAATTTAATTAATGCGTGAAATCTTACCATTGATAAATTTAAAAAATTTAGACAAATTTGAAATTAATGAGTTAAAAGAACCCATCCACCATAATTTCTGTACTTGTTTCTAACACTTGGCTCGAGCCCAAAATTTTGAGTACATTCAAAACAGATCACATGGTCCACTAGAAGAATCCTAACCTGTTCATATCTCCATTTGGTGGCATAGAGGAAAGATAGTGACAAAACATGGGATCAGCTAGATCTGTGAAAACTTGGCCCTCGTTTTAAAACTTAGATTCTGGTTGGTATATGCCTCCTAAAAGGTGGAGCATTGTTTGATTTGGTCCAAAGTATTCATGGCAATTGTCTCCCTGACAAAGGAAGAAAATTTTGGATTGAGCAGACTACCATTAATTATAATTTAGATAGTTTAGATATTTAGGGTCAAAGAACCCTTGAGGATATGATTCTCATTCCTCCAACATCTTGCACATTTTCTAAAATTGCCATACTTTACTTGACATTCATGCTAATTGGAAAGTTTTTCTCTCCTTTGGCTGGCTGTAGAAGTTGTCTTCCTCCCCTTTTATAATCCTTCACTCTTCATTACATTTGTTTCAGAGAAAAAAAATGTAAACTCATGCACGCACAAAAATATATAGATTTTCTCCTTTTAACAGAAGAGAGGTCCCAAAATACAGAACCTTCAGTTCGTACTATTCAGCCTTTAGGTCCGCAAGTAATTGAAGGACCTATATAATGCCTAACGCAGATTAAAAAGTGAAGGGGGCAAGCGAATCTACCTAAAGGCATAGCGATCAGGAAATGTCAATTCACATTAAAATCCTGCACTCGAAGTATATCTAACGGTTAAATTGCAAAATGAGGGGCACAATTTACTAATAACAGTACATTGTCGAATCCTACAACAGCATCAACACAAATTCGAAGAGAGATTGCACCCAGGGAGACGAACCAAGCCGTAGCCCCTGGCAAGTGAAACTCAGGTTGAAGCAACACAAGATGATATCCACTGAAGGCCTCCACAGATCATCACATGTAAATATGTCTGCAACAAATATCACTCAAGTTATCGAGAAATGTTGGAAAGCAAAAGTATAAGATTGCATGACAACGATAATCTTGCTATGTTGGACAACATTTTGAATCCTAGAATGCTGAAAATTTGTAATATGTAAAAATCAAAACTTAAGAAAGAAAATTGTCTTGTCAGCCTTTACCACCACCTCACTATACCCTATTCAAGCAATCAGATCTTGTAAACACGGGGCGTGCATATTTTACCAAAAGAGTTCTTATAGATGGAGAAAGTGGAGAACAAACAATCTCGGCATAAAGCAACCAACGAGGCATAGATCTCCTAAGTGGTACAATAAAATATACACTTCAAAGTACCATAAAGGCATCAAGAAAGGGATACACGATGATAATGCCTCTTCCACCCCATCTATTAAAAAAACCACATAAAGGTATCACAAGATGGCCACAATTCCTAATCGTAATGAACTTTCTGAGTCACTGACTCAATTGAGGAAGTCGTTAGGAGAAAAAAAAAAATAGAAATCTGATTGCGAAAAATATTAAAAGGGAACAAGATCTCCTACAGAAGCATCCTTCCTTTTCATACCCAGAAATCTTTCAAAATCTTTCAACCTCATCAATAACAAGGGTTAAACAGTCTACAAACTAGGGAGTTGGGAAATGACATCCTCTTGGAGGAAACATACATGCGATACAATACCATCACACAAGTTATATGGAAAAAGATATTTTATTATCGCAACTTGGCAAACATTAAGCCAAACCATTCATTTATAATAGAAACCTTTAGTCAAACCATTTCTCGTCCTAACGTAGGTAATTCAAAATAAATCTGCGTTCTTTCATGTTAACAAAAGGTGTTTGGTTCGTATTGAAGGACCTGTCAGGGTAATTTCAAAGAAGAACAGCCCCAAGAATGTTAAACTTCTTCCTACAGTACAGGCTCACTCTGGTCATCATAAAAATACCATTACTTAAGTATGGAACCAAAAAATCAATGATACCCTAAGCACAAAGAAATGAAGAGAGAACCTGCCATCAGGGACCATATATGTGCAAAAGAACCAGTAAATCAACAGTATCATAAATCCCGAACAAAAAAATGACAAGGGACAAAATAAGTAGACAGGCCAAAAATCGTATGCAACTTTCTTTTCAGCTTATATATTTCCATCTATAAATGATCCTCTGTTCTAATAGACTTTGTTTCTAGGTTTGTCAACACTGCTACTTCAAAATTGTCTTTGAGTGCTATTCTAGAAGTTACGGGGTGTAAATCAAAACCAAAAATGAAACTAAACCTAGCAGTTAGGATACGTTCTTTCATTTTTGTCCTCAATGAAAGTTCAGTTTCTTATCCCCCAAAAACACACTACCGAGTTGATTGGGTCAGCTTTGCTGCAGAGCAAGTTCAATCTTAAAAACCATTTACACAACTGGTACACGTACTCCTTCAGCAGTTATCATGTAATGTAGATTTGTTAACACTTAAAGCAAACTACCCATGTATCCATCTTATTTATTTCCAGGATGCTATTCTCAATGCCCGCTTAAATGACAAAAGGATGTTAATGCCTTGGCAGGAGGTTTTACCCGTTTCCACGAATAATTATCGCTATTGTAGCACAATGAAGTGTTTTAGGTTAAATAACACTTTTAGTCCCTATACTTACATTGAAGTTACAATTTAGTCATTGAACTTACATATGTAACGATTTAGTCCTTATACTTTCAAATTTGTAACAACTTAATCACATACTTTCAAATTAGCAACAATTTAGTCTCATACTTTCACATTTGTGACAATATTGTGTCTGAACTTTAGTATGTAATGGTTTAGCCCCAACTATTTGGTCTTACCATGTAAACTCCCGTTAAAAATTTAATTTTGAGGCCGAAGCATCCATGCACAAGTAAGCTACAAAGGTTAAATCGTTACATAAAAGAAAAAAAATGATACTACGTGTTGAGACTTTCTACAATAGCGACTAAATCATGACAAATTTTAAAACTATTGGACTAAATCATTACATACTAAATTCATGAACTAAATCATTACATACTAAATTCATGAACTAAATCATTACATACTGAATTCATGAACTAAATCATTACAAATTTAAATGTACAGGAACCAAAGTATTACATTCTAAATTTCATGAACTAAATTGTTACTTCAATGAGAAAGTACATGGACAAAAAATGTTCTTTTAACTTATAATAATATACGATAGATATAGGGTCATGTCAAGTCTCATTGGGTTCTCAAGGCTAATTCTAGAATTGAAATTGGACCACCTAGACAGATTTCCAAGCGCAGGGGAATGACGAGACCTCTGTTCCTTTCAAGTGATAAAAAAATGTTCTAAAGTTCATTTGCACGTTTAAGAAGAAAATACTTAGACAAATAACCCATTGAGACACCAAGGAAAACGTGAATTTCTCCACCTAAACACTGTTCCAAAGTCTTCCCTTAGAAGATCCTACAACTCCTCTCGAGCAAAAGGACCATAAAGTAACCAAAAGATAAAAATCCATATGAGATATGACCTTATCCTTGCCAGAGAACTTATTCCGGAGATAAGTTAGAACAAGATACTTTCCAAAAGGGTGTCTGCTCACAAGCCAGTGGTAGTTGAACATGTTAAAGTGACAACCTTCAAAGGCAGTTCCTAACTCTAAGCAACCATACACTAATGGCTAATTCGGGATTACAGGGGAATTGGAAACATATTCAAATGCGATCCATAGTAAATATGGCGTTCTTAAATTTTAATCCGATGCATCCTAAATTGGTAAATTAACGCGAGATAGAGCAGACTGCTTGGCATTAATGATCGCAAGTGTAATGCTACCGACTTCGGAGGATAAAGACACATACCAACACTATTGCTGTTGATTTTGCTGCTGATTTTGTGGGTTGGGCGGAGGCGGCATGCCAGGACGAGGTGGTCCGAAAACAGGAACTGCGCCACCGGGCGGAGGAGGCATCCCAGGTCGAGGCGGGGGAGCTGGCATTCCAGGCCTGGGTGGAGGCGGCGGTCCCCTCATCACCTGCCCGGTTGGTGGAGGTCCCATGGGTCTCTGCGCAAATTGAGGAGGAACTGGGAATGGTTGTGGCGGGGCTCCCCCTGGTCTCGCTGCTGAGAATTGTGGTGGAGGCACCGGAGGAGGCATTCCTCTTCCCACCGGAGGTGGAGCTTGCCCTGGAAACATTGGCATCTGACCAGGTGGACGGATGACGGGGGCAGCCGGATATGTCATTGGCGGAGCGGACAGCTGAGGTACTGGTGGGCGAGAGATTTGAGGCTGCATCATCCCCGGAGCGGGTCCGCCCACTCCACGAACTGGCCCAGCAAGACCAGGCTGCGCTTGAACAAGAGGAGCAGTTGGGATACCCCTCCCAGAGGCACGGCCAATACCAGGCCCAGCCATAGCCGCAGCATTGACGGCCTTGGCACGGGACTCTTCAGCAGGCGGAGGACCCTCAACTGTCATGGAAATGACCTCTTCGCCACGTAGAAGAACGAGCCCAAGGGTACGACGCTCGTCACGTTCTTCGTTGGTCTTTTTACCCTTAGCCGGCGGAAGCTTACGGAACTCCTCGCAGTCGCCGAGGACGAGGTTCATGTGCCGATCGAAGGCCATGAACTTGCCAACCAATTGACGACCATCTTGGATCGTGACCCTCATCCGGTAATTAATGTACTGGAGCATCTTCGAACTCTTAGACATCGACATTGTGCCAGAATTTCGAATCCCTCCACTGAGATGCAAACTAGGGTTTCCTTCAGTAAGAACTCCAGCAAGAATAAACGAAGCGAGCGGGAGTGGGGGAGAAGAACCTAGGGTTTTAGAAATCGGAGCTTAATCTTTTTCTTTCAAATTTGCTCTTCACGAGAAAAAAAAGGGCCGAACATGACAATGTCGGCCCACGCCCACCGGTCCAGGTCCAAACCCGCATGTATTATTCAATATAATTTCAATAATTTTGACACCAATTAAATCAATTGAAATACAACAAATACAAGTAAAAATTGTGCTTTTATATTAAAAAAACTATTTCTTGTTTTACTTGAAACTATCTAAAATAATATTAGATTCCCATCTGTGTCAAAATATATATATATATATATATATATATATATATTCCCATCCACGTTGGAAATGAGCTTTTAATTTATCTAATTTGAAAATTTTAGAGAGAAAAAAAAACCAAAGAATCACCAAAAATTTTCCTATTTCTTTTTTCAATTACAAAATTAAAAAAAAGGCTAAATTATATAAAAAAAAATACTTTTGAACTATGAGGTTTGTTTCAAAAATGTCATTGATCTTTGAAAAGTTTCAAAAATACCCTTGAATTTTTAAAAATGTTTAAAAGATATCATTGTCATTAACTTTTGGATGAAACCGTTAGAATATACCGTGGGAGTAGGTAAAAAGAATAAGCATTTTTCAATCAAAAGTATTTTTTAATTTTTTTTTAAAGTTCAATGGTGAAACTTTAACAGTTTTCATAAAAAAAAAATTAACAACAAAGGTATTTTTGAAACATTTTTCAAAGTTTAAAAACTTTTCAAAGTAGAGTGACATTTTTTAAACAAACCACACAGTTTAGGGTATTTTTTATAATTTAACAAAAAAGATGGAAAATTGGAGATCAAAGAGACTAGAGACGATTTTTCTTTCATTTTTATTTTATTTATTAAAAAGAAACATTTTTGGACCAACCCGAAAAGCCCAAAATTTGGTTAAGCGTTCAGAGTGCTTCGTCGGTCTTCTCTCTGTATTTCTTGAGTCTGCTAGATTAGATTCAGATCTAGAAGAAGGAGCTTGGACGAACGAAGAGTGAAAGCATGGCAGCACCAGATCATCTGTTCAATCTCAGAAACAATTTCTATTTGGGAGCGTATCAGGCAGCCATTAACAACAGTGATCTCCCTAATCTCTCCCCCGATGACGCCGTCGAGAGGGATTCCATTGTTTTTCGCTCTTACATTGCCCTTGGCAGCTATCAGGTCTGTGCGTTAACGGTAGAGTCGTTCAAAAGTATCTCGGTGCTTGATTTTAATTTTGCTTTGACACTCTCTGCGTACTTTTCAGCTAGCGATCAGCGAGATCGATTCATCTGCCCCGACGCCTCTCCAAGCCGTCAAACTGCTCGCTCTTTATCTCTCTGATCCCAGTAGCAAGGTTGCATTCGTGGATCTAAAACCTTTTTAGCCAATTGTGTTCGTTTTGTATATAAATTCTTGTTGGAATTCATAGAATTTCAATTATATTATTGGGTAACGCATCTCTGAGCTGTGTTGCTTCAGTTTATAAATATATATATTTGACATTGATCTGAGATGAAGTACTAAATACCTCATCAAGCGTTTACTGGGAATTCAATGTTGGTAACTCCATTTGATTGGCTAATGGTGTTTGCTGCCTTTTCTTTGGGGGTTGGAGGTGGATGAGGGAAGGGGAACCAATGCATAATTTCGGTAATGAATGAATAGACTTTTAGTTTTTAGTATTTCACAATCGAAATCTGTGCATGATTGGATGGATATTGAAAGTCGCTTAACGTGTAATTAAGCTAAATAGTTCGAACCTACTTAAAATTTCGGGTTGTACACCTGGTATTGGACGATAAATGACATCCAGAAAAGAACGAAATCGGTTTTCTTATTCACTAGAGCAGAGTAATCAAAATTTCTTACTGATGTATTTATTGAATATCGTAGGAATCTACCATCGCAAGTCTACATGAATGGTTATCAGATCCAGCCATTGGAAGCAATCCCTCTTTGAGGCTAATTGCAGGAATCATATTCATGCATGAGCAAGATTATAATGAAGCCCTGAAATACACAAATGCTGGAGGAACCATGGAACTGTAAGTGTCATTTTTTATGCTTCACCATTATTTATTTCTTTCATCTATATAGTTTCAGACTCTCAATTGTTAGCTGCCATTACGTAGTTTTTTTTTGTGGGGTTATGAGTACATAGATTGTAAAGATTTTCAAATACAACTCTAAAAAAAATGAATTAAATACCCTGTATTCTTTCTCTCATAAAGAACTTGTCATCACTGAACAGAATTGGTAATTTTAGTTTAGTTCATTTTGCAACTCCAAGCTTGCGATGGTAGACCATATTTTACACTCTCTTCCATTTAGCCACTATATCATTATCTTTGTCTTGCTTTCTTTTAGATTTTCGATTTCTTTGGGGAGGAAAACAGTACTGTTGTTATATCTTGTAAACCAATGTTATCACACATATAAAATAAAAACTCAACCTTTCATTGAGAAAAATGAAAGAATTCAAAAGGAGATACAAAATGAGAACTCTACAAAAGGAGCCAAACCAAACAAGTAACTATCCAAAAAAGGGAGTATCCTAACAGGATAAAATAAGGGAGTATACCAGTTGTATTTCGCCATCCACCCCATCGAATTCTGGCCTGTTATCCAGACCTACTAACCTTATGCTATGTTGTGCCAAATCCTCACCCATTAGTCTAATCAACATATCACATCAATATTTAAGTAATGATATCAACGATAAAGATTTATTAGAATCAAAATCGAAAGTTTGGGATGTAATTGAAACTTTTTTAAAAATAAAAATTAAGACATTAAAGTTTAGCGACTAAATAGACACAATCGTCAAAGCTAAAAGATTAAATTTGTAATTTAACTTTTCTGTTACTGCATATTTTTTCTTCTTATGTGTCTAATGTAGATGCAAATGGTTGATTTTCAGGGGAGATATTTGTGATCAGGAAGTGTGTACTGTAATTAGCTCAAACCTGATTTGGTTTTTTCCTTGCAGGCATGCTCTGAATGTTCAAATATTTCTTAAGATGCACAGGTCAGATTATGCAGAGAGACAGCTGAGAGTCATGCAACAAACTGATGAGGATCACACATTAACTCAACTTGCAAATGCTTGGTTAAATCTGGCAGTGGTTTGTAGCTTATTTTTCCATTACTCTGAAGGAACAAACGTCAGACTTTTGTGGAGGTAGTCTTATTATTCTGTAATTTTTTTGCTTGACCAGGGTGGTTCCAAGATACAGGAAGCATATCTAATCTTCCAAGACTTCTCTGAAAAGTATCCCATGACAAGCTTGATCTTGAATGGAAGGGCTGTCTGCTGCATGCATATGGGAAACTTTGATGAAGCTGAGACACTTCTTCTTGAAGCATTGAACAAGGTAGTTTTTGGATCACTCTGCATTTGATTTTACTTATATTATATAACTGAAACTGCTTACCTGAGGGGATCAAGATTCTATTTGGCACAAATGAGTGACCCAACCAAAATAATAATAATAATAACCTAGATCGAACATCTTTTGTAAATTGTAACTAAGCTGTCTTCAATAATTCCAATATGATCAAACTATAAGACTGAAAATTTTCAGGACTATGAAGGATGCAAAATATATTCTATAAATTTCTAATAGTAGATAAGAAGTTCCTTTGTTGTTCTTCACAGGATGCTAAAGATCCAGAAACTCTGGCCAATCTAGTTGTATGCAGTCTTCACCTTGGCAAACCAACTTCTCGTTTTCTCAGGTAATGGCCTAATGGACGGTGGTCCATGGCCAGAAATCTTTTTCTTGCTTATGTTTTTTATTCTTTTGTTTGTTTGGTTGCAATGCTATTCTATTTACTGCATCTTGGGGACTGAAGGTAGTTTTTAAGAAAGTGAATGGTATTACTACGATCCACCTAAATTCTAGGAAGTTTTTTAAAGTGAGGTTGGGGTGATTTTTGAGAGTAGTATTACGTGAAACATTTTCTTCAACACTTTTGAAGAAACTAAACCCATTTTCTAAAAATATTTGAGGGGGCTTCAGTGAAGAGTTTGAATATTGAAGTCTGGTATTTTGATATTTGAGATTCTTCTATTGTACCGTAGGTCTTGTTAATGCTCATTTAGTATCTTGGGTATTCAGAAATTCTTTTGTCCTAGACTCCTAGTCCTGCCCCCGTGTTCATATTTAATGTTTTCCTGAAAGTAAGTTGTGTTTTTATTTTAACTGCTACTATGGTGTAATTTACCTGTATTGATAGAAACTACTTGAGCAGTTGAATCCACCCACACCCACAAGTTGGATTCGAAGTTTTCTTTCTTACCATGGCTACTAACATACTTGCCGCAAATTTTCAGCCAATTGAAACTTTCGCATCCAAACCACATGCTTGTTAAACGCATCTCGGCTGCTGAAGAGAACTTTGATAGAGCTGTTCAATCTGTTGCTTAGAGACCCTTGCTGCTTTTGAAAAAGAGATGAATGATGTTTGCTAGTGTTAAACGACAGTCTTCACCCCCGCGGCTGTTTACTGTTAATTGGGGCTGTTGATTTTGTTCAAATTATTTGGCTATTAAATACCAAATCGAACCATAAGTTTGACAGTAGAAGTTATAACGCATGATTCTGGTCATTTTTGTACTGAGCTTCCTGGATGTGATACATGATTATTTTACTTAATTCTTTGGCATTTTCAATTTGTTTTGGGTTGGATTGGGTGTAAAAGACGGCCCCTTCTAGTTTCACTATTTGATATCATGGCAAATCTTAAGGGTGCAAATAGAGGAACAGAAGTTACAGCCCTAAAGTTTAATATCAGACTTCAGGATTCACTTCTGAGTATAATGATGAGCTTTAATCACAGTTTAGCTGAATAGAGAATGGTGCTTAGTTATTGAAGAGTTTGGATGCCACGACTAATGGATTTAACAAATGAAGTCTTAGATAAGCTTCAAAATTCTCCAACCAAACCATAAGCCTTTCTCGACGAGATATAGGTGATACATTAACAAAACTATACTGGACCAAAATCTTCTTCTATGGTGCATCGTTGTTTAAATTAGCAGTTGACTCCATTTCAAAAGTTAATAAAACTAACTGTTAATGAATATATGCGAATGGACAAGGCTTTGCACAATTTAATATCCACGCACCGAACCTCTGAGGATTTTGCCACGAGAATTAGTTTCAGAAAGATGTCTATCGTTTGTAAACTCATGAAGATATGGATCATACGAAGAATAATGAACCTTATTTTCCCCCCTTTCTCTCATATTGTAATAAAAAAAATTTGTTCCCATTTCTGCTTTCTTTCCTTCATTCACAACTAACAAGTACATATAACAAAAGCAAAACTCTTTTCATTTTTCCATTTGGCATAATTTACACAATCATTTCACAATCTAGTAGAAGTGTAAAACTATCTCAACGAGGAAGGGCGCAGAGAGATGATGGCAAAGGGAACAAGTGAGAAAGAAGGGCAATCTCTGCACAGACATCCCATTATTTTCAACTATATCGTTTCAAATTCATGTGACAAATGAGCTGTTTCCTATAACTACTTCATAACAATGTAAGGGCATAGAATGTAACTTATGTAAAGGTAAAATCTGGATACAAAAAAAAATATTCCGACCACTCTGCTTCCAATCCAGCTGCTCAAGTAAGCAACAGAAGCACAGATGAAGTTAATACCTCAAAGGGTCCTTCCCAAAGTTAATCCTCCCTTTCTTTCATGGAGGATCCATTCAAGAGCTACCATAGCCATCAAGATGTGACTTTTGCCATCTCCAAGCTACCTTTAAGCTTTCTTCAAGATCTGTGTACTGAGCTGTCCAGTTAAGTTCCTTGTTTATCTTTGTTGGGTCACTAAAGACTTCTGCATAATCACCCGGTCGACGGTCAAGATATTCAACTTTGATATTAATCCCAGTTGCCTTCTTGCATGCTTCTACGAACTCCTTAACTGATCTACCTGATAAAAATACCAAAAAGCGGGTCTGAGACGTGACATCATACATTTACTCGCAGGATGTTGTATGAGGAATGTAATCAAAACGTATGTTTCTTTTTTTTCATATTTTGAGATGAGCAAACCTTTTCCAGTGCCAACATTATATATTCCAACTTTTCCAGCCTCTGCCTTTGCAAGAGCTTTTACATGAGCGTCAACCAGATCAGTGACATCAATATAATCCCGGATGCAAGTTCCATCATGTGTAGCGTAGTTTGTTCCTCTAACCTGCAATGTATCAACTTTAAAGATGAAAAGGAAGGGAATTTTGTTGCTTATTATTAAGATATCTCCAATGGATTTGCATTGCTGCTCTCTGTGCAAGTATGAAGCAGGCAGTTCTTTGAAGTTGAGGATGGAAAATGGATATCATACCTTAAGTCCAGGAATAATGCCACGAGCTGCATCAAAGCAAGCGCCTGAAATTCGTCCCTGCTCGCGAAGTTCAGGTCTAGGAGCTTCACCTAACCTACCCTCTGGGTCTGATCCAATCACATTGAAGTATCTGAAGTTTCAAAGATACCCAGAAACAAAAACTTGTAAGCTGTGATAATAATTGGAAAAAATAAAACTCAAGAAAGAACAAAATTTTCATAATGAAAAGTTAATAAAAAGGCGTTTGGAGTTTGTCACTTAGATCAGAAAGCGCTAAGAGTTTTGACTCATTATGACAAGATAAAATGCAACTAGAATAGAACTTCTAGTCATATCAATGAATCTGGCAACAGTACTGTTGTTTCAAATAAAAGCTTCCAAGTTGATCACGAGATTTTATATTCATTCTGAATCATCATTATGATCGGAAATGACTACAGCTTCCTAAATATTAGACATTACAGAGTAGACAAAAACAACTCATAAGCCAAGAGAAGAGAAATATGCTTGGAGACCAACATAAAAGGCATAAGGTGAAATATATTACTCAGAGAAAAATGAAAAGAGAGGAAGAGACTACTCTAGAAGTAATGTCCTAAAAGCACAATTCTAGTTATTGATAACAAAAATAATAATACGAACCGCAAGATCATGACTGCCATTTTCGAATTTTTGGAAAAATCTTTAATGATATCTTCTGCCATCTTCTTGGCTTTCCCATAAGGATTGATAGGGAGCTGCAGTCATGCAACCATATAAATGTTAGTTACTCCACAATAATAACCATCTCCTCTGAATTAGTTGGAGGTAAAAAAGGACTCAAGTTCAACTATTATGAATAAAAACACAATAATTTACAGAAGGTTCAGGTAGAATACTTGTGGAGTTTCTTCTGTGATAGGCATTTTATCCGGTTCACCATATGTGGCACATGTACTAGAATATATCAATTTCTTCACACCATGGGCAGCCATTGCCTCTATAACTGTCAAGGTATTTGATGTAATATTGTGATAGTACCTACATAAAAAAACAAAAAAACGTTATGATTAAATACTCAAAATGCTAATTTTTTTCTTCAAGCAGACAACTCTTGGGAAAAAGAGTTGTGGCTTTATGTGAAAAAGACAACTCGAACTGTAATTCTAATTTTCTGGTATCGTGATTATGACCAAAATGAAAAGGGTACAGGAATCTCAAGTTCCCTGTACAGAACCGAACAAAATTTTTTAGCCTAAATAAAAACGAACTATGCTCCCTTTTCAAAAAAAAAAAAAAAAAAAAAAAAACGAACTATGCTGTCATTTAAACTTAAATAATACACACAACAGAGTTGAACTTGAAGATGGAAAATGCTGAACCCTTGAAGACGCCATTGTATCATAGTACTTGGGACGTTGAGCAGGTCAGCGTTAAAATAGTCTTACATATTAGAAAACTTAAGAATAATAAAAATAAATAAAAGAAAGAATGCTTACTTTAGTGGATCAACAGTACTCTCACCAACATAAGCAACTGCTGCAAAATGAATGACAGCATCAAAAGCATTCTCTGAAAATATCTTGTTAACCTGAAAACAAACATCCATGAAGGAAACAATTCATTTTTAGAGTTGATCATAACGTTCTCAAGAAATATTCAACAGAATATGTTGAAGACAATACAGATTTGGCGTCTCCCAAGTCGGCATAAATAAATTGAAGCCTCCCAGGTTCTGGAAATAGTTCTTGCAGAACCTTCACGGCACCGAGATTTCCTCGTGACAGGTTATCCTGTTAATGTTATGTAGGATGGTTAATACAGAGGAGAGAAGAAAAGGCATATAAAGTGAACTTGAGATTTCTCAGGAGATTTACCACTATGGTAACACGATAATTGTCCTTCAGGAGTCTTAGTGTAGCATGTGAACCAATGTATCCAGCACCCCCTGTTACTAGTACATGAGTTACCCCAGGCTCGCGCAGGCCAAACTGAAGAAAAAAAATATTTTAGAAGATTTGTGACTGACTACTAATCCTTTTTGCATATAGAAAAAAACATAGTGCTGAAAAGAAGTCAGAAGTTGTAATAGTCAAGAGCCAACAGGTTCAGATGAACAGTCTGCAGGCAGCCATGCTAGTAAGCACAAAAATTACAAAGTAAGAGGTGTAGGATGTTTCATGTTATGATCACCATGGCCATCTATAAATTGCTAACAAATAGATTAGATATCTAAGCACAAGATCAAAGAGATACCTGGCTTGGGGCACTGAAAGCCGGTGATTGCTTGAGCATGATAATGCATAAAGCTGTAAGAGTGGCAGCCAGAATAATTTTTCCCACAACGTTGCTTTTCTTTTTGGGGTCTGAATAATCCATACCTATAAGAAAGTCAAAATTGAAGGTCCAGATTGTAAATCCTAGAAAATCGATGAACAACAAGCAGCTCAACTTAATTGGGCTTGTGTGAGAGTGCTTATGAAACAACTTTTCAAGATGACATGCAAAGGTTAAGAAATCATTATTTACAAAATCATAGTTTCTAAAGAAACAACTTTAGTAATTCAAAAAAACAGGATATCGGTGAGGGGAGACAACTATTCAAACTTGATCGAGCTGAACTTTTGTTTTAGAAAACAAAAGAAACTATAAAATGTATATGAATTTAAAATGGTCAAATCCATAATATTGACAGTGACGACCATTTGATAGATGTACATCTTCCTGAGATTCTTTTCCAGAAGTTACCTCCTAATGATAGAGATCTGATGGACCTTTGTTGAGTTCTACCTCTGCCAAAATTTAGCATTTGCCACTCTCTTCAACTTAATGTCAAGGACCTATAATATAAAGAGCAAATCAGCCGGCAGCTTCACTCACCAAGTACAATTAGAATCTTGCCTTCGATATTATTTTGTTATGATGGCCTGCAACAAAACAGAAAAGCATAAAGGTCCAATGCACAAGAGGTTAAAATGAGAATAATTCAAACCTCGTTGCTTAAAGAAGCCTGGCAATTTACCACTTGCAAATGAATTTAAAGAAAACTAAACCTAGAAAATTCCGGCTAATTTTAAACTATAAGCTCCCATAGGAGAAACTGTGGTAATTCAAGAGCCATGTCTAGAAGTAAAAACCAAACACCAAACCAACTGATGCAGCATTTGCAGACATATAAACGACATACATACACTTGTTTGATGCCTCAATCCCCGAGGGACAAAACCCAGAAAAAGAAGAGTCCATTCTCAATATTGGAAAGTCAATGGAATGATAAAGACATGAAATCAAACTAAAGAAAAAACAATTTAACTTGTGAGATCCATGCCACGCCAGGAAAATTACATAGAGAAATGCAAAATAAAACGGTAATCAACAAAGGAATTGTGTGAAACTGGTAAACAAAACGCCATAGAATCTGCTATGCAGGCATAGATACAAAAGAAATAGGAACCCACCCAGAAAAGAACGACTGCAGACAAATGCATAAAACGAATACTATATATCATATGGGAATTGTGATTGCTTTAATCCCAGAAATCAGATGATCGTGGAAAAAGAAAAGACGTCAGAAAGGTGCAGCTTGAAGGTCAGCGCTTTGGGGGAAATCCCACATGAGAAAAGGGGTTGGGAATTGAGTAGAAAGCAAGAGGAAAGAAAACTTGAAAGGTAGAAAGAGAAGAAGAAAGGGAAAAGGGAGAATAGCGGATGGAGAGAGGAGGTTCCTTGGAGGGGAAAAGAGAGGAAGTTGAAAAAAAGGCGGAGAATTGTGTGCATCCATAGAGACGTAATATAGTTTAGATTAGGAGGAGGGAGAGAAGAAGGAAGGGGTACAAGCATTTGCGTGGACTTTTCAACAGAAAACAAAGAAACGGAAAGGGGGAATAAAGAAATGGGAATTATGAAAACAAAACGAAACGAGAGAGCGAAAGCCAATCGTCTTTAGGGTCAAATGATCGGCGAAGGAACGAAGAATGTGAGAAATGGTGGTTTCTGGGTTCGCCAATTACGCGCTCACATGTCACCTTCTCCGAATTCCTAGCTCCATTCATCTTCTCTCTCCTGCTGCTGCTGCTGCCGCCGGCTGCCCCCTTTCTCTCTAGCTTGTTTTATTCATCGTCACTCACTCAATCCTAAATCCCTAATCTCCAAATTAACCTTCCTATGTTCCTTTTCACCTTTTTCAATCCAAACAATGTGAGGCTGAGTCATAGGTAATTCACAATTGGGGTGTCAATTTTCTTTACATTGATTTGTCTTCAACATTCCTAGTTTGGGTAGGAGTGGACATTGCGGTCTCCATCCTCGACCTCGACCTTGACCCCGACACCAATTGGGTTATCAATTTTTTTATTTGTCTTTCATACATTCAAAATTGACCTCTGATTATGAAATACGAATGTTGTGCTGGAATCTGATTGTCTTTCATAACCATTCGTCTGATTCCAAAATGCAATAGAATAGGATCAAAACTCTATGATGTTAATCTCACATGGATAGGGCATTGGGTGTCGTGTCTGTATGTCTATTGTCATGGATGCATCTCAAGCATCATGCGCCACACATGAGAAATGCTTGGAGTGGGGCGAGTGGCGAGAGGCTTAGGTAAGGCCAAGGGGAGTAGTAGCATGCTTGGATTTATTTTTTTCTAACCTAATTTTCTTTCTAAAATTTTAAAGATTTTTCTTTTTCTAGTTTTTGAACTTTTAAAACATATATTTTAGAACTCTCAAATTTATTTCGTTTCATTCTAAGAGTTTCTAGGTTTTTTTTTTTTTTAATTTTAACTCTAGACTTTTAAAATAATAGTTATTTTGGTCCTTTATCTTTATATGGACTAATAGATAATAATGTGATCATGTAGGAAAGCTACCTAAGTTGACTTGAGTATATGAAGAAGGAAAATTATGTGACAAAATAATAGTAATAACTAAAAATAGGTTTTTTTTTTTTTTTTTCTTTTGAATTTTCAGTCTAACGACGAAAGTATACCTTTTGAAAATGGAGACATCAAAATGATTAAAAAAAGATGTAGTAAATCTAAGTTATTTCATTTTCTCACATTAATTTTTTTTCTCCTAAAAACTTTGGCTAAATATATATAGTTTTGTTGGATCATTTTTAATTTCATTATTAATCTTTTAAAATCTTAAATTTTATTGCATATGAATTGGTTTTTCTTCAACTAATTATTTAAGGGGTTTTTTTAGTACATCAACATTTGGGGGTCGGGGGATTCGAACCTCTGACCTCATGGTCAAGAGTATATGTTACTCGCTTTG